>JAJHSJ010000017.1:18094988-18171597 GCA_021015155.1 Magnolia officinalis
TTATTTATAGGAACAGGGGAAAAAGCGTTAGTTTGTATGTGTGAAAAAAGTTATTCGTGAATGTGCTGGTTCTCATCTTCAGACCCACTAAGAAGTGCAAAGATGGGAATGAGCAGACGGGTGATATAGAAATAGAATGTACTCATCAAAACATATATGACGAAGAATATGATCTCCTGCAAGAACATGTAAAAAAGAGAAGATACAACAAATTAGATTGAGGGAGATGACAATGAATCCATCAAAGAAAAGGGAAAGGAAACATCTACCATTAGAGGTTCCAGTACAAAGAGAAATCCTAAGGACACCCTCTTCAGCAAGAGAATCCACCAAATTTAAACTACCCACTACAAACCATAAACCCATATGAACAACCATTTTGCCAATTCCAATTACGAGATTTCTAAGGGAGGCTTACCAGAGTTTCATGGAAATGAAGTCCTGTCAGGAGCTCTCCACTAAAACATGCTGCACTTCTAAAGCCTTTGGAATCAAATGATATGGTGGGCAACCATGTAAATAGATAAAATAATTACAGCAATTGGACAAACATAGCAGTTGCAATAGTTGTCAGAAAGTGGTGCCTATCATGATGTATATGATACATCCAATTCATCCATCATGTGTGCCCCTTGACGCTCTCCATGGAGATGAAAGCTCACAGGACTTCAACTCTCTACTTCACCTGTCCAACATTTTTTAGGATAGTCAGGACCATTGATCTCATGGGCCGCGGCCATGTGAATACACTAGCTAAAAATCAAGAGAAGAACTTCGATTTATCAACCAACCCAAAAAGGGTAATCCTAAAATAATACAATAGAGAATTGCAATATTGCCAAAAGGATAATACAAGAGGACATGCCCAACTGGAAATGGAGCACAGGTCAGTTATGTTTGCCAATGGTCTGTTTCATCCAATCGTAGATAGACCATGTCTCAAGAACCTCCCAGATGGAAAGATCCCAACAACTATTATCGGACATTTTTCAGTTGAACATTATTGTTGCATTTCTGTCCATCCACCTGTAGGCCAACAAATTGAACGCCTGCTATTGTCCCCTCAATGAGTTTTTCTTGTAAATACAATCCATCCATGGCGGGACCCGACAAATCAACTGTCCAAACCATCCTTCAAGTGGGCCAAGGTCTAAAAAATCCAACTGATAAGATGATCCTAACCACATGATCAATGGTCTTCAAATAGATGGCTGACACCCTGTTTCATCCCCCATGTATGAACCATTCATTATCCTGAGAACCAAAAGGATTTTCAAATTCTCCAACAGTACATATAACTCAGATGACATAATGTGTAAGAGGCACCAACCATGGGATTTCAAAATGGGAGATATATGAGCAGCTAAGTTGGCCCCATATGCCATATTACAAATCAGTGATAACATATGACTATTTTTATTTAAAACACAACTACTTCTATACGTTCCTTTCACCAAGAGATTTAGGACATCCACCTATAAACCACTCCCAAATAGAACAGAAAAAAAATATATATAATAATAATAATAATAATCCAAAATATATGAAAAAATTTCATATCCAGATCTACAGAAGAGGAAATAAAAAATAAAAAATAAAAATAAAAATAAAAAATCCAAACGAAACACTAACCAAAATAAAAAATAAAAACCTATGTGCGGAAGAGCAGATACCAGAAAATCAAGAACTCAAACTCAATCTGAAACACAAAATTTCAAAAATAAAATATCCAAATGATTAATAACATAAATAAAAAAAATTCGAATGGAAATCTTCAGATTAGAGTTTGGACATTCAATGTTTGAGAGAGAGAGAGGAGAGAGAGAGAGAGAGAGAGAGAGAGAGAGAGGAGAGAGAGAGAGAGATACCAACAACGGCGAGGGGTTGATGTAAGGGATGCTCGCTGGAAAGATAGATAGTCGGATTTGGGGAAGAAACCCTTCGGAGAGTGGCAGCGAGAGAGAGAGAGAGAGAGAGAGAGAGGGAAGGGCGAGGGCGAGCCAAGGCAGGGGAGTGCTAGATGGTAAGAAGGATAGGGAAAGTAAGGGCGAGAGGGCGGGAGGTACGAGAGGTTCTTTTGCAAAAAAAAGGGGTGGGGGGTGTTCTGAAGTTTTGTGGGACCGCATGTGTGGACGATCCTGTCAGCGGCTCGTGGGGCCCACCGTGATGTATGTGGATTATCCGATCCATCCAGTCATTTTAAACTATAATTATATGGCGTGATCTAAAAAACGAGGCAGATCGAAGGACCAAGTGAACCACACAAATATAAACAGTGGGGTCTTGATATCCACTATTTCCAATGGTGTGGTCCACTTGAGCCTTCAATCTGCCTCATTTTTTGGGTTCATGACTTGAAATGAGCTGTCACAATAGATGGACGACTTAGATAAAACACTTACATTGTGGTAAGCCTATGAGCCTCTTAGGGCCCGTTTGGCCGGTTGGATTGGAAGGGATTAGATGGTAGTGGAAGGGATTGGATGATAAATCCCCGGAATGGCCAGGCGTGCCAAACAGTGTAGGTGAACTGATCCAAATCCAATGGATCTTCAGACAATCCACTGACAACACCATCATTACCTTTAAATCCCATCCAATCCATCCTAATCCGTTCAAATTAGCCTGCGACGTGTTTGGTTAATGGGATTGGAAGGGATCGGAAGCTTTAATCGCTGGATTGGCCCGGCGTGCCAAACGGACTGCACGAATGAATCCAGGGATATATCAATACCATTGATCTCAAGCCAATCCGCTGACAACACCATCATTACCTAGAAATCCATGCCATCCACCATAATACCATTCACTCCCTTCCAATCCACCCGACCAAACGGGCCCTTAGGACAGTGAAACTGGGGGGTAGTATGCTTTTGATATGGATAAAAGTTGTAGCAATATAGCTACGGTTTATGTCCATAGCAAAAAACTCCCATAGTCCGTATCCTTTATTCATTTTTTTAGTAGTGAAGTGAGCAATCTCCTTCTCTAAAGCATATGTTTCACTGTCCGACTAGACATACGAGACATGCGGTGACCTGGCGAGTATGCTCTCGCCTCCTCGGGTGCCTGGGGGCTCGGGGCAGCAACCCCCTCAACATTACCAAGGGCCGGGGGATCAGATTTAATCACTGAAGGGTCAGCCCCCTCAACCTTTCGGACGACCTCGTTCTAAATGAGGTACTCAACCTCCTCGGTCGTAAGGACGGCCTCAGTCCCTTCGGTCGTGGAAGCCTCAGGGACTGGAGATACCTCCTCCATATCCAGGTCGAACACCTCCACCGCGCTTAGCTGTGAAGGGGCGACCGATACAAGAGCCCCTCCTCATCCCACCTCGGTCGGAGCTGGTTGGTCTACCAAGGGTTGTTTGGCCCCGGTCTCCGACCTCACCTTCACGGCGGAGGAAAGTATCTGAGCAATGGAAGGGGTCGCCTTCTTCCGGACAATCGTCTTCTTCCAGATCATCTCCTCGACGGAAGAACACTTCCTCTTCCCAGACTTGTGGGGCTCGGCCATACCTACACAGCACAACTCAAGTCAGTTGAGCACTAGTGCAAGAGAATCTTAACTAATGGACAACTACTCGCCAAGAGAAGAAAGAGGAGGAGACAATTTGTAAAGCCCGGATCGATGTTGAAGCTCAAGAGTGATGAGTTTGTTCCAACGGCGGAACTCCTCCTTCAACACCTTCGCCTTGTCCACTTGATTACGGTGGAGGGCGGACAGCTCGGGTTGACCCTTAGGGAAAGTTGCAGATGTACAAAAGAAAAACGAGATCAGCACGAAGTTCAAAAATAGGAAAAAAGAGACCTAGATGCTATGGTGATATCTGACCTAGGGTGGCGAATTTGGTGTGTACTTGACCCGAAGACAAGCCAGTTCTGCAATGGGCGCTTCCCATTCTCCCAACGCTCAGAACCATTTGTTCTTCCAATCCTTATTGGAAGTCGGGAGATTGGCGAAAGGGCTTTCGCCTCGGTTCACCTGTGTTGAGAAGTAGTACCAGCATGGCTGCACAGGGTTGTGCTTAGTCTAGTACAGATAGATGAACTCATCCGGCGTCAGCTCTTTGTTCTTGAGCTGAAACCAAAGGACATATGTCCCCAGCAGTGCCCTCCAAGCATTCGGGATGAGCTGACCCAGAGCCAATATCAGTCGCGCTGTCATAGCCCTCACAAACGGGTGTAGTGGAAGTCAAAGTCTGCATTGGAGGGCGATTGTGAATATAGTTATCTCCCCTTCAGCTGGATCCCCTGGAACGTCGTAAGGAGCCTGTGCTCGGATCTGTATAGAGTCCAGAATCTGGTATTCCGAATGGATGTCTGCTATAACAGCCTCCTTCAAAATCGACCCCCTAGGACCGGCGTCAGAAGGTTACTCGACCGATGGCTAAGTGGCCGCCCTACTGGACCCCAATGGAACCAAAGAAACTGATTCCAATGGGACCATGGACCGGGAATATACACTTCTCCAATCAAAATTGCCCTCAAAGGCATAAACCTCGTGTCGTTCGTCCGAACCGTCTGAGAAATCGGGTGGCAGACAGAAAAAGGGAAAGAGAGAAGGGAGAAAGTCCAAGGTAGGATGACCAGAAAAGATGATGAACTCACCGAAAATCGCTTACTTCAGGAGTCCGGTGGCAGTGGGGATACTCAGAAAGCAAATAGTCGAGCTGATGGCGGGGTCATCCGCTTTTATAGACTCACTCAGCTGCGTGTTTTAATGACCATCATTAAATGACAAGGACGAAGAGTTGTCTCCTCGTCCACCGCTTTACACGCGTCCATACCCCATTAGCTCTGTCCGAATTCCCGAGCGGCGCCATGTCTTTAATGAGCAACATTTAATGTCACGGACGAATAGTCGTCTCCTCGTTCATCACTTTACGCACGGCAATCTCTCATTCGCTATGCCAATCTGCATTCTCAGCCTATACCATGCATCAACACCACATGGGTCTACAGTAAAAAAGATACCACAACTGTAAGACCCGTAACCTAGCCTGTACTGTTCCGTATGTTTCCGCAGTCCTCCCGGTCGAATTTTAGCGACCTGCGACGCGTAGACAGCAGTTGCGCACAATCTTGAGTTGTGTCTCGTATATCAAAGTCGGCTCGACTCGAAACTTGTTTCCTTGCGACAGCGTTGTCGTCGCGGTTCCGACTCCGCGTCTCGCACGCTGAGGCAATACTCAGGCTAGGAGATATGGACCGGCGTTTATCTCGAAGAAATGCCACGCATTTACGAACCCAAGAGAATCTCTACAACCCATCCCATCAATCAATCAATCAATCAATTAAGGTACACAACCCATGCTTTCTTTCTCCCCAAGTCAAGCAACCTACCCTAAGTCAACTCTCAAGTCAAGTACATCTATCAACTCACAACCATCACCTCTCTCTTACAACCACCATTTCTCTCTCTCTTTCTCTTCACATTTTCCAAGCAACCAAGAAGTGCACGTCCAAGAGAGAAAAGTGTGTTGTGTGTGGCCCACTTCCTATCCCAAGATCTATCATCCTAGCCCTTCATTTCTCATCATCTTCTATCAAAGTGAGACACAAGGAGTTCGGCGTTCTATCGGACCAAGAAGATCTATCAGTGGTTATTCTATATGTTTAGATTTCATGTTTTGATGATGGGCCAAGTGGGGCCTACCGATTGATGGTATGGATCTCACTTTGGACCCTAGATGTGGCCGATGACCCACTATGATTCTCATGATCATTCCATGATGGGTCATTCTCCATGGACCCCATCATGATGTTTACTTTCTAGTTCGAAAGGGGTCATCTAAACCTTCCATTTTGGTGGAGAAGGAATCTCCACCGTTGGTTTTGATTTGGTGGGCCCACATGTATTGGGACCCACTTGATGTATGATTGAATGCATGGAAAGGAGGGCTCATAGTGTCGGGGTCCCTCCATTGCACGTGTGTCTTTCTCTCTCTCCCTCTCTCTTTCATCTTTTTGTGATGATGTGGCTGTGTGGCCCACCCGAATGGACCCCACCATGAAGCATGTATTTTATCCAAGCCATTTGTAGGTAGGGCCCACCTTGAAAATGTGTTGTAACCAAACCATCCAACGTCAAGGGACGCTGGACATGGCCACACAGTGAAGTGTGAACTGACAGTGTGGTGTACTGACCAAGCAAACAACAATATCAGTTTGATTTAAAACTTTGGGTAGACCGCTCATGCAGGACCCACCTTGATGTATGACTTTAATCCACGTTGTCCATCCTATTTCCCAACTCATTTTAGGCGTTGAGCCAAAAAATGAAGCCAATCCGATTTTCTGGCCGACCATAATATAGGAAACAGTGATTTCTACTGCTCAAATCTATTAGGGCCCACCTTAATGTTTCTACACGCCAAAATGTGCCAAATATTGGGCTTGTTTGGTCCATCTTGAATCCTAGAACCCAATAGTTGGAGTGGATCCACCTGATGCGGGCCCCACCTAGGAAATACCACTAGAAAACAAAATAAAAATAAAAATAAAAACAGGCAACAGGTGCTGCTCCTGCTGCACGTCCAAAGGACGCTGCAATAGCGTCCTACTGTTGCGTAGGCGAGAGAGGCAGGGACCGTGGGTCCCAGCCGCAGGCCCCCACTATGATGTATGTGCATCTGTCCATCCATCCCACGGTCCATCTGGAGGAAAGGTGGGGCCGCACCTTGATGTATGTGTTTGGTCCACACCATCCAGATGGCTGGACGGTGGGCCGTACCATGTGATGTATGTGTTTTATTCCACCGTCCAGATAGCTGGACGGTGGGCCATGCTGTGATGTATATGTTTTATCCAACCATTCATCCATTTGGCCTTGTGGGCCACATGTGTGGACCCCACCATGAGGTGTGTGCTTTATCTATGTCGTCCATCTATATGGGGTCCGCTAATGGGTGTGTTGCATCCAAACCGTCCAACCCTTTGGCAAGCTCGTCTTACAGCTTGAGACTAAAAATAAGACAGATCCAGGATCAGGTAGACCACATTATAGAAAACAGTGGGTCTGAACGACCACCATTAAACCCTTAGGCTTCAAAGTTTGGACCAATATGATATTTGTTTTTCCTCTAAATCCAGGTCTTTGTAACCTTATGAATAGGTTGGATGGGAAATAAACCCTATGGTGAGGCCCCCTTAAATATGGTATGGTCCAGTTGATCTTTTGATATGATTCATTTTTATATAATACTCTATATTGATCTCTAAAAATAGATGAGTTGGGCTCGGCCCATTTGATTCAGCCTATTGATTCGGCCCATTTGATTAGGCCCGATGTGATATATGAGGCCCGTTGTTGAGGCTCACCTTGATGTGATGTATGAGGCCCATTGTTGAGGCCCACCTTGATATATATGAGGCCCATGTGATGCGACCCATTTGATGTATTTGAGGCCCATGGGTTGAGGCCCAATGGGATGTATATAAGGTCCATTGCAATGTGTGATTCTACCGTGGTTTGTGTAATGATGTTTATGACGGGTCGTGCCTTGGGAGCAACGATGGTTTGACATCCACATTGTAAGGATAATGTTGGTTAAATGTCCCCATTGTAACTCTCCTTAGGGCCCATTGATAGGCCCATACTTGTTGTGCGTAGGCCGTCTAGGCCCATCTTCGTTGTGAGGATAGTTCATCACCATATAACATGCTTAGTATAATTCCATGACTCATGCCCATACACATCATATGTATGCTTGATATGAGTGGTGACTGATCATAGCATATGTCATTGGGCAGATTATTTATGGGACTCACTGATAGGAGTTTCCCATATGAGCGCACGGTAAGCGCAAGATTAATTGTTGCATGATTGGAGGGTGTGACTCAAGCATCTCGCATATGTGTGACATGATCATTATACGCCCTAGCGACATCAGGGTCATGGCCTCCACAGGCACATCGTGGATGGCCGGATTGGACACCGAAAATATTTGGTTCGAGCATTTGAGCACTTTGGATGTCCATGAGTGAAAGTCCATAAACCTCCGAAGCCAGGAGACGCCCCAACGTCTAGACCGAGTGGATACATGAGCGCCCGAGGGCCGAATACTAGTAGGCCGCGTCTCCCACTGTGTCGTGGTCGGTTGGGAGTATCAACGAGTCAGGTAGGTATTGGCAGACTACTGGTCAGGCGGATAGTATGGTCTTTTCTACTCGCTGGGTTGTGCGACTAGGGAGGTGGCAGTCAATGTGGAGTGTACTAGACTCCGGTGATGATCTCAGAGATGTACAGTACTAATACATAGACTTATTAAGTAGGAGTTGCATACTCATTCATTCATCCATTCACTATCCACTAGAGCTGGTGGTGCACAACTATTTGTTACGTGTACCTTTGCAATGGCCAGGATTTCAGTTGGGGCACGCGACTAACCTGAGATCAGGAGTTTACCACATTATGTTTGACTATCCAAATTTAGGTATGAGACTGGTTTAGATAGAATTCTCTTATGATGGACCTCATAGCCTGCGATACTACGTACTATCATCACGACTTCACTCCAGCTTGGTCGTTTCATTCGCATCACATATTGCATTTCATCCGTGACATATGACATTTTGGATTGCTACGTTTCTGCACTTATATGGCTTAGATGGACTTGGCAGGATTTGCATATTGCATGGCATCCGCAGTATATGATATTTTGCTCATTATATATGCATTGCATACTCTGATATTATATGACTCATGGACTTACCAGTATATTTCCGCTTATTCCGATGATGTATGATTTATAAGCTTTATTGTATACTTGACACTTATCTTACACACACTTTCACTACCCTCTAAGCTTCCTATAAGCTTATACACGATAGATGCGTGTAGGTGGCATTAGGTTGCAACAGCGTTGAACTTGGAGCGTGCAACGGACTTTTGGAGCTTTGATTTTGATACATATGTATTTCCCTTTCAGCATTGTATTCAACTATTTATATTAGTGGATATGTGATGAAAATGTTGCTTTTGTGATTTAGGTAAACTTATGGTTATGCTTCTTATGAGATAAATGTACGTTGAAAAATCCTCCTTGTAGGATCCCAGGATCGGAATCTGGCGTATGCCCGCTAGGAGCCGAAAATGGGGTACTATGGAGGGTGTCAGCACCGGATTCGGCGATCGGAAATTTTGTGAGCCCGATTTCCGAGTTTGGGGCATGACAACAACAGAGTACAACGTCTTGACTACAACATGCCATCATTGCGTATTTTCCTCGATCTTGCTACCTCCGCTAGCTGGCAGTAAATGCATAACAGCTCGTCTGCCCAACCTCGTCCCACCAACTTACTTCTCGACCTCACATTGTAAACTCAAGAAGTAGGTGGCTTCTGTTAGGAGGAAATATGGTCAGACCGCCCTCAGGGTCGACTCGGGCTGACGAGCATATATTCATATGCCACCTCATCCAGAGAAGCTAGACTTCGCATCCCTAAGCATAGTCCTCGGTAGTGTATTTTCCCGAGCTTCCACCTATGTACCTCACAAGGATTGTCCTGAAGTCCCTGGTCAGAACAGGCCCAAGGGATTGATTAACTCGGTGAAATTGAGGAAGAGCTCATCGAGAATAGATGGGATTGACGAGAAGATAGGTCCAACCCTCCGCTCGGAAAAACAAATAGCCCAGACATCCAATGCAGAACTTTCGAGCTCCTCATAGCAATTCCTGACCAGTTAATCGATTGGTTCAACTCGACTCCATCTAGTCAATTCATCGGTTCAACCCAACTCCATCCCCGTCAATTGATTGGATCGGCTCGGCTCCATCCCCAGCTCCATCCTCGGTCAATTGATCGGTTCGGCTCAGCTTCATCCTGTCAATCAATTGGTTCGGGTCAGCCAATCAATCGATTGGTTCAGTCTGGCTTCGACATTCAGTTTGGGTCTTTGTGATGTCCAATTTATCTAGCCTTTAACTTCTTCATGAGTCCTGATAGCCTCCTCGGATCACTCATATATGGGTTCACCTCGGACGAAATAAGAGGTCCAGACCGTGCCGTCCTAT
This sequence comes from Magnolia officinalis, assembly GCA_021015155.1. Classification (NCBI taxonomy): domain Eukaryota; kingdom Viridiplantae; phylum Streptophyta; class Magnoliopsida; order Magnoliales; family Magnoliaceae; genus Magnolia; species Magnolia officinalis. The sequence goes on from JAJHSJ010000017.1 coordinate 18,105,007, forward strand.
GATACTCTGTGCCGACCTATAACGCTCCGATCAGAGCAGTGCTAATTTACCTCGAGTATGTGTGACTCCAAGGTAACCGTCGGCATCCATCACTTGCATGTAACTGTCCACCGCGTAATTCCAGGGTAACTGTCCACATTCACCGGTCATGCACATCTCGCCTAACGGCTAAGATCGTGCCAGAGATTGTGGACTACCTTGTCCTACATACGCTATAAATGAAGAATCTACCCACACTGAAAAAGTATGTAGAATCTTTCACCCTAAACCCATCAACACGACCAAACCCAGATTCCTCGCCTAACTTTGGCATTGGAGGGTCATGCTCGGAGGTATGAAGATGGCGGTCCAGATTCTTACATCAACAATCATCACAATCATCATCACCAACACCATCATCATCGCTGTCATCATTGTCATTGCGTGCATCGTCATCATTGTAGTCATTCTCATTCATCTTCTGCCACCACTAGTTTCTCCATCTTCTTGCAATAATAAATGTAAAGCTTCTTTAATTTCTTTAGCTTTTGTGCTAGACCGGGTGTGAAGACACATGACTATGGCACCTTTCCACATCTAGCACAACTAGATTGTGAAGGCTACCAAGTGGAATGGCTCCCTTCCAGATACTTGACAGTTTTGATAGATCTTTCAGTTTAAGTTTCGTTAATTTGGAAAGCATATCATCTTCCGTTGTCCCCTCACAGTTAAAGACTTCCAACAATCCATCACACTGACACACTTTACTTCCTCCACATTGTGCAAGAATCGCAATAGTTCAGATGGAACAATATTGACTAATTTATTACAACATAACACCTTGAGGACTCTGAGTTTCGTGAGGAATTGTGCTGGAAACGACCCATGACAAATTGCTTTTAGCTTCTCCAAGCCATTAAGATGCTGCTCCAAATTTTCAAATGCATTTTGTGGAGCTTCTTTTTCCACATTTATGACATGTTCCATTTCACCACGTTTTGTAATATAGAGGTATCCTAAGTTGTTGAAAACTATTTTACCTAATTCCGTGACATTCTTGAGACGCTCCCACTGCACCAATTCTAGCTCATAAGTTCTTCCAAACAACAACTTAACCCAATTTGAAATGGGACTTGATAAATTTTCAACTTTCATTCTCCTTTCTACATTACTATCTGTGTAATCTCCACTGACACATATGCGAAATTTCTTAAGGTTTTCCAAGGGCCTGGGACATCTTGAGACAAGCATCCAAAATTTTTTATATGGATGTATAAAATGGTCAACCGAGATAAAGATATCATCTCAGCTAAGCTAGCTTGTCTTGCATCACCAATTCCTTCAAAACCCCACTTGTTAATGCTATTCCCCATGTACAGTTCCTCTAAGTGAGTTAGCCTTGATATAACATGTGGTGCCACCTTTTTAAGGGAAATAGTTTTGCTAAGATCCAATCTCTTTATATTGGCTAAATTACACATCTGTTCCATCAGTTCACAAATGCCAGTCTCTTATAGGGAAATTATTTCAAGATTCTTCAACCCGCCAAGTAAAGATACATCTTTCAACTGAGGCCATCTATCCAGCCACAATGTTTGGAGGTTCGTCAGGCATTGCAGCGATGATGGTAGTGATGAAATACCGGTGTCACATAGATCCAAAACTTTAAGAGAAATCATTCCTTGGAAGAAACTAGTTGGAATTCCTTTCAAAGAATAATTCAAATTTTGTAGCAAGCAGTTAAGAGTTGAGGGCACTCTACCGACGGAGGGAGTATGCGAATTTCATTGCCGACTAATGAAATCCTCTTACATTCTTTCAAGTTTTCCACTTCGGGCCACTCTTTCAATCCGGCATTGGCTTTTACCAGAAACCCAGTTCTCAGCTCTTGATGCTATTGATAAGGCTACATCCCGAACGACATCATGCATTTTTACAGACATTTCAACATCTCCCTCTAGCAATAAGCAAGAAGCCTTAAGTTCATCGAATAAGACATGAACTCTACCTGATGCTTCCTGCAATGTATTAACACCTTTAAACGGACCCTCCCCCATCCCTTATGTCATCATCTCTTCCAAATGCATTGAGCGACATTCTGAAAATAAACAACAATACAATAAGCAGAACTGGACCTCCTTTCTTTTTAAGTAATCGTAACTCATCTCCACAAAAGAGAACACCTTGCCATCCATACCATCTATGTTTGTTAGATTAGACCTTTGTAATTGTAGCAGTGCATGATCCCACACTGTTTTGTCCTTATCTTGTAATGCCATTCCAAGTGTAACAATCGCGCGCTAGAGGCAAGCCGGCCCCCACATTCTTCAGCAACGGCCCATGCCACAACATGCAAGGAAGGAGATGTAAGAACTCTATAAGGTGGGTCTTATTGATCAATGGTTTGGATTGTCTTAAAGGTTGGATATAGTGATCGGGCATACTAGTGGACCCCACTAGGTTGTGACACATCTAGAATTCGTATAAGGGGTGGTATGTTACTACTTAGATATGAGTATCCTAGTTGAGTATCCTAATGGAACTAGGATAAGGCATTCGTGTGGAGCCTCTCAGGGAGAGGAGTTTTGATGGGTTTCAAACTCCTCTGCCCGTATAAGTACAGAGCTAGGTCCCCAATCCTACAACACCGATAGAAGCTTAATCCCATCACGTCTTCTCTAAAGAGGTGCTAAGGAAAGGAAGACCTCATTCAAAGATCTCAGACCTTCTACATCTCAGCAATGGTGGCACGAATAGGTAAGCCATCTAACTTTTCCGATCTCCATGTCCGATGCATAGCACGGTCCTTACTATTCTGCATAAAGACTTACAGTTGGTATCAGAGCCACTATGCATCAAGTATGGAGGATCGAATCCAGCAATTGAGAATTTTTTATTTTCGAATAACAGTAGTTGGGAATTTTAATTCCCGAATCAGGCATTAGGGATTTCGAAATCCAAAAATCAGGTAATTGGGGATTTCAAGTTCTAATCCCAAAATCCGGACATCGATTAGGGATTTCGAATCCCAGAGTTAAGGTTTTCTATTCCCATATCAGAGACATTAGGCCCTGTTTGGATGCCCGTAAGTTGGGTAAGTGGGAAGTGACTTACAGGGAAGTCACTTACAGGTGGTTTTTGGGGGAGAAAAATCACTGTAACTTACAACCTGTAAGTCACTTACAGGCAAATCTACCGAAAAACGGCAGGGGGTGGGGGTGGGATGTCACTTCCCTGTAAGTCACTTACAGGCTCAATGGTCAAATTTTTAAAAAGAGGAGAAGAGGGAAATGTTGCGAGATGTCTTAAATCCAAGTCCTTTCGCAACTGGGATGCGGAAAGGAGTTTCGCGGATTTTGTGTCGCAAGTCCTTTCGCAACTGGGATGCGAAAGGAGTTTCGCGGATTTTGTGACGCAAGTCCTTTCGCAACTGGGATGCGAAAGGAGTTTCGCGGATTTTGTGACGTAAGTCCTTTCGCAACTGGGATGCGAAAGGAGTTTCGCGGATTTTATGACGCAAGTCCTTTCGCAACTGGGATACGAAAGGGAAGTTGCCAAAACTATAAATTGGGGTCCCTAGGGCTATCCTTTTATGATTATTCCAAGACTTTCTAAGGGTATTCTAAAAGGGCTCTAGGGTTATCAAAGGGTGTAGCAAGGGTGAGATTCGAGGTTGTTCGAATCGGGTAAGTCTTTTCTCTTTGTAATTGATGCTTTCATAGTGGTGATCTGTCGCTTTGTGCCGTGGTTTTTTCCCGTAAGGGTTTTCCACGTTAAATTTGTGTGTTCTCTTTTTTGTGTGTGTGCTTGGTGCCATTGGATTACCATCCTAGATCTAGATCTGTGTGATTCCGCAGGCCAAAAATCCCAACAAGTGGTATCAGAGCAATCGGTTGGGACACAGATCTGAATCTGAGGAATTAGTAATAATGGCGAGCGCCAGGTATGAGATTGAGAAGTACTCAGGGAAAAATAATTTTGAGTTATGGAAGATCAAGATGATGAGTTCCTTAATTAAGCAAGGCGAAGATGGTGCTCTTGAGGAGCGGAAGTCCACCATGAAAGATGATGATTGGAATACTCTTGATAAGAAAGCCTTATCATCGATCCGTTTATGTCTCACGGATGAGGTTCTCTACAACGTCATGAGGGAGAAAATTGCGGCTAATTTATGGGCGAAGTTGGAGGATGTTTATGCGAAGAAATCCTCTGAAAATCGTCTGCACTTGAAGCGGCAGTGGTATAACTTCAAGATGGCAGAGGGTGGAGATCTGGAGGCTCACATCAGCAATTTTAATAAATTGGTTTGCAAATTGCTCGATATGGATGAAGTGATGAAAGATGAAGAACAAGCATGTATGTTGCTGAATTCTCTCCCGGCGTCCTATGAGTCATTCAAGGATACTATGTGCAGCATGAACAAAACCCTGAGTGTCGACACTGTTATCTCAGCCCTTCAAGGGAAGGCTATGAGACAGCTAGACAGCAACATGGGGACATTTTCTGATGCACTGTTTACAGTGGGTAGGAATTCTGAACAAGGTATAGGTTCTTCAGGTTCTAGATCCAAATCCAAGGGCAAGGGCAAAGGAAAGGTAAAGTGCTGGAATTGTGGGAAGGAAGGACATGTGAAAAGGGATTGTGAAAATCCTAAATCTAAGAGGGAAGAGTCTGAGGCTTCATGCAGGGAGGCTAACACTGCCACGACAGATGAATCGAGTGGATGTGATGGTGATGTTTTGTCTGTGTCTTCGCTCAGACGGTCATACGATGATCGTAAGGACGAGTGGATGCTAGACACAGGGGCGTCTTTTCACATGACTCCTCATCGGAGTTGGTTCACCAGCTATAGGGAGTGTGATGGTGGACAGGTGTTTATAGGCAATGACATTGCCTGTAATGTTGTGGCTATTGGTACGGTACGCATCAGGATGTTTGATGGGGTGGAGCGTACTTTGACTGATGTCAGGCACGTTCCTGATTTGAAACAAAATCTGATTTCTCTTGGTGTGCTTGAGGCAAAGGGATGCAAGTACACAGGTATTGATGGTGCTCTTAAGGTATCCAAGGGGGCACGGGTAGTCATGAAAGCGCAACGACTCGATCATGTTTACAGGTTGATCGGGAGCACTTCAAAAGGTGGAGCTACAGTGGATGTAGCGAATTCCACCTCTGCACGTGTGTGGCATGATGGGCATGGCCACATGAGCGGGCAGGGCAGGAAGGCTGAGACGTGCGGACAGGGATACAGAGCAGGTGGAGCAGCCACCTGTGAGAAGAACCACATGGCATGATTGCAGGATATCGGTAAGGTACATGGACGACTCCAATATTGCAGGGGATTCATCTTCTATTCTGATGGCTCTAGGTGAGCCTGGTGCTGAGAAGTGGAAGGTGACTATGGGCGATGTGATGGATTCGTTGTACCAGACCGACATATGGGAGCGGGTGGAGCTTCCAGTGGGCCAGTGAGCAGTTGGATGCAGGTGGACCTTCAAGAGGATACAGTATAGATACAAGGCGAGGTTGGTAGCAAGGAGTTATTCTCAGAGAGAAGATATCGGCTTCTCAGAGATATTCGCGCCGACGGTATAGCAGGTATCTATCAGATCCGTGATTGGCGCTGGTTGGCCAATGTGATCTTGAGCTATGATGTGATGCAGAAATAAGAGAAAAGGTCAAGAAGCTACACGGTTGAAGATTGAAGACATGGTGGAGATTGTTGCGAGATGTCTTAAATCCAAGTCCTTTCGCAACTGGGATGCGGAAAGGAGTTTCACGGATTTTGTGTCGCAAGTCCTTTCGCAACTGGGATGCGAAAGGAGTTTCGCGGATTTTGTGACGCAAGTCCTTTTGCAACTGGGATGCGAAAGGAGTTTCGCGGATTTTGTGACGTAAGTCCTTTCGCAACTGGGATGCGAAAGGAGTTTCGCGGATTTTATGACGCAAGTCCTTTCGCAACTGGGATACGAAAGGGAAGTTGCCAAAACTATAAATTGGGGTCCCTAGGGCTATCCTTTTATGATTATTCCAAGACTTTCTAAGGGTATTCTAAAAGGGCTCTAGGGTTATCAAAGGGTGTAGCAAGGGTGAGATTCGAGGTTGTTCGAATCGGGTAAGTCTTTTCTCTTTGTAATTGATGCTTTCATAGTGGTGATCTGTCGCTTTGTGCCGTGGTTTTTTCCCGTAAGGATTTTCCACGTTAAATTTGTGTGTGTGCTTGGTGCCATTGGATTACCATCCTAGATCTAGATCTGTGTGATTCCGCAGGCCAAAAATCCCAACAGGAAAAACGCACCAACCCGCCAACCACCATTATAGCCATGAAGCTCCAGCCAATGAAGAAGAAGCACTAGCCATTGAAAACGGCAATCTCTCTCCGTCTCTGCAATCTCTCCCCCTCCCTCTCTGCAATCGCTCTCCGTCTCTGTAATCTTTCACTACAGTTACCGCCTTCCTTCTCTTCTCCTCCTAAAATGGTAAAACGGCAGGGTTTCATCTACCCTTTTTTTTCTCCTTTGAAAACGGAAGGGATCGCGTGCGGAGTAATCCATAAAATCTGTGGGATCCACCATGATATATGTATTTGATCCACACTGTCCATCCATTTTAATACTTATTTTTAAGTCATGATCCTAAAAATTAGCTATATCCAAAGATCAAGTGGACCAGAACATAGGAAATAGTGTGAATTGAGTGTATACCGTTGAAAATTTTTGGGGGGCCACAGAAGTTATGGATCAAGATGATTTTTTTTTTTCCCTTCATCCAGGTGTTTGTGATCTTATGAACATGTTGGATGACAAATAAGGATATCTATGAGCACTAGAAAGGTTTCAACAATCCAATCAGTATTTCCACTGTTTCCTGTGGTATGGTCCACTTGAGCTTTGGATATTCTTAAATTTATGGCTCAACGTCTATATCTAGATGAAAAAATGGATGGACGGATTGGATAAACCGTATACATTTATAGTGGGCCCAACTGAATTTACTTGGTATAAAAAAGTATAGCAGCAACACTTAGTATACAGTCTGATTGCATTACCGGTAACACGGTAGTAGGTGTTACCCCTGCCGTGGGCCCACTTTGATGATGTGTTATATATCCACTCCGCCCAACCGTTTCTCTATCAGGGATTTTAGGCCCACCTTGCTTGTGTTGCCAGGTTTTTCACAGAGGAAGAAATGGCATGTTAAACAATTTCTCCATCAGGGATTTTAGGCCCACCTTGCTTGACATTTCTAGATGGTTTGGATTTTCTAGTTTGCGTGGACCGTGGGGCATTTCCATTCATAGTAGAAGCCCATTGAGATTTGATTGGTGGGACGTATGCTTACAATGTAAGTTTTCATTGGTCAGCAACCACAGTTCCCTTATATGGACCAGTGGCCTGGATCAGAAAACCATGAATCCATCATGTATCTGGTGCATAAATCCTATTTATTCTTATGACTCTTGCACCCAAGGCCATTGTTCAAATGGACCCACTATGGATGGACCATGTCCCAATTCTTCACTTGATCATTAATAATTGTTCACCTGCAAATATCCACGCGCGGTACATTTGATTCTTGATTTCTATAACCAGAGCCATGATTCGGCAATCTAGATGAATAGGTCGCAATAGGGCTGACCATGGATAGCATTTCTTCAGTTTAATGAGAGTCATTGATGTACACTTTGGACTAAGTCCTATTCAAAGGAATGAATGGTTGGATATGATGATTCCCAGGTCGAATGTTTTAAATGTAATTTCTATAGTTAAAGAAGTCATTGATAATGTAATTTAATTAGTAGATTTTCTATTAATATTTTTAAGTTTATTCTCAATGCTTAAATTGAGTTATTACTTTATATCATAGATATTTTGAATTCGTGGGCTCACTTTTATAGCCCACTTGATAATTGGTTTAGCTTAATAATTATCTCAAATATTCATCTTGATGGGCTTAACAAAATAACATATTTGATCCCACTTTTTTTTTTTTTATATGATTATAACATTTTAGAATGATTCCCCAATCTAAGCTCTGCTCGATGTGAATATTCAGCTTTCTACCTATAAGTAACTTACAGGTCATCTAAATGGAAAAACTAACTTCCGTGTAGGTGACTTACAACTTACGTAAGTAACTTTCACCTGTAAGTCACTTACAACTTAAAAAACTTACAGGCATCCAAACAGGCCATTAGGGATTTTGAATCCCAAATCCAGATTTGGGATTTCAGATCTATAAACCCAAAATCCAGCAACATTAGGGATTTGATTCCAAAAATCGAATTGGGAATTTCAATCCCAAATCTGGCAATTGAACATTGAGATTCAAAATCGTAATTGGGATTTTGATTCCCAAAAACAGCAATAGGGATTCTAGAAACCCTTACAGAACTAAAGGAAAATAGGGATAACAGTTACGCCTTGGCCATCTCCGTCAGATTTATCATGCAATTGTCCATGTTGTTGTTATTGCTTATGGTGAACGCCATTGATGCTCGAATAGAGATGGGTTCTTCAAACCTTATCAGATCTCTCCAAATAAAGTCGTAGGGTCACATAGAGCAAAACCAACAACATCGACAGTTGTATCGGGTGGGAATCATAGCGAAATCTGGCCGGAAACCTTTGATTCCGGAGATTAAACACCGGATTGCAGTAGATTGGCGAAGTGGCCCTCATCATCAGGCACGCCTCCAGGATTGCATGTGTTTGCAGCATCTTCTCTCCCCACCATTTTTTTCCAGCGAACGATGATTGGTGTGCTGTAGCAGTCGGACGGCCGTTTTAGGGGCGGCAGCCGGATTTGAGGAAAGAGAGGAGAGGCAGCTGTTTTTTTTTTTTTTCTGGAATACGATTTCCACGCGGCCGTTTTAAGGCTTTATTGTGGTCGGGTTTCGTGGACCCGAAGAGCCTATCCTCGGGTTTGCCTTCTGGACCCGCGACCAAGGCCCACCTCTCACTCTGTTTAAGTTGAGGCGGGCCTAATCGTGGGCTTGGGCCCATTGCTTAAAGTATTGCCCTTAGATGTATCAGCTGGCGCATATCCAGTGAAAATATTGGGCCTTTTGCTTCATTAGGTGGGCCCTGCTTATGGGTCTAGCTAATGGGTCAAAACCCATTTATATCTAATTTCTTTTATGGGCCATGTATGCAGGTCTTAGGTTGGGCTTAATTTTGGGCTGATTTAAATTCACATTCATTTGATATTTGTGGCCCACACTCTAGTTGACCATATGAAGCTCTTATTGTAAGCCCATTCTAATTTTGTTCAACCCAATTTGAAAGCATGTTGATTACCCATTTGGTGTTTGGGCCTTCCCTTTAAAATCAATTTTGGAATTTGTTTCCTAGATCTGAGTCAACCGTTTAGTTTAAAGTGAGCGTATAATCTATATCATTCACTTAATGGACAGTAAAGAATATGGACCTGCCATCATGTGGAGATTATGAATTGGATCTGACCATCCATCTGAATTGTTCCATCCATCTGAATTGTTCCATGCCAACTGTTTATCATGTGAATGTTAAAGTCTGGACTTGTAATGTTCATTGATGATGACCAAATTATACGGAGTCTTGATTTGACTTAATTGTGAGCTCATTACCTACCCTTTACGAGTTGATATAAACCGTTAGAATGAGTAAGGTAAAAATTACCTGTTTATTTCTCCTTAAGGTTCCTCAATTTTCAACTATCAATATCAACCGCTTTGTGGGTCAAACAAGACTAATTAATATAGTTAATCCATTGAGGGCAGGATTAAAATCGCAATCCTAAGTCCAAAAGTCAAATTTTGTGGATTGAATCCGGTTGTGTAAGCCATCACAGTGACCTCAATCGGTGAAAATTTTCACGAATCAGGACTTGTGATATTGGGAATTCAGTTAAAGGATTGCATTCAGTTGCATTATGTTCATGCGAACGATGACGAAAACACAGACGATTGCCGTTTAGCAGGAGCATGAACGAGGTGGAGCAAATGATGTTTATGATGTAAAGCTGAAAGACTCATCTTACCAGCAGGTGTTGAGTGTCTTACATTTACATAATTGACACCACTTAGCTTCATGTTCAGGAGGGTCATTTATATATTATCACTACCTCCCACAGGAGGAGTAATGATGATATAACCAATTCTTACCAGGATCGAATATTTTGGGCCCATCTTCATCCTGGTAGTTCAGTTGAAAGCCCCAATCAATTGAATTGATAAGTTTGCTTGATATTTGGTTTTATTCATGAATTGTTCTATATAAAATAATCTGTTAATATGAGTATATTTTGCAACCAGTTAAAATTCTAACTCAAACGCATCGTGTTTCCATCCTAAACGAGTCTGATTATGTTCAACGGATAGAGACCATAGAGACAGTCCTGGGATGCTTACATTTGGAAATTACTCCAAAAAATTTTGAACCGTCAAAATCCTTTGAAAACATTCTGAATATTAACCTTGCAACCTCAGGACATGTACCTGGACATAATGGAAACAAATAGAAGAAACATGGTTCTAACAAGGGATCCTCAGGACTTCACAATCCTCTAGGTTTTCCAGCTGAAAACTGACTTGGGAATGGATTGAGCCGCAAGCGGGCTAAAAGTAATAACTGCTTCTTTTATAAGAAGCCGAGCCATCAAAAGAAAAACTGTATAAAGTATAAGCAATGGCTCATAAAGAAAGGTAATAATTCCATTCTAGTCTATTTTGAATCTAATCTAACTGATGTGTCAGTCTATTCTTAGTTGATAGATTCGAGAACTATTATTCACATATGTACTTCTATGCGAGACTTACTGTAGACTAGACCACCAACTGATGCAGAACGCTTAATATACATAGGCAATGATGTTAAAGTTAACGTAGAGGCAATTGAAATTTATAGGCTTAGGTTAGAGTCTGATTATTTATTGGATTTGGTAGATACATTATGTATGTCTTCTATAAAGCACAATCTAATATCTATTTCTTGTTTGGACAAATTGAGATATTCATTCTAATTTGAGAATAAAGGATTCAGTATTTACCTTAATTCGATTAAAGTTGGCACCAGCTCTGTGGTGAACAACCTATACCAGCTAGACTTGATTGCCTTGATTGCCTCACACGTCTATAATGTTAATAACTTGTATAGAAATAAAACATGATCTAAATGTAGATTAGACTGTGAGAATTCCTCCATATTGTGGCAGAGGCGATTGTGTCATATATCTCGTGAGAGATTGGACGGGCTTGTGCGAGAAGGGATTCTTCACTCTCTAAACTTCTCTAACTATAAAGTGTGCATTAATTGCATAAAAGAAAAACAGACCAGAACTAAAAAGAAAGGTGCAACAAGGAGTGTAGGACACTTAGAGGTGATACATACGGACATTTGTGAAACATTCCCTACAGCATCCTGGAGTAGACACAAATATTTCATTACCTTCATAGATGACTACTATCGTTTGGGCACCTTTATCTTGTCATTAAAATAAAAAATCAGATGCCCTGGATGCTTTTAATATCTATAAGGCCGAAGTTGAAAATCAACTTGATAAAAGGATTAAAGTTGTCAGATCTGACCGTGGTAGTGAATACTATGGTAGATATGACGAAGCAGGTCGCAATCCAGGGTCATTCGTTAGATATCTACAATATTGTGGTATTGTTGCCCAGTACACTATGCCTGGTACTCAAGAGCATAATGGTGTAGTTGAAAGGCATAATCACACCCTTATGGATATGGTGCGAAGCATGGTTAGTAATTTGACATTGCCAGAATCACTGTAGGGTGATGCGATCAAAATTGTAGTTCACATTCTTAATAGGGTCCTCAGCAAAGCAGTAAGTAAAACCCCTTTTAAGATATGAAATGAGAGAAAACCAAGTCTCCGATATCTACATGTTTGGGGATGTCCTGCTGAGGCTAAAATTTATAACCCGCAAGAAAGGAAGCTCGATCCTAGAACCATAAGTTGTTTCTTTATTGGATATCTAGAAAGGTTAAAAGGCTATCGATTTTACTGCCCTTATCACTTTATCAGGATTATTAAGACTGTGAATGGCACGATTTATTGAGGACACTGAAAACAGTGGAAGCACGAATATTAAAAACTTTGTATTTGAGAAAGAAATGACTGTGACTCCAGTCATAATCACTCAAGATCACGTGGATATAAATATTGCAGTCGACCCTGCAGTCACTGCAGAACACCACGTTAAACCTCATATACAACTCACTGGTGAGAAAATTTAAAATCACATCCAACAAGCTGAACCATTGAGAAGATCTGAAAGAGAGAGAAGACCTGTAAATCGAGACGATTACATTGTATACTTATAAGAGCATGAGTTTGACATTGGGATGGAAAATGATCATGAATCATTTGCACAAGTCAAACAAAGTGATGATCCTTCTCGTTGGATTGATGTCATGAAAGATGAGTTGAAATCCATGAAGGACAATAAAGTATGGGATCTTGTTGAGTTACCCTCTTAGAATAAAGCTGATTGGTTGTAAATGAATATTTAAAACCAAACGGGACTCAAAGGGTAATGTCGAAAGATATAAAGTCACACTTGTTGCCAAGGGTTTTAACCACTATGAGGGCATTGACTTTAAGGAAACTTTCTCATCAGTATCTAAAAAAGACTCATTCAGGATCATAATGGCTCTTATAACTCATATGGATTTAGAGTTACATCAGATGGATAAAAAGACAGCATTTCTCAATGGGGATCTGAATGAGAATGTATATATGTTACAACCTAAAAGTTTTGTAGCCTATCACTCAGAATACTTGGTTTGTAAACTAAAGAAATCCATCTATGGGTTGAAATAGGCATCACGACAGTGGTACCAAAAGTTTCATGAAGTAATTTCCTCATATGGCTTTGTAAAAAACACTGCAGATGAATGTATGTACACTAAAATAGTGCGAGTAAGTTCGTTATGATTATATTTTATGTTGATAACATTCTGTTAGTTAGCAGTGACATCAAGATGTTGAGCGGCACCAATGAAGGACCTTGGTGATGCCTCTTATGTCATTGACATTAAGATTTGTCATGACAGATCTCGTGGACTGCTCAACTTATCACAGAAGGCCTACATTATTAGGATATTCGAAAGGTATGGCATGTAAAATGTGCACCTGGACAGACACGCATTGTAAAGGGTGATAAATTCGTCCAATTCCAGTGTTCCAAGAATGATTTGGAAAAGAATCGAATGAAGAAATTTCCATATGCATCAGTTGTAGGGAGCATCATATATGATCAAAATTGCACGCGACTGGATATTACCCTTACTGTTGGAATATTGGGCATGTATCTATCTAATCCAGAAATGCAGCATTAGATAGCTGCAAAATTAGTGTTACGCTACCTGTAAAGAACAAAGGACTTCAGACTCATCTATAGAAAATCTGACCATTTGAAGTTGGTTGGATACTCATATGCAGATTATGCTGGCTGCGTTAATACTAAGGAGTCCACCTCAGGCTACATCTTCATGATGATTGGTGGGGTTGTATCTTGCAAAAGTGTGAAACAATCAAACATAGCCTCATCCACTATGGAGGCTAAATTCACTGATTGTCATGAGGCATCTAATCAGGCATTATAGTTACAGCATTTCTTCTCAGGTTTGCGGGTATTGGAGCATATCCCGAAACCATTAAGAATATTTTGTGATAATTCAGCCACGATTTCCTTTATAGTAACAACAAGCATTCATCAAGGTCGATGCACATCGACATCAAGTATCTTGTTATAAAGGAAAGAGTTCAGAAACGTCAAGTGTCTACAGAATTCATCAGCACAAAGCAAATGATTGTAGATCTGCTCACTAAAGGGCTCCCTATCACTCCATTTCAGGAGCATGATACATTAATAGGAGTCATTGATCCCACAGATGTTTTCAGTTAGTGGGAGTTAAGCGTATTTTAATTTCACAGACATTAAAGAGATCTCATTTGATAAAGTTATTTGATGATTCTGATATAAAGTTTATTTTTGCTTCTCTTTAAGTATGCGCAATCTATTTTGAGTAAGTAGAACTACATTCATGTCTCATAAGAGACATTTGAAAGCTTCCGGACTTTTTAAGGATAGACACACATCATCACATTACGTGTGTAATCCTTATACCACACCTCCTAGTTCCAGATCTATGTCATCAAGACTATTAGTATTTGTGACCACGCCTAGCCTCACTTCGCTTAAATTAAATGTTGTGATGACTACCGCGATTTAATACTGACAGTCTTGATGGACCAGATTGAATAACATTGCCCGTATTATCCAACAATTGCATTGGTTAACCATTTGGATGTTTTCTCAAAATTAAAATAAATTTTTAAAAGGTATTTTCAAAATATTAATCATTGACATTGATCAATGTGGCCCAAATGAGAGAATGTAAGAACTCTATAAGGTGGGCCTTATTGATCAATGATTTAGATTGTCTTAAAGGTTGGATATAGTGATCGGGCATACCAGTGGACCTCACGAAATTGTGATACATCCAAAATTCGTATAAAGGGTGGTATGCTACTACTGAGATGTGCACTCAGTATCCTAAAGGAATTGGGATAAGGCATTCGTGTAGAGCCTTTCAGGGAGAGGAGTTTTGATGGGTTTCAAACTCCTTTGCCCGTATTAATATATAACAGAGCTGGGTCCCCAATCCTACACCACCGATAGAAGCTTAATCTGTAAGACCCGTATCCTAGTCCGTACTGTTCCGTCGACTTCCGCGATCCTTCTCGTCGAATTCCGGCGACCTATGACTTGTAATCGACATTGCGCACGACCGTAAGTCGTATCCTGCAGATTCGAGTTGGTTTAATCTAAGACCTGTAAACCAACTAAGACCTGTATCATTGCGATCGCACCGTCGCCGCGGTTCCAACGCCGCGACTCGCGCACCGATCCAATACCCAAGCTGAAAGATGTGGGCCGGCATTTATTTCAAAGAAACGCCGCGCTTTCTCGATCCCGAGAGAATCTCTACACAATGTCAAATCAATCCCATCAATCCCATCAATCAATCAATCACTTCAATATAAAGTACAAAGCAACCCATGCTTTCTCTCTCCAAAGTCAACTCTTTCTTACCCTCTCTCTTACACCACCTTACATGTCAAGTACCACATCCATCACTCACCTCACCCTTTCACCCATCACACCCATCCCTCATCTCTCTTAGAACTCTCTTTCTCTTTCTCATTTCTCATCTCAACTCCCAACTAGCAAGAGCATCACACGTCCAAGCCATTTTCAAGAGAGAAATGTGATTTTGGTGGCCCACTTTTCCATTCCAAAACCCATCATCCTAGCCATCCACTTCTCATCTCCACCATCAAAGTGAAGCACAAGGAGGTTGGCGTTCCAACAGACCGAGAAGATCAATCGGTGGGTGCTTATTAGGCTAGGTTTTTCATGTTTTTATGATGGACCAAGTGAGGCCTACCGATCAATGGTACGGATCTCACTTGGGACTCTAAGATGTGGCCGATGGCCCACCTTGTTTATCATTTGATGTATGATTGGATGCAAGGGAGGGCCCATAGTGTTGGGGTCCCTCCATCACACGTGTGTCCCTCTCTCTCTCTCTCTCTCTCTCTCTCTCTCTCTCTCTCTCTCTCTCTCTCTCTCTCTCTCTCTCCTTCCTTTTTTTTCTAGATTTTGTGGTTGTGTGACCCACTTGAATGGACCCCACCATGAGGCATATATTGTATCCAGGCCATCTCTAAGTGGGGCCCATTTCATATGTGTTGTACCCACACCATCCACCATTGGTGGTCCACCAGAGCAGGGCCCACCTTGAGCCGTCCAGCATCCAGGGACGCTGGACGTCACTTGGAAAAACACCAATATTAGCTTGGTTTCCAAGCTCATGGGGTGACCCACTCGTTTAGGCCCCACCTTGATGATTGGATTCAATCCAAGCCGTCCATCCCCTTTCCTACCTCGTTTTAGGCGTTGAGCCAAGAGATGAGGTTAATCTGACCTTCAGGCGGGCCATAGCATAGCAAACAACGATTTTCACCGTTTAAAACTTCCTTGACATTTCTGTACACTGAAAAATATCTGATATTGGGCTTGTTTGGCTTGTCTTGTGATACGAGGACCAATGTCGGGGTCAGATTCCATTGATGCGGGCCCCACACCTGAAAAACCGTGGGATTACATGATTTAAAAAAATATATATTTATACAACAGCAGCAGCTGGTGCTGTTGTCAGAGAGCAGGCAGTGCCCGCGTGCGCTGGTAGGCGTGAACGAGCAGGCCCCACGGCTCCAGCCATGGGCCCCACCATGATGTTTTTGTTACCATCCAACCTGTTCATTTGGTGGACCACCTCCTGAGGTGGGCCCCCTCCAAATTTCAGGCCCATCCAATGCTCAGGTGGCCCACATCATAGGAAACAGTGTGAATTGAACTCTACCATTGAAACCCTTTCTGGGTCCACAGAAGTTTTGGATCAAGCTGAAATTTGTTGTTACCCTTCATCCAGGCCCGTATGGCCTTACCAATGGGTTGGATGGCATATAAGCATTACGGTGGGCCCCACGTGGAGCCCACAGTGATTTATGTGTTTTATTCCCACCGTCCAGGCGGACGGTGGGAGCCCACTGTAATGTATGTGTTGTATTCCACCGTCCAGCGGACGGTGGAGCCCACGGTGATGTTTGTGTTTTATGCACACCGTCTAGTGGACGGTGGGTCCCACCTGGAGTTTTCCATGCATCTGAAACTTGGTCTGAACCCTCAATCAAGTGGGACACTCTTACTGGATGGGCTGGATTTGCAAAACCACATCTCTATGGGCCCTCAAAATGGTTATGAATGTTTTAAATGGTGCTCGGCCCTCTCCACTTCTGCATGTGGTGTGGCCTGAACAAGTCACGGGTTGACTTGATTTTTGAGATAGGCTCACGATGGAATGGTGCATCTGTCTGATGGTGTTGACGTTAGAAACGCATCACGGTGGGTCCCACACAGCTTGACCCCATGGGACCTAAAATCAGCTTGAGCGCATTGTACCTTTTCCCATATATATATTTTTATGTATATATATCATGGTAGGCTGGTGGGCTGTTTTGGGGCCTACCATGATGCATGTATTGCCTCCAACCCGTCCATCCAATTTTGAAAGCCCATTTTATTGCATGAGCTAAGGAATGAGGCAGATCTAATAGTTCAAGTGGACCCCACCATTTGTTATGCATATGGTCCATGTGATTGGGCCCATTTTGACGTACTATGGGGCCCAATTGGTGTGGCCCATTTGGTATATACAAGGTCCATGGGATTAAGCCCATTTGATATATAAGGCCCAGGTGATTGGTCCCATTTGTATGTATTTTAGGGCCCATTATGATGTATTAGGGCCCATGGGTTGGGGCCCATTATGAGGCAATCAAGGCCCATGGGTTATAGACCATTGCAATGCACTTAAGGCACATTTGTAAGGCCCATTGGTGTGGCCCATTGATGTGGCCCACTTGATGAATATAAGGCCCATGTGATATGGCCCATTTGATGCATTTAAGGCCCAATGGGGTGTACCTAAGGTCCATTGCAATTTGTGATTCCTCCATGGTTTAGGTAATGATATTTATAGCGGTCCGTGCCTAGGGAACAATGGTGGTTTGACGTCCACATTGTACGTACAATGTTGGTTAAATGTCCGCATTGTAGCTCTCCTTAGGGCCCATTGATAGGCCCATACTTATGATAGTTCATCATTATATAACATGCGTAGTATAATTCCATGTTTCATACCCATTCGCATCATATGCATGCTTGATATGAGGAATGTTTGATCATAGCATAAGCCGTTTGGCTGAGACATTTACAGGGCTCCTTATGAGACGGAGTACCCCACATGATCGCGTGGTACGAGTGAGATTGCTGCATGATTGTTCGGTGTGACTCATGAATCTTGCATATGTGTGACTTGATCACTGCACGCCCTAGCAACATCAGGGTCGTGGCTCCACAGACACATCGTGGATGGCCATATCGGATACCGAAAATACTTGGTTCTAGCACTGTGAGCACTTATGATGTCCTTGGGTGAAAGTCCCACAACTTTTTTGGTACCAGGGGATGCTCCAACGTCTAAACCGAGTAAAAACACGAGCGCCCGAGTGTCGAATACCAGTAGGCCGTGTCTCCCACTGTATCGTGGTCGGTTGGAAGGGGGTGTGGCCTTATCCACCTGAGTGAGGGGGCTATAAGCTAGGCTGAGTTTGATTAGCTCGCAAATGTGTCCACTATCGATGAGTCGGGTAGGTATTGGCAGACTACTGGTCAGGCAGATAGTGTGGTCTCTTCCACTTGCTTGACTGTGTAGCTAGGGAGGAGACAGTCAGTGTGAGGTGTATTAGACCCCGGTGATATCCAGAGAGGAACTGTACTGATATGTCTACTTGATGAGTACTGGCACGCTTGTATTGCATCTCACATATGACATTTGGCTACATAGGCCTCGCATCGCATGACCTTGGTATGGTCGATAGCATTCATGTCTTGCATTACATAGCTTTGGTATAGCTGATAGCATTCATGGACTTACCGCATATTTCCGCATTACTCTGATATTGTATACTTGGCACTCGCCTTACACACAATTTCACCACCCTCTAAGCTTTCTATAAGCTTATGCACGATAGATGCGTGCAGGTGGCGTTAGGTTGCAGCAGTGTTGAGCTCGGAGTGTGCAGCAGTCTTCTGGAGCTTTTAGAGTTTTCTTTGATATCTTCATATTGTATTTTCTTTTCTACATTGTACTCAAAGTTTTTGTTATAGTGGATATGTGGTGATGTTGTTTTGTGACTAGGTTATGCTTGTGGTTATGCTCCATTACAAAAAAAAAAATCATACTGAAAATCCTCCTTGTAGGATCCCAGGATCGAAATCTGGCGTATGAGCGCTAGGAGCCGAGAATGGGGTACTAAGGAGGCTATCGGCGCCAGATTCGGCGATCAGAAATTTTGTGAGCTCGGTTTCCAAGTTTAGGGCGTGACACCATTGCGTCTTCTCTAAAGTGGTGTTAAGGAAAGGAAGACCTCAATCAAAGATCTCAGACCTTCTACATCTCAGCAATGATGACACGAATAGGTAAGCCATCTAACTTTTTTTATCTCCATGTCCGATGCATAGCACGATCCTTACTATTCCGCATAAAGATTTACAGGAAAGTCGACAACATCACCCGCCTTTTCGTTGAATAGATTCCATGCATCTTCTTTCGATAACACATTGACTAGGATCTTCGCTTGGCTCTTCATTGCACCACATACTACCATGCTTCATGTAGTAAACACAATCTTGCAACCATTATTGTTCCATTCCACGGGGATTCCGAGATCATCTAGCTCCAAAGTTTCCCATATATTATCAAAGATTAAAAGGATCTTCTTGCTTCTCAACTCCTGCTTTAATCTTTCAGACACCTTACCTACTCTTACTACTCGACTCTCTGCCTTGAGTTCTAGTCCCAATTGTTCTGCAATCTCACCTTGGATACCTTTAGAGTCAGGTTTCTGAGTTAGAATCTGATGAGTGTCGAATGTTGCATATCAGACCCCAGTAATTGCCCAATTTTACGTACATGATAAGGTTTAATGGAGTGTTTTAATCATGTTTTCATTGCAGGACGTAATAATGAGTGTTAGACTGAAAAGAGAATTAAAAGCATGGATTTCATGATTCAAAGTCTCCAGAGCACGGGATGGACTCCAGAGAACCAATAATGAAGATTTTACACGCCTGGGATCTGAGGAAAGCAAGCCAAATGGACCCGAAAAGGGTCCAGAATGCAAGATCACATGGTTCCCGTCATCCGATCAGTTCAAAACATCATACATGGGGTGAGGGCCATAAATTAACCGTACATATTAAATTTCATCCATTAAAGATCTCGAGAAGTGGGCCAACAGACAGATCAGCCCATTAACCTCCAATTTGGGGCCCACCTGACATCAGAAACCGCCTCAACTGAGTATTGACGGGTTAAATGATATGGGAAAAAGGATGGACGGTGCAGATTTCTCATAAAACATTATAGTGGACCCCACGCTGTGGTGAGTGTACACCATGCACGTGTAGACGAGTCGTGCACCGAACGGCTAAGGCGGTCAGCAAACCGCTGACCCGCGCTCTCTCTCTCTCTCAAAATTCAAAAACAGCGGCTGCTGTTTTCAGCGTCCGCAAACCGACCTGCGATCGTCGGTTGTGGGTCCACAACGTCCATCAAACCATCAATCTGAGCCGTTCATCAGGTCTAAATGAAGACCATTATCACTGCCTAGGTGGCAGATTTGCAAATGATCATCATGAGTGAAATCTAGCCGTTCAAACATGGAATGGACGGTGTAACGAGATCTTCCGTGGCCCACACCAAAATGGAGAAAAACTATGTGTTTCCGACCGAAATTTCGAGAGAAATTCGGTGAACAGAGTGGATTTTGCTGAAGGTATTGATCACGGATAGCGGAAGAGATCAGCGTTCCGGTTTTCGCGTCCGTGTAACGACGGCCGCTGGCCATTTTTGTGAACGACAGTGGACCCCACACGTGGTCTTTCCGGACGATCCAAACCGTTCATCTTTTAGACGGCCGCGAATACTACAAACCCATGTTGAAACTTTGCAACCATGCGTGCACATGTGTGTGATACAGAGGCCACAAAATGGCTGCCCTGCAACGTTTAAATCTGATCTTTCTGTGTTTTCTTCTCTGGGCCGCGTCAATGGACATTCAAAACCACCAATTCTTGACTGAAATTTCGTCCTGAATCCAATGGACAGGGTGGATTTTTCAGAAAATACTTCTGTGGGGCCCACCGATCATGGCTGCGAAAATTTGTACTCCATGTCCTGCTACAACTCTGCCACTGACTCCAGCTTTCCAGCAGCTATAAAAGAGGAGTTTTGGAAGTGGGAAAGGCATTCAGAAATTGGGGAGCAGATCCAAAGCTCAGTTGGAAGGAAAAGAAGAAATAAGAAAGAAGAAAAGAGAAGAAAGAGAGAGATAGAGAAATTAGTTTGATGTTCTTTTATGAATTTTATTTATCCATCTGTTTAATGGATTTTATAGGTAACTAATCTCTCAGCTAGGGCTGAGATGAAACCCCTAATTTGAACATCCATTGTTCTATGTTGATTTTACTTTAATTAGATTGATTTGTTTCTTTCCCTAGTGTGCTTGATTGTTTTAAATTCTATACTTCTCCATCTATGAACTTTGATCAGAGTCTATGCATGGATGTGGTCTGGATGCTTATGCTAGGTACTTGTGTCTGATTATGAACAGGTTCCTATAGAGGAAGAGACAGGGTGCTTTAATGAACGGTATATTCCATGTGCCCAACAAAGGACATGGGATATGTTATTCATGGCATTGCTTGAAGGAATTAGACAATCTGTATGCCGGATTAAGGACACAGATTGTGCTTTCTCTAGATAAGTTAAATCAATCTAAATTAAGGTGAATTAACAGACAAAACAAAGGTTAGGATAATTAGGGGTGGATTCGAAAGTCCTAGTGCTCTCTCTGATTGAATTTTCTTCCCTGTTCTCAATTGTTTTTCATAGATTGGTGTTAGTAAATTACTCCATTATTTGTTGAATTAGTTAAGAAGAATTGTGAATTTGAATTGTGACGACCAGTCCTCGTGGGATTCGACCTCGATCTTACCGAGTTTATTACTACACACTACAAGAAATACCACTTTTAGCGACGAAAATTTTCGTCTCTAAAAGTCAAATTTTCGCAGCTACAAACTTTTAGCGACGAAACTTTTCGTCGCTAAATTCGTTGCTAAAAGACCGATGTAAAAGAATTTTATCGGCGAAAAAAGGAAATCGCCGCTAAATGTAAGTTTTTTAGCGACGAAAATTTTCGTCGCCAAAAATATTTTTAAAGACTTTTAGCAGCGAAAATTTTCGCTGCCAAAACAATTTCCAAGACTTTTGGCAGCGAAAATTTTCGCTGCAAAAAAAATTCCCATGACGTTTTAGCAGCGAAAATTTTCGCCGCAAAAAAAGTACTCAAAGTCAAAATTTTGAAAACTTTTAGCAGCGAAAATCTTCGCTGCCAAAAAAACAATTTTCAAGACTTTTGGCTTCGAAAAGTTTCGCTGCAAAAAAATTCCTATGACTTTTTAGCAGCAAAAACTTTCGCCACAAAAAAAATATCCAAGACAATTTCTAAGGCTTTTGGCAGCAAAAATTTTCGTCGCTAATAAAACAATGGAAGACTTTTGGCAGCGAAAAGTTTTGCTACTAAAAATGATTAAAAAATATTGCAATACTATTAGCAGCGAAAATTTTCGCTGCTAAAAACAATGTGGTAGACTTTTTAGCAACGAAAAGTTTCGTAGCTAAAAGTCTCTTTTTTAAAAAAAAAATTCCAGCACAAAATTGCTGGAATTTTTTTCCTAATATACACCTGTTATAATATATTTCATCATATTCTTCCTGATATACACCTATTAGATAATATATTTCATCATATTCACATTCACATCAATATAAACAACCCATATTTCATCATATTCACATTCACATTCACAGCCATCATATTCACATATCCATATTTCATCATATTCACATTCACATTCACAGCCAACTGCTGCTCATCAACATTTGCCTTTCATGGGATCAAGAATAGAAATTATACTGGGTTTTGCTCAAGCTCGTACTTGTACACTTGGAGCATCTTACAAATTGAATATGATAACAGATCCTTAATGTATAAAATCAAGCAAGAGACACGTTAAAAACAATGCAGTTGGCTTCAACCTTGAGACTCAAAACTCCTTTTCAATTGGTCAGCAAATATAATTGAATTAAAGAGGAGAAAATCAACATTTGTGTTATGGAAGAATCAAGCCTATGTTTACACCGAAGAAGCCTGCAAAACAATGCTGGCTTTTGCTTTGCAAAGTGGCTCTTGAAAAACCAAATAAGTTTTTGAGGAATGCCTGAAGATGGCAAATTTCTCCAAGACTTCATCAATTATATATCACTTCAACTCAATAAACAAAAACACAAACAGGAAAAGCTGGAGAAAAAACTAGAATCTAAATGTTACAGTAATAACCTAGGACTGACTATTGCAATTGAATTAGGTTTTATCAACATCATGTAAATGCAAATTTTCGGTGCTCATTTTGTTGGTTCATTTCGATTCACAAGCCAAATAGGAAATTACCCATTTTTTAAATAAATCAACTGGTAACTTTGTGAATTGGATCATATAGAAGCAAACAAGGTATCCTACTTTTATTCACACAACCAATTCCAAGACAGAGAACCCCAACTTCTCATTAAGAACCCTAATAAAATTTCAAATATGCCAACAACGATGGAATTTACTCATAGAAGGATTGAAATTCTAAGCCATACCTTTCGACTGCAACTTTACTGCAACACCTACCTGAAAGCACCAATACCCACATTCCAAGTGACCACCTGTAAAAAAGAAAAGAAATAGAATGATTTTACAAAGTGTGTTGGTGTCAAAAGGATGGAGAACATAAATAAATACTCACCAATCACATTCCATTCCAGCTCTAGATGGAATACTAAATATGCACAAAAATCATCTAAGCAGAGCAAAGCAGCAAAAAATCTACTTGAACGACACTGGACGGCATCCAAACAACATAGCACAGTTGAAACCTCTTCCGCGTCTTCAGACTAGCCTCTTTCAGCCTCAATGCCCAACAGAGAAATCATATCACATGTCACTCAAACCTCAATGAAGAGATAGCCCATACCTCCAGAGACCGGCCAGCTGAAAATCTGCATCGCAACAATCCTTCAAACACTCCCAGTCAACTGCATGACTTCCCTGCATCCAACCATTCATAACAATTCACCCACTAAACATACATATTTCCAGCCATTCAATTCTGCGCCAACAGACAACTGGTCATATGAATGGCCACACAAACAAATGCAGATGCAGCTTCATTATAGTCTTCAGCCAGCAGCAGTGATAAAATGAACAAAAGCATTCTATCTGCAGAAATTTAGAAATCAGGGCCAACCAGCCAGTCTAGATAAACTGACCAGCATACTAATTTCATGTATCGATTACACAAGTAAATAAAAATGAAGAGGGAAAAGAAGTCTCACCAATGCAGCTAGCG
The DNA here is from genome assembly GCA_021015155.1 of Magnolia officinalis. Taxonomy (NCBI): domain Eukaryota; kingdom Viridiplantae; phylum Streptophyta; class Magnoliopsida; order Magnoliales; family Magnoliaceae; genus Magnolia; species Magnolia officinalis. Next base: position 18,129,143 of record JAJHSJ010000017.1, read on the forward strand.
TATGCCGATGGAGGGTATGTGATGAATCTTGTGCCAATCCTCTCCCTCGTCTTCTTGATGCATTTCTCTGAATTCAACGGGCATTTGCTGGGTCCTTACTCTTGCTCCGGTGGTAGACTCTTAGGATTTCAACACCTGGTCAAGGGTTCAAGTACCCATAGGTGGTGAAATTCGACTACCGCATGAGTGTGTGGGGGTGTGTGTGTAAAAAAAAATAAAAATGGGCATCTGCTGCAACCCCTATTGGAGATGTAAGAATTTGAGTCGAGGAAACCCTTGTGCAAAGCAAGCCATTCTCCAGTTTCATGTATGAACAGTCCAGCAATCTGAGAATGTAAAGGTTTTTTTGTAAAGATGTGGAAAAGAAATATTCAATGAGACTAGGTATCCCATCACAAACAAGGACTAGAGGCAGTCCAATTTGACAATGGATACAAACAATACCTCATCAGACACTCCATCTAAACATATTGCTGGTTTTCTAAGATTGGAGAGCTTTTCCAAGCAATCATGCATCCATTCACCTGTCGTTACATATGATACAGTTTGGAGATTACTAATCCGGTCAAGTCATGCATGCCCTTCTATCAGACCTCAACCTCCATTTACGCTCTTCATTTGGAAAAAAAAAAAAAAAAAGAGTTAACAGAATATGAATTATGCTTTCATGTTTCTCAAAATTACAGATTTTCTGCTACATCTTCTAAGACTGCAAAAACCATCTTTCAAAGATTTAAAGCTGGTTTTGTTTCAGAACAACCAATTTCTGCTACAACATAAAATGGTGGCTTCAAGCAGTGGCCCTACAAACTCAAGCAACAGAAGAAGCCCAACTAGTTCAAATTTGTGGGATTAGGTCACTCCCAGTAGATTTTCTATGCACTTTGTATCTATCCACATGCATATTGTTGGAATTTGATTCTCAGAAATTAAAGATTGCATACATGGCAGAAGAACAATTCAAACTAAAACTACCAAAATTATGACCGCTGGTGCATGAACCAAAAATTGGGGTGGTGGTCCCAACAAAAGACCTGTAGTGAGATTTTTTATATGGGTGAATCTTGTCACCATCTAATCTGGTTGGGTAGTGATAAGATTCATTAAACCTACTACACAGGTTGGCAAATATTTTAATTAGGAAAATGATCAATTTTGAAGCAGCCATTAGCTAGAAAAATGGCACAATCCTCTCAGCAAGAAAAGTCACTTAGCATCAATTATTTCAAGCAACTTGCTTTGGTACTTGTTCCCAAGAACCTGAAGAACAAAAAATGTCATTACTCATGTAGATTTTTTGTTACAAGACAAATTACATAACCAAAAAAAAAAAATCCATAACGACTAAATTGCATGAAAAGAGGAGCTAACATTTTTCAAAATGGTAAATGAAAATTTCTAAATCAAGGAAACAGAAACACATGAAAATAAGAGGTTGAAGGGTCATCTAAGCCAACCATTAAGAGTCATTTCAGTCACCACGCCTACAAGGATCATAACTCCAGATGGAAAAGGAAAAAGAAAAAAGAAGAAGAAGAAGAAGAAGAAGAAGAAAAGAAAGGAACATAATTCCAAACCATAGATCTAACTAGGATGGTACTTGGTTTGTAACCCAATGTGCCTTTTGCATGGCTTTCTTATGACTTGAGAAACTCCAATCATTTGCATTCTAATAGTCATTATAAAATTACTTGATCAATCTAATAACATTCTGTTGGTGTGCTTCAGTTATTACCAGCTTTACTAGTATGAAGGAGTATCTTTAATCCATTTGCAACAGACAAATGGAAGTTCATAGAAGTTCTGTGAAAGCATAATAGACTCTAAAACTTATGGGAACCTTTACAAATGTAAAGAAGATGATGTAGACTCTAAAATTTATGTAATTGCATATAATATACCTTTTATATTAAACTATACCTATTATCAAATCACATGCTTACGTTATGACCTGAGTTTTTTGTTTTCTTTTTTTTTAAAGGCCAGTCCAAAACTCAACTGGACAACAGCATATCAGGGATGGAAGCAACCTACCAAGTCTCCACCATATCCATGGTGGACTCTTATTGGCCCCACCATATATCTTCCTAACCAATTGATCAGTGCCCTACAGTAATCAGTGTGTCCTTGGCCATCTTAAGAAATGAAACACATAAATAGACACAAACAAACATCCAAGAAGAAAACATAATAAGAACCTATGTTTGAACAAAGATGAAGAGAACAAAGTAAATAATAAAAAGAAATTCGAAGAAAATATTTCACCAATATGCTTCTCGACATGAGATTCATGCATCAACCCTTTCTTTCTTTAGGTTGTGTTTGTAGGGCTGTCAATGGGCTCATCCTATTCAAAATTTTGATTTTGCTTAGCCTGGCCTAGCTGATTGATGGCGCCATGTGTTTGGTAAAGGAAGTTTATCTTGAATTGAAAATTTCCCACACACTTTGTGTTAATTATATTTTGATATTAAACATGTATCCAACGTCTCTATTGCAATTCAGTTCAATTGAGCATCTAAATACATTAACTAAAATAGATATAGATTTCCAAAGACTTTTCAAAAGAAGTGGATGGACATACTAATGGTTTAAACTACAAATGTCCTAAACAAAAAACATGTAATTGCTGATCTGAAAAAAGGGCTAGGTACTTTTACTCTCCTTGTAAGACAAAAAACATGAATATCGTGTCCTACTCCCTTCACAACCATTGTGGCATGTCTAAACCGATCATTCCAATTCAAAGCAACCACAATCCCAACTAAGCATGAATGTACATTGTTCCCTTGTGGCCCACCATCTTTTGGATAGGCTTGATTTTGGTTTCTATGATAAGTAAGAAAGAAGAACACCTATAATTCACGAATAACAATACGACACGAAGGAACATAATAGTTTCATAGTATAGTTCCCTATAATTTCTAAATAACTACCACCTAAAAAAAAATTGCTTACCATTGCTAGTGCATGCCCTGATAGATCATCCCCCCTGAGAATCTTCTAAAGTGTTGGATGGTTGTCGCCCAATCTAGGCCTCCATTGATTCTGCAAAGGATGCCACAGACTAGGAATTGTTTCCCTTGAAAATTTCTCTTATTTTTCTCATTCCATATGCTCCAAATGACAGCAAAGAAGACTCCATGCCACAGACATCTTCCAATGGGCTCCCCATGCACTCGCTGACCAGCTCTGAAATAGATGCAGGACAGCTCTGAAAGAAATGAAAAGCTCGATAAATACAATACCCGCTTGCAAATTGTAGTAAATGAAACATGTGGAGAAGATAACAAAAAAGAACTTAGAACTACTTAAAGATGGAAAAATAGTGGATGTTTGCTAGCTCACATGTACATCTTCACATGCAGATGAGGATGTGGAACATACGAAAATCAGTTGGCCCCACTATAGATACGCTTTGGAATGCTTTCATTGTCACTCTTCCTTCGTACGCTTAGAGTAGTTGAAACATTCTGAACAACTCCAATAACATCTGGAATCAAATCATGATATATAAAAAAGCGAAATCAGTTATAAATAGCAGAAAATTCAAGAAAAATAGATATAGTTCATTTGGAAGAGAAATGATCAATTCCTGCAAGATTTGGGATGTGGGTCTTACCAACAAGTTCCCTTCCATTCACATATGAACCTAACTGATCAATCTAGACAAAGTTGAATTTTGTTTCTGGAATAATGTGCCTTCTTCTCCAATTACCTCTTCAACCTCAGAGTTATCATTTAAGGTCATCTCATTATCATTTTTGAACAGTTTTGATTGTTGGTTTGCAACTCTTAAGGGTTCCTCTAGAAATGAAGTAACCCTTTCCCAATTTAAACTTGGGGTAGAACTTGGTTGCAGCTCCATTAAACATAGTCGCTTGTATTTGGGTACCCTACATCAGAGATTTGAAATCTTTTTCAAATGTCATTTTACAATAGCCATTGTATGCTTTTGTGCTACTGAAGTAACATTTGATGGCAAAACAAGAAGGCTTCAGTTTATTAAAAGCATAGAGTGTGTGAGCTGGATTTGCTTACATCTTCATTTGTTAACTCTACATTGAAGACTTGGCCTTCACCTCTCGCATTCTTATACGTGTGCAAATTGTCTTTGCTTGTGACCCGAACCTTAATGGTCCAGCTGCCTTGATACGGATTCAAGGAAACAAGAAGGTGAACTCTTCTTGTCATGGCCATACGTGCAGCAAGAGCAGAACTGAACATGAATAGACAAGAATTAGATCATAATATATTAGATTAGTCTCAAAGGCTAACAAGTACAAACAACCAAACACATGAGAGAATTTTAAAATAAAAACATTGTAGATAGGTTACACATCTCTATGATCCAAACCGCTTATACAATGGCCTCACTGTAGATAGGTTACACATAAGAAAACTCCCAAGGTGATTAATTCAACCCTTTGATCATTGAACATTTTGCTTTGAATGCAAACCCATGGCCACACATGTAGGGAATCCTGCCCCTCCACAATGTATGTTCACTTATGAGTAGTGTCCTATCATTCTTCTAAAAAATAGTACAGAGGTTCTTGGTATGGCACATCAATCCTTCTAATCTCTCTACAACTACATTTAAGCCAATTAATACTGTAAAAACTGAAAGTAGATCACCCACTAAAAGAGATCTAACATGCCCATAAATATCAACATTCTTTCAAGAAAAATTCTGCATTGGACTGTCTGTTAGTACAACACCAAGAATCAAACTCACTGAAAAAGGAACTGAAGCATGGAGACTCACAATCTGAGTAGCAGATTTAGTAATTTTTTCCTGCTTTGGCTTCAAAACAATTCCTGTTTCTTCTCTTTTTATTTCATTTTTGATCTCCATTTCGAGTGCAGGAGAAACCACTTCACATTTTGTGACAATCAAACATCTGAAACCATATATATGGAAAAAAAAAAAACAAATTCCTAAAAACCCAACAAATCAATGCTAGAACAACAAAAGATTCATGTAACTCATCTCAACAACAAAAAAAAAAAAAAAAAAAAAAAAAAAAAAAAAAAAGAAAGAAAGAAAGATGTAGGGAAAATTAAAATAAAAAATCATGAAATAATGGAGATTCGACTACCAGAAGAAATGTTGCCGAGATTTTGAGATTGTAAGACATTCATTTCTTTCCACTGAATCCACTTCTTCTTCTCTGCTGCTACTGCTGCAGATGATGTGCTCAAAACCCTCTCCACATTTTCTGCATTCCTACTGCTTTTAATAGTTTCAAATTTTAGAAATGTATTTTTCAAAATGAGAAGTGAAAGAGGGGAGGGGATATTTGGAATCCTCTAGCCACGAATATGTGCTAGTGGGGCCGTATAAAATGAAAAGAAATCGAAAATTGGAATGCACGGACGTTAAACGAGGGATCATACATGAAATTTGACAAAAATGAACTAGGCTCATGTATCATACTTTCAAGGAAAATATGTACCTCCCTTGTTATGTCAATAGCATGAGAAGGACCTGAAGTCAAGGATTCGTGTACCTGATCAGAGTTCAGAGAAGTTATTAAGAATAGAAACATGACCAAATGACAATAAGCCAGCTTATAAAAATAAATGGTTAAGATTTTTAAACAAAATTATCATTATGGTTTCAAGGAGGGTCCATTTATCTCCCCAATGTTGAGTCATCTCAAAAGCAAAGGATTAGTAAAAAGCCAAAAACCAAACAATAGTATTGCAAAGGACCAGTGCAGCTAAGTTACAGTGAAGACAGAACACAGAGAAATGGAGAAATTACAACGATTGCTTTATATCGGGAGGCAAAGAGCACTAAGTACAATGTAGCTAACAAAGGAGTTTTTTCCTAGAAACATTGTGATTTTAAGACTGAACATTAGGTGAAAGAAAGAAATGGCAATTTCAGAACAAACTTCTTGAGACAAAAGACATGTTGTCTCCAAGTATCCCACCATACAAAAGCCAATGGATGGCCAATTTGATTAAGGACCTGATTTTAGAAAATGCCTTAGAATGGCCAAATCTTCTTTTGGGGTCATGAGCCCCATGCTCCTTTAAAATCTTGTATAAGACAAAGAAGACAACCAATGCACATCAAAACCAAATGACACTTACACAGATTTCTTAGGCATTAGACTTCTACCAGTTTGTAGAAAGTCTTATACATGATCTTATTTCTTTTTTAGAAAGATCTTTCAAATATTTTGGGGTCATGTTTACTAACAAGTAAACAGGCACTTTCTTAGAAAAAAAAAACAAACACATGGAAGAAAATATATTTGAAACAACTTAAACTACAAAAATTCATTGATGTCATACATGCAACACCTAGATTCTGACGAGATTATAATTCAATTAGCCTTGTGTAGAGAGTAGAACCACATTCCTGAAGACAAGACCGTCTATGAAAGTCCATAGCTCTAAAATATGGTATTACCTGTAGAGCTGTTCCTATGCAGTGGTGGCAGATGCAGCTGCATGGCGCTTCCTAGCCTCTTCAATGATGGAGAGCCTGATAAGTATGTGTGCTTTCCAACAAAGGAAAATGGGACGAGATGTCAACTGACCTTTCAACCAATCATGAAAAACAATTTGATAAAAGATCTCTGCCGTCCTTTATGTCAATCTCTTTTATATTTTTTCAATCCATCTTCCATTTTCTTCTTAACAAGAAAATCCATATTTACTAATATTCCTATTTTTCTATTTTTCAAAAGAATGCACATAGTTCTGGATTCAATAGAATAAGGGTTGTTCTTTTGTCAGTCACATATGCTCACCATTAACAGTGATTCAGCTACATTTTCTGTTATTTTCAACAAGCTACTGGTTTGTTTGTTGGCTAAAGAAGCTTTTCAACAAAATCCACATAAGTCTATGTTTATATTCAATGATGCTTTGAAACAGTGTACCATTCACAAAAAAGATAAGTTTCTCTGCTTATTGACGCTGGCACTTCCACAAACCATTTGAGAAGCACATCTTAACTTTGGATGTAATCAGAAATTACATAGAAAGCTCGAAAAGAAGCCCTAGCATGTTCAATAATGATGCAGATAAGGTAGCCATCATGCACGAAAACAAGCACATCCACCAAAATATAGCCAAATCACATTGGTAGTTTGACATAAACACTACTCTTTAAAAATTTTGAATACAAGAAACAACTGCTTATTAGTCACAGGAGAAAACTTGCCATAGAATTACAAAAGAGATATTCAAATGCGGAACATAGAAGATTCGACTTCCTAGCCCTGACCATAAGCAAGATCTTAGAACAGACCATATCCTTGCAAAACCAAATATTCAAAAACAGGACAGTGCTTTCCGAGTAGGATGTAGAGGATCCTGCAATTAAAAGTGACAGGCTATTGTTTTAAATTGTTAGTTTTATATCAAAAAGGCCATTTTAGCATAGAGTTGTTGCTTACCATTAGTGGTGGCAGGCTGAAATAGAATATCATCCATAGACTCCGAGCCAGAAAAGGCCGATGCTTCCTGAAAGCAAAAAAAAAAAAAAAAAAAACTTGTATAAAATCTAATATTTTTCTGGGGGTATGCTTTGTGCTGCAACATTTGGGAGGTTTTACTCTCTTATATGTTTTGGAATTATTATTATTATTATTATTATTATTGTTATTTTTATTTTTTTATTTTTATTATTATTATTATTATTGTGAAAAAAGAATCAGGTTCAAATAGTTAAAAAACTAGGGTTATGTAACATCAAGGATTCAATGATTATATATGAAAAGATCTACCCGGTGGATAATTTGTTAAGTGTACTTTACATACAACCCTTCCAGTAGGTTGGACCTACCATGAGGATCAGCTTGTAAAAAAATCCTCCATATCTACTTTACCAGGTGGGCCACACCACAGGAAACAATTTCTAGTGATTGATAAATAGAAAAATACAAGTGTGATCCATTGGGTAAGTCTAAATATGGCTGAATTTTTCATACTTGATCCTCATGGTGGGGGCCACTTGCAAGGACTTGAAAAGTTGGAAATATTATGCAATGGTTGGACCGTAACTATAGTCCATCTGTGCTTGGTGGAGTGTCCATTTCCTTTGAGTTTTGAGTTTTCAGTTTGCATAAGTGGATCTCACAGTTGAGTAATCCAAACCGTTGATACAGTGGGCATCGACGTGGATGTGGCATTCAGAAAAAAGTTCGTGATTAGAAGATCCTAGCCATTGAATATTTGGCCTATCTTTCGTTGAATATGAACGGTAGCTGTTCTGTCTTTTCTGCAATAACCCGAGTAAAGAAGTGAGGTGCAGTCGTGCAGATATAAGGGAATAAGTTCCCACCGTAAATAGGAAAAAAGCAAAGAGGTTTTTTCTTCAATGCATCTTGCCATACATGAAAAAAGTAATGCGTGCAGTGAGATCATGATCGTGCACTGGTGGGCCCCACCATATATGTGCCCTGACACGAAAATCAGGACCATGTATATCTAAAAATGGACGGCCAAAAAATCAGCCACTGCTCCACATTTGAGAAAGACCCATTAACGATCCATCAGCAAAAAGGCTACAGAAGGTTTGATAGAAAAAAGGAAAAAAGAGAAAAAATAATAATAATAAAGAGGAAGATAGAGGAGCTTACCGGTCGATTCAGTCTTTGAGCTTCAACAGGAACTTCTCATTGCTCTCCTCTGTAACTCTAATCAATCTCTCCAACAAATTTCGAAGTCCATCTCTAGTTGCAATCGAGGGCAGCAGCTGGCCTCCCCTTTTCCATCGTCATCCTCCATTAAAATCAGAGGAGAGAAAGGGAAAGGAGATCGGGACGAAGAGAGAGAGAGAGAGAGAGGGAGCAGAGATCGGGTGAGCGAGAGAGGGAATAAGGAACGGAGAGAGGGTGAGAGAGTATTAGGTTTTTTTTTTGGGGGGGTTTTTTGGGCGCGGCTGTGTTTTGAGCGCGCGCCCATTTTGGGCGTGAAGTAGGTATTGGACGGTCCTGACAGGGGCTACGTGGGCCCACCATGATGTATGTGTGTCATCCATTCCGTTCATCTATTTTTAAAGATCATTTTAGAGATTGATGCTAAAAATTAGAGGGGTATAAATCTCAGGTGGTCCACACCACATGAGAACAATTGCGATTGGATATCCACCATTAAAATCCTCCTAAGGACCACTGTACTGTTTATTTGACATCCAACCTGTTGATTTGGTCATACAGGACCAGGTGAAGGGAAAAAACAAAAATCAGCTTGATCCAAAACTTTTATGGCTACCAAAATGTTTTTAATGGTCGACGCTCATTCAACACTGTTTCTTGTAATGTGGTCCACTTGAGATTTGGATATATCTCATTTTTGGTCTTATATTGTAAAATTATCTGTAAAAATATATGGACGGCATGGATGAAACACATACATCACGGTGGGGCCATATCATCTAAAATCATGTGAAGAAATGCCTAAAACATATAAAAGCACTTGGTGGGGCCCACTTGAAATTTTTATGCATATGAAACTTGGTATGACTCCTCATCCAAGTGGGAGACACATAATGGATAGGCTAGATTTGTGAACCACATCTCGGTGGGCCTAACAAATAATTATGAATATTTTAATGGAAGGTGACCCCTCTCAACTTTTGTATGTGGCTTAGCCCAAAAAAGTCACGAATTGACCTGATTTTTAAGCTCTAGGCCCACCATGGAATGGTGCATCTGACTAATGGGGTAGATGTGGGCCCACTTTGATTTATAAATTGTATATCCATATGATCCATTTGTTTCCCTTACCATACCTTTCTTCTTCTTTTTTTTTTTCTACCCTAACCGCTGCCTGCACGGCCGTACCCAACAATCAAGCACGCTGCCCGCCGGTCACCATCTCCACCCCTCTATCTATCTCTTTCTCTCATTCTCCCGGTCTCTTCGAGGCTCCGAGCCAACCTGCGCCAAATCCTAAATCGGCCTGATCTCTCCGAAATAGGTGTTGAACTTGTTTTTTATTTATTTAACTTGTATATTTATATGATTGTAGATTTATTTTAGATTTATGGTTGAGGGGCTAGGTTAGGTCAAGTTGGGGTTTAGATCAGGTTTGGAGGGCTGGATTAGGTCGGGTTAAAGGTTTTTTATACTTAACATGATTGACATTTAATTTGTATTATTTAATCAAAAATATAATAAGTTAACATATGAATAAGCTCCACTCGACTCGACTTGAACCACTAGCTCGACTTGATAGCTTTGGCAAACAAGTCATGCTTCAATGTTGAGCTCGAGGGTGAGCTTGAGGTCGAGTATAGCATGGACAAGTCAAGCCCAGCTTGGCCCACCTCGACTCGACTCAACTTGGCTCGATGTAAAGCCATAGTGACTCTAGAGTAGGCAACGTTTAAAAATTGGAGGTAATTCTTTAGTTGTACAAGTGGCATGGTTTTACAGTAATCACAACCGTCCAAATCGCTAATCCAAGTGTGGATGGAGTATAACTAAAAAATGACAAAGAGAAGATTATTAACCATGCATCTAATTTTTTTACTTTGAATTTGGACCACTCACTGCTTACTTTTAATAATCTATTTGATGGGCATTAATTAGATGGTCAAGATTACTTGACCTTGTGGTTCTAGAGATTTGCTTAATCTCACAATATGAATTATTTATTTGACTGATTTTTGGATCCATGGTGTATAATTGAAGGACTCGCTTGATGGACGGAGAAGATATCGCATCTGATGACATTCACAGTGGGTACACAATCCGATTTGGATAAATATATTCTATACCCAACCTATCCATTAGATGAGCCATCCCAGACATTCACAGGGTGTCAATAAGTTGGGACACAATTTTGACAAGAATATTTGACCCATTTTATATGTCTGGTCCATTCACTCTATTTTACTGATCATTACCCTCAATTTGACTGGTTACTCACCCTAATCATGCTACATATGGGAAAGATATTGGGCAAACAAGATTGATATATTGATAATTTGAGTGAATTTTGATTTAAACATCTAAAGTTATTTACTCTTCAATCTGAACTGATCAGATTGTCCAAAAACAATTCAAAGTTGTTCATAATATCAAAAACATATTAATGAATATAAAACACAAACATCAAGAGAACTTCCCAATGACTCTTAGACATGAAGCGAGCAAAAGTTCAGAACACTCACCCTACCCTCCAATCCTACATGCTTGTGTAAGGCAGCCCATCTATGTTCTACATGCAACCACATGTGCCAAAATGACCGCTAGGTGCACGATCCAAACCATCCATCAGGCAGGTCCCACCTTGTATATTCACTTGCCATGAAACAACTAGATGGCTCAGGAAAACTTGGCCAAGGTTTTATTTTTTGTTTCTAACATAGCGGCCAACATGAAGAGTAAACCAGGGGCATCTCTGCGGTGAGACCCAAGTGATCAATAGTTTGCACTTTGCACAAGTGTCCCATGTTGGCAAATAGAATCTTTAAGCCAAGAATATTAGGGAAATAGCGATGAAATCATTTGACTCAAAGGGCATAAACTTGTCTACCCAGTTGAATCTTATAGAAGTCATGACCCTTAGTAACGGAAGCGGATTGCGTGCTAAGAAAACTCTTTAAGGCTCACCATAATTTATGTATTATATCCAATCCATCCATCCATTTTACCATATAATTTTAAATCTTGATCTCAAATATGAAAAATATCCAAATATCAAATGAACCACACAATAGGAAACAATATGAATTGAACTTCTACCGTTGAAAAATTATTGGGGGCCATAGAAGTTTTGGATCAAGCTTATATTTGATTTTTCCCTTCATCCATGTTTGTATAATCTTATAAACATGTTGGTTGTCAAATAAACACGATTGTGGGGCCTAGCAAGGTTTCAATGGTGGAAATCATTATTCCCACAGTTTCATGTGGAATGATCCACTTGAGCTCTGGATTTGCTTCAATTTTGGTCTCAATCCCATAAATAAGCTGGAAAAATGGATGGACAACATGGATAAATCATATACATTCATCGTGGGCCAATTGAGTTTACTTGGTATGATAAAAAATCCGATTTCATTGTCAATAGGTTGGATGGTAAATCGGATTGAGTACTGAGTTACTCGGTACGCTCTTATCACACCGAGTAAACTTAGTCGGGCCCACCTTGAATGTATATGGTCTGTCCATGCCGTCCATCCATTTTTCCATCTAATTTAAGGGGTTAAGCCCAAAATTGGCGCATATACAAAAATGAAGTGTATCATAACACAGGACAATTAGGATAATGATTTCCAATTGTGAAACCTTTCTAAGTCTGACAATAATGCTTATTTATCATCTAACTAGTTTATAAGATTATATAAACATATGCATGGGAAACAAAAATTTAAGTTTGAACCAAAACTTACGTGGCCCTAAGAAATTTTCAATAGTACATGATCAAGTCCATTGTTTCCTATGGTGTGGTCCATTTGAAAATTATATATGCTTCATTTTTGTGCTCAATTGCTAAAATTACCTGGAAAAAAACTCCCTAGGCAAACCACTTCAGTTGGATGGCAAATAAATATTTAAGTGGGCCCGTGATGTTTTTAATGGTAGGAATTTAGTTGAGATTGTTTCTTGTTGTGTGGCCCACTTGAGATTTGGGTCAGCTTCATTTTTTTGATCATATGCTAAAATGATTTTTCAATACGGATGGACGGTGTGGATGTAAGGAAAGTACATCACTGTGGGCCCCACACTTAGGCATCCGAAATCGCCACGCCCAACAGCCCCGTTCCGCACACCCGCAAAAGAAAAAAAAATTGAAGGAGAGGTTAGGGCTTCCCTTGCCAGACCGAAGAGAGGGAAGGAGACGCTCAGAGAGAGAGAGAGGGAGAGAGAGAGAGAGAGAGAGGGAAGGAGACGCTGAGACAGAGAGAGAGAGAGAGAGAGAGAGAGAGAGAGGGAAGGAGACGCCGAGGGAGAAGGAGACGCTGAGAGGGAGAAAGATCGAAGGAGACGCCGGGTCAGCGCAGGTAGGTGCACTTCCAATCCACCTGCGTTTCCACCACCCTCTCCCAAATTCGAAATGGATAGCCGTTGCCTGTAACAAAGTAACCTGTGACTTGAAAAACCCCTAATTCCTCTGTTACATTTCTTGCAATCTTACCTGATAAAAAGTTACAGGTTGAGACTTTGTTACCTGTAGCATTTCTCCCCCAAACACAAACTGTAAGAAAGTCACCTCTAACTTTCTTACATTTTGCACAAGTTACAGGCAACCAAACGGCCCCTTAGGGATTTGGGGATTTTAGGCCTTACAGATTTGAATGTGGACCCCGAATTGGGGTTTTTCTGATTTTACAAATTAGGGATTTGGGGATTTTAGGATTTTGGGGATCTGAGGATCCAACCAGAATTAGGGATTTCTGATTTTACAAATTAGGGATTTGACAAATTAGGGATTTTGGGGCTTACAAATTTGAATGTGGACCCCGAATTGGGGTTTTTTCTGATTTTACAAATTAGGGATTTGGGGATTTTAGGATTTGGGGATCTAAGGATCCAACCAGAATTAGGGATTTCTGATTTACATGGATGGATGGTTGGATGGTTAGACATGTACATATGCATGGATGGATGATTGGATTGGATGCATTTATATTATACAAACTCATTCTGGTTACTATTGCACTGATATTTTACAATGACACATGCTTTTAAACCCCCATAAAATGGGAATTTATCATGTATGCGTCTTTTTGCAATTATTTGATTACCAAATGTCCCAAAAAGTCTAACCAGTTCAATTATAAGGCCCGAACCAACCACAGGCTAACCAGTTTCCAAGGCCTAATCATTTCAAAGTATTGCAATTGGCCTGTTTGAGTTAGGTGCAAGGGTACTAAAACCTATAACTGTACTCATGGTGGACCTGAAATGAATGCCCATATTTATACCTGGCATGTGTATGTGTGTGGTCCAGGTTACATCCTGTGTATGTTGAGGATGGGCAAGTTTGCTCTGGTTGAAAAAAAAAAGGGGCCAGTTTGGTCATTATTGCATTTGTATTTTTAGGATGGACCTTTTGTCATTTCTTTTTCAACTGCCCTTCTCTTGTTGTAGAAGGGTGGATCACATATAGGCAGAACAACCATTTTTTAGGCAATGACATGACAAAGACCACCTGATGACTAGCTCACATCTTGCACATTTTGGCATACAACTTCTAGCATTGTCAAAGCTGATTTTACGTGCTTTTCCCTTTTCTGGTGCCTACTTTTCTTGCACATGGTTTCAAGTTTCATCATTCTTGAATAGGAAGCAATTACAAGTAAACAAGATATCATAATCATCAAAGAATGCATGAAATGATCCCACACTACACCAAAATTGTTTATCAGGAACGGCCGATGCTTTGGTTCAGGTACAATTTTAAACCGTTTCTAAGTGAACACGGTTCTAAACCGTTTTTAAGTGCAGGCACATTTTTCAAAATCAGTTTAAAGCTTTTGTTTTTCTAGAGTATTTTGAGATATTACTTCTGAAAAAATGCTATTTTGTGATATACCATGCTGTATTTTTTAGTTGCTGTTTAGATAGATTTGGGATATACCATTTGACGAAGAAAAAGAAAAAACTGGGGAAAAATAGGGTGGTGTTTCTATGACTTGAGTCAATTGCTGCTTTGTGAGTCAATCATTTTGAAGCAGCCTCATGGTTTTGAATGAGATGTCGGTTTCTGTGTTATAAGTTAATTTGTTGAAAGGAATCCTAAGAACCCAATGCTTAGCAGGTCAACTGTTTTGTGATGGGCTCTGTGTCCTTCATCATAATTTTATAATCTCCTTTACACCCCCACTGTTTCCGTGGTGTGGTCTAATTGAGCTTTGAATCTGCCTCAATTTTTTTTACTCATGCCTTAAACTGAGCTGGAAAAATAGATTGCTGACGTGGATAAAAACACATACATCATGGCAGGGCCATGAAATCAACAGACTTTTAGGCATGCGTCTCAGTGGGTTGCTAATTGTCTTTTAAAGTAATGGCATTTTCTTTAATCATATTGTACACTCTAGAATTCTGATTATCTGCAAATTTATTCCTTTATTTTGCAAATGCAAAGGATGGCACAGAAAAATCCCCTAAAGTGCATGATCCCATTCACATTACACATTTCAGCTCGATTGAACTGTAGAAATTTGTATATAGGCACATGCTCATCATTCAGGCACAACAGATTCCCATGTTACATCTGGTTATTCATTGTCAGGAATATGCAATCGGCTTGTAAATGGTAAATTGGTGAATGTTTCATAGAC
This sequence comes from Magnolia officinalis, assembly GCA_021015155.1. Classification (NCBI taxonomy): domain Eukaryota; kingdom Viridiplantae; phylum Streptophyta; class Magnoliopsida; order Magnoliales; family Magnoliaceae; genus Magnolia; species Magnolia officinalis. Next base: position 18,144,411 of record JAJHSJ010000017.1, read on the forward strand.
TGGAGATCAACCTTCCTTTTATCCAGGCTTTGATACTTCTTCTGTTTGATACTTTTCAGCTTCTCTGTATTAAAAAAAATAAAATGATTGGACCATTTGTTAACTAGCTAGATTTTGAGCTGATTCACAAACTGTTGTAGTAGATAACATGACCATATTCTGATTTGAGAGAGGGTGACTTCTTTGCTGCTATTTCCATTGGAAGTAATGAAGAAACCCATTGACAAAGTGGGGGTCAACGCTAAATGCTTGGGCCATATGCCAAATGAAACACTAAAACTCATTTCCTGTGCAAACAATCAACTCTCTTTATACCTAGACAACTAAGGCATGTGTTCTTAGTTCATCCTGTAATGCACGTTGAAGATCCTAAGCATAGACATCAAATGATGAGTGAAAAACTTAACAAAGACCTGGTTAAGAATCCACAAATGAGGAGTGCGATTTGGCCATCTGATAGCATTTAGCTTGTTTTCTCAGTCAATCATGAAGGAATTGAAAACAATAAAAAAATACCCTCCAGTGCTTCGTCTTCTCATGGATGTGGCATCAGCTTCACTCACTGTGATGGTGTAATATACAACAATGGATCATTCAGAATCATGCATGGGGCCAACTGCAATAATGGATGATCAGGTTCACTTTGCTTCCACTCTCAGAATTAAGCTTCTAGATTGTACCGGTAGGCCCCAAACATCAGGTGCATTGAGGACTTTAGAAGTCACACACCTACAACCTGATTGGAGTAGAGCTTGACACCATCCAAAAGACCATGAAATGCTCGTTGTAGAATAGATACTACACTTGATTTTAGCCAAAAGGCTAAGAAGATATGTTATGTACGTTGAACTTCTTGGAAGTTGCGAATCTTTGGAAAAAAATGTGCTCTGTCAAGATATACCACGGCCATGGATATGCTTGCACTAACCCAAAGCAGATAATTTCACAGATGCATATTTAGGGTTCACGTCACATGGCCGCTGAATCCAGACTCAAGGAGAGGGAATTATGGAAACAGGAAGAGATAAAGAAGAGAATAGCCTTGTGGGTGATTTTGCTGGTGCCACGAGTTCAAGTCCATCCGGCCAACAATTCCAGTTATCCAGCAAGCCGTTGATTGAACGGACACGGAAGGTGGCTTTTGAGGCACTACATAACCAAATGCCTGAACCAAATAATGCAAAATGTTTCATTGTTTTTGTAGAACACTTTCTGACATCAGTGTAGGTCCCAATGTTCCTGTAGTTACATTATCTATCTTAATGCTTTCCATTTGTGATGAAGCTTGGATACTCACTGTATTGCATGTGTGGCTTATTGTTTTGCTAGCCTTGGCTTGGCACCCGTTCCATGAGGAATATTTTGTGAGCGGGAGCTTTGATGGATCCATCTTTCATTGGCTTGTTGGGTAATCTCTCTCAATAGTCATCATGATATTTTTGCCAAATTCATTTTCTTTGATATCCCTCATTTTTTTTTTCGCTGCAAGTGTTGGCATTGCATTTCAATAGCAGAAAAAGCACTTTGGTGTAATAATTCTTCCATCATTCTAAAATCTTCTAAGCTTTTATTGACGTGGTTCATGTATTTCAGCATATGTCCCAACTATTTTGGGCCAGCTTTACAAATCTTGTTTTGCAATAAATCATATCTAAGGCCCTTTACTTGGTAACTGATCTTTATGTCCACTGTCATTATAACCTTGTTAGTTGTCTTGACTATTTGGGGCTGACTTTACAAATCCTGATTTTCCAATCAATCATATCCAACGCCATTTCCTTTGTAAGTGAACATGCCTTTATATCCCTAGATCATGAACTTCACCTACTTTGTGAAAGAAGGGAAACATGATATTGTTGAGTGATTTTCAGTCTAGCGATTTTAAACACATCAGTTTGGGAACAATGGTAGTTGAATAGATTGGGTAAGGTAACATAAGTGGGCACCATGCATCAACACTTCAAGTTTGAACCATAAAGGCCATCTTGTGGTTAGTATGTCTTTTATTTGGAGCCGTAAAAAGGAGCCATACGATAGGTGAGGCCCAGTTATTTTGTGGCACCCACCTGAAATATATACAGCCAATTTTTTTTTGTCAAGAGAAAAAAGAGTCTGATTCCATCATCATGTTCATTGATTGCTCACCTAAATTGTGTCTGACCTGATTCTTGGACCAAGCATAAGTTGTGGGTGAGGTTTCGAAAGCCCACATGTGTGTGGAGCATTGCTCAACCAAATACCACCACATGCACCAATGTAGCATAAGTGTTACATAAGACATAATTACCATCTAGTAGGTCACTTTTTTTTAGTACCACTGTGTATGAAACAAATGGATGTTCAGAAAGAGCTGTATTAGCCATTCATTTCTTTGTATGTTGTGCCTAACTTCAGTGCTGGAAAGCTTGATTCTTACATGTGGCTTGTCTAATTAAAAGCTGGGATCTCACACATGTTCCATATTGGCATGTGTGGCCCACTTGATGAGGGATCAAACTAATTTTTTTTGCTCAAGGTGATCCTCATGTTGGGGCCAACTTTTTTGGATGGGTTGGATGTTGTACACACATGATAGGATGGGAATTATCTGCTGGTTGGATGTGAGCTTCTCTCTATTTATTTATGTGGGATTATCCTGTGTGTCATGTGCTTCATGTTAAGCTGGAGATCACTTGTATTGTATAGGTGCAGCAATGCTGCATTGGACTATTCCCCTTTACTTGTAAACTAATTTATACCCATGATGTTAGGCTCGGTATTTCATATCCGGAGCTGACTGAAATGCAAGCACGTGCTGTCTTTGAGGCTGCAATTGCTATGACCAATCAGGGTGTTAAAGTTCTTCCAGAGATAATGGTCCCTCTTGTTGGAACACCACAGGCATGTTCTTCTTTCCTTTATTTTGGGTTTTCAATGGTTTTCAATATAACTTTGAATTTTACTTTATTTACTCTGAAAATTGGATAAATTACATCATCAATTTAGATGCTCTTTAAACTTTGCAAATTGGATAAAAACATATATACCTTCTCTGATTTTCCCATGGTGCACATGCCCATCTGGATTATTCATTCTATTTGCCACCTCATGGATGTTCCATAGTTTGAAATTGTACCACTCTGATTTTCACAACGTATTAGAAGTTTGCGTTTGGAACGTCAGCACAAGTTTTATGTAACAATCCACAGAGTAAGGAAGTCCTAGTGATTGAATGGTTTGGGTTGCTTGATCATGGTCTATGGCCATTTGGACAGACCGTGTTTATGTATTTGCTCGAAATTGATGGAGCAGACCCGGATGTGCGTCGGAGCTATCCGGATGAGCGGGGGTCCCTGGAAGGTGGGAACCGCTATTATGTGACCATAATGAAGCTGTCCATTTCCTATGGACAACATTGGAGGGGCCTGACCATTTTGACAGGCCGTGTTTATGTATTTGCTCGAAATTAATGGAGCAGACCCGGATGTGTGTCGGAGCTATCCGGATGAGCGGGGGTCCCTGGAAGGTGGGAACCGCTGTTATGACCATGATGAAGCTGTCCATTTCCTATGGACAGCATTGGAAGGGCCTGGCCATTTGGACAGGCCGTGTTTATATCTGTATTTGCAGGTACCACACCCTTACCTAAACCTATAACCCCAAACCTATAACCCCAAACCTATAACCTATAACCTAAACTTAACCTATAACCTTAAACCTAAACCCATAACCTAAACCTATAAACTAAAACCTAAACTTAAACCTAAATCATAACCTATAACATAAACCAAAACCTATAACCTTAACCTAAACCAAAACCTATAACCTTAAAACCTTAGCCTATAACCTATAACCTAAACCTAAAACCAAAACCTAAACCTATAAGCTAAAACCTAAACCTAAACCTTAACCTATTCTCAAATCCCTAAACCTAAACTACATCTAATCCCAATCTCAACTCCCTAACCTAAAGCTAAACCTAAACATGAAAACCCCAAGCATAAACCCGAACCCGATTTCCTAAACCTAAACCTTAACCTATTCTCAAATCCCTAAACCGAAACCTACACCAAATCTTAATCACAACTCCCTAACTTAAACCTAAACCTGAACTTGAAAACTCAAACCTAAACCCGATCCCGAACCGGAACCCAGTTTCCTAAACCTATTCTCAATTCCCAAAGCTATAACCTATAGCCTAAACCTAAACCAAACCTAAACCTATACCTAACTTAACCTCAACCTTAACCTAAAATCAAAATCTAAACCTATAAGCTAAAACCTAAACCTAAACCTAATACCTAAATGTATTCTCAAATACCTAAACCTAAACCTAATCCCAATCCTAATCTCAAGTCCCCAACCTAAACCTAAACCTAAACTTTTAAACCCGATCCCGAACCCGAACCCGATTTCCTATACCTAAACCTTAACCTATTCTCAAATCCCTAAACCTAAACCTACACCTTATCCCAATCTCAACTCCCTAACCTAAACCTAAACCTAAACTTGAAAACCCAAGCCTAAACCCGATCCCGAACCCGAACCTAATTTCCTAAACCTAAACCTTTACCTATTCTCAATTCCCAAAGCCTAAACCTATAACCTAAACCTATAAACTAAAACCTAAACTTAAACCCAGAACCTAAACCAAAACCTATAACCTTAACCTAAACCAAAACCTATAACCAAAACCTATAACCTAAACTTATAACCTTAACCTAAACCTAAAACCAAAACCTATAACCTTAACCTAAACCAAAACCTATAACCTAAACCAAAACCTGTAACCTAAACCTTAACCTAAACTTATAACTTTAACCTAAACCTAAAACTAAAACCTAAACCTATAACCTAATCATATAAACTAAAACCTAAACCTAAACCTAAACCTTAACCTATTCTCAAATCCCTAAACCTAAACATACACCTAATCCCAATCTCAACTCCCTAACCTAAACCTAAATTTAACCTTGAAAACCCAAGCCTAAACCTGATCCCGAACTCGAACCCGATTTCCTAAACCTTAACCTATTCTCAATTCCCAAAACCTAAACCTACACCTAATCCCAATCTCAACTCCCTAACCTAAACCTAAACCTAAACATGAAAACCCAAGCCTAAACCCGATCCTGAACCCGAACCTGATTTCTAAAACCTAAACCTTAACCTATTCTCAAATCCCTAAACCTAAACCTACACCAAATCCTGATCTCAACTCCTTAACCTAAACCTAAACCTGAACTTGAAACCCAAAACTAAACCCGATCCCGAACCCGAACCCAGTTTCCTAAACCTAAACCTTAACGTATTCTCAATTCCCAAAGCCATAACCTATAACCTAAACCTATAACCTTAACCTAAATCTAAAACCAAAACCAAAACCTATAACCTAAACCTATAAGCTAAAACCTAAACCTAAACATAAAACCTAAATGTATTCTCAAATCCCTAAACCTAAACCTACACCAAATCCTAATCTCAACTCCCTAACCTAAACCTAAACCTAAAATTGAAAACCCAAACCTAAACCCGATCCCGAACCCGAACCCAGTTTCCTAAACCTAAACCTTAACCTATTCTCAATTCCCAAAGCTATAACCTATAACCTAAACCTAAACTTAAAACCAAAACCTAAACCTATAAGCTAAAACCTAAACCTAAACCTAAAACCTAAATGTATTCTCAAATCCCTAAACCCAAACCTAATCCCAATCCCAATCTCAACTCCCCAACCTAAACCTGAACCTAAACTTCTAAACCCGATCTCGAACCCGAACCCGATTTCCTAAACCTAAACCTTAACTTATTCTCAAATCCCTAAACCTAAATCTACACCATATCCCAATCTCAACTCCCTAACCTAAACCTAATCCTAAACATGAAAACCCAAGCCTAAACCCGATCCCGAACTCGAACCCGAACCCGATTTCCTAAACCTAAACCTTAACCTATTCTCAATTCCCAAAGCTATAACCTATAACCTAAACCTAAACCTATAACCTTAACATAAACCCAAAACATAAACCTTAATCTAAACCAAAACGTATAACCTTAACCTAAACCAAAACCTGTAACCTAAACCTTAACCTCAACTTATAACCTAAACCTAAACCTAAAACCAAAACCAAAACCTAAACCTATAACCTAAACCTATAAACTAAAACCTAAACCTATAACCTAAACCGAAACCTATAACCTTAACCTAAACAAAAACATATAACCTAAACCTTAACCTATAACCTATAACCTAAACTTATAACCTAAACCTAAAACGAAAACCTAAACCTATAAGCTAAAACCTAAATCTAAACCTAAAACCTAAATGTATTCTCAAATCCCTAAACCTAAACCTAATCCCAATCCCAATCTCAACTCCTCAACCTAAACCTAAACCTAAACTTCAAAACCCGATTCCGAACCCGAACCCGATTTCCTAAACCTAAACCTTAACTTATTCTCAAATCCCTAAACCTAAACCTACACCAAATCCCAATCTCAACTCCCTAACCTAAACCTAAACCTAAACATAAAAACCCAAGCCTAAACCCGATCTCGAACCCAAACTCGATTTCCTAAACCTAAACTTTAACCTATTCTCAATTCCTGAAGCTATAAGCTATAGCCTAAACCTAAACCTATAACCTAAACCTAAACCTAACCTAAACCTATAACCTTAACACAAACCCAAAACCTAAACCTTAACCTAAACCAAAACCTATAACCTTAACCTAAACCAAAACCTGTAACTTAAACCTTAACTTAAACTTATAACCTTAACCTAAACCTAAAACCAAAACCTAAACCTATAACCTTAACCTATAAACTAAAACCTAAACTTAAACCTAAACAAAAACCTATAACTTAAAACCTAAACTTATAACCTTAACCTAAACCTAAAACCAAAACCTAAACCTATAAGCTAAAACCTAAACCTAAACCTATACCTAAACATTAACCTATTCTCAAATCCCTAAACCTTAACCTACACCTAATCCCAAAGTCAACTCCCTAACCTAAACCTAAACCTAAACATGAAAACCCAAGCCTAAACCAGATCTCGAACCCGATTCCCTAAACCTAAACCTTAACCAATTCTCAATTCCCTAAACCTATAGCTTATAACCTAAACCTAAACCTAAACCTTAACCTTAATCAAAATCTATAACCTAGCCTAAACCAAAACCTATTACCTATAACCTAAACTTATAACCTATAACCTAACAGTAACCTAAACCTAAAACCTAAACCTTAACCTAAAACCTAAAACCTAAACCTAAAACCTAAATGTATTCTCAAATCCCTAAACCTAAACCTACACCTAATCTAATCTCAACTCCCTAACCTTAACCTAAGGTTAAACTTGAAAACCCAAACCTAAACTCAATCTCGAACCCAAACCCAATTTCCTAAACCCTAAACCTATTCTCAGATCCCAAAACCTATACTTATAACTTGAACCTAAACCTAAACCTGGAGGAGCAGGAGAGGAGGATAGAGGATCAGCTGGCAAGGCAGAGGAGGATGGAGGAGGAGTTTGTGAGGCAGAGGGAGGAGCATGAGAGGAGGATGTAGGAGATGCGGGTGGAGCATGAGCGACGGATGATGGAGATGTTTTAGGCTTTCGCTGCACGCTTACCCACCGATGCCCCACCACCTCCGCCTTCATCTTTGTGATTTTTTGTTTATTTGTTTATGTTAATTTATATGTATTTATGCGTGAATGAATGTGATGCAGATAATATTGTTTGTGTTTGGATGAATGTAGTTTAGGTTTAGATGGATGTGAATGTGAATATGATGAAATGTGTATATTAGGATGAATATGATGGAATATATTGTTAACAGGTGTATATCAGGAATTTTGTACGGATTTTGAGCTAGATTTTATTTTTTTTAAAAAGAAATTTTGGCGACGAAAATTTTCGTAGCTAAAAGATACGGTAGTTTATTTTTAGCAGCGAAAATTTTCGCTGCCAAAAACAGAAAGATTTTTTAATTTTTTAGTGACGAACAGTTTCGCCGCTAAAAGTATATGCAGTTTGGGTTTAAATGAATGTGAATGTGAATATGATAAAATGTGTATATCAAGATGAATATGATGGAATATATTGTTAAGAGGTGTATATCAGGAATTTTGTACGGATTTAAGCTGGAATATTTTTTTTTTAAAAAGAAACTTTTGGCGACGAAACTTTTCGTCGCTAAAAGATATGTTAGTTTATTTTTCGCTGCTAAAAGTCTTGTACAGTACAAGACTTTTAGCAGCGAAACTTTTCGTTGCTAAAAACAGAAAGATTTTTAATTTTTTAGCGACGAATAGTTTCGCCGCTAAAAGTGGATGTAGTTTGGGTTTAGATAGATGTGAATGTGAATATGATGAAATGTGTATATCAGGATGAATATGATGAAATATATTGTTAAGAGGTGTATATCAGGAATTTTGTACTGATTCTGAGCTAGATTATTTTTTTAAAAAGAAACTTTTGGCGACGAACTTTTTCGTCGCTAAAAGATACGTTAGTTTATTTTTAGCAGCGAATATTTTCGCTGTTGAAAGTCTTGTACAGTACCAGACTTTTAGCAGCGAAAATTGTCGCTGCTAAAAACAGAAAGATTTTTTAATTTTTTAACGACGAACAGTTTCGCCGCTAAAAGTTTATGTTGTTTGAATGTGCATAGTATGAAATGTGTATATCAGGATGAATATGATGGAATATATTGTTAAGAGGTGTATATCAGGAATTTTGTACGGATTTTGAGGTGGAATATTTTCTTTTAAAAAGAAACTTTTGGCGACGCTAAAAACAAGACTTTTAGCGGCGAAAATTTTCGCTGCTAAAAACCAAAAGATTTTTGTATTTTTTAGCGACGAAAATTTTCGCAAAATGTTTCGAGTCTTTAGCGACGAAATTTTCGTCGCTAAAAGTATCATAGGTATTCTAATGTTTGGAGCATTTAGCGACGAAACGTTTCGTCGCTAAAGTATAATGTACGATTTTTAGCTACGAAAATTTTTGCCGTTAAAAGTTTCGTCGCTAAAAGTTCATTATTTGACTTTTAGCGACGAAATGTGTTTCGTCGCTAAAAGTTTCGTCACTAAAAACCCTCTTTTTTGTAGTGTTTGTTGCAAGGTGAATTTAGGAGCTTGGACTAAAAAAGAGTGCTAAAGGCATGTATTTGATGCTCACAAATTACCAAAGCAAGGGACGAATCCTAAGAGACCAAGATCGAATAATTTACATGCCAAAGATCCGAGAAAACCAAGTGGTTAACAATAAACAGGCCTAAAAATCGTCCTGAATGCAAGATTATAGGGTTCTCACCATCCGTTTGACTCAAAACTTTATATGTGGCTTGAGGACCCTAAATTAACTGTACACGTCGAAATTCAGCCCTTTGATCTTTGTGGAAGTGGCCGAAAAGATAGATCAGTCCATAAATCATTGATCTGAGGCCCACCTGATCTCTGGATGTGCTTCACTTTTGGTCTCAACCCCTTAAATTAGATGAAAAAACGCATGGACGGAGAAGATTTATCATATACATCACAGTGGACCCCACATGTACACGTGTGTGCACAATCGGTGCACTCCCGCACCACACCGGACCGGGCAAAACGGTCAAAGATCGGTTGACCCGACCCCATCCGCTCCTACACAACAGAGGCCACACGTTTGACCTCTGAGACGTGTAGTGGGCAACCACTGTCCATCATTTGGTTGATCTGGACCGTCCAAAATGTTCAGGGGGTGGGATCAACTGTACCCATGCTTTCCTTTTGGTCCCATACACATGTACACACGCAGATCTCTGTCAAATGCAGTATGAACGATTGGAAGATTCGATCCTTTGGGCCGCACCAAACTCGAGCAAAAGTATCCATTCCTGACTAGTTTTTCGCTAGAAATCTAATGGATGGGGTGGATTTTCTTGAAAATATCACTATGGGGCCCACCGAGCATTTCAGCGAATTCGCATGCCTAAAGGACGTTCGTGAAAACCGAGATACCCTGACAGATCAATGCCCTAATCTGATCGCGTGGCTCTGTAGACTGTGGCTGTATGGCTCTCGCAATCCTTGGCCCGTTTGGCTTCGTCACTTCCAACATCAGCATCATACGAAGGTGGTTAAGACAAATAAAATCTTTGCTCGCGGTCACTACGGGTGGCTCGTCAGCCCAGCGTAGGCCCACAACTCGGGCATAGTGTCTCATTCCACCATCCCTGGGTCACGAGTTTAGTTGCACTGGTCACTACAGAGAGGCTTGTCACCCAAGCGTAGGCCGACAGCTCGGGCATAGTGTCCCATTCCACCATCCCCGGCTCATGAGTCTCGCGGGCCACATCTTCTGGTTATCAGTGGGCGCGAACGGGTGTATGGTGCCTTAGGTTCCAATAGGCGTGTACAAACATGGTTAACATACAAGGATGACCAACCAGTGAGCCAATTTGTCCCCACGAGATGAACTACGACTGTACGACCTGAGAGCAACGTCTCGCGTAGTCCAACTACAGCCGACAACTCGCGGTTTAGCTAGTCGGGCCAAACTTACCCATGAGCTAACCCAACAAAAGGGCTGCCTAAGAAAGCTCTGATTGGTTGGCTAATCCAAAAAGGGCGCAATGTATAAATACAATACCAACGAGTAGAAGTCGATCTACTTGTAGTTGTGAGGGAAATCAGGTAAGTATAATTATAATCCGCATTCAAAATTGGGGCACAAGCCAGCATTGCGCATACTTCAGGGGATTCCTAGTTGTGCTAGTACATGAGACTGAGTTTCAAGAGATCAACGGATAGGGTAATGAGTACCGCAACCAACTATAGGGAGATTTAGCCTACGTGGTGGGGTGTGGGTAGTGAATGCACCCATTCCAAACCTATAAGGGGCATGTGCATGAATCCATGACACTAATTTAGCAAAATTAGGGACATTCCTATCTAAGGGTTCCACAAATTTCAACAATTCAACAATATAATCAACTATGCATTAAATCTACACATTAATTTCATGCAACAGAATTTAACCTATGAAATCAGCAAGATTGGGAATAATACACATGCAACTTCACAAATTGACAAACAATTCAATCAACACATGCATCAAGGGTAGTAAATTCAGAATTTGTTTCCCCAATTAGGGAAATCTCATGCATAGATTCAAATTCAACCATGCCATTAGAAAATCAGCAACATGCAAAGCAAATTTCCACACATAATCACTAGAGTTTGATCTAGGCATGATAACAAGCCACCTAGAGGTAATGGTCCGCACCTATAGTAGATTGGAGGTCCTTAGAGTCGCTCTAGCGGCGCCTGGTTCGCAAATTCGATGTGTCTAGGCCCTACGCCAAGGAATCGCATGTCAAGACGCATGCATGCGACCCTAGCTTAAGAGAAATTGAGGAGAGGTTGTGATTGTTACCTTAGATCAGCCACACCTCGTCTTTACGGTGGTAGGGCTGAAGTTTCCAGTGTGCGGCGGTGGTAAGAGTGTGAGAATTTCAATTCCCTAGCTCCCAAGCACTCTCACTCTCACCTCTCTCTCTCTCTCTCTCTCTCTCCCTCTCTCTCACTCTCTCTCTTAGCTGCTGAAATTTGTTGTGGGAGTGAGGGAGAGAGGGCTTAAAGGGTTTTATACCCTGAATTTTGATTCAGTTGGCCCCAAGTGTCATTTATTTCCTCAAATGTCCATTTGGGGCCCACTTGTGGCTTTTAGGGCTGCCCTGATGGATCCCTGGCCCATCTAAATTATGGGATGGGTGCCCCATGGTCCGATGAAGGGTTGTCCAAGGTTTGACAGCAAACGGATGTGGGGATTTATCGCAAGGGCCCAATTTGCGATTAATGGTCACCGTTCCTCGATCAAGGGTTAGATTTGGCGGACGAGTGTAGGCAATTATCTTCAACCTACGGTGTAAATTTGAGAGAAATCTGATGGTTGAAATGTCATAATTTATTGTCCTAAGTGGCGGGGCTAATTGTTTTAAAAATTCAGATTTTATGTAATTACTTGGGAGAGTTGCGTTTGACAAGCGCCGGCTGGACGGCGCAGATCATCCGTTTCTAGGCGTCGTTTGAGTCCATTGCCCACGATGGACCACAAACCCAGTAAGATGGATATTAATCTATAATTTCGGAACTAGTGGTCCACTAACAAGCAGTCTAGATTTTGTTCGGCTAATCGGGGCATTTCTGGAGTAAATTGGGTAGGGAGATTTCTTGGGCGCAGTTGTTGATGTATGAATTAACTAAGTTCACAGTATGTCCATTCGAAATTAGTGAAAATGGTGATTCGGTTATGATCACTCTAAACCATCGGTTTTAAGCTAAAAGAGTAACTGGGTTGGTTTGGTTTATTAATTAAGGTCAGACCCATAGCTGGCTCGGGTTTGGGTGGATCTCTAATTTAATTACGGTTGTTTGATTAGTTGGTAGCAGGTCCGTTAGATTTGGGCCCTATGTAAACAAATCATAGGGCTAAACTCGATGTTTAAGTGATCGGTTGGATTCATCGATTTTCTACGGTTGATCAATCTTATTTGTACGGTTCTTTATCGGTACCAGTCGCGTATAAGCTCATCTCGAGCGTCAAGGGCCAGTAAGTGACGACGTGGCTAGTTATATAATTTTTTAAAAAGGATTTTTGGTAATTCAAAATAGCAAAAATTAGGGCTGTTACATACGTGGACAAGGGTTCTTCTTGAGCTATCATGTGTTGGTAATAGTCATCTTATTCTCCACATGAACGTGAATAATTCACCATAAAATTAGCCTAAATTAGTGTAGTTATTGCTTCGTTCCTTAAATATTTTCAGCTGTAGAGTTTCTATATAATGCCATGATGCATCGACCAAATTCATCACTTCCTTCAACCGCGTCAAAACCCAACTTCATTAATGAGGCTGCTGTGGTGGTTAAATTATTTTACCACGTGAGTGGTATACATGACACGTGTAACTTTGTCGTAGTTACTAGCCGTATTTTTTTTTGGGCGACTCATAACTTTATGGATTACAATTTTCTTTAGTCCTTTGATCAGTAGTTCAAAAAAATCTCTTTAAAAAAAAATAAAATCTTTTGTTGAGATTTAATTGCCACATGGCATGATTGAAGTCGCTAGATCTAACATATTCTGCACAAATAAATTTACATGAGAAATACTTGAATTGAAAGGATTTAAGAGAGAGAATAATCCATTACTTTATATATATATTAATATATATATATATATATATATATATATTTGCTTATGTATTTAGAAATTTAATAATTTTAATTAAACTTTCTCCTAGTAAATATAACAAACATACGAATGCTTATATGGCTGTTTATTTCCCCTTCAAACCTTTCCTTACTCCTAATTTTTCACATTTTTATGTTTTGACTGTCATTTTAAGTATCAAAAACTAATTAAAGCCTAACATTTCTTGTAACTTTCTTCACTGACTAGGCAGCCAAACGCACACCCTTTTCACCCAAGGGGTAGTTTCCTCGTTGCAAGGGGCAATTTTGTATATCCCCAAAAAATCAAGCCACCCTTCGTTGTTTGTTATTTTTCTCATTCCCCAGGTAGTGAGTTACGTTCCTCTTCCCCTCTTTTATTTTGTAGCAAAACTCTCTCTCTCTCTCTCACAGATGGGGATGCAACTGCTGGCACTAGTCAAGCTGAAGCTACTGGGATCGGCGGGTCATAGGCCAGGGCTTATACTCAGTTCAATATTGGGGCTCTTCATCATCAAGATCCCTTTGAGTTCGACCATCTTCAGATCTTACGCCGACGTGGCATCATCCTCCACGCTTTTTTTCTTCCGACTAAGTCAGATCATCTTCCGAGGCCACGACCTCAACAACGGCCGCAGGTGGGAGAGATTGATAAGGCTTGTCCGTGAGAGGGCCACCAATGTAATTCGACGGTCCTCCATCGATCGGTCAGATGAGGCTAGCCTGCATGAAGTATCTATGATCGCTCTTTAGTCCATGGTGAGTATCGCCATCCACTGGACCCCACCTTATCCGACGATCTGAACCGTATATTTTCTCTTTACTTTCATCGTTAAGCATTTGAGCTATTGTTTTGTCTCATAATCACATTTTAGTGATGATCCTGACCTTTCATTTTTTTAGAGTTGAATGCGCGCGATTGAAAAATTTTCTTTTATTGTTCTGAATTCATCCACAGATAGTGATCATAACCATCCGTTCAGTGCAACTTCCTTATGGTGGCTACATGAACGGTTTTGATCATCTGATAACTCAGAATGTGGGCCCCATGTGGTGGCGGCACACGCTAGATCCTGAGTCCTGGCAGAGGCGAAACGAACTCTAAAGATGTGTCTTTTGCTTTTTGCGACTGGTGAAGAGGTTCGGGCCATCGATTTATGTAAGTGGGGCCATCTTTCACTAGTCCAGACCATTGATATGATGGGCCACTTTATATACGGTCATGCATAAAAAAAAATCTGCCAGATGGAAAAATCCAAGCCTTTCGATAGGTGTCCAACAAAGAAACGGTTAAGAAAGAAAATACAGCAAGTGCGAATAATTCTATATATGTGGTCTTCAAATCTTGAGGATTTTTGGTGTGCAGGCTTGTATACATTATGAGGCCCATCAAAACAACGGTTCTCAATCACTGAAATCTTGAACGTGGTAGGCATTGTATAATGAGTCCACTAATAAATGCTTTTGTGGCCTCATGGTCTAAAATGATATGGAAAAATGGATGAACGGCGTGGATAAAACCCATACATCACGGTGGGCCACGCAGAGCCCCTGCCTTGAGGACGCGGATTGGGTCCCACCCCCGCACGTCTCCAGCTGGGAATGGGCAGCAGCTCTGAGTGGCCACCGTGATGTATGGCCCTTATCCACACCCTCCATCCATTTTTTTCGCATCATTTTACTGAATGAATTTAAAAATGAGGTAGATCCAAGGCTCAAGTGGACCACACCACAGGAAGGAACTTTTCTAAGGCCCACCTTGATGGTTTTTTTTTTTTCATCCAACCTATTCATAAAGTTACATAGACCTGGATGAAGAGAAAACACAAATATCAGCTCCATCCAAAACTTCTATGTCCTCTAAGAAGTTTTCAACGGTAAGAGTTTAATCCCCATTGTGTAGTCGACTTGAACCTTGGATCTGCCTAATTTTTAGGTTTGTACTCCGAAATGATACAAAAATAAAATAAAAAATGGATGGACGGTGTAGATAAGACCCATACATCACGATGGCCACTCAAAGCTGCTGCCAAGTACGCAATCCGCGTCCCTGCCTTGACCGACTCTGATCAGGCGGGGCAGGACGCAATCGGCTTTGGATAATGAGGTGCTAGATAATTCCCGGGGTCCAAAGATAGTAGTCAGGCATTCAGTCCGTATAGCTAGGTGGGGACCATGCTTCAGTGATCTGAACCGTTGAGATTATGTGGCCCCAATGTGGATAACTCAAGCACCCAAAATCTCCCCAACATATAAAATCCTAATCCTTCTGAAGATGTCCAAACAATACAGCAACGGTTCATATTCGGCCAAAAGAAGGCCAAAATATTTCATATCTAGATCATCCAATATGGGGAATGTTTGGCGCATTCCATGATGGGGAATTATTTGATACTCTGGCTACGTATGCT
Organism: Magnolia officinalis; assembly: GCA_021015155.1. Lineage (NCBI taxonomy): Eukaryota > Viridiplantae > Streptophyta > Magnoliopsida > Magnoliales > Magnoliaceae > Magnolia > Magnolia officinalis. The sequence continues at coordinate 18,160,029 of JAJHSJ010000017.1, forward strand.
TGATATGCAGTCAGATGGAAATGGTACACGTGGAATATATTAACTGAAGTTAAACAGGCTAAATCGTGGAACCCCATGATTGGTTGAATAATCCGATTATTTGAAACTTTTTTCTTGAAATATAACCATTAAAAAATTTTCGTTTTTAACCGTCCGATTAGTGCCCACCCACCAATCCAAAAGCTAGCTAGATATTTGAATTAAGGATATTTTTTGGTTCAGTATACATCTAAAAATGTCAGACATGATTTAGATGCTTTAATTTGAATGATCGTAGCCCATGTATGCAACCTTGAATTGATTTTAACTTTTAAGTGCCCGCGTTTCATCCAACACACTCCGCCAGAGTATCAAGTATTTCTCTTCCATACATCAATGGATTGGATTACGGAACGGTAGGCCCCACTTGTAGGGTAGTACTGTACACACCCTGTGGAAGGCATCGTAGTACAGTCAGTACCTGTGGGTACATCGATGAGGTTGAAGACATTTGCCAGATCCGGATGCGGTTTGGTTAGTGACGCTACCACTAGCCAGTGGTCAGTGTTCAGTGGGCCCCACCATAATGTATGTGTTTCATCCACGCTCTCCATCCATTTTTTAATATCATTTCAGGGCCTAATTCGAAAAATGAGGTAGATCTAAATTTGAGGTGGAGCACAACACGGAAAATAGTAGTGATTGAATGTACACCATTCAAAACCTCTCAGGGCCCACTGTAATCTTTATTTGACATCCAACCTGTTGATTAGGTTGTAAAAACCCAGATAAAGGGAAAAAACAAATATCAACTTAATCCAAAACTTTTCTGTCCTTCAAAAAGTTTGAATGGTAAGCTTTCAATCAATACTGTGTGGTCCACTTGAGAGTTGGATTTACCTATTTTTTGAAGAAGTAACGTAAAATTAGTGAAAAAAAATATATGGACGGTATGGATGAAACATATACACCATGGTGGGGCCACTGAAAACCGCCCCGTATCCATTGGCTAGTGTCTGCAGGTTCACTAGCGAATCCGTTTCCGATCTGAAGACATGGGAGTTCCATGTTCCCTATTCCAGAGGGAATTGTACCTAAGCCATTGACTTCATGTTCTTCTGCCCACCTGGGTTTTGGAATAGTGTGGGTTTTGGGGAGTGCTTTTGTCCAGACAAATAAGGAAAGATGAATGGACTGGATTGAACGCTTGCCATCCAATGCTTCTTGGGGCGGTAGAAGTTTTGGATCAACCTGATATTTGTGCTTTCCCTTCCCAGGTCTGTGTAATCTTACGAACAGTCTGGATGACAATCATCACTGTGGGCCCCACGAAGGTTTCAACCGTACACGTCATTATTTTCACTGTTTCCTGTGGTGTGGTCTATTCGAGCTTTGGATATTCTTCAATTTTGAGTTCATAAACTAAAATAAGGCAGCAAAATGGATGGACGGTATGGATAAAATACATACATAACAGTGGACCCCACAGAGTCCTTACACCAGTAGCTAGATAGTGTTGGATTCATCACATATGAACCAGCGTCCGATAATCATGGCCGTAGGATCTGGCAATGGCCTTGGTCCTCTACCTTATACAAGTGGGAAGAAGGTATCTTACTTTTGTGCTCACCTTCCCTGCTCAGGCCATGACCAAACGTTTTCATATTGCAAGATCCAGCCACCAAACTTTGGGACTTTAGCAGCCATTGATTTATGGAGCTATTGATTTAGGGGATTAAATGTGAGCCATTAAATTCTCAACATTCGAATCCGCGTTCTACTACACATTTCAACGGTGAGAATTATTCATTCAACGTGTGCAACCTGATGTAGCACATGAAACATGAATGGCTATGATCACCTCACAATCTATGCATATAGGTCCAGGTGTTGCCACCAATGCTGGGAATTATGAATAATACACAATACATCTCCTCATTTGGGCCCAGGATGAGATGGTTAGATGCCAGTAACCAATGCAAAATCGAAGGTCAGGATCGCCCTTGTACAGTGTCTAGATGAAGTATATTCGGCTGTTTGTAAGTGGAGATTGTTGAGATTTTATTTCCATTGGGTTCGATTAAAATAGTAGGTGGAAATATTCTATTCGAGTCCATGTGCATATATTTTTTCTCCACTTTTATTTAAAAAATGTATAAATTTCATCTTTCCTTCAAAAATTGATTAGCAAAATTGAAACTCTTTGAAATTCTTCCGACTCACATTATTTGGAGAGAAAAAACTAGAGTTGTTTATAAGCATTAATTTCTTTAATATTCTTACTTGGAGTTTTTAAAGAGAAATAGAATATTGTGCATATTCTAGTGACACATGTGTCTTTGCAACGCTGGCACACATGCGTGTGGGCAATGAGACTGTATAGTCACTAACAACGAACTTTGCACTTCGTACGTGCATAAAAATCAATCATTATGGCAATCGACCAACAAAAATAGTGGTCATGGTAATTGGATTGGTTGATTGGATGGTCGGTTGATAGATTTGAATTGAGTCCCATTTCTTCAATCAAAATGATCAAACATGACGGTTTGAACAATTATATAAATAGCTGTTCAGAAGTGACTTTTGGTGAATTTCACAGCTCTTTAATCTCTTTGAGACAGTCCAAGCTGAGGATTAGATACATCTTTCATTGCTTTTTTAAGAGGTCATAGTCCTCCTTTTTTTTATTCTCTATCATTTTTTATTTAGGAAGTGTCTATTTTTTAATTACCCATATAAATGGGAGTAAATAGTTAATTATAACTTTTTAAAAAGTGTTTGTTTGAGAGGAAAATAACTAAGTAAATACAGCTTGAAAAGAGGGTCCAAAAAGCAAGGAATGAAGAGGCATTAGGTAGTGGTAAAATTCATAACTCCCACACTAATGTATGTGTGCGATCCACACCATCCATCCATTTTACCTTCACATTTTGAGGCATGAGCCAAAAAATGAGGTAGAATGGAAGTTCATGTAAACCACACCACAAGAACTAGTGGGAGTAAGGACATCCACCATTCAACCTTGAAACTTTTCTAGGGTCCACAAGGATGTGTATTTATCATCCAACCTGTTCATGTGACTGAATATCAACTTGATCTAAAACTTATGTCGCCTCCAAAAGTTTTCAACATTAATTATACAATTCCATTCATTTCCTATGATGTGATCAACTTGAGCTTCAGATTTACCTCATTTTTTTAGCTCATGCCCTAAAATGAGCTAAGCGAACGAATGCAAAATATAGTTTAGATACATACATCAAAGAGGGCTCCACAATTTTTTCATCTCACTTAGGGTGTACACTGAGTCGAGCGGGCCTCAGCTTGACTCGGTTCGGCCACTAGCTGACCCCAGCTTAAACTCGGCTCGGCCCGATCTTCAAGCCTGACTGGCCACCTTGGCTTGGTTCGGTCAGCAACTCAGGCCAGTTCGAGCCTCTGCGGCATTTTCACAAACACATGCTGTGCACTTTCAATTTCTCATTGTATGTAAAACAGCAGCAACTGTTTACAAATATTTCATCAAACACCTTGTAGGCAACATCGAAATCAAGAAAAAATGATATTTGTTTCATATACGTACCTTCCTTGCCACTAGCCGATACTTCGTTGAGTCATTTCACCGAACACTTGGTGAGTAACATCAATATCAAAGTAACTGAGTCACCGAGCTAGTTTGTTCCGCGTTCGATTTGAGTTGGGGTTCGATCCGAGTCAAGTCGAGCTCGGGCAAGCTCGAACTTAGTTTGAAATTTTTTTGAGCTCAAACAATCAGCTCGACTTGGCTCAAACTTAGCTTCAAACCGAGTCAAATCAAGCTTTTTCGAGTTGAGTCGAGCGAGATAACCAAGCTAACTCAGTTCATGTACACCCTAATCTCAACGCCGTAGGAATGTATCCTAACTAGGAAGTGGGTAGCTTTGTCAACAATCTTCCTGTCAAGTTTCCTAACTGTGGGACATACCTTGATGTATTTGTCATATATATATATATATATATATATATATATATATATATATATATATATATATATATATATATATATCTTCATCAATTTTTTCAGCTCATCTCAACGTATGACTAAAAAATAAATTAGATCCAAATCTCAAGTGAAATAGGCCAAGAAAAAGTGGTGATTTTCCATTAATAACTTCAATAACGGCTGTTTTATTAAAGGCTTTTTTCAAGCTACAAAAGTTTTTGGATCAAGCTGCTATTTATGTTTTATGTGCCATTATTAATAAGTTGTATGACATATAACGAAGTTTTTAACGGTAGGTGTTCTAGTTGAGATTTAAATCTATTTTATTTTTTAGATCATAATCTAAAATGAGTTGAAAAAGACTGATAGATGGATGGCAAATAAATATTACAGTGCACCCTAGCAAATTTTTAACTGTGGGCGTTCAATGATCACCGTTTCCTATGATCTGGTCCACCTAAGATTAATATCTGCTTCATTGTTGGGCCTATATCCTAAAGTGGGCTGAAAAAAATTGATGGACGACATGAATATACAACACATGCATCGATGGGCCCCAAGGTTAGGGCCGCACCTATTTCGCTGGATCCGGTAAATCTGCCTTCACTATCATATGTCATCTTGTTCTGGGAAAGATAATGCAAATAAATGCAATTGCTTGTGAGATATCATGGCCATTCAATAGGTAGATCGTGCTGTAAGGATTCACTATTCCCAAGTGTTGGGAGCCTTGCATAAAACCTTAGGATTTAGCCTCCCAGAACAAACCAGAATTATGGGATAATAAAGCAATGAAATAAATAAAAACACAAACCACACAACACAAGAGATTTTTACGTGGAAAACATTCAAAGAGGTAAAAACCACGGGACCTCGACTAGATCAACAATCCACTATAAAGTAGAACGTTATAACCTTTTTCACTCACGCAGGAGTGGATAAGTAATAAGAGAATAAAAGAAAAACGGAAAGATCTAAACGATTACGAGGACGTAGAAGCGCTGAGATATCAAGTGCACACTAGATCACCTTTACGAGCAGAACCTCTCTTTCACAAGCTTCTTTTCTCTCCTCTCTTTATTTCTCTCACACCTTTGATAACCCTAAACCCTTTAGCAAACCCTTGTAAAGCTTTAGGAAACTCTCTTGTATTACCTAGAAAGACTTAGGTACCTCCTATTTATAGTTTAGGAAACTTCCTTTCGCACCCCTTGGGAAAGGGCCTCAAAAATCCGTAAACCGCACAAAATCACGGAACGAATTTGCATAACCTTGACTGGTTAAGCAGGGTCCTCGACCGATCGAGCGACCCACTCGACCGGTTGAGCACCTCCCTCGACTGGTCGAGCACCTCGGAGAAAATAATCAGATGGTCGCTGGACTTTGAGTCGAGCCCTACTCGACCAGTGGAGCGCCACCCACGACCGGTCGAGCGAGGCTCACGACCGGTCGAGTCCTGGGAGGAAATTCCAATAAAACTCTCCCTTTCCGACTCAGGATGGATTCACCTTCTTCAAGCCAGTCAGGTTTCTACAAACCTCAAACTTGCCCTTGACCAAAGCCTTGATCATCATGTCTGACCCATTATCGTCCGTGTGGACCTTCTCAAGCTGTAACTCATTCAGTTCCAAAGTATCTCTGATCCAGTGATACCGAATCTCTATGTGCTTTGACTTGGAATGCTGACTTGGATTCTTGCTCAAGTGTATAGCACTTTGACTATCGCAATAGACCACGTGCTCCTCCTGCTTCAGGCTAAGTTCCTGTAGGAACCTCTTCATCCAAAGCATCTCTTTACATGCTTCTGTGACTGTAATGTACTCGACCTCTATCATCGACAACGCTACGACCTTTTGTAGCTTACTCTGCCAAGAAACCGCTCCCCCAGCAAACGTGAACATGAATCCCGATGTAGACTTATTAGAGTCTATGTCACCTGCCATATCTGCATCTGTGTAGCCCTCTAATATAGGTTTACCGTCACCATAACATAGGCTTAACCTGAACGAGCCTCTTAGATACCGTAGTATCCACTTCATCGCTGCCCAATGCACTTTACCAGGATTGATAAGATACCGGCTGACAACACCAACCGCATATACTATGTGTGGGCGTGTACACACTATAACATACATCAAACTTCCTACTGCTGATGCGTAGGGTATCTTCTGCATCTCATCCACCTCTGCCTTCATCTTGGGACACTGCCTGTCGCTCGATCTGAAGTGACCATCCAGTGGAGTACTGACCGACTTTGCTACATTCATATTGAACCGCTCTAGGACTTTTTCAATATACTGCTCTTGTGACAGTCAAAGCTTCCTGCTGCTTCTGTCATGGGTTTTCTCCATTCCTAGGATCCGTTTAGTTAGGCCCCAGTCTTTCATTGCAAACGACTTGCTCAATTCCTGTTTCAGCCTATCGATCTTTTTGATGTCTTTTCCCATGATGAGCATGTCATCAACGTATAACAGCAGAACTAAGAAATCACCATCTGAGAACTTACGCGTGAACACACAATGGTCCGACTCCGTTCTGTTAAACCCATGTTTCAACATAAACGAGTCGAACTTCTTGTATAATTACCGTGGAGCTTGTTTTATCCCATACAAGCTCTTTCTCAGCCTACACACCATATGCTCTTTGCCCTTGACTTCGAACCCCTCTGGTTGGTTGTTTGCTTGCCTCCAAGTGCAGAGGTTCGTAAGTAGTATCCCGTGATACGGGGTCGATCCCACAGGAGATGAATTATGAGAAGAAAAAAATCAAACGCAAATAAACTAAGTAATAAAAATTAATCTGATGATTCGATTTTGGGATTTTTGAATGGATGTAATTCAATTGAATAAAATAACACCCAAGCTTCAAAGTTTCACACATACGTTAATGTTCCAAAATCATGATGACTTGGATAACACAACTAGGATCTGAGCACTATGGTCAGCCTAGTCGGAAAATAAAACAGTTTAAGTATTTTAATAAATGATATAAATATTAGAAAATTATGGATTTGCACCATTGACATATATTCTCAAGCGTCAGTGATTTAAGTATTCAATATCTATAGGATAATGAATATCAAAGAAATATAACAGGTTGAGAACCTCTCCTATCTAGGAAATCTGATTGATCTAGGGTAAGTCTATCCATCAATGTGGATCTCATATGATGGAAACATATGGATCTCACAAGAGGATAAAAAACAAAACCTAAATAATAGATAACATGCATACACCATTTTTCTCATCATTAAAACAATCAATCATCATAATCTTAAAGAAACATTAAACCCATGTGCTTCCCTTCTAGCTTGGGATAGAAGGAACTTAGAAAAACATAATTAAATTGCAGAAATAAAAAGCAACAAGAAATAAAGAAAGAAAAATGCAAATAGAAAAATCTAAACAAAACAACTTATAAAGCTTTAATAAAACTAAAAATCTTTAAAAACCCTAAACCTTGCTCTTGAATGCCTTGAATAATGTTTTAGAATGTCCTAGGAAGCCCTATTTATAAGTAGGGACCTCCAATTGTCGTACAAATTTGAAAAACCCTAGAAATCGCATCAAATATACATATTTTCCCAAAATAGACTTCTCGCTGCATAGTTCGTTTAAAACAGACTTCCTGCTAAGCAGTTTCTCAAAATAAACTTTACAGTTTCATAATACACTTTTTCAGGACGATTTCAGGATTCTTCACTTCAAATCTTCGATTCTCTTCATTTTTCACTTGGTTTTCTTAGATCTTTGGCATGTGAATTCTTCAATCTTGGTCACCTAAGATCAATCCCTTGCTTTGGTAATTCTTGAGCATCAAAATCATGCTTTTAACACCATTTTTCAATCCAAATACTTAAATTCACCTTGCAACACATACATGAGTAAAATAGAATATTAAGCGGATTCATGTTCATAAAACCAAGATATAAATGGGGAAAATTATGCAATATTTGAGTCTCAACATTGGTGCATGTAGATCTCTTCTTCCGGGTCACTATGGAGGAATGCAGTTTTAACATCTAACTGCTCTATCTCCAGATCCATGCTAGCCGCCAACCCAAGCAACACCCATATGGATGTCATCTTCACCACTGGTGAGAATATCTCTTTGAAGTCTATGCCTTTCCTCTGACCAAACCCTTTCACCACAAGTCTGGCCTTAAACTTCGTCTGTGAATTCTTCTGCTCAATCTTCTTTCTGAACACCCACTTGTTCCTTAAAGCTTTCTTACCTTAGGCAATTTCACCATATCATAGGTGTGGTTCTTATGCAAGGATTTCATCTCCTCTTGCATAACTTTCAACCACTTCCCCTTATGCTTGTCGGCTAGGGCCTCGGAATAATCTTCTGACTTTCCCCCATCAGTCAGCATAATGTACTCATGCGGCGAGTACCTCTTGGACGGCTGTCTGTCTCTAGATGACCTCATCACCTGTGGCTCAATAGGTGGATCAAGTGGGGGCTGCTCCCTCGGTCCATCTTTTGTAGGAACTCTATTGTCTTCTGCACCTTGCTATACTCCCCTATCATTAGGTACCACGGGAGGAATAATCAGATTCATGTCCTCTAGCTCACCTGAACTAGGCTGGTTCTTCTCTGACTTACCAATGTCTTCTATACATTGATCTTCAAAGAAAACCACATCTCTGCTCCTGACGAGCTTTTTCTAGGTCGGATCACACAATCTGTAACCGAACTTTCATCATCGTACCCCAAGAACACACACTGCCTGATCTTCATATCGAGCTTGGATCTCTCGTCCTTTGGTACGTGAATGGATGCCCTGCATCCAAACACCCTGAGATGATTGTACGATGGATCCTGTCCAGTCCACACCTTCTCAGCTACTTCTCCATTCAACGGGGCTGATGAAGACTTGTTTATTAGATACACCGCCGTGTGCATTACTTCTCCCCAGAACATCTTAGGAAACTATGCATGGGATAACGTGTATTTTATTCTCTCTACAATGGTGTGATTCATTCGCTCAGACACACCATTATGCTGGGGGTCTTGGGAACCGTCTGTTCATGCTGTATACCCAAGGACTTACAATACTCATGAAAGTCGCCAATGTATTCACCACCATTGTCAGTGCAGATGCACTTCAATTATCTGTCTGTCTCTCTCTTGACCATAGCATGAAACAATTTAAACACACTAAAGACCTCGTCATTGGATTTCAAAGTATAAACCCAAACCCTCTTAGATGCATCATCTATAAAAGTAACAAAATATATGCCTCACCCAAGGTTTTTGTCCTCATAGGACCACAAACATCAGAATAAACTAAATCTAACGCATGCACTTTATTAACATGAGAAATAGATTTAACAAATGAAACTCTATACTGTTTTCCGGATAAACAATTAATACAGGTTTTGAGAGGTATACCTGTGACGTCTGGAAGGAACCGTTTCCTCGCTAGTAGCTGAAGCCCTTTTTCACTCATGTGGCCTAGACGCCTGTGTCATATGTCAATAGCCGAATCTTCCGCTGCGTTCAACCCACCCTTGCACACACTGACACTTGCCTTGTAAAGGGTGCAACACTTTTTTCCTCTGGTTGCGATCAACGAACTCTTGATGAGCTTCTAGCGCCCACTAGAAAAACGGATTTCATAGCCATCATCATCCAACCTTCCCGTCGACATCAAGTTGAGGCGAAGGTCTGGGATATGCCTTACATCCCTGAGAACCAATGTGCAACCCACATCGGTCTTCACATAAATATCACCGACCCCTACGATCTTTGATACGCCAGAATTTTCCCTCTTCACGATCCCATAGTCACTTGACTTGTAGCTTGTGAAGAAGTCTCTGCGTGGCGTCGCATGAAGAGAAGCTTCTGAGTCAATCACCTAGTCGATGTCCTGACTCGTAGCCGTGAGGCAAACATCATGATCTGCTGAAAGAATAACTACAACGTCGCATCTTAAGCGACCGCAGTGGAATCTGATTCATCGTCCTTCTCATTTCCTTTTCCTTTTTTGTCGTTCTTATTCTTACGACATTTATGCTTATAGTGGCCCCTTTTGCCACAATTCCAGCATTCAACATCCTTCCTGGTACTCGACTTGCCTCTTGATTTATCTCGGGCCTTCCCGTCCTTCCCGTTCTTTCTTCTTCCCCGTTTCTGTGTCACAAGGGCCTCTTGCTGAGTAGACCCCTGAGACTTCCTCCTTGTCTCCTCATTGAAGAGACGGCTAGTTACCTGTTCCTTGGATACCTTTCCGTCTGGCGCTGAGTTACTTAGAGACACCACCAATGTCTCTCAACTGTCAGGCAATGAACTAATGAAATGGCCAAGCTATATGTCCTAGAGGGGGGGTGAATAGGACAATGCCAAATAAAAACCTATAATAGCGGAATTAAACAGAGTATGATAGCCAATGAACCAATTAAATAAATTGCAATGCAGAAATGAACACCCTCAAACAACTGAATTTGAGAGGTTGATACAAACGTTGTTCTAAGGACAACCTTTCACACACAAAACCCAATGTTTATGGTAGGACAACCTTATATCTAGAAATGTCTTTGTATCAATTTCTCAAATCAAAGAGGAATACAAACTGCACTAAATAAATTGAATTTACAAATGTCTTGTTCTAGGGACAGCCATACACCATAAATATGGTAGGGCAACCTTGCTGGAACAAATTTGGAATTTAAAGCTTGAATCAATAAGGGATTGCAAGAAAGAAATTGCAGAAATAAATCACTAAATTATTACAACATTCCCACACTTGCTTGAAATTCAAACTGTTACAACATTCACATCCACAAGGAAAATAGAACTGAATGATAAAAGATAAGGAATTAAATACCATTCAATCCACAAGACAAGAAGTTATAGTGGTTCGCCTGTGTGTTCACCAACTGTCCTCAAACAGCCACACAGAATGCTACTCCACTCCTAATATCCTCACACAGGGGATATTAGCGTTCTCTAATAAAACTGGTGTTTCACAGGTTCACCAAAACCTTCACAATTGTGTCTTTATCACTTGGGCTTACACAATTCAAAAAACCCCACAATCTGAGTTTTCTGGCTCTCCTCAGATAACCATACCACATAGAGATTTTTCTGGCAAATCTCATACAAAACAAAATAGAAATTACAGGAATTGTAGAATACCTGGATCTTATCCTTTTGCAGTAGCCCGGAAGAACCGATCAGAGTAGAGATTCAATAATGATAGTTCAATGTCCAATACTCAATTTATCGAGGTTCTAAGTTCTAATTGATTTTAAATGAAATCATAAAGGGCTAGCTCTATTTGATTTTAATTCCAAGAAGAAGGATACACGATTTCCCCTTTTCAAATATGATGGAATTTAGAATAAAATCAAATGCAAAAAGCTAACAAAAGGAATTAGAATGAAGCGCAAATTAGCTTAAAAATAAACACGACTTATCTCAAGAGTGGAGCCTAGAATATACTTACTTTGATAGATTTTTCTCGACGTTTAAACTCTGAAATTCGTGTGCTATTTATAGCTACAGAAATTCGTCTTCGACTGGTCCAGGAGTTCCCACGACTGGTCTTAGGAGAAACAGATTTTTGAATTTCTGCGCGAATCAGGAAAACCGTGTTCG
>JAJHSJ010000017.1:18171697-18287677 GCA_021015155.1 Magnolia officinalis
CAACTGAAAATTATCCAACAATACCTGCCTTTCAAGAGGTGTTGAATGAGCAATCTAATGCTATGAACAATTACCAAAGACCTTTCAATGGACCTACCTCCAATACATTCAATCTTAGTTGGAGAAATCATCAAAACTTTAGTTAGAGGAATGGACAAACTGCAACCCCTTAAGGTTTCTTCAATCAAATTCCACATTAAAAGAAACCTCAAGAGGACCCGGTTCTAAAACATCTTCAAAGTAAGAGCTTTTCAATCAGGGTATGTTATAAGCCTTTCAAGACCTTACAAAGGTCATACAAGGACTTGAGACTAAAAGTGCGATTGGGAATAAGGGGAGCCTTCCAGCTCAACCTCTTCCCAATCCAAAACCACAATATGAAGTTAGTGACTCGAGCTCTTCAAAACAGATGAAACAAGCTAAATCTATCACCACTCTTAGGAGTGGGAAGACCATTAACAAAACTATATCGGTTAGGGCCGAAAGGCCTAAGGACCCAGAAGAGGACAACAAGGATAGACCTAGCATTGCTCCACAAGAATTAGAACCGGGACCTCAAGGGAAGCCGATTGCTCCATTTTCCTAAAGGTTGGTTGCACCAAAACCTCTCTCTAACTCTTAGGACATTTTAGAGGTGTTGAAACAAGTGAAGGTCAATATTCCTCTACTGGGTACGGTTAAACGAATAATTTCATATACTAAATTTTTGAAAGACTTGTGTATGACCTAAAGATGGTAAAATATTCAAAAGAAAATATTCTTAACTGAAAAAGTGAGTGCCATCCTAAAACAAGGTGTGCCACAGAAATTCAAAGATCCTGGTGGCCCAACCATACCTTGTATAATTGGGAATTACGGAATTGAGCATGCACTTCTTGACTTAGGAGTGAGCCTAAATCTAATTCCCTACTCAGTCTATAAACAGTTAGGTTTGGGTAAATTAAAACCCACCCTAACCACATTACAACTTGCTGATCGCTCAGTTCGTGTACCGAGAGGGATAATTGAGGATGTGTTGGTCCAGGTTAACAGATTCTACTACCCTGTAGATTTTATCATCCTAGATACAGAAGCCATCAACAACATGAGTACTTAGATTCCCGTCATTTAGATTCCCGTCATTCTTGGTCGCCCATTACTTGCCACTTTAAACACAATCATTAATTGCAAGAATGGAGTCATGAGTATGTCTTTTGGGAATATGACATTGGAATTAAATATCTTTTTCAATACTGGCAGATGGTTCAAGGATGATGACGATTTCCACGACATTAACATGATTGACTCTTTCGTGGAATATAGAACACCTTTGACCTTATCCTCTGACCCTCTAGAGATGTGCTTGGCCCACTCCCATGATTTTGATGATGACATGATTAGGGAGATGAGTGTCATGCTTAATACTGTGACGGTACTTGAAGTTAACCGGTGGAGGCCACAATTTGAAGAGTTGCCCCAAACTGATGAAGTGTCTCTGCCGTCTAACCTTAAGGTACCGAAGCTTGACCTAAAACAGTTGCCCTCTAATTTGAAATATGTCTATTTAGGTCAAAATGAGACATACCCTGTGGTGATTTCATCCCACCTTGACCATGAACAGGAGATATGCTCATATCTACTCTCATTGAGCATAAGGGATCCCTTGGATGGACGATTGTAGACCTTAAGGGAATTGACCCTTCGATTTGTACTTATCGTATTTACCTCGAGGATAATACGAAGACATCTCAACAATCACAATGTAGAATAAATCCAAACATGAAGGAAGTGGCTAAGGTCTAGGTTCTTAAACTATTGGACGTGGGTATCATATACCCAATATTCGATAGTCAATAGGTGAGTTTAACTCAGGTGGTTCTTAAGAAGTCTGGAATCACCATCGTAGCCAATGTCAATAATGAACTCGTGTCAACTATAGTTACTACTGGTTGGAGAATGTGCATTGACTACAAAAAGTTGAATACCATCACGAGAAAGGACCACTTTCCTTTGCCCCTCACTGATCAAATCTTGGAAAGGCTAGCTGGTCACTCGTACTATTGTTTCCTTGACGGGTGTTCGGGCTACAACCAGAGAGAGATAGCCCTTGAAGATCAGGAAAAGACCACATTCACAGTCCTTTTGGCACCATTACTTATAGAATGATGTCATTCGGACTGTGTAATGCCCCTAATACTTTTCAGTGATGCATGATGAGTATTTTTTCTTATATGGTGAGACAATATCTAGAGCTCTTCATGGACGACTTCTCTGTGTTTGGTCTATCTTTCAGCGATTGCTTAAAGAATCTTAAATGTGTGCTGAAAAGATGTGAAGAAAAAAATTTGGTACTTAATTGGGAGAAGTGTCATTTCATGGTTCGTAAGGAAATTATCCTTGGACATATCATCTCGTCTAAGGCAATTACGGTAGATGTAAGGCTCGTATCCTAGTCCGTATTGTTCCGACGACTCCCGCGATCCTTCTCGATGAATTCCGGCTACCCGCGACCTATAATTGACGTTTGCGCGTGACCCTAAGTCATATCTTATAGATTTGAGTCGGCTTAATCCGAGACTTATACTATTGTGACCGCACCATCGCCGCGGTTCCAACGCCGTGTCTTGTACATCGATTCGATACCCTGGCCAGGAGATGTGGGTCCGCGTTCAGTTCGAGGAAAACACCGCGTGTTGCAAACCCTAAGAGAATCTCTACAACATGTCCCATCAATCAATCAATTAAAGTACACAACCCATGCTTTCTTTCTCCCCAAGTTAAGAAACCTACACCAAGTCAACTCTCAAGTCAAGTCTATCTATCACCTCACATCCATCACTCACATCCATCACCTCTCTTATAACCACCCTTTCCCTCTCTCCTTCTCTTCACATTTTCGAAGCAAGCAAAGGAGTGCATGTCCAAGCACTTCCAAGAGAGAAAAGAGTGAGTTGTGTGGCCCACTTCCCACCCCAAGATCTATCATCTTAGCCCTTTGACTCTCATCATCTTCCATTAAAGAGGGACACAAGGAGCTCGGCATTCCATCGGGCCAAGAAGATTGAATGGTGGGTGCTTTATAGGCTTAGATTTAATGCTTTGATGATGGCCCAAGTGAAGCCTACCGATTGATGATATGGATCTCACTTTGGACCCTAGGTGTGGCCGATGGCCCACCTTGATTCTCATGATCATTCCATGATGGGGCCATTCTCCATGGACCCCATCATGATGTTTATTTTCCTTAGATGAATAGGGTCATCTAGACCTTACATTTTGGTGGAGAAAGGATCTCCACCGTTGATTTTGGTCGGTGGGCCCACATACAGCAGGACCCAGTTAATGTATGTTGTGATGTATGGAAGGGAGGGGCCATAGTGCCAGGGTCCCTCCATCACACATGTATCTCTGGTGCCGGGGTCCCTCCATCACACCTGTATCTCTCTCTCTCTCTCTCTCTCTCTCTCCTTCCTTTATTTTGTGGCCCATTTAATGAGTGTATGTGGTGTCCAAACCGTCCATCAAATGGACCCTATGGCCATCCAAGCCATGTCGGCCCTACCCTTTTGTGATGGAAAATACAAGTATCAGATTGATCCAAATCAAGTGGGTCACGTCCATGTGGGACCCACCAGCCGTCGTCCCCACACGTGGGACCCACCTTGTTGAAATGTATTCATGACATCCGTCCAGCGTCCCTGGACACTAGATGTGGCTAGTGAAATGTGAACAGACAGTGAGATGTGAGATGTGCTCACAGTAATATATATATATATTATATATATATATATATATATATATATATATATATATATATATATATATATATATATTAAAATAAAATAAACTTGCTTTAATGTTTTTGAGTGGGCCACTCATTCAAGCCCCACCTTGATGTATGGAGCTAATCCACGCCGTCCATTCCATTCCTCAGCTCATTTTAGGCATTGAGCTGAAAAATGAAGCCAATCTGATTTTTTGGCGGGCCATAGCATAGAAAACAGTGGTTTTCACCATTAAATTTCACTCTGATCTTTCTACACACAGAAACATGCCAAATATTGGGCTTGTTTGGCTTGTCTTGAGCCATAGGAGCTAGTGGATGGGGTGAATTGTCTCGATGCGGGCCCCACTAGGAAAAAACCGCGGAAAAACCATTAAAAAAAAACATAAGATGCAGCAGGTGCTGTTGCTAACGTCCAGGACATGCAGCAACGTCCTGTTGTGCCTAGGACGGTCAAGGGGCTGAGACTTGGGTCCCAGCCTCAGCCGCATGCCCCATTGTGATGTGGACTTCACATCACCACCGTGCATTTGATGGGACCCTTTAAACAAAGGGGCGCCCCAAAAATCAGTCGTATGAGGATTCAGGTGGCCCACACAGCAGGAAACAGTGGGGATTGAGCGTCTGCCATTGGAACCCTTTTTGGGTTGTCACAAAAGTTTTGGTTCATTATGAAATTTGTTTTTCCTCTTCATCCGGGTCTGTATAACCTTATGATCATATTGGATAGAAAATAAACGTTATGGTGGGCCCCACGTGGGACCCACCTGTGAAGGATTTGGATTGGCTGGTGTACCACACACCAGCACTATTGCTGCTTTGATGCAACAGGTTATGTGGAGCCCACCTTGGTGACGTGTGCACCCAATTGTGGGGTCCTCTTTGATGCAGGTGTTGTATCCAAGTCGTCCAACCATTTTGAAAGATAATTTTAAGGCTTGAGACTAAAAATAAGACAGATATAGGATCAGGTGGACCCACCATCAATGTGGACATGACATCCATCGTTCAAACTTCTAAAGGCCATAATAATTTCCAATTCAGCTTATGTTTTTGTTTTCACTTCATCCATCTCTATGTTAACTTATGAATTGGTTGGACCTCAAACACATCACGGCGGGCCACTCTATGATGTGTCCAACCATTGATCAGGTGGACCACACTGCAGAAAATAGTGAGATTTAAACGTCTATCATTGAAACCCATTTGGGTCACAGAAGTTCTGGATTAATGGGGAATTGTTTTCCCTCTTAATCCAGGTCTTTATGACCTTTTTATTAGATTGGTTGGAAAATAAGCTTTATAGTGGGCCCTGTGAATTGTTTAAATAGTGAAAATTATTATCTCCACTGTCACTTGGGGTATGGTCCAAATGATCATTCAATATGATTCTTGTTGGGGATGTATGAGGCCCATTTTGATTTATTTATGACCGTCCATCGAGGCCCACCTTGATATATATGAGGCCCATGTTATGCAGCCCATTTGATGTATCTAAGGTCCATGGGTCGAGGCCCAATGGGATGTACACAAGTCCATTACAATGTGTGATTCTACCACGGTTTATGTAATGATGTTTATGGCGGGCTATGCCTTGGGAGCAATGATGGTTTGACGCCTATATTGTAAGTACAATGTTGGTTAAATGTCCACATTATAACTCTCCTTAGGGCCCATTGATAGGCCCATACGTGTTAATAGTTCATCACTTTATAACATGCTTAGTATAATTCCATGATTCGTACCCATTCACATCATATGTATGCTTGGTATGAGGAGTGACTAATCATAGCATATGCCATTGGGCAGACTATCTATGAGACTCACTGATAGGAGTTACCCACATGAGCGCGTGATATGCGCAGGATTGTTGCATGACTGGATAGTATGATTCATGCATCTCGCATTTGTGTGTTACGATCATTGTACGCCCTAGTGACATCAAGGCCATGGCTCTACAAGCACATTGTGGATGGTCGTATCAGATATCGGAAGTACTTGGTTCTAGCACTGTGGGCACTTAGGATGTCCTTGAGTGAGAGTCCTAGAACCTTTTTGGTACCAGGAGATGATCTAACGTCTAAACCGAGTGGATACACGAGCGCAGGAGTGCCGAATACCAGTAGGCCGCGTCTCCCACTGTGTCGTGGTCGGTTGAAAGGGGGTGTGACCTTATCGGCCTGAGTGAGGGGGTTGTAAGCTAGGCTGAGTTTGACCAGCTCACAAATGAGTCTACTATCGATGAGCCAGGTAGGTATTGGCAGACTACTGGTCAGGCGGATAGTGTGGTTTCTTCCACTTACTGGGCTGTGCGGCTAGGGAGGCAGCGGTCAGTGTGAAGTGTATTAGACCCCAGTGATATCCTAGAGAGAAACTGTACTGATATGTGTACTTGATGAGGACTGACATGCTTTCTTTGCATCTCGCATATGACATTTGGCTACGTAGGCCTCGCATCGCATGGCCTTGGTATGGCCGATAACATTTATGCTTTGCATCACATAGCCTTGGTACAGCTAATAGTATTCATGGACTTACCGCATATATATTTTTACATTACTGTGATATTGTATACTTGACACTCGCCTTGCGCACACACTTACACCACCCTCTAAGCTTTTGTAAGCTTATGCACGACCGTTGCATGCAGGTGTCGTTGGATCGCAGCAGTGCTGAGGCAGGAGTGCGTACCAGATTATTTTGGAGCCTTTTGATCACCTTGTATTTCCCTTTCCGCATTGTACTTAAAGTTTTTGATATAGTGGATATGTGGTGGTGTTGTTTTGTGACTTGGTTATGCTTGTGATTATGCTCCATTACAAAAAAAATCATATTGAAAATCATCGTGGATCCCAAGATCGGAATTTGGCAAATGGGTGATGGAAGCCGAGAATGGGGCACTACGGAGGCTGTTGGCGCCGGATTCGGCGATCGAAAATTTTGTGAGCCCGTTTTCTGAGATTAGGGCATGACAGATGCTTAATAAGTTGTGTTTTAACCCTTCTACATATAAAATATTCTCAAATAAAGGGAGATTAAAGAGTTGAACCGGACCTTGGTCAACAATTCTGCAGTTGCTACCATCACCGAATGTGACTGAACCATCATCATATCTTTAAGATTGGTGAACAGACCTTTGTCGCCAGTCATGTGTCTGGAGCATCTACTGTCTAGGTACCACTTTGAATGGCTTGTAGCTTTGAAAGCAGTGTGGGCAACCAACCAAGTAACCTTAAGAACCCATTTCATTACAGTCTTGGGTTTAGGAGTATAGTTAGTCTTCTTATGTTTGTAGTTGTTATAAGACCAACCTATTGAGTTAGATTTTAAGAGCTCCTTAAGTAAATCAACAAATTTCTCAGCTAAAGGATTATAATTCTGATTTTTATAGCTGATATGGTTCCTTTTATGATTTAAGGTTTGAAAAGCCTTAGCCTTTTTAGAATAATTTTGATTCCAACTTTTTCCTTTTGAGTTTGAAGACTCTCCTTTTACAAATTTGGGTAGAGTATTCTTATGTTTGGAAGGAATACTTTTGTCGTAGGCCAATCCAGATCGATCGCCACATTTTCTGGATCCGGATAAGAGTTTTTCTAATTTAGGATCATCTTGGGCATACCTCCATGTGTCTTTTAAACTCAAAAGTGAAGAGACTTCAAGTTTTAGTTTTTCATTTTCAGATTTTAAGTTTTCAACTTGGGAGTTTTTGAAATCTAAGTCGCACTTAGTTTTTTCAAAACAATCTTAAATGTGAGATTTTTCTAAAACAAGATTATCAAAATTTTCTTTAAGTTATGAAAACTTTTCTTTCTGAAGTTTTAGTTTTACTTCAATTTTACAACTTTCCTTGTATGGGGCATTATAAGCATCTTGAAGATCTTCTTCATTTTCATGATCACTACTCAGATTTTCTTCACTAGTTGAATCATCATTATCTGAAAAAGTGAACTTGACTAGAGTCATAAGGGCTTTGACTTCATTACCTGACTCGGTTTTAGAATCTTCTGACTTAGAAGAGGCTTTAGAGCTGGAAGATTCATCCCAAGTATCCAACATTCCTTTCCTTTTAGGTTTGTCCTTTTTAGGACATTTTTTTTGCTAAATACCCATATTCATGGCAGTTGCAACATTGATTGTCTTTTAAAGATTTCTAGGTTTTAGATTTAGATATTTTCTTTTCATTAGGATTTTGAAAATCAACTCTCTATTTACTTTTGAAAATTTTATAAAACTTTTTAGCTAAAAGAGCCATATCATCTTCAGAATTTCCTAAATCAGAATTATTACTATTTTCTTGAGAAATACTTTTAGAAGATTTAAGGGCGATGGATTTACCTTTAGGAGCTTTAAAGTTTAATTCATAGGTCTGTAATGAGCCAACTAATTCTTCTACCCTCATATTATCTGTATCACGAAGTTCCTGGATCGCAGTCACCTTTGAATTGAACCGTTCAGGCAATGAGTGTAGTATCTTTGCACAGACTTTACTTTCTGGGATTCTATCACCGAGACCCCACATAGAGTTGACAATGTCATTTAATCTTGTATAGAAGTCCATAAAAGTTTCACTTTCTTCTATACGTATTTCCTCAAATTTGGTTGTGAGGATTTGGACTTTAGATTTCTTGACAATTATTATTCCCTCGTGTGTCATTTCTAAAATATCCCAGGTTTGCTTTGCAGTATCATAGGATATAATTCTTTTGAATTCATCCGGTGATAGCGCACAAGTAATTGCATTTAGAGCCTTTGCATTGACACTACTCTCACTTTTCTGAAGAGTGATCCAAGAGAAAATGTAGAAATGTAAAACAACCTCAAGAGTACAAGTATTGAGAGGTTGATACAGATGTTGTTCTAAGGACAACCTTACACAAAAAACCAATGGCTTATGGTAGGATAACCTGATTCCTAGAACGACCTGTGTATCAACATCTCAAACCGATATAGAGGAATAAAGAAATAAATAGCAAAGGAAATAACTAAGCTATTACAACATTCCCACACTTGCATAAAAGAAATTATAACATTCTCCATAAATGCATAAAGGGGAATTATAACATCCACAAAATGAAATATTCAATCAATCACCACAAGACTAGAAATTATAGTGGTTAGAAAAACAGCCACACAACTACTCCACTCCTAATATCCTCACATAGTGGATATTACCGTTCACTATGAAAATAGGTTTTTCAAGGTTCACCTAAAACCCTCACAATTATGTCTTTCAAGTGAACTTACACAATTCAAAAACCCCACACTTTGAGTTTTCTGGATCACCTCAGACAAACTAAAAGAAAGAGATTTATCTGGCACAATCTCAATGAAACCAAAAGAATGAATTTACAAAACAGTAAAATACTTATCTGGATATTCTCCTTTTGATGCAGCCCGGAAGAACTAATTCGGAGTAGAAGTTCAATGTTCACACTCACTTATGAAAAGGTTCTAAGTTCTAAATTGATTTTAAATTAAATCACCTTGGGCTAGCTTGATTTGATTTTGATTCCAAGAAATGGAAATACTTCAATCCCTCTTTCAAATAAAATTGGAATGTAGAATACAAAATCAAATGCAAAAAACTAATTAAAGAGAATATGAAATAAGAACTAGATAGCTTAAGAATATTACTAACTTATCCCTCAGAGTGGTGTATTGATTTTGCTTGAATTGGATATCAAACTCTGAAATTCGTGCTCTATTTATAAGTGTAGAAATCGCATCTTCAACTGGTTCTAAGGTCGGTTCGATTGGTCGAAAAGGACTAACAAACTTTTAAAAATTTGAGCGTGATAAGATCAGACCATTCCACGACTGGACCTGCTCGACCGGTCAAGTGACCTCCACGACCAGTCGAGTCCTGTCCACGACTGGTCGTGTGAACTCAATTTAGTTGCTGGACTTTGAGTCGAGCCTGTAGGACTGGTCGAGCACTGTTCACACGACCGGTCGAGCAGTCTCCAAGATTGGTCGAGGATTTCTTGGACTAGTCGAGCCAGTGCTAGGACTGGTCGAACTTAGTTTAAGACTAGTCAAAAAACAGACTATGCACTTATAAAATGACCCAATTAAATTATGTATTCAAAATGACCTATCCTATGGTCAATCTAGGGTCATTCATACCTTATAAGCAATATATGAACATTGAATCTTCTTTTGATTCAGTTGATAGTCATTCTTTAAAGTTCATGAAGCTTGAGATCTTAACATATAATGAAGCTTGAATTTGAGACCTTTCGAAGCTTGAAATTGTAATACATTGAAGCTTGAGCTTAAGGTACTTGAGTTGTACTTCACCTTGAGCTTTAAGTACCAAAATAAAGAATATTTTCTTGCCTTTAGATGTAACTTTGAAACCTTGAACTTCGAAGCTTGAAGGAGTGAATTATGTACTTGAACTTGTATATCTCTTGATCTTGCATTTGAAGTTCTTGAGGTATAGACCTTAGTCTTGTACATAAGATGCACTTGTCTTGAATATGTAGATGCGCTACATAAGACACAGATTCCAAGAAGTTTTGGCACTACAAAATTTGACAATAATAGGAGATAGAAAATATATCACGTACAGTAAGGATCTCATAATAAATTAATTGATGATGAACAACGAGCTTACAATTTAACCCTAGGAAGAAGTTTCAGAATTAAAATACAACTAAAACTCCTAGAAATCACGACTTACTATGAATAGTAAACTTATTATTATAGCCGGTCACGATTACTAGTAGTGTGCATGGTTTTCGGCCAAAAATAGTTCTAACGCCCTAAAAATTGGGGGTCGTGCATACACTCGACTCCCAAGTTCCCGGTTATCACTTATAACTGATTTTTATTATTTTGCGTTTAATCAGGTTTAAATGCACAGCGTGGAATTACTTGGAACATGAAACAAAATCACATCTAGTCTACTAAGATGATAGGGGTCAAATATATATATATATATATATATATATATATATATATATATATATATATAAGTACAAAATAATGTAAGTGGGTTGCAGAGGGCGTTGCCCAACAAAATCACAAATAGAATGATATGTCCAAAAGAATAGAGCTGAGTCTACTACTCAGCGATCTAGAATCCCATCTACAAAACCAATGGAGGATCGCCCATCAGCTGGAAGTACGACAACTAGTCCTCCTC
Source organism: Magnolia officinalis (assembly GCA_021015155.1). NCBI lineage: Eukaryota > Viridiplantae > Streptophyta > Magnoliopsida > Magnoliales > Magnoliaceae > Magnolia > Magnolia officinalis. Next base: position 18,182,611 of record JAJHSJ010000017.1, read on the forward strand.
GTTAAGACTCGTGCCGTTCGGCTCCTCGTCAAGACTCGTCACCTGCATCTACAGGAGAGTCTAGTTGGTGTTTTAAAACACAGTCCTAGAGTGGGAGTGAGTGATCAACTCAGTGGGTGCTATTAGTCTTAAGTTGTGACAAACATCAATTATATTATGAATTTAATGAAAGACATAATCAGAGATCTCTAAGTAGTCTTATTAATGCATATGCATGAGTTATGATATGATGTATGCCCTTACAACAACTCCCTTGAGTGACACCATCTCACGATCGCATATGACAACACTCTCTCATTGCAACCTCGACTACCGAGTCACCACCCTAAATAGTGCAATGCGATATGATAGTGTTAGCCGGGTTCTTAGTTAATTCCATTCATCCAGCGGGTTGGAAAAACTAATACACTCCACATATTAATGCCCTTAACTAGTTGCGATGCTAAAGAACCTCAATGTGTGAGGCCAGGGCTCCACGATCCTTGATCTCGTCGGGTTCCCCATCCCCAACTTCAAGCACATGGGGAGTGCTGAGAAAATGGATCGCTCGCGGTCACTACAGGGAGGCTCGTCACCCCAGCGTAGGCCGACAGCTCGGACACAGTGTCTCATTCCACCATGTCCGGTTCATGAGTCGGTAGATCGGCCTCAATCGGTTATCAAAGGGTGTCACGCCCTAAACCCAGAAATCGGATTCACAGGAATCCCGATAATTGAATCTGGTGCCGACAGCCTCTATAGTACCCTATTCTCGACTCCTAGCGTCCATACGCCAAATTCTGATCATGGGATCCTACAATGAGAATTTTTTTTGTACATTTAACTCGTAATAAGCATAACCACAAGATTATCCAATTCACGAAGGCAACATCATCATCACATATTCACTAATATAATTATTTGAGTACAATGCTGAAAGGGAAATACATAAATCGAAAATCAAGCTCCAGAAGACCGCTGCACGCTTCAAGTTCAACACTGCTACAACCTAACATCACCTGCACGCATCTATCATGCATAAGCTTATAGAAAGCTTATAGGGTAGTGTAAGTGTGTGCACAAGGTAAGTGCCAAGTATTCACGCAATGTCATAATCATACAATGTCGAAATTGGCGCAAGGTCATGAATCAAAAGTTATCAGAGTAACCAAAAATACTGGCAAGTCCATGAGTCAAGCAATAGAAGAATACGCAATACAAATCAATTATACAAATGAGGAAAAATATCAGAATACGCGATACAGATCAACTATACAAATGAGAAACAATAAAAAGTCAAATATCAGATGCCATATCTAAACCATATAAATGTAGAAGCACAGGTAACCCAAAATGCCATATGCCGCGAATGTAATGTAATATGCAGTGCGAATGGAATGACCATGCTGGAGTGTGAAGTCGGGATGATAGTACGTAGTATCGCGGACTATGGGGTCCATCACAAGGGACTTCTATCCAAACCAGTCCCATACCTAAATTTGGATAGTCAAACTCAATGTGATAAACTCCTGATCTCAGGTTAGTCACGTGCCCAACCGAAATCTTGGTCATGCGAAGGTACACGTAACAAATAGTTGCGCACCACCAGCCCGAGTGGATAGTGAATGAATGAATGAATGAGTATGTAACTCCTGCTCAATAAGTCCACATATCAGTACAGTTCCTCTCTGGGGTCATCACCGGGGTTTATTACACTCCAAATGGCACTGACCCTCTCCCAGTAGCACAGTCCAAGTGAGCGTAAGAAACCTCACTATCTACCTAGCCAATAGTCTGCCAATACCTATCCGGCACGTCGATAGCGGACCTATTCACGAGCTGGTCAAACTCAGCCTAGTAATGCCCCCTACGCTCAGGCGGGTAAGGCCACACCCCCTCCCAACCGACCAAGACACAGTGAGAAACGCGGCCTCCTAGTATTCGGCACTCAGGTGCTCATGTATCCACTCAGTCTCGACGTTGGGGTGTCCTCTAGTACCAAGAGGGTTTTAGGGATTTTTACCCCGGGCCATCTATGGCAGCCGGATGCTCGATCCAAACATTTTCGGTGTCCTATCTGGCTATCCACGATATGCCTGTGGAGGCTATGACCCTAATGTTGCTAGGGCGTACAGTAATCACAACATACAATGCAAGATGCATAAGTCATACAGTCCAGTCATGCATAAATCCTGCGCATACTGTGCGCTCATGTGAGATAACCTCCGCCTATCAGGGAGTCTCATAACAACATGCTCAATGACATATGCAATGATCAACCACATCTCATAACAAACATGCAAATGATGCGTATGAGCATGTATCATGATGTTATGTTGTCACATACTCATAATCGGTATCAATAACTGGCATCGACAATCGATCTCGACAATGTGGACATTTAACCAACATTGCCCCCAAGGAATGACCCTCATAGATCCTAACATATAGTGGACCCATGACCTCACATAAGGGCCAAATATACAACACCATGGGCCTCACTCAAGGGCTTAATACACATCACGATGGGCCTTTCACATGGGCCTAACATACATCACAATGGGCTCCATTGCCTGACCCTCAAATGCATCACAATAGGCCTCATCACATAGACCTCATATTCATCACATTAGGCTTAAAATACGGGCAAAATATACATCACAATGGGTCTCAACTACGAGTCGCATATACACCATATAGGTCTTGACAATCAGCCTCGACAATTGAAATCGACCTTGATAATCGAAATCGACACTTGGACTTCGCCTTGACATTCGAGATTGATCGATAATCAGAATCGGCAAATCGGTTACGTCAATTGGAATCGGCAATCGACCACGACAATCGGGATTAATCGATAATTAGAATCGACAAATCGGTCATGACAATCGGGATCGATCGATAATCAGAGTCGGCAAATCGATCACGTTAATTAGAATCGACAATCGGCCATGACATCGGGATCAATCGATAATCAAAATCGGCAAATCGGTCATGATAATCGGGATCGATCGATAATCAGAGTCGGCAAATCGGTCACATCAATCGAAATCGGCAATCAGCTACAACAATCGGAATCGATCGATAATCAGAATTGGCAAATCGGTCACGTCAATCGGAATCGGGATCGATCGATAATCAGAATTGGTAAATCGGTCACTATAATCAAATCAGCAATCGGCCACGACAATCAGAATTGGCAAATCGGTCATGTCAATCGGAATCGGCAATCGACCACGACAATCGGGATCGATCGATAATCAGAATAGGCAAATCGGTCACGATAATCGGGATCGATCAATAATCAAAATCGGCAAATCGGTTATGTCAATCGGAATTAGAATTGACCTTAACCATCGGCCTCGACAATCAGAATCGACCTATACGATCGGCTGAACAAGGCCTAAGGAAAGGTCACAATGTGGACATTAAACCATCATTGCCCATCAACGTGGACATTCAACCAACATTGCTCCCAATGAGTGGCCCACATAGGGCTGAACATATAGTGGGCCCACGACCTCATACAAGGGTCTAATATACATCATAATGGACCGACTACACGGGCCTAGTATACATCACCATGGGCCATGACTCATGGTCCTCAAATGCATCATAATGGGCTACGACCCATGGGTCACAATATACATCAAGTGGACCGCATTAATGAGTCTCATATACACGACAGGTGGGCCTTACACATGGGCCTCAAACACACAACATGCGGGTCCTACACATGGGTCTCATATACATCAAATGGGCCACGTACCTGGGCCTCGAATACATCAAGTGGGCCACACATTATGGGTCTAATACATGTCACAATGGGCCTCATATTTGTGCTGCATATACATCACTATGTGCCTCATAACTGGGCCTCAAGTACATCACGATGGGCCACAACTCATGAACCTCAAATACACAATAGGTGGGCCCTACACATGGGCCTCATACACATCGAGTGGGCTGTATCAATGGCCGCACTAATGGGCCTCATAGATGGGCTACAAATATATTAAGGTGGGCCTCACAGATGGGCCACAAGTATATCAAAGTGGGCCTCTCGAATGGGCAAAAAATACATCAAAGGTGAGCCTCATGGAGGGTCCATAAACACATCAAAGGTGGGTTTCCACCGTCCAGTTCACAGGGAAGGTGTGATAAAACACATCCTCAAGGTAGGGCCCATTATAACGTTATTTTCTATCCAACCTGTTCATACGGTCACAATTACCTAAATCCAGAGGAAAAACAAATACTATATTGATCCTAAACTTTTGTACTCTCAAAAGAATTTCGACGGTGTACGTTCAATCTCTACTATTTCTGCAATGTGGTCCACTTGATAACTAGATCTGTCTGATTTTTTTTAGTCTCAAGCCTGGAGACAGACTCACCAAATGGATAGACGGTAGGGATACATCACATGCATCGTGGTGGGGCCAGTCATCAATGGATGGATGGTAGAGATACGACACATGCTTCATGATGGGACCGTGCATGACTTACATCACGGTGGACTCCACCCGATCAAAATGGATGGACGACATGGACGTCAGGCTTGCTGCCAACCATCCAGCAACTGGACGGTGCAGATATGTACATCATGGTGCAGCAGACGGTGCAGATGAAACACATGCTATCAAGGTGGGTCCCACGAAACTTGCTGACGTCCGTCAGCCAAACAGATGGACTGCATGGCTATCAAATAAATGCACAGGTGGGTCCCACTGTCTGAGAATAAGGCCCATACATCACGTGGACTTCACGTGCACCGTCAAAGTGGACGGTGTAGATACATACATCCATGAGGGGTCCATAGAACTTGCTGGTGTCATTACACCGCTGATGGGAGGTGGGGTCCACATAAATGGACGGTCTGGGTGATCAGACCCAGATGACATCAATACACCAGCTAGCACAGCCGGTACGCTGTAGACTAGCCAATCCACTTCATGCAAGTGGGTCCCATGTGGGGCCCACATAATGTTTATTTGCCATCCAAGCCCTTGATAAGGTCACACGGACCTGAATCAAGGGGAAAAACAAATTTCATAATGATCTAAAACTTCTGGGACCCAGAAAGGGTTCTAATGGTAGACGTTCAATCAACACTGTTTCCTGCGACGTGGGCCACCTGAGATCTGAATACGGCTGATTTTAGGGGTGGCCCACAGTCAGAAGGAGGGCCACCCAATGCACGGTGTAGATATACATCACACTTCACAGTGGGGCCCACTGCTGGGACCAAGGTCCCAGCCCGTCCGTCCCTGGCGCAGCAGTGCAACAGTGCCTGCTGCACGTCCGCTGGACGTCAGCGGCAGGGCTGCTGCAAAATATATATATATATATATATACATACATTTTTTTATTTTTGTAATCGCGGTTTTTCGCATGTGGGGCCCACATCGGAAGCATCCACCTCTCGTCCACTGCTTCCCATAGCTCAAGACAAGCCAAACAAGCCCAATATTCGAGGTGTTTTGGAGCATAAAATCATCAGGTGGTTTTTCAACGGTAAAAATTCCATTTTCCTGTGTTGTGGCCCGCCAGAACTTCAGATCAGTTTCTTTTTTCGGCTCAACGCCTAAAATGAGCTGGGGAATAGGATGGACGGCGTGGATCAGCCCCATACATCAAGGTGGGACCTGCATGAGCGGTCCACCCAAAGTTTTTAAAAAAATCAAAATGACATATTTTTGTTTGCTTGTCAATATACAACACTGTCAGTTCACTCTTCACTTCTCATCCATGTCCAGCGTCCCTGGACGCTAGATGGTTTGCATACAACACATGTATAAAGTGGGTCCCACGTGTGGGGACCATGGCTGGTGGGTCCCACGTGGACGTGGCCCACTTGATTTGGACCAACTTGATATTTGTGTTTTCCCATCTCTGTAAGGTAGGGCCCAAAATGGTTTGGACGGTTGGATAAGACATACATCAAGTGGGGTACATCCGGGTGGGCCACACCGCCACATCGTCACACACAACAAAAGTGAAAGAGAGAGAGAGAAAGAGAGAGAGAGAGAGAAGAATAAAGGCACCCACCTAAGGATCTTCTCTTCCTTCTTCCGCATATAGCCTCTAGAGCTCCAATGGATGGACTTCAACAGTTGAGATCGATCATGGAGGGTGGGATTGGATGGTAAGAAGGTGGGCCACACCAAGCTATTTCTCATGGAGAGCTTGGACGTCCACCTCCCATGGTTGCTTGGGAGAATGAGAGAGAGAGAGAGAGAGAGAGAGAGGAAGAGAGAGAGAGAGAGAGAGGTGATGGGAGAGAGGGATGGTGGAGTGACATGAGAGGTAAGATTGACTTTATGGTACTTGTGTAAGAGAGAGGTAAGGCTAGGGTATGGGTTGCTTGTACTTGACTTTGATTGATCGATTGATGTGACATTTAATGTGATTGATGGGACATTCTCTTAGGATTTGCAATGCGTGACATTTTCTTCGAACTGAACGCCGGCCCACATCTTCTGGCCCGGTTATTGCCTCGGCGGGCCAGACGCGACGTCGGAACTGCGGCGACAGTGCGATCATAAGGATACAAGTCTCGGGTCGAGCCGACTCTGGAATACGGGACACGACTTAGGATCCTGCGCAAACGTTGGATATAAGTCGAGGGTTGCTGGAATTCGACAAAAAGGGCTGTGGAAACCTACGAAACAGTACAAGCTAGGACACGGGTCTTACAAAGGGTGACAATGGTTGGAGAGTGTCCCAGGTTCCATACATATGTGAGCTGTGAGACCAGTATCCTAGTCTGTACTATTCCGTTGACTCCCATGATCCTTCCTGTCGAATTCCAACAATCCGCGACCTTAAGTCGTATCCCGTAGATTTAAGTCAGGTTAATTCGAGACTTGTACCATTGCGACTGTACCGTCGTCGCAGTTCTAACGCTGCGTCTTGCATACCGATCCGATACCCTAGCCGAGAGATGTGGGCCCACATTCAGTTCGAAGAAAACGCCACACGGTTGCAATCTCAAGAGAATCTCTGCATCATGTCCCATCAATCAATCACTCAAATCAATCAATCAATCACTTCATGTCAAGTACAAGAGCAACCCATGCTTTCTTTATCCACAAGTCATGTAAACCCCAAAAGTCAACAAGTCTCTCACCTCACCCATCACTCACCTCACATCCATCACTCCACCCATCACTCTCTCCTTACACATACGCACACACACACACACACACACACACACTCTCTCTCTCTCTCTCTCTCTCTCTCTCTCTCTCTCTCTTCACAAATTCCAAGCAAGAGAAGAGGCTCACGTCCATAATTTTCCAAGAGAGAAAGTGAGTTGTGTGACCCACTTTTCTATCCCAAAATCCCTCATCCTAGCCATTCATTTTCCATCTTCCTCCATCAAAGTGAAGCACAAGGAGATTGACTTTCCAACGGACCAAGAAGATCGGATGGTGGGTGCTTCTATAGGCTAGATTTTCATGTTCTTATGATGGGCCAAGTGAGGCCCACCGATCGATGGTATGGATCTCTCTTTGGACCCTAAGATGTGACCGATGGCCCACCTTGATTATCAATATCATTCCATGATGGGGCCATTCTCCATAGACCCCATCATGATGTTTACTCTCTAGTTTAAATAGGGGTCATCTAAACCTTCTATTTCGGTGGAGAAAGGATCTCCACCGTTGATCTTGATCGGTGGGCCCATATGAAATGAGACCCACTTGATGTATGTTTTAAATCATGCAAGGGAGGGCCCATAGTGGCGGGGCCCCTCCATCACTCTCTCTCTCTCTCTCTCTCACTCCTTTGATTATTTTGTGGCCCACATGATGAGTGTATGTGGTGTCCAAACCGTCCATCAAGTGGACCCCATGGCCATCCAAGCCATGTGGACCCTACCCTTTGATGATGGGAACACACACATATCAGGTTGATCCAATTGAGTGGGCCACATCCACGTGGGACCCACCTTGAATATGTGTTTTATTTAAACTCGTCCAGTGTCCAGGGACACTGGACATGCCACACTGTAAAGTGTGAGTAGACAGTGGGTTGTACTCACTGTGAAAAAAAAAAAAAAAAATATCAGTTTGATTCTAAACTTCTTGGGTGGGCCGCTCATATAGGCCCCACCTTGATGTATGTTTCGAATCCAAGCCGTCCATTCCATTCTCCAGATTATTTTAGGTGTTGAGCCGAAAAATGGGGTCAATCCGACTTTCTGGCGCGCCATAGCATAACAAACAGTGGCTTTACTAATGAAATTCACCCTGACATTTCTGTGCCCCAAAATATATTGAATATTGGGCTCGTTCGGCTTGTTTTAAGCCATGGGGCCCAATGGCGAGGTCGAATTTCCTTGATGCGGACCCCACCTGTGAAAAACCACAGGAATAATAATAATAAAAAAGTATAAGACATGCAGCAGCTGATGCTGCTACTGTCAGAGGCGCAGGCAACGCCTGCTGCGCTGGCAGGCGAACGAGCAAGGACCCACGGTCTCAGCCGTGGGCCCCACTATGGTGTGTGTCGTGCATCAACACCATCCATCTTGTGGGTCCCTTAGGGCCGTGGGCCATCCCCGAAAATCAGCCATATACGAAGCTCCGGTGGCCCACATCATAGGAAACAGTGAGATTGAATGGCTGCCTTTGAAACCCTTTTCTGGGCCACAGAAGTTTTGGATCAAGATGAAATTTGTTTTTCCTTTTCATCCAGGTCCGTGTGACCTTACCAATGGGTTGGATTGCAAATAAGCATTATGGTGGGCCCCATGTGGGACCCACAATGATGTATGTGTTTCATTCATTCACAGTCCACTGACGGTGGACGGTGGGACCCACCCCACGTGTGTGTGTGTGTGTGTTGGTGTGTGTGTATATTATACATATTATTATATATAATATATATATATATATATATATATATATATATATATATATATATATATATATATATCTATTATAGATTATATATTATGTTATATATATTACATGATGGTGGGCCTTCTGTGGACCCCCCACCATGATGCATGTTGCATCCAATTGCATCCAATCTGTCCAACCATTTTGAAAGCTTGTTCTAGGGCTTGAGGCTAAAAATAAGACAGATCTATAGTTCAAGTGGCCCCCACCTTGGTATGTGTACGAGGCCCGTTTTGATTTATTTATGGCCGTCCATTAAGGCCCACTTGGATATATAAGGCCCATAATTGAGGCCTATCTTGATGTAGTTATGGCCCATCCGTTGAGGCCCACCTTAGTATACATATAAGGCCATTTGAGGAGGCCCACCTTGATGTATTTGTGGCCCGTTGTTGAGGCCCACCTTGACATTTATAAGGCTCATCTGAGGAGGCCCACCTTGATGTGTATAAGGCCCATTGTTGAGGCCCATTTGATGTATTTGGGGCCCATGGGTTGAGGCCCATTGTGATGCATTCAAGGCTCATTATTGAGGCCCACCTTGAGGTGTATGAGGCCTGTTATTAAGGCCCACCATGGTGTGTGTGAGGCCCGTTGTTGAGGCCCACCTTGACATATATAAGGACTATATGATGAGGCCCATTTGATGTATTTGAGGCCCATGGGTCGAGGCCCAGTGGGATGTATACAAGGTTTATTGCATTGTGTGATTCCACCATGGGTTATGTAATGACATTTATGGCGGGCCATGCCTTGGGAGCAATGTTGGTTTGACGTCCACATTGTAAGAATAATGTTAGTTAAATATTCACATTATAACTCTCCCTAGGGCCCATTGATAGGCCCATACTTGTTGTGTGTAGGCCATCAAGGCCCATCTTCATTGTGAGGATAGTTCATCACCATATAACATGCTTAGTATAACTCCATGATTCATGCCCATACGCATCATATGTATGCCTGATATGAGGAATGTTTGATCATAACATACGCCATTGGACAGACCATTTATGAGACTCCTTATGAGACAGAGTGCCCCACATTATCGCGTAGTACTCCCAGGATTGCTGCATGACTGGATAGTGTGACTCATGCATCTCGCATATGTGTGACTTGATCATTGTACGCCCTAGCAACATCAGGGCCGTGGCCTCCACAGGCACATCGTGGATGGCTGGATGGGACATTAAAAATATTTAGTTCTAGCATTATGGGCACTTAGGATATCCTTGGGTGAAAATCTCAGAACTCCGAGGCCAGGAGCAGCCCCAATGTTTAGACCGAGTGGAACATGACCGCCCGAGTGCCGAATACCAGTAAGCCTCGTCTCTCACTGTGTCGTGGTCAGTTGGGAGGGGGTGTGGCCTTATCCGCCCGAGTGAGGGGGCTATAAGCTAGGCTGAGTATGACCAGCTCATAAATGAGTCCGCTATCGACGAGCCGAGTAGGTATTGACAGACTGCTGGCTAAGCGGATAGTGAGGTCTCTTTCACTCGCTGGGCTGTGTAGCTAGGGAGGAGGCAGTTGGTGTCGAGTGTAATAGACCCCAGTGATTTTTCAGAGAGCAACAATACTGATATGTGGACTTATTGAGCAGAAATTGCATATCCATTCATTTATTCATTCACTATCCACTTGGGCTGGTGGTGCGTAACTATTTGTTACGTATACCATCGCATGGCTAGGATTTCGGTTAGGCGCGCGACTAACCGGAGATCGGGAGTTTACCACATTGAGTTTGACTATCCAAATTTAGGTATGAGACTGGTTTGGATAGAAGTCCCCTGTGGTGGACCCCATAGCCTGCGATACTACGTATTATCATCCCAACTTCACCTTTCAGCGTGGTCATTTCATTCGCACCGCATATTACATTGCATCCATAGTACTTAGCATTTTGAGTTACTATATTTTTGCACTTATATGGCCTATACGGACTTAACAGGATTTGCCTATTGCATTACATCATCGGCATATGATATTTGGCTTCCACATTTGCATAGCCGATCCGCATTTCGTATTCTGTTATTAATGATTCATGAACTTACCAGTATATTTTCGCTTACTCTGATATCGTATGATTCATGATTTTGTTAGTATTTCCGCTTATATCGATGATGTATGATTTATGTGCTTTATTGTACACTTGGCACTCACCTTGCGCACACACTTACATCACCCTCTAAGCTTTCTATAAGCTTATGCATGATAGATGCGTGCATGCGATGTTAGGATGCAACCGATCTATGGTGGGAGCATGCGGTGGAGCTTTTGGAGTTTTCTTGGATATCTTCATATTGTACTTCTATTTCAGCATTGTACTCAAATGATTATATTAGTGGATATGTGATGATGATGTTGCCTTTGTGATTTGGGTAAACTAGTGGTTATGCTTCTTACGAGAAAAAAAATGTGAAAAATCCTCCTTGTAGGATCCCAGGATCGAAATCTGGCATGTGAGTGCTGGGATCCGAGAATGAGGCACTACGGAGGCTGTCGGCGCCGGATTTGGTGATCGGGAATTTTGTGAGCCCGGTTTCCGAGTTTAAGGGGTGACATGAGCAAACAAGGTTAATAAACAAGGTTGATTAGTAAGTAGACTAGACCGCACGAGTTCAGACGAGTACATGACAGACGACACCGAGTACAAGCGACCCATGTAGTCCAACTACTGTTGCCCATACGCACCCGCCCAAATCCGCGGGTTTAGCCTCAAGATGGTCTTACCAACGGGACCACCGTCTCTCTCCTCAGATTCCTGACCAATCCAAGGGTTTTGATGGTAATCCATAACATGCCAACAATCAGGGTTATCAACCAGCATAAGTAGTATCATGCATTCATACTTCCCAACATAAAATTCAGATTTTCCTACAAGGCAAAGCTAACAATGTTGTGAAATAAGGTGCATGTGTGTTGTGTGGGTTAGTAAGGAAGCTAAGATTTCATATATATCATAAGACCAAAATGCACAAGGGTTAATGAATCATACATGGTCTAAGGTAACATCATACAAGAATCAAACAAGACATGAACATGCAATCATCAAATTTATACCCAATCATGTGAAGGACAACAAACATTCATAACTATTCCATGTTGATTGAGAGGATCAAAGGTAAGGTCTTTCCTAGGGTTATTCTAGATTCTCCAAATACATTATCCAAGTAATCAAAATTATTAGACTCATACTAAAATTGGTGCTAGGCCACCTAAGGATAATAGTTCACACCTAATGGATCGTAGAAGACTTAGAGAAATGACCTAGGAGTGTGGATCTTGGGGTCGACCGGTCGGAATCCCTAAAGCAAGCACTTGCATGCTAGAACTCCATGTCAATCCCTTTTCAACACAAGGGTTTCAAGAAAAGGGATGGGGGATTTGCCTATACGATCAACGGAAGCGATTCTTGCGGTTATGGTGGAGGTTTTCTTGGAAAAGAGGTAGGGAATTGCAAGATTGGATTTCCTTGGGCCCCACCTCGATCTAAGGTCTACCCTTTCTCTTCTTCACTCTCTCTTTCTCTCCTTGCTCTCTCTCTCTCTCTCTCTCTCTCTCTCTCTACTCTCTTGGTGGTGGTAGTAATGGTGGGAGTTATGAGATAAGGAGCTAGGGTTTTATTTCCTAGACTTGGGCCCTTTGGCCTTAAGTTCCAACAACTTCCCAAAATGGCCCTGTGGGGACCCCTTTTAGCTTCGGGGTGGCCCTATCACCTCCTTGGCCACCAAATTTGTCATGTAGGTGTCTCATGGCTCGATGAGGGGCCATGCAAAATTTGGGGACAAACAGATGCGGGGTTCTATCACACGACTCTGATCTAGATGGCCCTATGAGGTCCATTCCGGTTATTGGGGCGGTTTTGGTAGCCTTCTGGCCATGAAACTAATAGGATAGGTGTTTCATGGCCCGATGAAGGGCCATGCAAAATTTGGAGGCAAACGGAAGCGGGATTTGGCCGTATGGGTCCGATTTGCGATCAACGGTCACCGTTTCACGATCGGGTCCCAGATCTTGTGGACAGGCATAGAAAAATACATTAGATCTTCACCGTAAATGTAGAAGAGATCCACAACTGGAAAGACTGGTATCTCAGTTTTATTTACAAGTGCCAGATTTCAATTCTGGCCTTGGATGAGTTGCGTTTGGCAAGTGCCGCTGGGACAACGTGGATGATTAATTTCTGGGTGTTCACTGGGTCCGTGGTCTACCATAAGCCCAGTGAGATCAATGGTTCCTTAAATTTCAAGATTTTTCTGACCTTCCTTGGTTGCTGTATGGCCCGCACGGGCTGTTGTTAAGTGTAAATGAGCCATCTGGCTTGACGACCCGCACTTGGTCCAATCATAACTAGACTGGTCTACTCTAATGGGCTAATCCTAGGTTAATTTACTTGTGGTACCCTACCACGAGTAATTTAAAACGAATAATCCTACAGCAATTCCTCAACAATCCTGCAACAATTCCTACGTAGACACCTTAGGACACTGTTTTGATTGGACTGGACGTTACAAAAGTAAGTGTCCTATTTGGCCAAACAATGTTCCTCTAACTATTCTAAGTACTTTTCATATTGGGTGCAGCTCCTAAAGGCCAATTGATGAAGAATTACATTCAAATTAAAATTTATTATAAATAGTAAAAACAAAATTAAAATAGGAATTCGACCGTGGATCTGATGGTATTTCACAAATTTGGCATGCGTAACCCGGCGTAGCCGGGTTGGTTGGCTAAAATAGCTCGTCGTACCCCAAAATCACATATGGTACGGCCGATAGCTCATTTTAGTTTGTGAGATACATTCATTTAAAGTTTTGATGGTTTGGATCATCTCCGTCTCCAATCGGGCATTTTCTGATCCATCTTAGCCATGAAACTGTCCGCGACCCGCTCTACATCACATAATCATCAATCCAAATGAAAATTGTGAAGTACACAAAATGCAATCACAGTTTTTACATGTGTCTCAAACTTAAACAATGGTTTAGTTCACGTTATTGAAAACCTAGCCTCAGTAACACTAAAGCACATTTCAATTACATTCCTCAATTGTGCAATGCAGTAATTAAACAACTCATTGTTTTGGAACTGCACCTTGTTCAATATTCTCAGGTAAGCCAAAAACGTGAGGATTGACTGGCTACCATTGAAATATTCGTGTGGCCACAAAAGCTTCGAATCAGGCTAATATTTATTTTTTAAGTTGTCCCATATAAATGTTATAAACGATATAGATGGCATGGAAACGTCACTGTCGACGCTAGGAATGTTCCAATGGCAGGAATTTCCCTACACATATTTTCCTTTAGTGTGGCCCACTTGAGTCTTAGATCCGGCTCATTTTTTACAATAGAACTAAAATGAGCTCACAAAACGGATGGATGGAGTGGATTTCTCACATACATCACGGTGAGCCCCTCCTGAAATCCGCTCCCCTCTCGTTCATGCAGTCCGCGTTAAGACGTCTGTCTGTCTGACGGCGTTACTTAACGCATACCTAAAGCCACCGTCTAAATCCGTACACCCCCGCGGCGTTAGGTTAAATCTCGCTCCGCAATTCTCGTCCTTCTATTTATTGGGATTTTCTCGCGATATTATCTGAACAAATCACAGCAAATGAAACAATTAAAATATTTATTATGAAAAAGTACGTAATCTTAAAACTTTAATATGAAAGTATATTTCCACTAAAACCGTGAAAATTTCTCAATAAAATAGCCAAAAATTTAGAACTTTCAAGAATTTTAAAATACCTTGATATTACCGCGATTAACCGTTCATCACGATATTTTAAAAATCTCGTGGATATTTTCAAATTACCCTACACGACGACGGAGAATTCTCAGCCATTGCGTGCAAAGAGGTGCTTGCCAGCTCATTCTTTACACGTTTCGAATAACCATTGGTTGGCCTTTCTTGATAGCTCCGTCACGTGGGCCCACAAAGACGTAACAGACTCGGCAATCGCAACCATAAATTGCACCCGTCTGGTCAGGCGTATTTATTCCATCGTTCCTCTTCTTCTCAAAGGAAAAAGAAAAAGCTTCTGAAACCCTTCTCTCTCAAGGTATGTTCGTTTTCTTCCTTTCCTTTCTGTAATTTCAGGTTTGGAAATTTTATTTTTCTTTTCATGGTCTTGATCTAGATAGATGATGTTACGCCAACGGATCAGCTATTTTAAGGGGATTTTAGCTATTTTATCTTTTATTTACGGTGTAGATCTTACTGTGGATGAGATTTCCGTTCTCTGTATCTGATTTTCATGTTGTGTGGTGGTGTTGTTGAATCGGATCTTGAACCTACGATCGGGTTTTCAGCTTTTGTATGTGGTCCTTTGAGGGCTTTTTTTTTTTTTTTTTTTTTTTTGTGGATTTTGTTGTTTTTCTTATGTTATTGTTGTGGATCTTTAATCTACGACACGATTTTATTTTACTGGATCTGATCTTGAATCTATGATCGGACTTTCAGCAAATTTTGTGGTTTTTTCCATGTTATTGTATTGAATCTTGTATCTACGATCGGATTTCGAGCAGTTTTTGTTGAGTTTAGATCTGTGTAGAGATATGCCATCTGCTGATCTTGACTTTACGATCTGATTTTCAGTTATTTTTGTGGTTCGAGCCGACCTGTTATTTTAAGGGGTTTTGGTATTTCTTTTTGTTACTTATGAATCAGATCTAGACATGGATGAGATCTCATGCTGCTTTTCTGATTTTCAAACTGTTTGGTGATGGCGTTGGATCTGATCTTGAACGTACGATCCGATTTTCAGCTTTATATTGTGGGCTTTTTCAAGAGGGATTTATTTTTTCTTACTCTTATGTTATTGTTGTGGATTTTCAGCTATTTTTGGCTTTGTAGATTATTTTCTTAGGCTTTCATATGTTGTTGTATCTGATTATGAATCTATGATAGGATTTTCAGCAAAATTTGTCGGTTTTTTCTTTCTATGTTATCGTGTCTAATCTTGAAACTACGTTTGGATTTTGAGTAGTTTTTGTTAAATTTTAGTTTCTTCTTCCGTGGTTAGATCTGTGTAGAGATTCACGATGTGCTGATCTTTGACTTCACCATCTGATTCAGTTATTCTTGTGGTTCGAGCAGATCTGCTATTATTATTATTAATGATGCCAGTTCTTACTATGGATGAGATCTCGTTCTCTGTTTTTGATTTTGATCTCTGTTTGCCGATGTTGCATCTGATCTTGAGCCTATTATTTGTTTTGTGCTTGATCTGGTATTGAAAATGGGATTTCATATTATCGAATCCATGGGCAATTTTCTGCAATGTTGAATTTTTTATCTTGTATCTACTAATGGATTTTCAGCAATGTTTGTTGTTTTTTTTTTTTTTAATTTTTTTAATTTTTTTTTTGAAATTATTATTTTTGCTGTATCTGATCTTGAATCTACTATGGGTTTTCAGCAAATACATGTGATTTTTATAGGTATATCAGCTTCTGTTGCTAGTTTTGCTGCTTTATTTTTTTTTAATAGTTTTTGTAGTCATTTGTATTTATGTTTGATATATTTGGATACATGTAATATGAATTCAGGTTAGAAATTTGCTTTATGGAAGGATGCCATCTCCTTTTTCTCTGTAGATGAATTCTTGCCCTTTTTTGGTTCTGTAATTTATTGGTTTTTGATGATGCCATCTGAACATGATATGGGATTATCATGGCTCCTTTTGGTTAGGGTTTTTAGTTCTTGAAACCGTCATCAGACTTTCAGCTGTTTCTTGTGTTTGAGCAATTTCAATATTGCTGCTGCTGTTTTTTTTTTTTTTTTTAATATTTATTTCTTGCTGTAATTTCCACTGTTGTCATTGGTTCTGTTTGGAGATATGAGTGTGTTGAATTTGTATAGTATGTTTGTCTACAAAAGGATGCGATTTTTGGATTAGATCTTTCTGTTGGTGTTATTACAACAGACTTAAAATTCATTTTTTCCAAAAATTTCCCCCTTTGTAGATGATTTAGTTACCTTTTTCTGTTTTGGGTAATCTCTCCCTCCCTCCCTCTCTCCCCGATCTTTGTGTAGGATTTTGAGCTACTTCTGATTTTTGTAGTGAAAAACCTTTTTATGGTTTTTATTACACTTTATGATTTTAGAGAAAATTAATTGACTGTTTTTGTTTGTTTTTTTTTTTCTTTGATTACAGATGCAGATCTTTGTAAAGACACTCACTGGTAAGACAATCACTCTCGAAGTTGAGAGCTCAGATACAATTGACAATGTTAAGGCCAAGATCCAGGACAAGGAGGGCATCCCACCTGACCAGCAGCGTCTGATCTTCGCTGGCAAGCAGCTTGAGGATGGCCGCACCCTGGCTGATTACAACATCCAGAAGGAGTCAACCCTCCACCTTGTTCTCCGGTTGAGGGGTGGGATGCAAACTTTGTGAAGACTCTCACAGGCAAGACTATCACACTTGAGGTTGAGAGCTCAGACACAATCGACAATGTCAAGGCCAAGATCCAGGACAAGGAAGGCATTCCTCCAGACCAGCAGCGTCTGATCTTTGCTGGTAAGCAGCTTGAGGATGGCCGCACCCTTGCTGACTACAACATCCAAAAGGAATCCACCCTTCACCTTGTGCTCCGTCTCAGGGGTGGGATGCAGATCTTTGTGAAGACCCTTACTGGCAAGACGATCACTCTTGAGGTTGAGAGCTCTGATACGATTGACAACGTCAAGGCCAAGATCCAGGATAAGGAGGGCATTCCCCCAGACCAGCAGCGCCTTATCTTTGCTGGGAAGCAGCTTGAAGACGGCCGCACCCTTGCTGACTACAACATCCAGAAGGAATCCACCCTTCATCTGGTTCTCCGATTGAGGGGTGGGATGCAGATCTTCGTCAAGACGCTGACTGGCAAGACCATCACTCTTGAGGTTGAGAGCTCCGACACAATCGACAATGTAAAAGCCAAGATCCAGGACAAGGAGGGAATTCCCCCAGATCAGCAGCGTCTGATCTTCGCTGGCAAGCAGCTTGAGGATGGCCGCACCCTTGCTGACTACAACATCCAGAAGGAATCAACGCTCCACCTTGTGCTGCGTCTGCGTGGTGGCATGCAGATCTTTGTCAAGACCCTCACCGGCAAGACTATCACTCTTGAAGTAGAGAGCTCGGACACCATTGACAATGTCAAGGCAAAGATCCAGGACAAGGAGGGCATCCCTCCTGATCAGCAGCGTCTGATCTTTGCTGGCAAGCAGCTTGAAGATGGAAGGACTCTGGCAGACTACAATATCCAGAAGGAGTCGACACTCCACCTGGTACTGCGGCTGCGCGGTGGGATGCAGATTTTTGTGAAGACACTTACTGGGAAGACCATCACTCTGGAGGTGGAGAGCTCGGACACTATTGACAATGTTAAGGCAAAAATCCAGGACAAGGAGGGGATCCCACCTGACCAGCAGCGCCTCATCTTTGCTGGTAAGCAGCTTGAGGATGGTCGCACACTGGCGGATTACAATATCCAGAAGGAATCCACCCTTCACCTTGTCCTCCGTCTCCGTGGTGGTTTCTAAGTCATGCCATGTTTCAAGTTGAATTGGGTATCTGATGATTTAGTTTGGTAAAAACTCTATGATGCTTAGGTTTGAAGTTTGTGATGGTTGGTTTCAACGTTTTTAGTTTTCTTCTTATGAACTCTTTGAAGTTGGTAGACTGCTCCTCTTTCTATGTTTTAGTTGTTAATAAATCTTCATCTTAGTTTAGCAAGTGTTGTTTTGTTTGTTTGTTTAAGGATTTTCGCATTCTTCTTATGAACTCTGTGAAGAAGGCCCTCATGTGGCAATCTTGGTAGACTGCCTTCTCTTTCTTTGTCTAAGTTGCTAGTAAATCTTGGTCTTCAAGTAGTTTTTTTTTTTTTTTTTCCCTTATTTTTTTATTATTATTTTTAAATATTACCTTAATTTCAGCTGCAAATCTAACAGCATATCATGAAGATTTGTTGCTATCCGCAAATTTTCAAGGAATCAATCATATTTTGAATATTGAATATTGAATATTGATCATGCAGATTTTGTTGTAGTTGTTACTTTCCCACATAACCTAACCTTCCAATCATTTATCATGTGGTCTCCACAGCCATCTTCCTCTAGGACCAGTAATACTTTTCCCACTTGACAAGCTTTTTATTGATCTTTTCCAACGATACTGTCACCTTCCAATTTTGATCAGGGACTATCATCCTCCACATATATTCATGTGGTTGCCGTTCTCTGTTTTTCTTCGTTCTTATCTTGAAAAAATGAACTGATAGTGGTGCTCCCTCATGTCTGTAGCTATCCGCCTTTTCCAACTCAGGGAACTCAGTAGAGTCATATGGCCCAAGCTTATTATGAGAATCCAGACCCTCTACTTCAATAGGCGGTTGAGATGTGCATCTTCTGAACCTTTGAGAGAAGATTGGACGACCATTATCTCCATACAGATTATTGATTTGCTGTCTGTCGTCCAATGGTGATGATAATGGACGAGCATAATATATATATATATATATATATATATATTATATATATATATATATATATATATATTATATATATATATATATATTAAGGTAGAGATATCTGGCAAACCAACCTCTAGATAATTGTTTTACTGTTCTTTTTAGGTAGAGATGGTCGAGGCATGCCTCACCAATGGGTTTTGTGGCCTGGCTCTTTCTTCCATATTACATGGGTTTTGTGGTTTCTTAAGTCACCGCTGATTCAGGGTCCTATCAGATCCTCATTGGGCTGAAAGGGGATTGTTCCTGAGTGAAACTGGCATGCATGGATTGATGCTGGATGAAAGTAGGTAGAGATGGTTGAAGGATGGCTCATCAATGGAGTCAGTGGCCTAGCTCTTCTTCCAAACTAGGCTGTCTTTTGCAAATTGGTAGTGTTCTACTAAATATTTCACTACTGATTCAGGAACCTATCAGCTGACACGGTGTTGTTCCTGGGCGAGATGTATGTGTTGCTTGATGGGTACATCAAGCCATGCTTTTGATGCAGATGAAAGTAGGAAGAAGCGGAAGAAAACTAGGAAAAACCATCCTAAATTGCGAGCGTTTTGGTTACCAGAAGATGGGTTTTGGCAACCTTTTTTCATGGTTGGGATGGTTCGACTCAGGTTTTGGCAATCTTTTTCCATGGTTAGGATGGTTCAAGTCATTATTTTTGAGGGATTGGGACGGTCCGACCCGTTTTAGATTCCCAAAGTTAGCCTCCTGAACATCATTCCACATGGTGCACTGTAAGGTGAATGATTTGAAGTAAAACCCCCAGCTTTTCTAGGAGGTCAGACAATTTTAACCATGGAATCAAAGCTGAACCCTTCACCTTTCCTAGGAATTTGAGAGGATGATTATTGTGTTGAGAAAGAAGCTCAAATTCATGGGATGTATCTGTTATGAGATATGTTGGGACTATAGTCATTGTATTTTTCAATGATGCAAAGTGTTTTTTTCTTTTCCCATGGCTCCTTTTGCACTGGGAATGCCCGAAAACCCTCTCAAATGAAACATTTCAACCTTGTGACTGTTCGTCATCAAATCAAGATCATTGATATTTTCATTCTTTTCCACTCTTTTCGGCATTTTTCGTATCACAATAATTAAGAAGAATATCAAATAAATATCTTACTGTTATATTCCAATGGTATCAATTGCCATTTGATAAGGATATAAATAACCCAATGTAGAGATTTTATTTGACGCCTTTCCACTTTACAAAGTAAGACTTGTCACATAATCCCGACATGTGGTATGGCCGCATAGCAGTCTAATTCCAAGTATGCTTCACAGGGGAACATACTGGGCAAGGGTGGAGGAGCACTCACACCATAAACAGGCTGGGCTTAATTTCCCGAATGCTTAAACTTTTGTTTTGATACCATGTCAAATAATCACTTGCTCTAAAAGATTTGAGTCATTAGAGGATGGCGTGTATCATGTATATCAATGGCCTTTAACATCCGCTCCTCCAGCCGAGCCCATTGCCTCACCCAAAAAATAAGAAGCGGATTGGATTGAAAGCCCGCCCGTCATCTAGAGTACCTCGTCAGGATGAAAGAATTACCTACAGGATGGAAGTACCTCGTCAAGATGAAAGAATTACCCAAAAATTGCATAATTCCAAAAGTCATGGGGGCAATATATGATGAGTCATTAGGTTGATGGAACAATCCTAACCTCTGATTCATAGACGTTTGTTCACTGAAATCTGATAATTGGATGATCATTAGGTAGGGCTGACGTGTCAAAAATCAAATGGGAAGCCAATTTTGACAAATCTGAACAGTCAATCAAATGGGAAGCCAATTTTGACAAATCTGAACAATCAATATATATATATATATATATATATATATATATATATATTTATCTTTTAATGTTTAGGAAGAGATGGAAGAACTGTGGAGAAAATTAGTGCCGCCCATTCTGCCCGTTCTGCTAATGTTTTGGTCACTAGATCTCTCTCTCTCTCTCTCTCTCTCTCTCAGGTTAGGATATTTCAACCCATATTTTTAGGTATCCAATCCCTTTAAAGATAATCAAAGTGGCCTTTCTTGGTATCCTTGTACATGGTTGACTGTGAGGATGGATGGTTGAAAGTATAACCGGCAGCTCTCCCGAAAAGTTCGACAATTTTAAAGATGGAATCGAGCTTGAACCCTTTAGGAATGTGACAAGTTAATTATTGGGTGTCTGCTTCAAGAGGTGGGGCCCATCACTAAATTTCATTGCCGTCTTCTTTCCTTTTGTTGGCCCCATGCCCCCCATACCTGGTACTGGTTGCTCTCTTAGGCCACAAACTACTGTTTGGACTTTATTGTAGTACACAAGATTTGTATACGAGAAATGCTCCAGTCCTTTGGAGTGAAAATTGTTGCGGTTCATTGCACGCGTTGGGCAGGCGAGAAGCTTTTAGCCCAATGATAACTATGGGTGCTTATGCTTTTTCTTAACACATATATATTTGAATTCATTATCTACAATGTAAAAATACTAGGAGCATACACGTGTATGAATGCAATTTAGGGTTCTCAACTCCAATAGATTCTCAAACTGATATACCTCCTGGCCAGACAAATTAATCTTTAGCACGTACTTAGGGTGGTGCCTTTTGTAGAGACCTTCTCAATGGAAAAACTGGAGAGGTGCTCCTTAGTGGGTCTGTAGGCTCCTACCTAGTTGAGTGCTCATGTAATGCAAGAATGCCAGTGGTGATTGTTACTCAGTGTATAAAGATAAGCAATACATGGTCTCTATCATTCTCAAGATATTCCATTTAATCTATCCAGAGATGTGCCTTATTATTTAAAAGAAAAAAAAAAAAATCTTTATATTCCATCATGTGAGTCCCCTCATTGTCATTGGAGCCCAAAAATCTGGCCGAACCAAAATTTAGATATGCCATACTAGAGGGAACTGTTGGGGTGGATGCCCACCATATAACCTTCCGAACTGTATGTGAGGCCTTCCATGCTCTTTATATTCCATCTAATCCATTTAGAATATGTGCCCAAGTATTCAACAAATCCTTTTACTGGATGATGTACTCCCCCTTTGTTCTCATTGGAGCCCAAAAATCAAGGCCGATTCAAAATTAAGATGGGCTACATTGCATGGAACCGTAGGGGTGGACTCCAACTATGAAAAACTTTTATGATTGTGTGAGAAGCTCTGTTGTGTTTTTTAGAATAAAAATAAATTTAAAAAATAAAAGTTATTTTTAGAAAGTAAATAAATATATTAATTATTTAAACTCTCCATAAATAATATATATAACCAGTCGGTAATAGAAGAGGTTTTTGCTTATGCAACTAGGGTTCAAATCTCCTTAAGACGCACGGGCAGTGTGGGCTGTAGGGCTGCTCAGTTTTACTGTTGGATAACTGTTTCTGTCTGAATAGGTATAGAAATAACCATTATAGGACAAAGAATTATGTCCTTTAGTGAAAGACTATTGTTTGCTGTGAATGGATATGAATTTCTTAAAGAGACACATTATCATCTCTTCAGGAAGAAATTCATAACATTTCAATTGATATAAATCCTGGATACTATAATCCAGAAGTTAATACTCGTAATTCTTAAGATTATATCATCTTTTATGTAATTACTCTCGATTTGACTTTTTGCTAAGTTTTTTCTGAACGTCTTAAAGGCATATCGGTGTCAAAACTAGAGATCTGTTCAACACTTAAATGTGCAAATTTTCGTGTTGAAATTCATATTGAGAGTTCATTGTATCCTGAAGACAATTTACAGATTTCCATTGTTTGCACTTACTGGAACTTCCAGAAAAAGGGCAGCAAATCTGTCTTGAGATATTGACTATTCAAGTCGAGCATTGAACCCGATAGATCTGATCGTCTCGTTATCTTTTTCTTCTATCCCCCCGTTGTGTATAAGAAACATTGGTTTTCTAACATTCAAGACAGATTTTATTATCTTTTTACAATGGAGGCAATTCATTCTATTCCAGTTATGAACCAAGACTTTGTATGACTGGATCGTTTCGATGGTCAATTCTTTTCAAGAAGAAAGTAGAAGATGTTTTTCTTTCTGATTACTCTTCTTACATTCTATATGATGATCTATCCCGAGCCAAAAGAAGATGACTCAGATCAAGTGAAGGAAAAACGGAAGAAAAGGAATGAGGACGATTTTCTATGCAAAGGTCATATTTTAAATGCCCTCTTTAATTTTATCTATAATTCGTATCGTAAAATATCCTTTGCTAAAGATCTGTGGACAAAATTAGATCAAAAATATAAAACTAAAGAGATCAGTACTTAGAAATTTCTGATCGACAATTATGTCCACTTCAAGTTTAAAAACGATCAGCCGATTCTCTCCCAAGTAACCGAACTACAGAACTTAGTTGATGAATTGAAGATTGGTGGTATAGATATTCCTGAAGAATTCCTGGTCGGTGTATTAATTGCAAAATTACTCTCATCATGGTTTGATTATAAAAAGAAACTGAAACATGATGAGAAGAATTACACTCTTAAAAGGCTTCAATGACATCTTCGTATAGAAGAAGAGTCCAAAAACCGAGACGAGAGAAAATGCTTTAAAAAATCATTTCAAAGCAAATATAGTAGAAGATGACAATCAAAAATTTCAAAACTCTAAATCTATTTCTCTAAAGAAGGATATATAGTTTAAGAAAAAGGGAAAGAAAAAGGGCAAGTGTTACTTCCGCAATAAGCCAGGACACTAAATAAAGGAATGCCGACATAAGAAGAAGTAACTGAAAGCTCAGGCTAACATGAAAGAAGACCAACTTGTAGCAATGGTTACTAAAGCTAACAAAGTAATATCCAATGGTGGATGGTGGCTAGATATTGGTGCGATCATTCACATATCGAAAGACCGAAACATCTTCAAGACCTATGAAGGTATTACAACTGGACAAGAAGTGAAAATGGGTAATAATGTTCATGCGAACGTTGTTGGAAAAGGAACAGTCGAGCTTCAGTTTACTTCAGGCAAAAGACTGACACTAACAAATGTATTGCATGTACCTGACATGTCTAAAAATCTAGTGTTAGGCGATCTTCTCAATAAGAGAGGATTCAAAATAGTGATGGAGTCTGATAAGTTGGTTATCACCAAGAATGGTATGTTTGTAGGCAAAGGATATTCATGTAATGGTATGATTAAACTGCATATTAATAATAATGATGATGTTTCCGTTTATATAGTGGATTTTGTATCTTTATGACATGCTAGACTAGGTCATGTTAATTATCATTCAATGAAAAGAATGATAATCCTAGGACTTATACCAAAATATGAAATACAACAAGAAGGAAAATGTGATGTGTGTGCTTATTTATTATTATTATTATTATTTTACACACACGCACACCCCCCCCCCCCCCCCCCCCCCCCCCCCCCCCCCACACACACACACACACACTCATGCCACACGCCCACACACCTAAACACGCACGCCGTGGGATTTCACCACCATGGGTACTCGAACCCTTGACCCGGTGTTGAAACTCCAAGGAGTCTACCACCTGGGTAAGAGCAAGGACCCTGTGTGCCTATTCTAAAATAACTAGAAAACCATTTGAGACTAGTATGAGAAAATCCCAACCTTTAGAGTTAATTCATTATGATATCTGTGATTTAAATAATACCTTAACTCGTGAAGGAAAAAAGTATTTTATTACATTTATTAGTGACTTCATTATATTTTCCTATGTTTACTTAATAAAATTTAAAGATGAAGCCTTTAAAAAGTTTAAGTTTTATAAGACCGAAGTGGAAAATCAGTTGAATGTAACGATTAAAGCCCTTAGAAGTGATAAAGGGGATGAGTATTCTTTTAATAAATTCAATGACTTCCGTGAATCAAATGGTATAATCCATGAATTCATGGCACCTTACACACCTCAACAAAATGGCCTAGTAGAACACAAAAATAAGACACTAGTTGAGATGATCAACTGTATGATATTAAATTCTGGATTATCATTGAATTTGTGGGGGAAAGCTTTATTAACAACAAACCGTATTTTAAATGCTATCTCACATAAAAAATTGGATATCTCCCCATATAAATTGTGGGAAAAGAAGAAACCATATTTTCATTACTACAAAGTGTAGTGAATCATAACAGAAGTTAGGATTATTGATTCTAAGAGAGTAAAGTTACGTCATGGAGGAATCAGGTGTGCTTTTGTGGGTTATGGGATTCATAGTCCCGTATATAGATTCTTGGTTATAGAACAAACTACTTTTGCCAACAAAAACATGATTATAGAGTCTAGAGATG
Organism: Magnolia officinalis; assembly: GCA_021015155.1. NCBI lineage: Eukaryota > Viridiplantae > Streptophyta > Magnoliopsida > Magnoliales > Magnoliaceae > Magnolia > Magnolia officinalis. The sequence goes on from JAJHSJ010000017.1 coordinate 18,208,299, forward strand.
CTATTTTTTTGAAAATATGGTATGTAAAGACTATATGAATGATCATAGAAAAAGACATGTTGATGAAAAATAAAGTAGAACCAATGAATGAAAAATCTAGCAGCATTCATGATAAAACTTACACTCATCCAGAAGGAAATGAACTAAGAAGATCGAAAAGGGCAAAAAAAGAAACATTTTTTGGTCCAGATTTTTATATGTTCCTTATAGAAGGGGATAAAAATGAAATAAGAAAGGAAATTACTTTACCACTAAGTATTGAAAGTGATCCATCAATACTTAGTGAAGCTCTCTCATCTCCTGATGTATAGGTTTGGAGGGAAGCCATCGATGATGAAATGGATTCTATGGTCTCCAATAATATATGGTATTTGGTCGATCTTTCACTAGGTTCAAAGCCTATAGGATGTAAGTGGATTTTTAAAAGAAAGTTCAATCCTAATGAAATCATAAATAAATTTAAAGCTCAATTGGTATCCAAAGGTTTTAGACAAAAGGAATGTATGAATTTTTTCGATACATATCCTCTTGTTGCTCGTATATCTACCATTAGGACTTTAATTGTTCTTGCAGCGATTCACCACCTAGTAATCCATCAAATAAATGTCAAAACGGCATTATTAAATGGTGATCTAGATGAAGAAGTCTATATGGAACAACCTGAAGGGTTTGTTCAACCTAGGCAAGAGAAAAAAGTGTATAAACTGGTCAAATCTCTCTATGACCTCAAGCAAGCTCCTAAGCAATGGCATGAGAAGTTTGATCAATTAGTACAAATCTAATGGTTTTAGAGTAAACCAAGCAGATAAGTGCATATATATTAAATGTCAAATCATTATCTACCTAGATGATATGCTAATATTTGGACCAAATGAGGACTGTGTGAAAGAAACTAAAAAATTTTTAATTACCAACTTCGACATGAAGGATATGGGTAAAGCCGATGTAATATTAGATATTAAGATTTATAATCTTAATGATGGAATACCCTTAACACAGTCTCATTACCTAGAGAAAGTGTTAAGAAGTTTACTCATTATGATGGTAAATCGGTTTTAACCCCATTTGATCCAAGTATTAAATTGGTTAAAAATACTGGTAGATGTAAAGCGCATGCAACAAAAATATGTGAGTGTTATTGTAAGTTTAATGTATGCAATGAATTGCACTAGATCCAATATATCATTCAAAGTAGGAATGCTAAGCAGGTATACCAGTAATTTAGGACAAGTACACTGGAATGCTATTTCAAGAGTTTTAAAGTATATAAGAGGAACCATGGACTATGGACTGCATTATAAATCATATCCCGATGTACTTGAAGGATACATCGATGCAAGTTGGAATGCAGATAACATAAGATCTAAATTTACAAGTGACCGGATATTCACTCTTGGAGGAGGAGCAATATCATAAGCATCTAAGAAATAAATGTGCATATTTCACTCTACAATGGAAAGTAAGTTTATTGCACTTGACACTTTTTGTAAAGAAGGTGAATGACTAAGATACCTACAGATGGAAATCCCGTATTGCTCAAAACCTACTCCTGCCATATCTATCTTTTATGATAGTCAGGCTACTCTTTGTCGTGCTATGAGTAAGAAGTCTAGAAATGTTGGTCTAATGCATAAGTTTGTTAAAGGATTGCTCAGAGATGGAGTAATCACAGTGGAATATGTTAAATCCATCCTGAACTTAGTAGATCCCTTGACAAAAAGTTTATTAAGAGATCAAATAAGGAGAACCACTAAAGGAATGATACTAAGATCCATAAAGATATAACTTTCACTCTTGATGGCAACCTTACCTATATTTTGAAATATAGGTAGGTTCAAAGGGACAAACAAGTCAAGTATGTGATTGAAACATACACTAGAAAAAGAAATTTTAAGTTTCATTCCTAAAAGTCTAGTGTTGGGTTTCTGCATTTCATAAGAGGCTGAATACTAACTCTTAATAGATCTATAAGCAGATTTTACTAAGATGAAGAAGAATCATCTTTGATAGATGTTGAGGGTCGAATATTGTATATTAGACCCCATTTATTGCCTGATTTTACGTACATGATAACGCTTAATGTCGTAATTTAATCGTGTTTTCGTCGCAGGATGTAATAAGGAGCGTTGATTGAAAAAGAGTATCAAAAGTATGGATTTGACGTTCCAAAGTCACCAGAACAAGGGACGGACTCCAGAGGACCAATATTGAAGAATTTACACACCAGGGATCCGAGGAAATCAAGCCGTTCACGTTAAAGAGGCCTGAAATTGGTGAAAAATGCAAGATCACAAGGTTCCCGCCATCCGATTGGCTTGAAACTTCATACATGGTCTGGGGACCATAAATTAACCGTACACATAATATTTAAGCCTTCGGATCCCTGTGGAAGTGGCTCAACGGATAGGTCAGCCCATGAATCTCTGATTCAGAGCACACCTGAGATCTGGATATGCTTCAAATTCGGTCTCAACCCATGATATGAGGAGACAAGACCAATGCACGGATTGGATTTCTTAGAACCATCACAGTGGACCCTCCTTTGCATGGTGCGTGCACATGCACAATTGCACCAGCCGTGCATTGCACCTCCACCTCCACCTTGGTCAAACCAAACTATGACTCGTAATAAAGGAAACTTCCATTTTCCTTCAGCGCGTAACCGACGGACTGTCGGATTTTGCGGACGCTGGTGGGCCACCATCATGATCCTTAGGGACAATCCGACCCGTCCATCTTGTAGAGGAGATCGTAATGGTCAAACCTATGATAATCTAGGACATCCGTTCACGCGCACGTGCCGATCATAGGAAGCACAAAAGGACCATCTGCTGTCGTTGCATTGGGATTACTTCAGTGGACCGCATAAAAAGCAATCCAAAAGCAGTCATTTTTGACCAAAATTTCGAGAGGAATCCGGTGGAAGGAGTGGATTTCTCAAAACAAAAGCGAAGTGGGCCCCACCGACTTCAACAACGAACCCATCTTGCGCATGCCCTGTTTTCCGCGTCCGGACGAGTCCAGGATTTGCGGGGAGTAGTGAGTCACGATCGTTAATCATTTGAGTGATCCAGACTGTCCAATGTGTCCACAGGGAGGCCAATACCCTAGCCAAGATGTCAGAATTGGTAGAGGGGTTGATATTGCGCCGCAAATCCTCTCCAAATGCAAGATGTTTTGCGCTTTTGCTGCGCATGCGAGCCCAGCTGCGTAAAGGAGGTTCTCCACCGACTCCAGCCTCTTACGCACGTCTCCACTGCCCCAGCACCGATTCTCCTATGCCTATAAAAGAAAGAGAGGAAGAAAGGAGAGGGGATCTTAGCTTGGGCTTTGACGTGAAGCACAGGGAGGGAGTTTGTTTTGCTTTCCTATTTTTGCTTTTTATTTTTCTTCTTTTCTTTTCTTTTCTCTTCTTTTCTTTAGAGATTTGCCTAATAATTTTAGGTCAGGCTAAACCTCTTAGCTAGGGCTAAGAGGTGAAGCTTGTATCGTGATGGGACTGATTTTAGGGCTCTGATTCATGTCGATGAACCTTCTGTTTGATTCTAGTTTAATTATATGGAATGCTTTCAGTTTTTAATGGTTTGTTGTGATTGAAATTACAATAGATCTGCGATAGCTTTGATCATGTTCTTAGTATTATAGGGTTTATGAATTTGGGAACCATGTTGTTCACCATCGTCTCCTGGGCATGGTTAGATGACGGAATCCTTCCTAACATTCATACACCTCTTAGATTGGCTGTGGATTGGTTTAATTTTGTTGTTTACCTTGTCTCATGGGCATGGTTGGTGATGGTATCCATTCTAATTTACATCCGTCTTATCTTGTGAAAACTAGATCAAAGGAAGTTCAGATTGTGCTTTAGTGATATATCTTCCAACTGGATGAAGATGGGACTCGAAGTCCAGTTGAGTTCATAAATCAAGCGTAGATCTTCCTGATCTCTACAAGTGGATCCTTGGCACCCTAGTTTCCTACCTTTAAGTTTCACCAGTTTTAGATTAATATTTTCGCCATTATTCCTTCATATTCACTTGATTTAGATTGCATCTTATTCTAGTTCTAGTTCTATTTAGTTTCAAATAACGTACAGGTTTCAGTCCTTTGGGATTCGACCTCGGTCTTACCGAGTTTATTACTACTTCACAACCCTAAACTTGGGGAGTGACCAATAGAACTATCTATACGAGTAGAGAAGTGAGGCCACGTTTGAAGAGATTGGGATTGTCTCTAGAATACTCATGAAATAAGGATACGCACAAGGTAAAAAATATGCGAACTTTTAGATCTCCAGTTATATATGAATAGATGTGTGTTATGTGTCTGGTGAGTCATATAAGGTCCTTAGTTCAAGACTAATGAGTCGCTAAGTACCTGACATAACTTTAATACGTATACACTAAAGTAAAAATTCAAATCCAAAAGTTAACTTTACTTATGCACCTATTTATACTGTATGTCATTCGTTCTAGAATCTAATTTTATTTTTGAAATTGAAGGGGATTGTTGTGTTTTTTAAAATAAAAATAAATTTTAAAAATAAAAGTTATGTTTAGAAAGTAAATAAATATATTAATTATTTAAACTCTTCATAAATAGTGTGTATAGCCAATCGGTAAGAGAAGGGGTTTTTGCTTAATTATTTTTTTTTCGCCTTTTCAAGAACTAACATTACTTTCTATTTTAGGATTAAGATTTCTAATTTAGAATTTTCTAACTTTAGGTTTAGAACTTTCCCCTTTTTGTTTTTAGAAACTAGGTTAGTTATTTTCCTTTTAAAAACTTTATTTTTAGGAATTTCTCCCTTTTTAGAAATTAGATTGATTTGTTTTAGAATTTCTCTTTTAAGGAAACTGACTTTCTTGTTTCATTTTGCAGGTTTTAACTTAGGAACACCACATCTGGTAACTTCTTTCCAAAATTCTCTCTTTTTGTTCTAGATTTTTTTCATTTATCTCTTTTAGGTTTAAGTTTAGAATCTGAATTGAGGTTATGGCTGTAAATCAACCTCAAGACAACTATGATGAGAATGAGGTACATCAAGCACCCCAGCCTCATACTTTATGCTATTATTTACAACCGACGGGGGTGATCACGCCCTCATGTATGGTTTTTCCTGAGAATACGGGACATATGAATATCAAGACAGGGGTGATACAACTCCTTAAATTTCATGGGCTTGAATCCAAAGAACCGTATCTACACTTGAAAGAGTTTGATGAGATTATAACCACTTTATATTTTCCAAACGTGTCTGAGGACACAGTTATGCTGAAACTCTTCCCCTTTTCTTTGAAAGAAAAAGCTAAGACGTGGTTGCATTCACTATGTCCTAGATCTATTGGCACAGGAATGATATGCAAAGAGAGTTCATAAAGAAATTTTTTCCATATCATAAAACGAACACTCTTAGAAAATCAATCATGAACTTCGCCCAAAGGGAGGATGAAACATTCTTCCAATGTTGGGAGCGGTTCAAGGATCTTGTTAGCTCTTGCCCACAACACGGTTTTGAAATGTGGTGTATTACGCACCTTTTCTATGATGGGCTGACATCCTTTATGCGCCAATTGGTTGAGACAATGTGTAATGGAGGATTCATGAATAAAAATGTTGATGACGTGTGGGATTACTTGGATAGACTTGCTGAAAACGGACAATCATGGGACACATACCCTAAATCAAGTACCACTTCTAGGCCCACTCAATCAAAGGAAAGGGGCGGAGTATACCTGCTGAAAGAGGATGATGATATCAATGTTAAAGTGGCTAATCTCTTAAAGAAATTCGAGGCCATGGAATCAAGGAAGGATAAGGGTAAGGAAGTTGTTTGCGGTATTTGTGGTTGTAACAGTCACACAACTGAAAAGTGTCCAACCATATCTGCCTTTCAAGAGGTACTGATTGAACAATCCAATGCCGTAAATAATTATCAAAGACCTTTCAATGGACCTACCTCTAATACATACAATCCCGGTTGGAGAAATCATCCAAACTTCAGTTGGAGGAATGGACAAACGGCTACTCCTCAAGGTTTCTTCAATCAAACTCCAAATCAAGAGAAACCTCAAGAGGATCTGGTTCAAAAACATATTTGAGAACAAGAGCTACTTAATCAGAATTCGACATAAGCATTCCATGATATCCATACAGTATTAGGAACGCTTACGTCGTCTATTCAAAAGATAGAGTCACAATTAACAAGTGTAGGAAAGGGGATGCTTCCTGCTCAACCTCTCCCTAATCCCAAGCCGCAATATGAAATAAGTGACCTTAACTCTTCAAATTAGATGGAACAAGTTAAATCCATCACTGCTCTTAGGAGTGGGAAGATCATTGACAAAACCATTCCGGTTAGGGCTGAAAAGCCTAAGGACCCGGAAGTGGACAAAGAAGATGGATCTAGCCATGTCCCACCAGAGGTAGAACTGGAGCCTCAAGAGAAGCCCGGTTGCTCCATTCCCCCAACGATTGGTTGCACCAAAATCTCTCTCTAACTCTCAGGATATTCTAGAGGTGTTGAAACAGGTGAAGATCAACATCCCGCTACTGGATGTTGTAAAACAAATACCTTCATATGCCAAATTCCTGAAAGACTTATGTACGACCAAAAGACGGCATAATATTCAAAAGAAAATCTTCTTGACTGAGAAAGTGAGTGCCATCCTAAAGCAAGATGCGCCGTAGAAATTCAAAGATTCTGGCAGCCCAACCATATCATGTGTAATCGGGGACTATCGAATTGAGCACACACTTCTTGACTTAGGAGCGAGTGTCAATCTGATTCCCTACTCGGTATACAAACAGTTAGGTTTGGGTGAATTAAAACTCACCCTAACCACACTACAACTTGCTGATCGCTCTGTTCGCATACCAAGAGGGATAATTAAGGATGTGTTGGTCCAGGTCGATAGATTTTACTACCCCGTAGATTTTATCATCCTAGATACCGAACCCATCAGTAGCATGAGCTCTCAGATTCCCGTCATTCTTGGTCGCCCATTTCTTGCCACTTCAAACGCAATTATCAATTGCAGGAATGGTGTCATGACTATGTCTTTCGGGAATATGACATTGGAGTCAAACATATTTTTCAATACAGGCAGACAGTTAGAGGATGAGGACGATTTCCACGATATTAACATGATTGACACTTTCGTGGATGATATGACACCTTTGACTTTACCCTCTGACCCTCTAGAGACACGCCTGACCCACTCCCATAATTTTAACGATGACATGACTAGGGAGATGTGTGTCATACTTGATGCTGCACCGGTACTTGAAGTTAACCAGTGGAGGCTAAAATTTGAAGAGTTGCCCCATACCGATGCAGTGCCTCTATCGTCTAACCTCAAAGCACCGAAGCTTGACCTAAAACTTTTACCCTCTGATTTGGAATATGCCTATTTAGGTCAAGAAAAGATAAACCCAGTGGTGATTTCATCCCACCTTGCATGAGAACAATCTAGAGAGTATGCTCATTTCTACTCTCGAAGAAGATAAAGGAGCTATTGGACATATCATCACAGATCTCGATAGGATGAATGAACTCCTTTCAACTAAATATTTCAACTCTTTAGATGATTACTTGGCACACTTTGTAGATTCAAACAATCCCATGATACAAGAAATAGTGGATGCCTCGCAATACAATACCTTGGTAATTGTGACGGACCGAGAGGACCCTTACTCTGAAGTACCTCCTCCCCCAGATCCTGAATGTTTACCATCAAAGCAGGAGGAGCTGAGAATTGAACCAAAGATTGAAACTTCGGCGTGTGTGGAGACTACACCACCTACTAAAAAAATTTCTGAATTTCACTTGTAGTCTCTGATTCATCATGGTATACTAACTCTGAAATTTTTTCTACCACAGGAGAATCATATATACTTTGGACACTTCAGACAATTAAAAGAAAACTTTATGCTGAGGTCCCTCAACTTCTCTGGACATTCAAGCTCCAAGACATCCAAGCCTACTGCAAAACGGGCTTTTGAATGATCTTGTTGAAAAACCTTCTGAGAAATTTATCGAGATACTGGCCGACGGAAGAACCTGGATGTATGAGTGAGCAGATTTTCTATGCTTCCACAGTGGAGGTATAGGTAGGTTTATCACTTTCTTAGGACTAGGGTAGTCGCCTTTATTGTCTAGCTGAAGGCATTAAACTTAGCGCTCCTGGGAGGCAACTCAGCTTTCCATTTCATTTTCCTAGTTCAATGTTTGTGGAACATTACTGCAAACCCTCACAAGACTACAACTCGTCCACTAGGGGCAACCTAGGGGTTTAAAGGCTTGTTGCATGCGCTAAATGCAATCGAGAGTACCTGCGAAAGTGGTGTAGGTAGGATTTTATTTTTGTTATTTTTGTTTTACTTCTATTGGTTTCTCTCTTGTTCTGACCCGCTCTTACGTAGATATCTTTGGAAAGCCTCTTGATTCTTTCGTCTAGGTACTATATTTCCATCACTTATCTTTTACTTTTGTTGTCTCATGTGCATTGCATATTTATCTCTTTTACATTGAGGACAATGTAGATTTTTGGTTGGGGGTGGGAGATTAGGTTACCTAATCAGTGTTTGCTTGGTCTTAAGCGAAATTTGTGAAAAAAATTTCAAAATTTTCTGGACTTTCTGGTAAATTTGAAGTGATTTTGACGGTCATCTAGGGCACTTAGAATTTCAAGATACATGATGTTGGTAATGTATGACTCTTGGATTCAGTATTTGTTAATTTCGCAGTTAAGTTCGAACTGTTAATCCATGATTAGAGGTTTTAAACATTGATTAAGTCATGATTTCACAAGACACATCTCGCTTGCACATTAAGGTTTCAGTTCGATATTGAAATGTAACTTGGTGATCATTAAGCATGGAAGGAACCAACCTGAGAAATTTGTCCATCATGTTCAATAAGAAAAATGAAAGAAAAAGAAAATACCCAGTTACAAGATAGCTGCCTATGGAAAGGGTTGGGCAAACAAACTTCACCATAGGTTTGCTCCCTATAGGTGTAGATTCGATTCCCCATGGTTGACATTTGAAAAGAGTTAGGCGACTAGTTTTCACCATAGGTTTGATCCCTATAGGTCAGGATTTGATTCCCCTCCTTGGCGTTACTTTTAATGAAAAAATAAAAAATTAAAAGAATGAAAAGATGATGTGTGAGGCAAGTTTTGGTTATCATGAATTCTCTTACTGGTTACCAATGATATCCGGAAATAGAGAAGTGAATTTTAATGTTGATAAGTCGAGAATAGATTATACATCCATGGAATTAAATGTTTAGAATAGTTCTAATTGATAGATTAATACTTTGAACTTAATTATGAAGTTTACCATATGCTTGAGTCTAGGAGAGAATTATGCCCAACATTCATGAATCTTAGATTTTTGGTATCTGAATCGTTTTTCAAAATATCACTCGATTTCACAAGAATTGTCGCGTAATTCTCAACTTATTTTTCGCATACATTGCTCGGGACTAGCAAAATGCTGGTTGGGGGTTGTGTTGAGGGTCGAATATTGTATATTAGACCCCATTTATTGCCTGATTTTACGTACATGATAACGCCTAATGTCGTAATTTAATCGTGTTTTCGTCGCAGGATGTAATAAGGAGCGTTGATTGAAAAAGAGTATCAAAAGTGTGGATTTGACGTTCCGAAGTCACCAGAGCAAGGGACAGACTCCAGAGGACCAATATTGAAGAATTTACACGCCAGGGATCCGAGGAAATCAAGCCGTTCACATTAAAGAGGCCCGAAACTGGTGAAAAATGCAAGATCACAGGGTTCCCGCCATCCGATTGGCTCGAAACTTCATACATGGTCTGGGGACCATAAATTAACCGTACACATAATATTTAAGCCTTCGGATCCCTGTGGAAGTGGCTCAACGGATAGATCAGCCCATGAATCTCTGATTCAGGGCCCACCTGAGATCTGGATATGCTTCAAATTCGATCTCAACCCATGATATGAGGAGACAAGACCAATGCACGGATTGGATTTCTCAGAACCATCACAGTGGACCCTCCTTTGCATGGTGCGTGCACGTGCACAATTGCACCAGCCGTGCACTGCACCTCCACCTTGGTCAAACCAAACTATGACTCGTAATAAAGGAAACTTCCATTTTCCTTCAGCGCGTAACCGACGGACTGTCGGATTTTGCGGACGCTGGTGGGCCACCATCATGATCCTTAGGGACAATCCGACCCGTCCATCTTGTAGAGGAGATCGTAATGGTCAAACTTATGATAATCTAGGACATCCGTTCACGCGCACGTGCTGATCATAGCAAGCACAAAAGGACCGTCTGCTACCGTTGCATTGGGATTACTTCAGTGGACCGCATAAAAAGCAATCCAAAAGCAGTCATTTCTGACCAAAATTTCGAGAGGAATCCGGTGGACGGAGTGGATTTCTCAAAACAAAAGCGAAGTGGGCCCCACCAACTTCAACAGCGAACCCATCTTGCGCATGCCCTGTTTTCCGCGTCCGGACGAGTCCGGGATTTACGGGGAGTAGTGAGTCACGATCATTAATCGTTTGAGTGATCCAGACCGTCCAATGTGTCCACAGGGAGGCCAATACCCTAGCCAAGATGTCAGAATTGGTAGAGGGGTTGATATCGCGCCGCAAATCCGCTCCAAACGCAAGATGTTTTGCGCTTTTGCTGCGCGTGCGAGCCCAGCTGCGTAAAGGAGGTTCTCCACCGACTCCTGCCTCTTACGCACGTCTCCACTGCCCCAGCACCGATTCTCCTATGCCTATAAAAGAAAGAGAGGAAGAAAGGAGAGGGGATCTTGGCTTGGGCTTTGACGTGAAGTACAGGGAGGGAGTTTGTTTTGCTTTCCTATTTTTGGTTTTTATTTTTCTTCTTTTCTTTTCTTTTCTCTTCTTTTCTTTAGAGATTAGCCTAATCATGTTTAGGTCAGGCTAAACCTCTTAGCTAGGGCTAAGAGGTGAAGCTTGTATCGTGATGGGACTGATTTTAGGGCTCTGATTCATGTCGATGAACCTTCTGTTTGATTCTAGTTTAATTATATGGAATGCTTTCAGTTTTTAATGGTTTGTTGTGACTGAAATTACAATAGATCTGTGATAGCTTTGAGCATGTTCTTAGTATTATAGGGTTTATAAATTTCGGAACCCTGTTGTTCACCATCGTCTCCTGGGCATGGTTAGATGACAAAATCCTTCCTAACATTCATACACCTCTCAGATTGGCTGTGGATTGGTTTAATTTTGTTGTTTACCTTGTCTCATGGGCATGGTTTGGTGATGGAACCCATTCTAATTTACATCCGTCTTATCTTGTAAAAACTAGATCAAAAGAAGTTTAGATTGTGCTTTAGTGATATATTTTCCAACTGGATGAAGATGGGACTCGAAGTCCAGTTGAGTTCATGAATCAAGCGTAGATCTCCCTGATCTCTACAAGTGGATCCTTGGCACCCTAGTTTCCTACCTTTAAGTTTCACCAGTTTTAGATTAATATTTTTACCATTATTCCTTCATATTCACTTGATTTAGATTGCATCTTATTCTAGTTCTAGTTCTATTTAGTTTCAAATAACGTACAGGTTTCAGTCCTTTGGGATTCGACCTCGGTCTCACTGAGTTTATTACTACTTCACAACCCTATACTTGGGGAGTGAACAATAGAACTATCTATACGAGTAGAGAAGTGAGGCCACGTTTGAAGAGATTGGGATCGTCTCTAGAATATTCATGAAATAAGGATACGCACAAGGTAAAAAATATGCGAACTTTTAGATCTCCAGTTATATATGAATAGATGTGTGTTATGTGTCTGGTGAGTCATATAAGGTCCTTAGTTCAAGACTAATGAGTCGCTAAGTACTTGGCATAACTTTGATACGTATACACTAAAGTAAAAATTCAAATCCAAAAGTTACCTTTACTTATGCACCTATTTATACTGTATGTCATTCGTTCTAGAATCTAATTTTATTTTTGAAATTGAAGGGGATTGTTGTGTTTTTTTAAAATAAAAATAAATTTAAAAAATAAAAGTTATGTTTAGAAAGTAAATAAATATATTAATTATTTAAACTCTTCATAAATAGTGTGTATAACCAGTCGGTAAGAGAAGGGGTTTTTTGCTTATGCAACCAGGGTTCACCGTCCGGGCGCGCGCAGTAGGGCTACTTTGGCGCTTTATTAGGTGCACTTAGTACTTCGCACGTGCACATCATTGTAAGGAGCAAAAATAGCCTTAGTCTTTTTGGCACACAGTTCAAACTTTTGGAGACATGGTACAATTGAAATTGAACTAGGGTCTACCTTGATGTTTTATTACCTTTTTGTTGATTGAGAGTAATTATGACATGATTGTGCATGTGGCACCTATGCTACGTGTCAATCATGTGGATATAGTTTTTACTGTTAGATAAATGTTTCTGTCTAAATGGGTACAGAAGTAACCGCCATAGGACAAAGAGTCATGTCCTTTCATGAAAGACTATTGTTTGCTGTGAATGGGTATAAATTTCTTGAAGAGACACATCAACATCTCTTTAGAAAGAAATCCATAATCTTTCAATTAATATAAATCCTATATACTATAATGCAGAAGTTAATACACTTAATTCTTAAGATTATATCATCTTTTGTGCAATTACTCTTGATCTAACCTCTTGCTAAGTTTTTTCTAAACGTCTTAAAGGCATATCCGTGTCAAAACTAGAGATCTGTTCAACACTTAAATGTGTAAATTTTTTTGTTGAAATTCGGATTGAGAGCTCATTATATCTTGAAGACAATTTGCAGATTTCCTTCATTTGCACTTGCTGTAACTTCCGGAAAAGGGACAGCAAATCTGTCTTGAGATGTTGACTATTGAAGTCGAGCCTTGAACCCGATAGATCTGATCATCTCGTTATCTTTTTCTTCTACCCTCTGTTGTGTACAAGAAACATTAGTTTTTCTAACAGGCTCACTATACTCTCTATATTCCTTCGTATCCATTCGGAAGATGTGCCCACTAAGGATTAATGGACACCCAAAAAATCAGAATTCTCCAGACTCCACATGGACACACCATATAATTTCAGAAGTTTTAGGCATGATTTGATATGGTGTGGCTCACCTAAACTTTAAATCTACCTGATTTCTGCATGCCAAGGAGAAAATTAAGAGGCACACATGATAGACAAGGGAAATACATGATGAACGGTTTGGATGTCAAACGCACATTACAGTGGGCCCCAAAAATTACTGTAGGTGAAGCTTAAACCTTACCACCTTTCCTGGCTTTCTAATTTTCTTTTCTCAGTATATTCCTGTTACATGTTGTGGGTGTGGGCTATGAGAAGTCCCCGGCTGGCCCAGTGGTGTTCATACTGTCCTATGCATGCCACATTGGTCCATGCAATGAGAATAGAAAATGGCCTGAACAATAGTTTCAAGTGTATGGAAGTCATGGACCAGATTCCTGTGTTAGTTTAGCCCACTTCTTTCATTTAAAGATGTGGCAGTGACTCTTCAAATGTGGACCTAACATAGTTATACAACAATCATGGCCATCTAAATCGTTGAATAACATGCGATGGGGCTCTTACTAAAACATTTCATTGAGAAGGTAACATTAACCATTTGATTTTTCTCTTAAAGTTTAGACCAATGTTTTCCATATCGTTATTGTGTAATGTATTACACCCTTGAGATACATATACATATTGATTATTACATGGGATATGTCGTTTGTATCGTGTTATGTATTACTATTTTAGAAAAACAGAAATTTGGTCAAAATTTTCAATAAAAATTTAGAGATAATTAACAAAACATTAATGCACAATTATAAATCATTAACATTATAAAAAACAAGTGCATGTGATAGGTTACTACGTGAAAATGGCAAATAAAGGATGAATTTTGTGACTGCTTTCTTGGTTTAATGATGGTTATGGGTTGTTGCTAAATTTTACGACGGTCAATAACTCTAGTGAACCAAAGCATAAATATTTAGGTGAATGGAGCTGACTTTTATGGTGTTCCAAAACTGTCATTAAGTCGTAAAGAGAGACAATTGTGAACGCTGGAAAATCGACACCCACACAGATTTATGTTTGTTTTTGTGTGATGTGTAGGTTGGGTTGATTTGAATTGATGATACAGTAGACTTGGAGTCACCACTAACCAATTAACTTAAAATCCCGCAGTCGGCTAGAACCTACAAAATCTGTAAAAGCCAGAGAATCCGAGGACTCTCTTGCTTTAAAAGTTGACTCTTGATTTGCAACTTGATATTCTGAGTAAGGGACCTCAATTACAGAGAGGGAAGGTATTAGGCACCCTCTTTGCCCATATAGGTGTACGGTCTCTACTTCATGTGGTAAGCTGATAATAGGAAATAAAAATAATAAGATGCGAAGTATTAAAATGAGATTAGGTAGACTCGGATTTCTAATGTGGCAGGTTTAAAATTTCGGCAAGCCACAGAGCATACGTCTAGAGAATGTCTAGAAATGAGATTTAAGAAGATATATGATGATGCTAAAATGACATGTAAGAGGACTAGACTACCATAAGTTTCTGATGTAATAAGATCCAGAGCTCTGGCAAGTCACAGAGCATACATTCAATAATAACCTAGAGAAGCAGGGGGTCAAAAAGGAAAGTAATGATGCGATTAATAGAATATGAATACTAGTGATGATTACATGATCTTTGGCTTACACTTGAAATGACTTATATGTTTGGGTGTACAATGGTTGTGAATGATTGACTTGAATAGGTCTGGGAGGCTAAGAGATGATTGAAAGGGGATAGAGGGGGGCTAAAAAGATGGGAGCTTGATAACTCAAGTACACCCTCTCACTCTCACTCACTTCCTCTTTAACACTCTTGGTTTTTTTTTTTTTTTGGGGGGGGGGGGGGGGGGGTTGTTGTTATTGGTTTTGGTTGATTGAAATGAAGAGAGGAGGGAATGTATTTATAGCCTTTTAGGGGTGGTTTTTAGGTAATTCTAGGGATTGTGGAGGGTAAATGCTAATGTGGCAGCATATGATTGGTGGAGGGAAGGAAGTTTTCACGTGACACTTTCTTATAAGTTGTAGGGCTTGGTAAAATGGTAAATACTAAAAATTTTAGGGTCAAAGAGGTCCAGGAGAGTTGACTTTTGAGGAGAGAAATAGCTATAGCTCCAGGCACATTTGTCGAGAGGAGGCGGTAATCGGATTATCGCCTCTTACTGTTCTTATTTGAAACTTAGCTAGTTGGCTCCATGCACAATTTTTTAGAGTGGGCTTTTTTCGGGCCCCGGGAGTGGCCCAAAGTACGTTTTGGATATTTGGCTCAAAAATGGCTCGAAACTGGCTCGATTATGACCCAAAAATGATTCAAAAAATGGTTTGATTGTGGGTGAAGGTTTTGAGCATGCTTTGGCTTGGGTGAAGGCTTGAGTTAAGTTAGGATTTGGGGTAATGAAATTGCTCAGGTTTGGATTGGGTTTGGTTGTGGGTTTGGGTTTAGTTCCTCAGGATTATCCATGCCTTTACAAGTTGCTAGCCTGGGTGGGGTGTCTACATTAAGTTGATGCAAATAATTCAAGAATGTGAATGAACATGTATGACAATACAACCAAAGCATTCAAAAATAAAAGAAGTGGAAATTTATAAATATACCTTTGAATGATGTGTGTGATTGCAGCTCAGACCCACTGAGTTATGCAGTGGCTTAAAATCACTATCTCCATCTTAAAGAGGATGTGAGTAGTACTATTGCTTCACAAATCGATAGTATTATGTTCAAGTTATAATAAAATGGTACCAGTGAAGATACTCTCTAACATAATATTACTACTAATCATCTTCAATCTGAATTAGTATCTTCTTTTGTTGGTATTGTGTAATCGTTACAGTCTGTAATTGATATGGATCTGAGGCGGGTATATATATAGCCCCTAAATATTCATTTTGTTGCCCATATCCATACCGTAGATATCATTGCCCATATGCATATGTGAAATCTTGATTGTAGTCGAAAAATGAAGTATCATAACTACTACAGTTGCTCACCCCATATCCACCGGGTCTATACCTTTATCCATACTGTGACACCAAACTCAAGCCACTCTCCTATGTATGTGATCTATATTCATACCATGGCACATAACTCGAGCTACCCTCATGTGTCCGTGATTCAGAACTAGAGCTACCCCACTTCTCAGAAATGCACTTTCACGCACATCGTCAATTGATACCTTTGATCAATCCAAACCAATCGATATCCTTTGATCGATCGAAATCTTTTGGTTGATTGAATCGAAAATGTCCTAAAAAAGTCTAGAGAGTTAATCCAAAATCACAAAATTTTCTAACTTGATTGAACTCCTTATCATTGAATCGAACATATTTAAAATTATTCAACAAGTAATTTAGATTTTCTGGAATTATTTTGATTCATCGACTTCCAATCGACTGCAATTGGAGATCTCTCGATCAATCAAAAATCCTATCGATTGATCGAATTCTCTCTGATTTCTTTACTTTACTACAAGACGCTTGATAAACGGTTTCTTCCTTCTGAAGTTGCTAATCCTTTTGATGTTCAATCTTCACTTCTCTAGCCTTCACACTCTTGATATTCATCTCTTCTTTTTGGGCTTTGAACATCTGAGATTTTCTCGGACTTCTATCATTCTTTGCATGTTGAAATATCACCTAATAAGGTCAATTTACCATTCATATGAAAGGAAAAATTATAGAAAATTGAGAATAAATATACAATATTTAGCGGTTATCATTATTTTAGTAGCTTGCAGGTGGATATAGTTGGGTACATGCACTAGGTTATGGTTGAGGTCCATATGATCCAACAAAGGATCCACTAATTACCCCATGATCACTTTTATTGCTTAGATCTTAGTGATTAAACAGTCCATCAAATTGCTTTTAGAGGGAACTAGCATTTAAAATGGTTTTAAATGTTTGCTAAAATAGTTTTTTCATTAATATTTTGTTTTGAGTGTTGAAAATATTTTGTTGCGCTTGATGGATATCGGCTGATTGAGATCTTAGGGTCCATTTTAAATGTTTGCTAAAATAGTTTTTTCATTAATATTTTGTTTTGAGTGTTGAAAATATTTTGTTGTGCTTGATGGATATTTGCTGATTGAGATCTTTGGGTCCGTTGTTCGTTTACATGGGTATCAGGTCAAAAGTGGATGTTTTTGTTTAGTGGATGGGTTTTAGTTAATTTGAGTATTTGGATAAGCAAGAGTACATACTTTTGATGAAATATGATGTATAAAAGTATTCATCAATCAAGTGTTTTCCTTTGAAATCCTAACTCCTTATGGGGCCATTTAGATGAGAGTAAATGAGAGGGATTGGGAGTAAATGGAAGTACATAGAAGTAAATGGCTTTTTTGGTGTGTTTGGATGCATGTGAGCGGACGTAAACCGAATGAATTGGGAATAAATGGGGCTGCAAATGAAATCTTCTCCTCATGGAGAGATTTGAGAGTAAATATACATAAATGCCTTTTTGGGCTCCCTTAGAGAGTAGCACGTGTAAACAAAGGTATTGCTATGCATGTGTCCACCGTACATGTGGCATGCTGATGATACACCTAAACATGCTACTTATAAGCCACATCACTAAATTCACATCAATAGAATGATCCAAACCTTTCAAACATTGGCCATCTAAATAGATGGTTAAAAAAACATTAACAAGTTACTTGTTAGTAATCTTTATGTTTTTGGCCTACCTAAGGCTCGTAATTTCTTCACTTTTTGCTAAAGCCTATATTTCAATAGGCCTTCAAATATCATATAGGTACACTAATTTAAGATATTAAAGCTTATTTAAAATATCACATATGCTCTTGTGAATATATTGAAAAATTCAAATGCATTCCAATTCCTCCCATATACTCCCATCTCCCATCCAAATAGAATATTTTGAATTTCAATGCATTTCATATACTCTCATTCAAACATACGTTATTTACCCCTAATTCATTTACCTCCAATTCCATTTCCTATTTACCTCTATTTGCAAGCTCCCAATCAAGCTCTATATGTAAATCATATTCTAAAAATAGAAAGTAGAAGAGAGAGCCGTGGACATTCCCCACTTGTACCCTCTCTTCTCTTTTACTTCATCACATGTCCACACATGTGAATCCACCTACGTGAACGGCTCTCATCCTGTGTGCACCCTAGCCTTATTGTAGTGCGCCTGTGTGGGCTTTTTGGCTTCCTCTCTGCAGGGTTGGATCGAGGAGAGATCTCCTACTTTGAAAAAGCCTCGTCAACATCTTCTTCATCGCTATAAACGGATTGGATTAAGGATTAATTTTCAACATGTGCGTGCACTTTCAAAGTCTATATTGCATTCTACATGGTGATCCTAATTAATTAAATCTACAAATTTTGAAAATTTTTTTATGTTTTCATGTTTTTCATAAAACTCCTCTGGTCCAACTGATTCCGAGTCGACCCAGAGGCTCTCATCTTGTCTTAGACCCATGAGCACAAGGGAATATTAGTCTAGGCTACCAAATGAGGCCCCACTTGTTGGAATTGAAACCCTTGTATAATTTGCAAAGTGGAGAGTAGTTAGCTTAGGATGTGAGGAGAAAGAAGCAAGATTAAGTCGACTAAGAAGCTATCATCTTTGTCTTAGACCCATGGAAACAAAGGAATATTAGTCTAGGCCACCAAACGAGGCCCCACCAGTTGGAATTGAAACCTTTGTATAATTTGCAAAGTGGAGAGATGTTGGGTCAGGATGTGAAGAGATCGAAGAAAGATTGATTACTATATTGAAGAGGAACTATATGAAATGCATGTGTCGTGGATTTTTATACAACAAACACAGCTTTTCAATGACGACAAGTGGGCCAGTGGTTTAATTCTCGTTTTTTACATTTCTTCCTTGCTGCTTGGCCTGTAGTAGGTATTTGGTTCACTGCATGCTTTAGGTATCAGCACCATGGCTTTCAACCTAAATGGTTTCAATTTCAACCAATCTGTAGTTGATAGTCAATGTCGTGTTCTGGTATCATCTATTATGATAACCTTGGTTTGACAGTTATGGATTAACGTAATTATCACAACTTCCCTCTAGACCTAACTTAATCTATACCATTGGTCTGTTGCATAGCACAATGGACGGATTTTCCCACAAAATCTCCTCAATATGACAATAATAACATTTTGATTTTGGCTCGTAGATAACAAGTAAGAGAATAACAAATAAAAAAAGGAATACACCAACAGTACACATTTAATTTTTTAAAAAAATGTGGTTGTTGGACCTTTCAATTTGGATGATTTTTGGGCATGCTCCATCAACAGTTGGAGTCAACAGATCGTTGGCCTGGATTCTTAAAAATGGCCCCAAGTTCCACGATTCTGAGCCGGCTAATAGTGTAAAGATACCGGCCAAGCATCATGTAATAGTGATTTTGTATGCCACCCGTTTTTCATTTCTCATCAATCTGCAGGAGACTTGACTTTTGTGGCCAACTTTGATCTTTCCACTTTTCCAGAAGAAAAAAACAAATGCAGTGAACGATTAGGCAGGGATTGCCGGTCACTCTTGTTCATGTATGCATGCCACGTGCTTGATGAAATTTCCATAATTTCATTCAATACAGTCAACTTCCGTGTGAGCATCTTTCAATGAAGTATTATAGCATTAACTCTACCATTGACCACACTTGCATACGTTCATGCATCTAATCTCTAAAGTTTCAATACTACGAAATAAAGGAAATTGCCACCTTGATTCATTAGTTGCACGGTTTTCTAGGAATTAAGAAGTTAACTCGTATTTAATGCCAATAAAGTGATGTGTACATAACCCTTTTTGCGCATGGGCAAAGACTAAACTTGTGGGGCCCATATTGATGTATGTGTATAATCCATGTCGTCCATCCTTTTTACTGCGTCATTTTAGTGCTAGGGCCCAAATATCAGCCTGATCCAGAGCTCGTGTGGGTCACATGATGGAAAATAATGGTGATAATGGAACCCACTGTAGAAACTTTCAAGGCTCACCATGATGTTTCTTAGAAGTGGACATTGCCCAAGTCAGAACTTTTTGGGCCCACGCCGAGTTGGCCGACAAAGTGGACGGAATGGATCTCCCCATTGTTGGCCTCAGGCAGCATGGATTATTCATATACATCAATGTAGGCCCCACTAGATTGTCTTTGTCAAGGCCTATCAAAATGAAGACTTCAACCTATATAGGAAGTGAACATGTTACAAACTACGAACCATGCAACATGACAACCATGACGCATATAACATGACAACTACGATCCATGCAAACCATGACTTAAATGGGTCCACATTGATGTATGTGAATAATCCATGCTGCCTATCCTTTTTGTTGTGTTATTTTAGGGGTAGAGTCAAATATCAACCACCACCCTTTGTGGATGAAAACCACGAACCATGCAACATGACAACTACAAGATGGATGGATCTGATCACCCCATTGTGGGCCTTAAGCTATGGTACCAATGATTTTGTAGAAAAGGAAGTAAACACGTTGCAAACCACAAACCATGCAACATGACAACAAGACCCATATAACATGATAACTACGACCCATGTAAACCACGACCCAAATAGGCTCACATTAATGTATGTGAATAATCCATGCCGCCCATCCTTTTTGTTGTGTCATTTTAGGGGTAGGGTCAAATATAACCCACGACCCTTTGTGGATGAAAACCATGATCCATCGTACATGTGAACCACGACCCTTCGAATGGATCGTGGTTGTCATGTAGCAAGGGTCGTGGTTGTGAAGTTATATAGGTCGTGGTTGTGAAGTTATATGGGTCGTGGTTGTCATCCGAGTCGTGGGTATCACGGGTCGTAGTTATCATGTTATATGGGTTGTGGTTGTCATGTGATGTGGGTCGTGATTGATATAGGTCGTGGTTGTCGTGCCCCAAAAGGTTTTCAATGGTAGGTTTTCAATTTCACTGCTTTCTATGGTGTGGTCCACATGAGCCTTTGATATGCCTCATTTTTTGGTTCATTCCTTAAAATGATCTTTCGAAATGAATGGACGGCATGGATAAAATATATACATCACAACGGGCCCAATAAGATCATTTATCTCTACATATATAGGGATACGTAAGTCAAGTAACGTGACTTACTAAAATAGTCTTCCTGAGGTCTCGTGAATCTGGACTCATCGAAGACTCGTACAGCTACACGTAAGTCGAGTAACTTCTAATCCGCGTTGGAAGCGGAAGCGGATTGGCTAATGTACCACCGTGAATGTATGTGGTCCATCCACACATTCCATCCATTTTTCCATCTTAGTTTAGCAGTTGAACCCAAAATTTAATCATACCCAAAGATCAAGTGGACCTTACCATATGAAACAGTTGGAATAATGATTTCCACCATTGAAACCTTTTCAGGGCCCACAGGTATGTTTATTTCTCATCAATCATGTTAATATGATCACAAGGACATGGATGAAGGGGAAAAAAATTAAATATAAGGTTGATCCAACACTTTTATGGAGAAAAACCACGATCCATTGTGCATGTGAACCACGACCCTTCAAATGGATCGTGGTTGTCATATAGTAAGGGTCGTGGTTGTTATATTATATGGGTCGTGGTTGTCATCCGGGTCGTTGTCACAGGTCATAGTTATCATGTTATATGGGTCGTGGTTGTCATATTATATAGGTCGTGGTTATCATGTTATATAGGTCGTGTTGATTAGGTCATGGTTGTCATGTTATAAGGGTCGCAGTTGTCCTATTATATGGTTCGCAGTTGTATGCATGGATCGTAGTTGTCCTGTTATATGGGTTGTCATTATCTTGTTATATGGGTTGTGGTTGTCATGGGTCATGGTTATTATGTTATATTGGTCGTGGTTATCATGTTATATGGGTAGCCGACAAGGTGGATGGATCGGATCACTCCATTATGGGCCTTAAGTTATGGTATCAATGGTTTGGTAGAAAGTGGAAGCGAACAAGTTGCAAACCACGAACCATGCAACATGACAACCACGACCCATATAACATGGCAAATGCGACCGATGCAAACCACGACCCAAATGGGCCCACATTGATGTATGTGAATAATCCATGCCGCCCATCCATTTTGTTGTGTTATTTTAGGAGTGGAGTCAATTATTAACCACGACCCTTTGTGGATGAAAACCACGATCTATTGTGCATGTGAACCGCGACCCTTCAAATGGATCGTGGTTGTCATGTAGCAAGGGTCGAGGTTGTCATGTTATATGGGTCATAGTTGTCATGTTATATAGGTCGTTGTTGTCATGTTATATGGGTCGTGGTTGTCACTCGGGTCGTGGTCGTCATAGGTCTTAGTTGTCATGTTATATGGGTCTCAGTTGTATGGATCGCAGTTGTTCTGTTATATGGGTCACAGTTATCCCATTATATGGGTCTGGTCGCAGTTATCCTATTATATGGGTTTTAGTTGTCATGTTATATGGTTCGTAGTTATATGGATCGCAGTTATCCTGTTATATGGGTCGTAGTTATCTTGTTATATGGGTCGCGGTCACAGTTATCATGTTATTTGGGTCGCAGTTGTCCTAATCGCGGTTGTCCTGTTATATGGGTTGCGGTCATAGGAACGTGGTGGATTTCTCATAAACATCTCTCCCCGCCAACTTCTTTTGTAGGAAACCCGTGTCTGATGGAAGCGGACTGCTGTGGTATGTCACAGCAATATAGCAGTTGTATTGATGTCAGCAAGTTTTGTGGGTCTGATCATGAGGTATGTGTTATATCCAAACCATCCATCCATTTGGCGAGCTTGTCTCAAGGCTTGAGACAAAAAATAAGACAAATATAACTATTAAGTGGATCACACTACAAAAAACAATGGGGGATTTAGCGTCTACCATTGAAACCCTTTTTGGGGTCACATAAGTTTTGGATCAATATGAAATTTATTCTTCCTCTTCATTCAGGTCTCTGTGATCTTATGAACAGATTGGATGAAAAATAAACGTTATAGTGGGCCCTACAAATTGTTTAACGGTGAAAATCATTATCTCTGCTGCTATTTGTGGTGTGGTCCAGATGATCTTTGGATATGATTCATTTTTTGGAAAGTGGTCTAAAATGATCTCCAAAAATAGATGAACGGTGTAGATATAATAAATTAATCAGTGGGGCCATGTAACTTTGATCTACTTTGAACTATTCGTACAACTCGCAGCTCGAGGAGCGTCAGTGCTCATCCTAGCACGACACGTACCTGGAGCGTACCTTTTTTTTTTTTTTAAACGTACGCACACACACCATCACACACTCACGCCATGGTGGGATTTCACCACCTATGGGTCGTTGTTGTTTTATCCACACCGTTAATCATTTTTTCATATAATTTTAAGTTATTAGTAGAAGAATGAGGTAGGGATAAGTCTTAGACCACAAAGTGGGGATTTAACGTTCACCATTAAAAATTTCTTGAAAGTTAGAGAAGTTTCAGATCAAGATGATATTTGTTTTTTCACTTCATCCACGCCTACATGACCTTATTAATAGGTTGGATGGTAAAAAAACATCATTGTGGCCCTTAGAAAGGTTTTAACGGTGGAAGTCATTATCACTGTAGCTTCCTTTAGTGTGGTCCACTGCAGATGTGGACCTACTTGATTTCTATATTAACATCTTAAAATGATATGAGAAAAAAGATTAACAGCGTGGATAAAACACTTACATCACGGTGGACCCCACAGATCCTTGTATGGACGGTAATCCGTCCGGGCCGGTGTAGGACGCAATCCCCATCCCCTACAGGCTACAACAGGGACGCGGATTTCCTTTCAGCGCTAGGAACGCAGGTGGGTCCCATCGTGACGATTTTCAGGCCGTCCATCCATTTTTTGAGATAATTTTAGGCAATTAGACCAAACTTGAACAGGATCCAAGACTCGAGTGGGTCGTACTAAAGGAAAAGGTAGTTAGGAAAATTCTTGCCATTGAAAATTCCCTGCATTCGACGGTGATGTTTACATGCCATCCATACCATTAATAACGTCATTCCTACTAAGATGAACTGAAAACAAATATATTAGCATGATTCAAAACTTTTGTGGCCTCACGAATATTTCAACTGTGGATGTTCAATTATCACGTTTTCCGCCTACTTGAGCATTATATACGGTTCATTTTTGGCCTCATGTCCTAAAATGAACTCATAAAATGGATGGACGGTGATGATTTCTCACAAACATCCCAGTGGGCCCCACCTGCGTTCCCAGTGTAGCAACTTCCTGCGTTTGGCTTTTGCAGGAAATCCGCATCCAGCAGGAGCTGGCGTGTGGTACACATACGCGGATTGCGTACTACCCTGCCCATCCCTAGCTCCGAACGGGCAGTTCTGTGGGTGGGCCCACCGTGATGTATCTGTACATCCAAACCATCTATCCATTTTCTCATTATTTTAAGGTATCAAAACAAAAATTAGCCAGATCCAACGATCAAATGGACCACACCAAAGGTGACTCTTGCATTTAATGCAACTGACATTTAATGCTTTGTGCATTTTAATGCAACCTAACTTATTATTTGGTGTGGTCCGCTTGATCGTTGGATCTGCCTCATGTTTGTTTTGATGCCTTAAAATAATCTGATAAAAGGGATAGACGGTTTGGATGTACAGATACATCATAGTGGACCCACCCTCCGAAATGCCCGTTCGGAGCTACGGACGGGCTGGGGTAGTACGCAATCCGCATCCGTGGTACACTGGCCAATCCGCTTCCGTGTCTGACGCTTGGACTCACGTATAGCTGGAGGAGTCCAGATGGAATCGGATTAGATATTATAAGGTTGAGCAGTGACACTCGCAAGCATCACCAAGTTCTGTGGGACCCACCATAATGTATGTGTTGTATCCACACCATCCATCTGTTTAGAGTTATCATTTTAGGGCACGAGACAAAGAATGAGTTAGATCCAAATCTGTAGTGGACCCCACCACAGAAAACAATGGGAAGAGTGACGCCCACCGATGAAACCTTCCTAAGGTCTACTATGATGTTTCTCTGAGATCCAACGTGTTCATAAGTTAAGACAGACATGAAATATGGTAAAACACAAATTTCAGATTGATCGAAAACTTTTGTGGCCCTTGGAAATTTTTAATGGTGGATGATACTCTCTCCGTTGTTTTCTGTTGTGGGGTCCACTCGAGCTTTGGATCTAACTTTTTATTTGGTTCATATCCTAAATTTATATCACCAAATGGATGGACGGTGTGGATACACCACATACATCATGGTGGGTCCCACATAACTACGACCCATGACGACCATATAACATGACAACTACGACCGCACGACAAATATGACCTATGACGACCATGACCTAAGTGACAACCACGACTCATATAACATGACAACAACGACATATATAACATGACAACTGCGACCCATATAACATGACAACCTCGACCCTTGCTACATGACAACCACGATCCATTTGAAGGGTCATGGTTCACATGTACAATAGATCGTAGTTTTCATCCACAAAGGGTTGTGGATGATAATTGACTCCACCCCTAAAATGACACAACAAAGTGGATGGGCGGCATGGATTATTCACATACATCAATGTGGGCCCATTTGGGTTGTGGTTTGCATGGGTCGTAGTTGCCATGTTATATGGGCCGTGGTTGCCATGTTGCATGGTTCGTGGTTTGCAACGTCTTCACTTCCTTTTCTACCAAACCATTGGTACCATAGCTGAAGGCCCACAATGGGGTGATCCGATCCATCCACCTTGTCGGCTACCCATATAACATGATAACCATGACTAATATAACATAATAACCACGACCCATGACAACCACAACCCATATGACAAGATAACGACGACCCATATAACAGGACAACTGCGATCCATGCATACAACTACGAACCATATAATAGGACAACTGTGACCCTTATAACATGATAACCACGACCTATATCAACATAACCTATATAACGTGATGACCACGACCTGTATAATATGACAACCACGACCCATATAACATGATAACCCCGACCCGTGATAACGACCTAGATGACAACCACGACCCATATAATATGACAACCACGACCCTTACTACATGACAAACACAATCCATTTGAAGGGTCGTGGCTCACATGCACAATGGATTGTAGTTTTTCTCCACAAAAGTGTTGGATCAAGCTTATATTTATTTATTTTTCCCTTCATCCATGTCCTTGTGATCATATTAATAGGATTGATGAGAAATAAACATAACTCTGGGCCCTAAAAAGTTTCAATGGTGGAAATCATTATTCCAACTGTTTCATGTGGTAAGGTCCACTTGATCTTTGGGTATGATTAAATTTTGGGTTCAACCGCTAAACTAAGATGGAAAAATGGATGGACGGCGTGGATAGAGCACATACATTCACGGTGGTACACCAGCCAATCCGCTTCCACTTCCGACGTGGATTAGAAGTTACTCGACTTACGTGTAACTGTACGAGTCTTCGAGGAGTCCAAATTCCCGAGACCTCGGGAAGGCTATTTTAGTATGTCACATTACTCGACTTACGCATCCCGATATATGTAAAGATGAATGGTCTTATAGGTCCCATTGTGATGTATATATTTTATCCATGCCGTCCATTCATTTCGAAAGATCATTTTAAGGAATGAAGCCAAAAAAATGAGGCATATCAAAAGCTCATGTGGACCACACCATAGGAAGTAGTGAAATTGAAAACTTACCATTGAAAACCTTTTGGGGCATGACAACCACGACCCACATCACATGACAACCACGACCCATATAACATGATAACTACGACCCGTGACAACCACGACCCATAAAACATGACAATCACGACCCATATAACATGACAACTATGGCCCATGACAATCATGACTCATATAATATAACAACCACGACCCATATAACTTGGCAACTATGACCCATGACAACCACAACCAATATAACTTCACAACCACGACCCTTGCTACATGACAACCACGATCCATTCGAAGGGTCGTGGTTCACATGTCTGATTGATCGTGGTTTTCATCCACAAAGGGTTGTGGTTGATATTTGACCATACCCCTAAAATGGCACAACTAAAAGGATGGGCGGCATGGATTATTCATATACATTAATGTGGGCCCATTTGGGTTGTGGTTTGCATGGGTCATAGTTGCCATGTTATATGGGTCTTGTTGTCATGTTTCATGGTTCGTGGTTTGCAATGTGTTCACTTTCTTTTCTACCAAACCATTGGTACCATAGCTTAAGGCCCACAATGGGGTGATTCGATCCATCCACCTTATGGTTGTGATGTTGCATGGTTCGTGGTTTTCATACACAAAGGGTCGTGATTGATATTCGACTCTACCCCTAAAATGACACAACAAAAAGGATATGCGGTATAGATTATTCACATACATCAATGTGGGCCTATTTAAGTCGTGGTTTGCATGGGTCATAGTTACCATGTTATATGGGTCATGGTTGTCATGTTGCATGGTTTGTAGTTTGCAACGTGTTCGCTTCCTATACAGGTCGAAGTCTTCATTTTAATAGGCCTTGGCAAGGACCATATAGTAGGGCCTACATTGATGTATGTGAATAATTAATCCATGCCGCCTGAGGTTAACAATGGGGAGATCCGTTTCGTCCACTTTGTCGGCTAGCTCGGCGTGAGCCCAAAAAGTCCTGACTTGGGCCATGTTCACTTCTAATAAACATCATGGTGAGCTTGGAAAGTTTCAACAGTGGGTTCCATTGTTACAATTATTTTCTATCATGTGACCCACACGAGCTCTGGATCAGGCTGGTATTTGGGCCCTAGCCCTAAAATGACACGGTAAAAAGGATGGACGTCATGGATTATACACATACATCAATATGGGCCCCATGAGTTTAGTCATTGCCCATGCACAAAAAGGGTTCCGTGCACATCACTTTATTGGCATTAAATACGAGGTAACTTCTTCGTTCCTAGAAAACCATGCAAACTACTGAACCAAGGTCAGAAGTATTTTCGTCCAAAACAATCTCTAAAAGCTGTCAGAAGGCCTTTTACGGAATATATGGAGTGTTGTAGCGTTCGAGGTAATTGACCCAAACTTCGAGGCGAGTACGGTCGATTTCCCACAAAATAATTACTCCCATCAATAATCATGACTTTTGACTTAGAAACCCATGTTGCTAAAATTTCTTGCTTGTTATCCACTTCCATGAGAGAATCTTTCAATGAAGTAGTATAGCATCAACTTTACCATTGACCACACTTGCATACGTTTATACATCCAATCTCTAAGTTTCAATGCTACGAAATAATTACTCCCACCAATAATCATGACTGTTTACTTAGAATTCCTAGTGTATCTTAAAATCAACATCAACTGATCGGATGGCCAAAATCCTTGTAAGATTTTGGGGCCAATGAACATATCGGATGTGGTTTGACTAGTAAGATTTTTGTATCCCAACAGAAGCTTTTAATGGTCAATCACCACCAAATGAGATTTTTATCTGCTTATTTTTGGGCTAATGCCCTAAAATGAGCTGGCAACAAAACAGATAGATGGCGTGATATACAATACGTAAATCAATGATGGCCCACAGTAAGAGCTGCTCTGTGTTGGGCGAGGCCGGTATTCCGCTCCCTGGGTTAGGTGCAAGTCAGCTGATGAAACCAGCCAAGCAAACTCTGTAGAGTCTGCTTTCTCGACGACTTTGAATGCACTCACATGCAAGTGTAATTCAAACCAGCACATGTCCTCATTCACTGAGGCCTATATGAGGAGTCTAATGATATGAACCATCCATACTTTGGGATATATGTTAATGGGGTATCCTAAGAAACAGGTTGAGTGGATGATCCTTACCATCAACATCTTCAGAAAAAATAGGACTAAGAAAAGAAAATTTCAATAGTTTGCACTCAACTTTAAAAATCAAAAGCTAGAACCATCATTGAAGCTTAATTATATATGTTAGTAGCAAATTTACAATAGTGAAAATAAGATGGACGGTTCAGATCATTGGATTATCTCAGCTGGGTATGAGTCGGGATGGTTGCAAAGGACTCAATTTTGAAACTCATGGATGAAAAGTTCCTCACGCCTCTCAGAACATTATCCACGTGGAAATTTGTATGCCACATGCTTCTGTAGGTACTTTTGGCCTAGTCTCTGCACAGGCAGCATGTTCCTCAGATGTGACGCCATAAAGCACGTGTACACCATCAAGGACGTTCACAGCAAATGCTCCTCACCCAAAAATCTCCCGTCAATTTATGTTGACATACATCTGCAAAGAAAGGAACGGTGAGAAACTATAACCAAATAATATGAAACATGCACTAGGGTGAAGCCCTGATGAACATTCTAGATCATTCAAGCATGTGCTAAGTTGGGACTGTGGGACTTAATCTATATGCGGAATAGGCCCACAGATCTGTCTGTGCATGGGACATGGTGACCAGGGTTTAAATGGCTTACCTTGTTGTGTCGCCATGGAAGCCGTATAAGAATACCAAAAATATCGATAAAGCTGTGATCTTCCTCTCCTTCACACCCTTTTTGCAAAACTATAGATGGGATACGATTTTTGCCTTGTGGTGTAGGATCGGGGACCCAACTCTCTTTTATAGAGACTGTGAAGAGAGAGTTTGAAACCCATCAAAACTCTCTCTCCCATGCTCCACATTGTTGTGTCCTAGTTCGACTCAAATTGCCTTGCGTAAGGCTATAGCATTCCACCCCAAATACGCAGTGCTGCGCAGATAGACTGTGCAGCGTATCACCTTAAGTGGGGCCCACTGAATAACTCAATCAAACAATCCAACTAGAATACAATCCAGATCGTTGATCAGTAAGGCCCACCACATAGAGTTCTTACATTCTCCCACTTGGGTCTCATTGAGCAACGTCAATGATTGTCATAAAATTTTGAAAATAAGTTTTGATATTAAGAAAACATCTGAATGGTTAACCAATGAAATAGTTGGACAATATGAGTAATGCTATTCAATCTGGTCCATCAAGACTGTCAGTATTGAAACGCGGTAGTCGTCACAACATTTAATTTAGGCGAAGTAAGACTAAGCGCAATCACAAATACTTTCAATCTTAACGACATAGATCACGAACTAGGAAATGTGGTATAAGGATTACACACTTTAGTGTGATGATATGTGCCTATCCTTAAGAGGTCCTGAAGCTTTTACATGTCTCTAACGAGACACGACTGTAGTTCTACTTACTCAAAATTTGCACATGTATATAGAGAAGCAGAAATAAATCTTTATATCAAAATTATCCAAACAAACTGTATAAAACGAGATCTCTAAGTGTCTGTGAAAATCAAAATATGCTCAACTCCTACTAACTGAAAACATCTATGGGATCAATAACTCCCATGGATGTTACATGCTCCTGAAATGGCGTGATAGGGAGCCCTTTAGTGAGCGGATCTGCAATCATCTGCTTAGTGCCGATGAATTCCACGGACACTTGATGATTCTGAACCCTTTCCTTTACAACAAGATACTTAATGTCGATATGCCTTGACCTTGACAAATGCTTATTGTTACTAGAGAAGAAAATAGTAGTCGAATTATCGCAAAATATTCTCAATGGTTTTGGGATATGCTCTAGTACCCGCAAACCTGTGAAGAGACTCTGTAACCATAGTGCCTGATTAGATGCCTCATGGCAGACAATATATTCAGCTTCCATAGTGGATGAGGTTGTGGTAGATTGTTTCACGTTTTTCTACGACACAGGTCCTCCCATCATCATGAAGATGTATCCTGAAGTAGACTTTTTAGTGTCAATGCAGCCTGCAAAGTCTGCGTCTGAATATCCGATAAACTCTAACTGATCAGATCTTCTGTATGTGAGTCTGAAGTCTTTCGTTCTCTGAAGATACCGTAATACTTTCTTTGCAGCTACCCAATGTTACATTCCTGGATTAGATAGATATCTTCCTAACATTCCAGTGACAAAGACAATGTCTGGTCATGTACAGACTTGAGCATACATGATGATCCCTACTACTGATGCGTAAGGAAATTCTTTCATTCGATTCTTTTCGAAATTATTCTTTCGACACTGAAATAAACCAAATTTGTCGCCCTTCACAATGGGCGACTTTCTTGGAGCACAATTTTGCATGTCATACCTTTCGAGTACCCTACTAATGTAGGCCCTCTGTGACAGACTGAACAGTCCAAGTGTTCTGTCACGGCGAATCTCAATGTCGATGACGTAAGAAGCTTCACCAAGGTCTTTCATTTCAAACCTTTGAGATAAGAATTTCTTGGTGTCGCTCAGCATCCTGGTATTACTGCTAGCTAAAAGAATGTCATCAATATACAAAATCATCATAACGAACTTACTCCCACTGGTTTTAATGTAGATGCATTCATCTGCAGTATTTTCTACAAAGCCATATGAGGAAATTACTTCATGAAACTTAAGGTACCACTGTCGCAATGCCTGTTTCAACCCATAGATGGACTTCTTAAGTTTGCAAACCAAATGTTCTGAGCCAGTAGCTACAAAACCTTCGGGCTGCAACATGTATATATTCTCATTTAGATCCCCATTGAGAAATGCAGTCTTTACATCCATCTGATGTAACTCTAAATCCATATGAACTACAAGAGCCATTATGATACTGAATGAGTCTTTCTTAGATACTGGTGAGAAAGTCTCCTTAAAGTCAATGCCCTCACGTTGGTTAAAACCCTTGGCAACAAGTCTGGCTTTATGTCGTTCGACATTACCTTTGGAGTCCCGTTTGGTTTTAAATATCCATTTACAACCAATCGGCCTTATTCCAGCGAGTAACTCTACAAGATCTCATACTTTATTGTGTTGTATGGATTTCAACTCATCTTTCATGGCATTAAACCAACGAGAAGGATCAGCACTTTGTTTGACTTGTGTAAAGGATTCAGGGTCCTTGTCTACCCCTATGTCAAAGTCGTGCTCCTGTAAGTATACGATGTAATCGTCTCGATTTACAGGCCTTCTCTCTCTTTCAGATCTTCTCAATGGTTTAGTTTGTTGGGTCTGATCTTGATTTTCCTCATCAGTGGTTTGTATGTGAGGTTCTACGTGGTGCTCTGCAGTGACTGCAGAATCAACTGCATCATTAATGTCCACGTAGTCTAGGTTGACTATGACAGGAGTCACAGTCCTTTGTTCCTAAAATACAAAATTGCGTATGTTCGTGCTCTCACTATTTTCAGTGTCCTCAATGAATCTGGCATTCCCAATCTCAACAATCCTGATAGAGTGGGAAGGACAGTAAAATCGATAGCCTTTGATCTTTCCGGATATCCAATGAAGAAACAACTTATGGTTCTAGGATCAAGCTTATTTTCATGCTGGTTATAAACTTTGGCCTCAGCAGGACAACCCGAAACATATAGATATCGGAGACTTGGTTTTCTCCCATTCCACAACTCAAAAGGAGTTTTGTTAACTGCTTTGCTGGGAACCCTATTTAGTATATGAATTGCGGTTTTGATCGCATCACCCCAAGAGATTCTGGCAATGTCGAATTGCTGACCATGCTTCGCACCATATCCATAAGGGTGCGATTGCGTCTCTTAGCCACTCCATTCTGCTCTGGAGTATCAGGCATAGTGTACTAAGCTATAATGCCACAATCCTGTAAGTATTTAGCGAATGGCCCTGGATTGCATCCTGATTCGTCATATCTGCCATATTATTCACCACCACGGTCAGATCTGACAACTTTAATTCTCTTATTGAGTTGATTTTCAACTTCGGCCTTATAGATTTTGAAAGCATCCAGGGCATCTGATTTCTCACTAATAAGGTATAGGTATCTGAAGCGAGAGTAGTCATCTATAAAGGTAATGAAATATTTGTGGCCACTCCATGAGGCTGTAGGGAATAGTCCACAGATATCTGTATGTACAACCTCTAGTAGACCTATACTCCTGGTTGCACCTTTCTTTCTTGTTCTAGTCTGTTTCCCTTTTATGTAATCAATGCATACTTTATACTCAGAGAAGTCTAGAGAATGCAAAATTTCTTCTCGCACAAGCCTGTCTAATCTCTCACGAGATATATGGCATAACCGCTTGTGCCACAGCATGAAGGAATTCTCATAGTCTAGTCTTCGTTTGGATCCCACCTTATTTCCATGCAAGGTATTAATATTATAGACGTGAGAGGCAATCAAGTCTAACTGGTATAAGTTGTTTACTAAAGAGCCGGTTCCAACTTTAATCAAATTAAAGTACATACTAAAACTTTTATTTTCAAAGTGGAATGAATATCCCAACTTATCCAAACAGGAAATTGAAACTAAATTGCGCCTTATAGATGACACACAAAATGTATCTACGAAATCCAAAAAATGACCAGACTTCGACTTAAGCCTACAGACTCCTATTGCCTTCACGTCAACCTTGACACCATTGCCTACATAAACTGAGCTCTTCGCATCAGTTGGTGGTCTGGCCTGTAGTAATTCCTACATAGAAGTGCATATGTGAATAGTAGTTCCTGAATCTATCCACCAGGAATCCGCTGACACATCAGTTAGATTAGATTCAAAACAGACAAGAACAGAATGATTACCTTTCTTTATGAGCCAATTCTTAAAGCCTTCGCAGTCTTTCTTGAAATGACCCACCTTATTGTAAAAGAAGCACGGTTTGCCTTTAACCCGTTTGCGTTTAGATCCATTTCCAGACTGATTCTCATGGTTTCCAGATGGAGGACCAGAGAATCCATTATTAGAACCTTGTTTCCTCTTCTTCTTACCTTTATTCCCTTGCCCATGCCCATGACCTGAGGTCACCATATTAACATTTTGAACTTTAACCACCTGCCTGATCCTGTCTTCTTCTTAGACACACTAAGTGATAAGTTCATCCAATGTCCACATGTCCTTCAGAGTGTTATAGTTTACCAGGAACATGCCGAATTGGGAAGGTAGGTTATTCATGATCAAATGAACCAGTTGATCATCAGTGAGTACAAGCCCTAGAGCACGAATCTTAGAAACAACCTCAATCTGCTCTACAATGTATTCACAGATGCTGCCTTTTCCATTGTAGGACGAGCGAGTCAACTTATTCAGAAGAATGCCCACCTCAGACTTATCAGATTTCTTGAATCGTTTTCCTATTTCAGTCAGAAAAACTTTGGCCTTATCTGTTTTAGGCATGACACCCTTCAACGATTCATAAATTGAATACTTAATGACTTTCAGGCATGTATCATTTGATCTAAACCATGCAACCCATCGATTATATTCAGCTTCAGTGGCATTATCAGATGGCTTTGGTGGTTCTGGTGTTATAAGGGCAAGATCTAATTGAAGACAGCCTAGTACAACTTCAATGACGTTCTTCCATTGAGCGTAATTAGATCCATTAAGGGCAGAGACTTGATGCGTATTAGTTGGAATTAAGACTGAAATAGAAGAGATACATATATACTCAGATTAGTTGATAATTTCACAAATTAATTTCGTGAATGTAAACAAAATATCAGGCTAAATGAATCAATTCAGTTGTTAAGGGAGGCATTAATTGAATCATCTAAGATGACGATGGGCCCAACCATCTCATCCTAGTGAGAATCTATTACATCATTATCATTCCTCCTGTGGGTGGCAATGACAACATGTTAGTGATCCTCCTGAACATGAAGCTAAGTGATGTAAGTCATGTAAATCTGAGACACTCAACACCTGTGGGTGAGATGAGTCTTTCAGTTTTACATTACCAACAACATTTACTTCACCCATTTACGTGTCTGCTAAACGATAATCGTCTGTGTTTTCGTTACCGTTCACATGAAAACGTGAACGCAACTGTATGCAATCCTCCTTATCCCAATGTTACAAATCTGTACTTGTAAAGTTTTCATCGATTGAGGTCACTATGGTGGCTAACACAACTGAATCCAAAGCTACAAATATAAACTTTAAGATTGCTATTATAATCCTGCCTCTTAATGGAATACATAAAAAAAAAAAATTTCATTCCGATGTCCCCATAAATTAGTTGGTATTGACCTTTTGGAAAATAAAGGTATCATAAAGCGAAAAATACGGATAGGTTTCACACCATATATCCCAACCGTCAATATCAACACCTAACGATGGGTGATGGGCTAATGGGGTCATATCAAGACTCTGTATTGTTAGGCAATTATCAATGAGTAAAACAAATATGGTGTATATGATGTACATGATAGACCGAACAAAAAAATAACCTTTTACTATTAGATGTGGAGATCCATCCATGGGTGTCCATAATATGGATGGGTCAAACCCATATTCTAAATATTCATCAAATAAAGGTTATGATCTCTATTTTCTATCAAGAGAATAAACCAGCTTGAGTGCTCATTATGGGCTGAATGTTTATGAGTTAGGTGTGGGTACATATATATGATGTTAGATGAATCTGAACCACATGATCCAATAGATGTGCCCAATAAATAATCAAGAGAATGATCTACTGATGGGCCCACTAGGTGATAGAATGTACTGGACGTAATGTCCCTGGATACGATGATGGGCCAAGTACAGGTATCAGGCCCAACATATGCATAACAGTGGGCGGTAATGTACTGAATGGGGCCAGCACATGTATTGAGCCCATCTTATAAAGTCGGATCCGGGCTGCAATCTTTAAGCGGATCCGAGATTATCAAAATCGGGTCAGCTGACCCGTCTATTATATAAGGTCATTTTCGACCTAATTCGGCTGCTGTAGGCAAAAGAGGGAGAGATGGGAGTCCTCCACGCCGCTTGTCCATTCGCAATCTAACGAAGGCCCGACCACAGATATCTTCGACGGTGCCAATGAAGATGGCGCTTCCGCCCTCGATTAAAAGTTCTTGCGGCTAAGTGGGAAAAGCAAAGAATATCGATGGGAGACAGGAAATCCATGTCTGCCATACAGGTGAGGGTGCAAACCTCATGCTATCTAAGACCCAAATGAGAAGGATTTGAGGTTTCGAAGGTCTTTAATTTGTTAAATGAGTTAGGTTCAGAAACCCTAATCATATGATTTGGGATTTTCGAAAATATCATGTCTGAATTTTGGGGCTTTGTTATTGAGTTCCCCAATAGTGACATCTAAGTTCTGAAATCACTGCTACTAGGTTTGGGATTCCAATTTAAGATCCCCAATTGTTCAAATTTGGGAATCCGAAAACTGAAATTCCCAATTTGGAAATTTGGGTTTGAAATCTGAAAAATCCCCAATCTGAGATTTGGGATGCAAAATCCCTAATCAATATCTAGATTTGGGGTATGGATCTAAAGTCCCCAATGTGGGATTTGGGATTCGAAATCCCTAATTCTAGATTTGGGATTAAAATCCCAGATATAAACCCTGTTTTACTGCATGGGTTTTGAATTCGAAAAAACCTAATTCGAATCAAAACTTAAAAATAGATGAATTTGATCATATATGCTGTGCACAGATGGCTTTGATACCAACTGTGAGACTTAATCTATATGTGGAATAGGCCCACGGATCTGTCTGTGCATGGGACATGGTGATCAGGGTTCAAATGGCTTACCTTGCTGTGCCGCCATGGAAGCCGTATAAGAATACCAGAAATACCGATAGAGCTGTGATCTTCCTCTCCTTCACACCCTTTCTGCAAAACTATAGATGGGATACGATTTCTACCTTGTGGTGTAGGATCGGGGACCCAGCTCTCTTTTATAGAGACTGTGGAGAGAGAGTTTGAAACCCATCAAAACTCTCTCTCCCACGCTCCACATTGTTGTGTCCTAGTTCGACTCAAATTGCCTTGCGTAAGGCTATAACATTCCACCCCAAATACGTAGTGCTGCGCAGATAGATTGCGCAGCGTATCACCTTAAGTCAGGCCCACTGAATAACTCAATCAAATAGTCCAACTAGAATACCATCCAGATTGTTGATCAGTAAGGCCCACCACATAGAGTTCTTATAAGTACGTACGGTGTATTTGCTTACCGTTTCCCTGATGGATTATATATTTATTTCCACTGTATATGGTGCCAATAGCTTTAGAGATTATTGCCCCCACAATCTGGCTTCATAACAGTGGTTAAAGGAAGGTAAAGCAGTGGTAAAAATATAATTGATTGGCAATGAATCATTAACAATTTATTGCAAAGGAATGGCTTAAATGTAAGGCGCTTCCTTCACTCCTCTTTAAACATGTGCATTTCAAATGACTTCTCCTCTACTGTGCCAGTAGCTAACCTGGAGGGCATGCAACTCTGGGGTGATGTCATGTTACATATATAAAATCCACTTTATTTATTGAGTGAGAACCATATTAAATATAAGCCAAAATAAAAACTCACACGGGCAACACCATTTAGAATAATGTATGAGCTGACATGGCTACACCATTTAGAATGTATGAGCTAACATGGGAAACTTGCTCTTCAAGCAGCTAAATTCAGGTCCACCTTGCATTTTCTATTAATCTTGGTGGGCTAGAGCTGATTTCCATTCCCACTGATTTATGTGGTGTGGCCCATCTTAATTGCGGACCACCTTGTATCTTAGTTGATATACGACATAGAATGAATGCTGACCTTGTTACCACTGATGTTCGTGATGACCCAATCATGAGGTTTGCACAGACCACATGACACAAGAGATTTTTACGTGAAAAACCCTCGAAGAGGTAAAAACCACGGGACTTCCTCACAAGCAATAAGTCAGGTGACTATGGGACTGTGAAGATGGAAAATTTTGGCGTATCGAAGATCGTAGGGGTCGGTGATATTTGTGTAAAGACCGATGTGGGCTGCACATTGGTTCTCAGGGATGTGAGGCTCATTCCAGACCTTCGCCTCAACTTGATGTCGACGGAAAAGTTGGATGACGATGGCTATGAAAGTCAGTTTGCTTGTGAGCAATAGAAGCTCATCAAGGGTTCGTTGATCGCAGCTAGAGGAAAGAAGTATTGCACCCTTTATAAGGCAAGTGTCAGTGTGTGCAAGGGTGGGTTGAACACAGCGGAAGATTCAACTATTGACATGTGGCATATGCATCTAGGCCACATGAGTAAAAAAAAGGGTTTCAGGTACTAGCGAGGAAGCGACTCATTCCAGACGTGATACGTATACCTCTCAAAACCTGTATTGATTGTTTATCAGGGAAACAACATAGAGTTTCATTTGTTAAAACTGTTTCTCATGTTAATAAAGTGCATGCATTAGATTTGGTTTATTCTGATGTTTGTGGTCCTATGAGGATAAAAACCTTGGGTGGAGCATTGTATTTTGTCACTTTTATAGATGATGCATCTAAGAGGGTTTGTGTTTATATTTTGAAATCCAAGGATGAGGTCTTTGGTGTGTTTAAATTGTTTCATGCTATGGTCAAGAGAGAGACAGGTAGATCATTGAAGTGCATCCGTACTAACAATGGTGGTGAATACATCGGTGACTTTCATGAGTACTGTAAGTCACTGGGTATACGGCATGAACAGACGGTTCCCAAGACCCCCCATCATAATGGTGTGGCTGAGTGAATGAATTGCACCATCGTAGAGAGAATTAGATGCATGTTATCCCATACGAAATTGTCCAAGACGTTCTGGGGAGAAGCAATGCACATAGCAGTGTATCAGATAAATAAGTGTCCATCAGCCCCGTTGAATGGAGAAGTGCCTAAGAAGGTGTGGACTGGACCGAATCCATCGTACAGTCATCTCAGGGTGTTTAGATGCAGGGCATCCGTTCACATACCAAAGGATGAGAGGTTCAAGTTTGATATGAAGATCAGGTAGTGTGTGTTCTTGGGGTACGGTGACGAAAAGTTCAGTTACATAATGTGGGATCCGACCGAGAAGAAGCTCGTCAGGAGCAGAGATGTGGTTTTCTTTGAAGATTAGTGTATAGAAGACATTGGTAAGCTAGAGAAGAACCAGCCTAGTTCAGGTGACATACAGGATATAGATCCTATTATTTCTCCTGTGGTGCTTGATGACGGGGGAGTACAGTAAGGTGCAGAGGACGATGGAGTTTCTTTAAAAGATGGACCAGGGGAGCAGCCCCCACTTAATCCACCTTTGAGCTACACGTGAGTAGGTCATCTAGGGATTATGCTGATTGATGGGGGAGAGCTAGAAGATTATTCTGAGGCCCTAGCCGACGAGCATAAGGGGGAGTGGTTGAAAGTTATGTAAGAGGAGATAAAATCCTTGCATAAGAACCACACCTATGATATGATGAAATTGCCTAAGGGTAAGAAAGCTTTGAGCAACAAGTGGGTGTTCAGAAAGAATGTTGAGTAGAAGAATTCACAGACGAGGTTCAAGGCCAGACCTGTAGTGAAAGGGTTGGGTCAGAGGAAAGGCATAGACTTTGAGGAAATATTCTCACCAGTGGTGAAGATGACATTCATACGGGTGTTACTTGGGTTGACGGCTAGCATGGATCTGGAGATAACGCAGTTAGATGTTAAAACTGTCTTCCTCAATGGTGACTTGTAAGAAGAGATTTACATGCACCAACCAGAGGGGTTCGAAGTCAAGGGCAAAGAGCATATGGTGTGTAGGCTGAGGATGAGCTTGTATGGGCTGAAACAAGCTCCACGTCAATGGTACAAGAAGTTCGACTCATTTATGTTAAAGCATGGGTATGACAAAACGGAGTCGGACCACCGTGTGTTCACACGTAAGTTCTCAGATGGTGATTTCTTAGTTCCGTTGTTATATGTTGATGACATGCTCATCATGAGAAAAGACATCAAGAAGATTGACAGGCTGAAACAGGAGTTGGGCAAGTCATTTGCGATGAAAGACTTGGGCCTAGCTAAACAGATCTTAGGAATGGAAATAACCCGTGACAGGAGCAGCAAGAAGTTTTGGCTGTCACAAGAGCGATATATTGAAAAAGTCCTAGAGCTGTTTAATATGAATGCAGCGAAGCCGGTCAATACCCTACTGGATGGTCACTTTAGATTGAGCGACAGACAATGTCTCAAGACGAAGGTAGAGGTGGAAGAGATGTAGAAGATACCCTGCTCATCAGCTGTAGGAAGTTTAATATATGTTATGGTGTGTACACGCCCAGACATAGCATATGCGGTTTGTGTTGTCAGTCAATATCTTGACAATCCTGGTAAAGAGCATTAGGCAGTGGTGAAATGGATACTGCGGTATCTAAGAGGCTCATCCAGGTTGAGTCTATACTATGGCGACGGAAAACCTGTATTAGAGGGCTATACAAATGCAGATATGGCAGGCGACATAAACTCCAGGAAGTCTACATCGAGGTTCATGTTCACGTTTGCAAGGGGAGCGATTTCTTGGCATAGTAAGTTATATAAGGTCGTAGCATTGTCGACGACAGAGGTCGAGTATATTGCAGTCACAAAGGTATGTAAAGAGATGCTTTGGATGAAGAGGTTCCGACAAGAACTTAGCCTGAAGCAGGAGTAGCACATGATCTATTGCGATAGTCAAAGTGTTATACACTTGAGCATGAATCCAAGTCAGCATTCCAAATCGAAGCACATAGAGATTCGGTATCACTGGATCAGGGATACTTTGGAACAGAAGATATTACAGCTTGAGAAGGTCCACACGGACGATAATGGATCAGACATGATGATCAAGGCATTGGTTAAGGGAAAGTTTGAGGTTGTTAGAAACCGGGCTAGCTTGAAGATGACAGATTTCTCTTATGTTAAAAAAGGAGAGATTTGATGTGGTTTTTTTCCCAGGCTCGACCGGTCGTAAGCTTGACTTGACCGGTCGAGGGCTAGTGCACGACCAGTCGTAAACTGGCATGACTCGTTTTCCAGTGAGTTGTGGTTTTGGATTTTCAAGGTGCTCGACCAGGTATGGGATGTGCTTGACTAGTCGAGGGTGCAACTTGACTGGTCGAGGACTCTGCACGACCAGTTGAGGTTATGCAAATTTGATTTCATCTTTGTGCATGATGCAAAAATCGGAGGCGGTTTCGCAAGAGGTGTGAAAGGGAGTTTCCTAAAATATAAATAAGAGGTACTTAGGGCTTTCTAGGTAATGTAAGAGGGTTTCCTAAAGCTTTGTAAGAGTTTGCTAAAGGGTTTAGGGTTATCAAAGGTGTGTGTGTGTGTGTGAGAGAGAGAGAGAGAGAGAGAGAGAGAGAGAGAGAGAGAGAGAGAGAGAGAGAGGGAACCTTGTGGAAGGGAGGTTATGCTCATAGAGGTGATCTATTATGCACTTGATATCTCAGCGCTTCTACGTTCTCGCGATCAGTGAGATCTCTCCGTTTTTCTTTTATTCTCTTATTGTTTATCCACTCCTACGTGAGTGAAGAAGTTTGTAACATTCTACTTCATAGTAGATTGTTGATCTCGACGAAGTCTCGTATTTTTTACCTCTTTAAGGGTTTTTCAAATAAAATTCTCTCGTGTGGTTTGTACTTTGATTTATTTCATTGCTTTATTATCCCATAATTTTGATTTGTTTTGGGAGGCTAGATCCTAAGGTTTTGTGCAAGGCCCCCAACACACCCAGTTATCAGTCATCGTAGGAGAAGGGAAAAGCCTAATGAAGGTTGGTCGGCAAATAAACTTTATGAAGACCTTAATTAGTTTTCATTGGCAGTCATTAATCTCTACCGTTTCGTGTGGTGTGTGGTGAGATCCACACGAGCTTGGGTTCCACCTCAATTTTCAGCTAATGCCCTAAAATGAGCTGAAAATATGAGTTAATTATGTAACACAAACAAATAAATAAACAGATACGTCATGGTTTGGCCAACAAATCTTTTCCAACAGCCAGCTGGGTGGCGTAGGTCACCACCCAATCTAAGTCAAACCACTGGGGGAGTAAATTAGGTGTACCCAGCCTCCACCCAATCTAAGTCAAACCAGTTGGGAGTAAATTAGGTGTACCCAGCGTCAGCCGACACTATGTGCTCTGACATAGAGGCCACCTTGATGTGTGACATATATATATATATATATATTATATATATATAATATATATATATATATATATATATATATATATTATATACTATATATGTGTGTGTGTGTGTGTGCGCGCGCGCGCGTGTGTGTGGAAGTCCAAAATAAAAGCATCCAAATCTCAAGTGGACCACACCATAGTAAAAAGTGGTGATTAAACGTTCACCATTAAAAACTTCCTAAGGCCCACCATAATGCCCACTATAATGTTTATTTGTTATCCAACCTGTTGATAAGGTCACACAGATGTGGATCCAAAACTTTTGGATTGGGAAGTGACCCTTGCCACCCAGCTGTTCAGTGTGGAAAAGATCCCATAAGAAAAGGTGACGATTAATGAACAAGTTGGTTGGCAAATACACATTGTGAAGGCCTTAATTAATTTTCATTAGTAGGCGTTCGATCTCTACTGTTTCGTGTGGTGTGTGGTGAGATCCACTTGAGTGTGCAACCTACCTCAATTATCAGCTGATGCCCAAAAATGAACTAAAGAAATGAATTAATTATGTGAAATAAATAAACAAATACGTCATGGTCTGGCTACAGATCTTCTCCAACAGCCAGCTGGGTGGCGCAGGGTCACTACCCAATCTAAATCAAACGAGTCCGGACCGTATTAGCTGCGCTCAGCCTCAACCGACACTATGTGCTCTGACCATAGAGCCCACCTTGATGTGTGATTTTATATCCATGCCGTCCACCAGTTTTTACCAGCTCATTTTTTAGTACAAGTCCAGAATAAAAGCATCCAAATCTCAAGTGGACCACACCATAGTAAGAAGTGGTGATTAAACGTTCACAGTTAAAAACTTCCTGAGCCCCACCGTAATGCCCACTGTAATGTTTATCGGCTATCCAACCTGTTGATAAGGTCACACAGATGTGGATTCAAAACTTTTGTGGTTATGAGAAGTTTTTAATGGACAATCACCACCGCATGAGATTTTTATTTGCTTCATTTTTGAGCTAATGCCCTAACAGAAGCTGGAAAAATGGATAAATGGTGTGGATATACCACACATACATCAAGGTGGGCCCTACTGTAAGGGCTGCACCGTGTATGGCGAGGACGCACGGTGGGGCACCTGCTCGTCTCCCCGGGTTAGGTGCAAGTCCCATCCCAAAATCAAGTCAGCTAATGAAACCAGCCAAGCAGATCTACGGAGAGTACGCAATCTCAACGACTTTCAACTAACTCACGTTCAAGTTCCTTGAAAGGAGCGGATTTTAGCCCGGTACGACTGACTTACCCGCTGAAACCTACTCCTTTTTACTTTACTATAATAAACCCCGTCTGTACGGTCGACTTACCAAACGTTGAAAATGCCTCACCTTTTACCTTCAACCGGATCGGCTCCTTTTACCTTCAACCGGATCGGCTGGTGGTCGAAGACGAGCGCTTACGCTCCTCGAACTCTGAGTTGTACGAACGGTTCAAAAGAGATCAACGTTACACGGACCCACAATTTTCACCCACATTTCGAGATCGTTACGGAGCATTATTAAAAAAAAAATAATAATAATAATAATAATAACACATAACTAAAGATCAACTGGACCTCGCCACAAAGAGCTGTGGGAAAATTGATTTTCAGGGTTGAAAATTTTGCTGGGTAACCCTAAAAGGGTTTCAATGGTAGACGTTCAAATCCCCCTGCCTTTTACAGTGTGGTCCATTTGGTAGTTAGATCTGGCTTATTTTTGGTCTTAAGTCTTAATATGAGTTCACCAAATAGATGGGCGGTTTGGATATAACACAGACCTCATGATGGCACTCACAAAAGCAACTAAGATTACAAGGCAAAAAAAAAAAAAAAAAAAAAAAAAAAAAACAAAAGAAGAAGAAGAAAAAGCCCAGGCTACGGCCACGCCGGGTGTGACAGATTTTTTTTTTTTTTTTTTTTTGTGACACGGATAACTCTTTTCCTTGCATTTTTCTCTAATACATAATATTATATATATATATATATATATATAATATATATATATATATATATATATATATATTATATATATATAAAATTATAAAAAAAATATTTTTCTATCTTTTAATTCATTTCTTTCTCTATTTATTTAGCAAGCATATCTCCTAAACTAGAATGAATTACTTAACGCACCCCATATGATTTTGGGGTAAGAGAATCTACTTTAGCCAACCAAGTGTAATTATTTTCAGAGACTCTATCGGGTTGATGGTCGAAAATCCATTTTATTCATTTTGCGTTCAATTTCAATCAGTTCGCGACCAATTTCATTCATTTCAATCACTTCGCGGTCAATTTCATTCACTTCACGGTCAATTTCAATCAATTCGCGATAAATTTCATTAACCTCGCAATCAATTTCATGCATTTCGAGGTGAATTCCGGCGAATTCCACTCACTTCACAGTCAATTTCATGCATTTCGAGGTCAACTCCCTTCACTTCACGGTCAATTCCAGGCATTTCACCGTCAATCCCGACGATTCCCCACACTTC
Organism: Magnolia officinalis; assembly: GCA_021015155.1. Lineage (NCBI taxonomy): Eukaryota > Viridiplantae > Streptophyta > Magnoliopsida > Magnoliales > Magnoliaceae > Magnolia > Magnolia officinalis. The sequence goes on from JAJHSJ010000017.1 coordinate 18,252,794, forward strand.
ACAGTCAATTCCATGCATTTCACAGTCAATTCCATTCACTTCGCGGTCAATTCCGTGTATTTCACGGTCAATTCCATGCATTTCACGGTCAATACCAGTGATTCCGCTTCACTTCACGGTCAATTACATGCATTTCACAGTCAATTCCCTTCACTTCACGGTCATTTCAATGCATTTCACGGTCAATCCCCTTCACTTCACAGTCAATTCCATGCATTTCATGGTCAATTCCGGCAATTTCCCTTAACTTCACTGTCAATTCCATGCATTTCACGGTCAATCAACAGAATTGAAGGGAATTGACCGTGAAATGCATTGAATTGACCGTGAAGTGAAAGGGAATCGACGAGATTAACCGTAAAATGAATGGAAATGACCGTGAAGTGAAGCGAATCGACCGTAAAATGCACAGAATTGACTATGAAGTGAAGGGAATTAACCATGAAATGCATTAAATTGACCGTGAAGTGAAAGAAAATTGTCGGGATTGACCGTAAAATAAATGGAAATGGCCGTGAAAGGAGTTGAATTGATCGTGAAGTGAAGGGGAATCGCCGGGATTGACCGTAAAATGAATGAAAATGACCGTGAAGTGAAGGGGATTGACCGTGAAATGAATTGAATTGACCATGAAGTGAAGGGGAATCACCGGAATTGACCGTGAAATGCATGAAATTGACTATGAAATGAAGGGAATTGATCGTGAAATGCACGGAATTGACCGTGAAGTGAAGGGAATTGACCGTGAAATGCATTGAATTGACCATGAAGTAAAGGGGAATCGCCAAAATTGACCATGAAATGCATGAAATTGATCGTGAAATGAAGGGAATTGACCGTGAAATGCAAGGAATTGGCCGTGAAGTGAAGGGAATTGACTGTGAAATGCATTGAATTGACCATGAAGTGAAGGGGAATCACCGGGATTGACCGTGAAATGCATGAAATTGACCGTGAAATGAAGGGAATTGACTGTGAAATGCACAGAATTGACCATGAAGTAAAGGAAATTGACCGTGAAATGCATGGAATTGAAAATGAAGAGAAGGGGAATCGTCAGGATTAACTGTGAAATGCATGGAATTGACCGTGAAATGAAGGGAATTGACCGTGAAATGCACGGAATTGACCGTGAAGTGAAGGGAATTGACCGTGAAGTGCATGAAATTGACCGTGAAGAGAAGGAGAATCGTCGGGATTGACCATGAAATGCGTGGAATTGACCATGAAATGAAGGAAATTGACCGTGAAGTGAAAGGAATTGACTATGAAATGCATTGAATTGACCGTGAAGTGAAAGGGAATCGTCGAGATTGACCGTGAAATGAATGGAAATGACCGTGAAGTGAAGGGAATCGACCGTGAAATGAAGGGAATTGACCGTGAAGTGAAGGAAATTGACCGTGAAATGCATTGAATTAACCATTAAGTGAAAGGGAATCGCCGGGATTGACCGCGAAATGAATAGAAATGACCGTGAAGTGAAAGGAATTGACAGTGAAATGCACAGAATTGACCATGAAGTGAAGGGAATTGACCGTGAAATGCATTGAATTGACCGTGAAGTAAAGGAGAATCACCGGAATTGATCGTGAAATGCATGAAATTGACCGTGAAATGAAGGGGATTGACTATGAAATGCACGGAATTGACCATGAAGTGAAGGAAATTGACCGTGAAATGCATTGAATTAACCGTGAAGTAAAGGGAATCACCGAAAATGACCGTGAAATGCATGAAATTGATCGTGAAATGAAGGGAATTAACCGTGAAATGCAAGGAAATAACCGTGAAATGTATTGTATTGACCGTGAAGTGATGGGGAATCGCCGGGATTGATCGTGAAATTCATGGAATTGACCGTGAAATTAAGGGAATTGACTGTGAAATGCACCGAATTGACCGTGAAGTAAAGGGAATTGACTGTGAAGAGAAGGGGAATCGTCGGGATTGACCGTGAAATGGGTGGAATTGGCCATGAAATGAAGGGAATTGACCATGAAATGCACAAAATTGATCGTGAAGTGAAGGGAATTGACCGTGAAAAGCATGGAATTGACCGTGAAGAGAAGGGGAATCGTCGGGATTGACCATGAAATGAAGGGAATTGACCGTGAAATGTACGGAATTGACCGTGAAGTGAAGGAATTAGCCATGAAATGCATGGAATTAACCGTGAAGTGAAGGGGAATTGTCGGGATTGACTGTGAAATGGATGGAATTGACCGTGAAATGAAGGAAATTGACCCTGAAATGCACAGAATTGACTGTGAAGTGAAGGGAATTGACCGTGAAGAGAAGATGAATCGTCGGGATTGACTATGAAATGTGTGGAATTGACTGTGAAATGAAGGGAAGTGACCGTGAACTGAAGGGAATTGACCGTGAAATGCATTGAATTGACTGTGAAGTGAAAGGGAATCGTCGAGATTGACCGTGAAATGAATGGAAATGACCGTGAAGTGAAGGGAATCGACTGTGAAATGAAGCGAATTGACCATAAAGTGAAGGGAATTGACTAATGCATTGAATTGACAATTAAGTGCAAGGGAATCGCTGGGATTGACCGCAAAATGAATGGAAATGACCGTGAAGTGAAGGGGATATTGACTGTGAAATGAATGGAAATGACCGTGATGGGAAGGGGATTGACTGTGAAATGAATTGAATTGATCGTGAAGTGAAGGGCACTGCCGGAATTTACCGTAAAATGTATGAAATTGACCATGAAATGAAGGGAATTGATAGTGAAATGCACGGAATTGACCGTGAAGTGAAGGGAATTGACCGTGAAATGCATTGAATTGACCTTGAAGTAAAGGAAAATTGTTGGAATTGACCATGAAATGCATGAAATTGACCGTGAAATGAAGGAAATTAACCATGAAATGCACGGAATTAACCGTGAAGTGAAGGGAATTGACTGTGAAATGCATTGAATTAACTGTGAAGTAAAGGGGAATCACCAGAATTCACCAAGAAATGTATGAAATTGACTGTGAAATGAAGGGAATTGACCGTGAATTGTAAGAAATTGACCGTGAAGTGAAGGGAATTGACCATGAAATGCATTGAATCAACCGTGAAGTGATGGGGAATCGCCAGGATTAACCGTGAAATTCATGGAATTGACCGTGAAATGCATGGAATTGACCGTTAAGTAAAGGGATTTGACCGTGAAGAGAAGGGGAATCGTTGGGATTGACCTTAAAATGCATGGAATTGACCATGAAATGAAGGGGATTGACCGTGAAATGCACGGAATTGACCGTGAAGTGAAGGGAAATGACTGTGAAATGCATGAAAATGATCGTGAAGAGAAGGGGAATCGTCGGGATTGACCTTGAAATGCATGGAATTGACTATGAAATGAAGGGAATTAACCGTGAAATGCACGGAATTGACCATGAAGTGAAGGGATTTGATCGTGAAATGCAAGAAATTGACAGTGAAGTGAAGGGGAATCATCGAGATTAACCGTGAAATAGATGGAATTGACCGTAAATGTAAGGAATTGACCGTGAAATGCATTAAATTGACCGTGAAGTGAAAAGGAATCGCCGAGTTTGGCTATGAAATGGATGGGAATGACCGTGAAGTGAAGGGCATCGACCGTGAAATGAACAGAATTGACCGTGAAGTGAAGGAAATTGACTGCGAAATGCATTGAATTGACCGTGAAGTGAAAGGGAATTGCAGGGTTTGACCATGAAATTAATGGAAATGACCGTGAAGTGAAGGGGATTGACCATGAAATGAATTGAATTGATCGTGAAATGAAGGGAATTGACCGTGAAATGTATTGAATTGACCGTGAAGTGAAAGGGAATCGTCGGGATTGACCGTGAAATGAATGGAAATGACCGTGAAGTGAAGGGCATCGATTGTGAAATGAACGGAATTGACCGTGAAGTGAAGGGAATTGATCGTGAAGTGAAAGAGAATCGCCCGGTTTGACCGTGAAATGAATGGAAATGACCATGAAATGAATTGAATTGACCCTAAAGTGAAGGAAAATAGCCGGGATTGACCGTGAAATGAATGAAAATGACCGTGAAATGAAGGGGATTGACAGTGAAGTGAAGGGTTATAGTCGGAATTGACAGTGAAATGACGGGAATTAACCGTGAAATGCACAGAATTGACCGTGAAGTGAAGGGGAATCGCCGGAAATGACCGTGAAATGTATGAAATTGACCATGAAATGAAGGGAATTGACCGTGAAATGTACGGAATTGACCGTGAAGTGAAGGGAATTGACTGTGAAATGCATTGAATTGACCGTGAAGTAAAGGGGAATCGCCGGAATTGATCGTGAAATGCATGAAATTGACTGTGAAATGAAGGGAATTGGCAGTAAAATACACATAATTGACCGTGAAATGAAGGGAATTGATCGGGAAATGCATTCAATTGACCGTGAAGTGAAGGGGAATCACCAGGATTGACCATGAAATGCATGGAATTGACTGTGAAATAAAGGGAATTGACCATGAAATGCACGGAATTGACCCTGAAGTAAAGGTAATTGACCATGAAATGCATGGAATTGACCGTGAAGAGAAGGGGAATCATAGGGTTTGACCGTGAAATGAATGGAATTGACCGTGAAATGAACGGAATTGACGGTGAAGTGAAGGGAATTGACCGTGAAATGCATGTAATTGATCGTGAAATGTATGGAATTGACCGTGAAATGAAGGGAATTGACCGTAAAATGCACGGAATTGACCATGAAGTGAAGGGAATTAACCGTGAAATATATGGAATTGACCGTAAAGAGAAGGGGAATCGTCGGGATTGACCGTGGAATGCATGGAATTGACCGTGAAATGAAGGGAATTAACTGTGCAGTGAAGGGAATTGACCTCGAAATGCATTGAATTGACCATGAAGTGAAAGGGAATTGTCGGGATTGACCGTGAAATGAATGGAAATGACCGTGAAGTGAAGGGAATTAACCGTGAAATGCACGGAATTGACCGTGAAGCGAAGGGAATTGACCGTCAATTCAATTCATTTCACGGTCAATTCCCTTCACTTCACGGTGATTTTCCTTCACTTTATGGTCAATTTAATTCATTTCACGGTCAATTCCCTTCACTTCATGGTCAATTTTGTGTATTTCATGGTCAATTCCCTTCATTTCACGGTCAATTGCATTTCATGGTTAGTTCAAATCATTTTGCGGTCAATTCTGGCAATTCCTCTTCACTGTGTGGTCAATTCAATTCATTTCACGGGCAATCCCCTTCACTTCATGGTCAACTCCATTCATTTCACGGTCAATCCCAGCAAATTGTTTTCACTTCACGGTCAATTCCATGCATTTCTTGGTCAATTCCCTTCACTTCAAGGTCAATTCCGTGCACTTCACGGTCGATTCCCTTCACTTCATGGTCATTTCCATTCATTTCACGGTCAATCTCGGCGATTCCCTTTCACTTCACAGTCAATTCCCTTCACTTCACGGTCAATTCCGTGCATTTCACGGACGATTCCCTTCATTTCAAGGTCAATTTCATGCATTTCATAGTCCATTTCGGCAATTCCCCTTTACTTCATGGTCAATTCAATGCATTTCACGGTCAATTCCTTTCACTTGACGGTAATTTTCGTGCATTTAATGGTCAATTCCCTTCATTTCACGATCAATTTCATGCATTTCACGGTCAATTCCGGCGATTCCCCTTTACTTCACGGTCAATTCAATGCATTTCACGGTAAATTCCCTTCACTTCACGGTCAATTTCGTGCATTTCACGAACAATTCCCTTCATTTCACGGTCAATTTCATACATTTCACACTCAATTCCGACGATTCCCCTTACCTTCATGGTCAATTCAATGCATTTCACGGTTAATTCCCTTCACTTCACGGTCATTTCCATGCATTTCACAGTAAATTCCATGCATTCACGGTCAATTCCGGCGATTCCCCTTCACTTCACGGTCAATTTAATTCATTTTACGATCAATCCCCTTCACTTCACGGTCATTTCCGTTCATTTCACGGTCAATCCCGACGATTCCCTTTCACTTCACGATCAATTCAATGCATTTCACGGTCAATTCCCTTCACTTCATGGTCATTTCCATGCATTTCACAATCAATTCCCTTCATTTCACGGTTAATTTCATGCATTTCACGGTTAATTTCGGCGATTTCCCTTTACTTCACGGTCAATTCAATGCATTTTATGGTCAATTCTCTTCACTTCACGGTCAATTCTACGCATTTCATGGTTAATTCCCTTCATTTCACAGTCAATTTCATGCATTTCACGGTCAATTCCGGTAATTCCCCTTTACTTCACGATCAATTCATTTCATTTTAGGGTCAATTCCCTTTACTTCACCGTCAATTCTGTGCATTTCACGGTCAATTCCGGCGATTCTCCTTCACTTCACGGTCAATCCCCTTCACTTCACGGTCATTTCCATTCATTTCACGTCAATCCCGGTGATTGCCCTTCACTTCACGGTCAATTCAATTCATTTTACGGTCAATCCCCTTCACTTCACGGTCATTTCCATTCATTTCACGGTCAATCCCGACGATTCCCTTTCACTTCACGGTCAATTCAATGCACTTCACGGTCAATTCCCTTCACTTCACGGTCAATTCCCTTCATTTTACAATCAATTCCATGCATTTCACGGTCAACCCCGACGATTCCCCTTCTCTTCACGGTCAATTCCCTTCACTTCATGGTCAATTTCGTGCATGTCACGGTCAATTCCCTTCATTTCACGGTCAATCCCGATGATTCCCCTTCTCTTGACGGTCAATTCCATGCATTCCAACGGTCAATTCCCTTTACTTCCTGGTCAATTCCATGCATTTCACGATCAATTTTCCTTCACTTCACGATCATTTCCATGAATTTCACGGCCAATTTCGGCGATTCCGCTTCACTTCATGGTCAATTCTATGCATTTCACAATCAACTCCCTTCATTTCATGGTCAATTCCATGCATTTCACGGTCAATTCCGGCTATTCCCCTTCACTTCACCGTCAATTCAATACATTTTGTGGTCAATTCCCTTCACTTCACTGTCAATTCCACTCATTTCACGGTCAATTCCACTCATTTCATGGACAATCCCCTTCACTTGTAGCAATACCGACACTTTCGGTTATCTATGATATTATCGACGATATCGATATTGTTTCCATATCCCTAACCTACGATACTTGTAGTGATACCGATATTTCCGGTTATCAGTGATATTATCGACGATATCAAGATTGTTTTCGTATCCCTGGCCAGCGAAACTTGTAGTGATACCGATATTTCCGGTTATCAGCGATATTATCGACGATATTGATATTGTTTCCGTATCCCTGACCAGTGAAACTTGTAGCGATACCAATATTTCCGGTTATCGGCAATATTATCGACGATATCGATATTATTTCCGTATAGAACTGTGAAGTGAAGCGGAATCGCTATAATTAACCATGAAATGCATGGAAATGACCGTGATGTGAAGGGAATTGACCATGAAATGCATGGAATTAACCGTGAAGTGAAGGGAATTGACCGTGAAATGTATTGAATTGACCATGAAGTGAAGAGGAATCACCGGAATTGACCGTGAAATGCATGGAATTGACCGTGAAATGAAGGGAGTTGACTGTGAAATACATAAAATTGACCCTGAAATGCATGAAAATGACCGTGAAGTGAAGGGAATTAACCGTGAAATGCATGGAATTAACAGTGAAATGAAGGAAATTGACCGTGAAGTGAAGCGGAATCACCGGAATTGACCGTGAAATGCATGATAATGACCGTGAAGTGAAGGGAATTGACCGTGAAATGCATGGAATGACTGTGAAGTGAAGGGAATGACCATGTGAATACATGGAATTGGCAGTGAAGTGAAGCGGGAATCGCAGGATTGACCGTGAAATGCTTGAAAATGATCGTGTGACAGTGAAGGAATGAAAATGAATGAAATTGACGCGAACTAACTGAAATTGACGTGAAGTGAATGAAATTGGATTTTCGGACCATCGACCTGATGGAATCTTGGAAAATAAACAGGTTGGTTAGCTAAGTAGCTTCTCCTACCCAAAATCATATAGGGTAAAAAAAGTAACTAATTTTGGTTTAGAAGATATTCTTGTTAAATGAATAAAGAAAGAAATGAAAAAAAAGATGAGAAAAATTTTTTATTATGCTTATATATACAAGTTTTATATAATAGTATTAGAGAAAATGGTGGTCGAATAAAGTTATCCATGAAAAAAAAAAAAAAAAGTGCACAGGTGGATGTGGGGCCCACCAAAATCTTGAACATTGAGTGTGGGGGACCCATTCAAAATTATGTGGGGCCCACAATGGGACCCACCTAATTTTATTTTTTAAAAAAATCAGCAGCACTACCGCACAGACGTCCAGAGGTCGATGGTATTACCACCAGATCGGCAGTACTGCCACCCGGATTTTTATTTTTTTTCAATGACTATGGCTATGACTACAGTTATAATCCATAGCCATAGGAACCCTAGCCTTCAAGTACCATCCGATCCGCTTGAAGGAAAAAGCTGGGGCATTTTTGACCTTTGGCAAGTTGTCCGTACAGCTGGGGCTTATTCTGGTAAGGTAAAAAGGAGTGGGCTTAAGCAAATGAACGGGTCGTACGGTGGTAAATTTCTCTTTTTTTTTTAAAAAAAAAAAAAAAAAAAAAAAAAAAAAAAAAAAAAAAAAAAAAAAGAGGAAAAAACTCATGTGCAAGTGTAATTCTAACCAACATTAATAGTCCTCATTCACTGACGCCTATATGCTGAGAAGTCTTACTAATTTATGATATATGTTAATGGGCCATTCTATACAAGGAACAGGTGGAGTGGATGATCCTGAACATTGCAGAAAAATTTAGACCAATGAAAACAAAAATTCAACAGCTTGCCCTCAACTCTAAAAATCGAAAGCTAGGACCATAAGAGAAGCTTCTTTTTTTTTTTTACACACGCACACACACCACCACACACTCCCGCCACAGTGGAATTATACCACCTATGGGTACTCAACCCTCAACCAGGTGTTGAAACTCCTGAGAGTCTACCACCGGAGTAAGAGTAAGGACCCACTCAACTTGGTCCGGATGGCTGGTGACACACAATGGGTATGAGTCGGGACAGTGGCACAGGACTTAAGTTTGAAACTCACGAGTGAAAATTGCTCCATGCTTTTTAGAAAATTATCTACGTGAAAATTTGTGTGCCACATACATCGGCAGGTACTTTTGTCCTATTCTCATGACACGTAACATGTTCCTCACTTGTGATGTGATGGACCTGATTTTTGAGTGACATAAGATTTCGGAGTAATTGAATTAAGAATTTAATTTTGTGAATTAAAAAAAAAAAAAAAGCACTTTGCTCAATGGTAGTGATAGTCTTGCTATGAGGTAAAGTTAGAGGATTGATTTCTAACACACGTATACACAAGGAGAGTAGCCCCGTGATGGAGAAGCCTCTGTCAGTTAGTTTTCTGCGATTAATTAATTATTATTTTTTTTTTTCTAAATTTTCAATCTAAAAAACCAAGACGTAACTAGTGAATAGGGTTGATTGACCCTGCGTCCATTCCGTTAATATATACGGAGAAGTTTTGAAGAAAAGAGAATGATTTTGTGTGAGACCTCGGATTGTAGGAGATCAACTTTGAGAAATGCAATCATATCATTTGAATTCAAGAATCTTAAAGTCTAATTGTGTCAGTACATCGAATGCTAGGGTGAGGCAACTCCCACAACTATCTACAAATAATATAGGTGATGATAGATTATGTTCTAAATCAGATTTAACTACCAATTGTACATCCGGATATTTCGAATGTAAGCAATCTTTTAATTATTTCAAATTTATTAAGGAGAAAATCATTAGATGGGTTGGACCGAATTCATGAATTGATTGAATTCACAAAAGCTAAGAAAGTGTAGTAGAAACTTTAAGATTTTCAGAAAATTGGATTGTGTAACAAAACCTCGCCGACTTCGGTCGATCAATCAAATTTGATGTTCGATTGATCGAACATGTCGATTTTTGTCTAGTTCATAATTGATTGATTGATGAGCGGTCTCAATCGATTTAGGGTACCGATCAAGAATGACCAAACTGTCCAACAATTAAATTGAATGAAATCTGACTTATTTCAATTGATCGACGGGCAGGCCAATCAATCGAAGGTGACTAAATTTGTCCAAAGACTTGAGATATAAAACTCAAATTTCATCGATCTATAACCGCTTGATCGAAAGATGGATCAACAACAATCGATCTAGTTCGACGATCGACTATATTGATCCAAAGTTCCCCATTGGTTTTCAAATTTAATCTAAAGGAGTAATGGTGGGTTATATTTGTTTGATCAAAGGTTGACCCCACTTAATAGAATAACTTAAATGAATTTATGAATTGTTAAATCATCTTAAGCCTGTAACTTGGCTATGACCACGGCATAAATCTAGAACAGATATCCCAGGGGTTTACATGAATATGATCAATCATTAGTCCATGCTGCTTTCTGGGGTGTGGTCCACTTGAGCCTTGGAAGTGACTCAATTTTGAGCTCATACATTGAAATAATCTAAAACATTTGATGGATGGTGTGAATCTAACAAATATATCCTGTTCGGGCCAGAGAAATTCCACACGGTAAAAGTTTGGTTGTGCAGCAAGCAATCCATTCGTGGGAGAGTCCATTGAAAATGGGCGTGTTCTGTGAGCTAGCCAATGACGTAGACCAATGGAGAAAATAATTCATAGAAATTGGGCGTGTTTTCTGAGCTGGCCGATGGCGTAGACTAACGAGAAGTCCATTGAATTTTAGTCTGTCAACACAGATTATCCGCACATCAAGGCTGTCCACACAGTCAGGATCGTTTCATTTTTTTGTGAGGCCACGTCGGCAGGTATGAAATCCTTGCACGCCTCTCTCCAAACCTTTTTCACGTGCCGCATGTGTACCCTCCATTTTCATTATAAATACATCCCAACAACAATTCACAGCAACACAGCAATGGCGTCTCTCCTAAACACCATTCAAGTCTCCTCCTCTCCCTCCTCCCACCACCAGCGATGGAAGCACCGTATATATCCTGCTTCCATCGGCATAAACAGACACCTTCGCAGATGCCTTCCAAACATTACATCATGCAATGCTATCAGAGATGAAAACCATAGAGAAGGAGCGTCGGGAAATATCGACAGGAGAAACATGCTCATCGGCATTGGAGGCTTGTACACCGCCACTGGCCTCGGTCCCCTACCAACAGCTATCGGAGCTCCAGTATCTCCGCCCGACTTATCCAAGTGTGGGCCCGCAGAGCTACCGCCTGGTGCAACCCCGACGAATTGTTGCCCGCCCTTTGAGAAGAAGATCATAGACTTCAAGCTTCCATCCCCTTTAACACCCATGCGCACGCGGCCTGCGGCCCACTTGGTGGACCGTGAGTATGTAGACAAGTACAAGAAGGCCATTGCACTCATGAAGGCTCTACCCTCAGATGACCCGCGTAATTTTACACAGCAGGCTAATGTGCACTGCGCGTACTGCGATGGCGCCTACGATCAGATCGGCTTTCCCAACTTGGAGCTTCAGGTCATGTCCTGGAAAACATCATAACGCCCATCGTAACAGAACGACCGTTATCTGCTAGTTATCGATTATTATATATATATATATAATATATATATATATATATATATATATATATATATAATGAGCTCGAGCGTAAAGCGGTCGTCCATGAGGTAAAGCTGTGTGGCCCCCACCGTGATGCCTTTCGAAAATCAACACCGTCCACCAGATAACCATTCCATCTTGGGCCTGGACGGCCCAAAATTAAGTCAATCTGTGACTCAGGTGGGCCACACTACATGCAAAAGTGGAGAGGGGCTATGCACCATTAAAACATTCATAACCATTTTTGAGGGCCCCAGAGATGTGGTTTGTAAATACAGCCCATCCATTATGTGTGTAACACTTGTATGAGGGTTCAGATCAAGTTTCAGGCGCATGAAAAACTCAGGTGGGCCCCACCAAGTGCTTTATATGTTTTAACGGTATTTTCACATGGTTTTAGATGGTATGGCCCACCTAAGTTCCGTATACGGCTGATTCTTGGGGTATCCCATAATTTAAAGGGTACCCATCAAATGCACAATGTTGTTGGTCGACATGCATCATGGTAGGGCCCACACAACTCGACCTCACGATAAACTTATAGTCAACTCGAGGGCATTGTACCTTTTCCGTACATACGTGTATATATATATACACATTCACAATCATTTATTGGCTCCACTGAGATGTGGTTGACAAATTCAGCCCATCCATTGCCTCACAATCATTTATTGGTCAGACCAAGTTCCAATAGCATCCAAAAATCACGTGGCGCCACCAAGTGCTTTTGTATGCTCTTGACATGTCTTGGGATGGTTTTAGATGGTATGGCCCACTTGAGTTTTTGGGATATCCCCCAACCTAAAAGAAACTTATCAAATGCATAGTGTTGATCTTCTACATACATCACAGTGGGTCCACACAGCTCGACCTCATGGGAAGTTCTCATGAGCTCGACATTAGGGAGTGAATTTTCACCTTGATCTAAGATTCTGGTGGGCCATAGCAAAGAGAAATTTAAATTAAGGAAAGAAATTGTTTGCATTTTTTATGGCCTACCAAAGTTTCGGATCAAAGTAAAATTTCATACCAGGTTTCATGATGTTCTGCTTCATGTGGACCGTTTAGATTTTTGAGACTCACCAGATATAATGAGTTCTCGAAAAAGTTCGTATGTAATATGTACGAACTAGTTCACAGGTGAGCGTTTCCCACGAGCGTGTATATATATATATATATATATATATATATATATATATATATATTATATATATATATATTATATATATATAAAACCGTTATTCCTAGTAATGGATAACCGCCGTTATGAAATACTGCTATACACGGTCATAACAGTGGTTTGTCTGTTTTTCAGGTCCACACTCCTGGCTATTCTTCCCATGGCACCGCTACTATCTCTACTTCTTCGAGAAGATCCTCGGCAAGTTGATCGACGACAGCACATTCGCTATTCCATTCTGGAACTGGGACGCTCCCAAAGGCATGACACTTCCTGCCATTTACGCTGACTCGAACTCGCCCCTCTACGACAAGCTCCGTGACGCCAAGCACCAGCCACCGACGGTGATAGGCCTCAACTACGACTTAACAGATCCCACCAACACCGACGAGCAACGGATAGCTGACAACCTCAATATCATGTACCGACAGGTGGTCGGTGCCAAGACAGCCCAGCTCTTCCTGGGTTCTACCTACAGGGCCGGGGACGCTCCTGACCCTGGCGCCGGTACCTTGGAGAACGTCCCACACGGACCAGTCCACATCTGGACTGGCGACCGCAACCAGCCTAACATAGAAAACATGGGCAATTTCTACTCGGCGGGCCGCGACCCTATCTTCTTCGCCCATCACTCGAATATCGATCGGTTGTGGACTGTATGGAAAGGGTTGGGAGGAAAGCGGCAGGACTTCACTGACCCGGACTGGTTAAACTCGGCCTTCCTCTTCTACGACGAGAACGCTCAGCTCGTGAGGGTGAAGATTCGCGACTGCCTGGATTCGACAAATCTCAGATACACATACCAACCAGTCGATAACCCTTGGATTAATACCCGCCCTACTTCGCTTAAAGCTCAGGTAGCCGCTGCGACAGCAGCCGTGAAGAAGAGCGAGTTACCTCGAACTCTTGACTCGGTCATCAAAACCCGAGTTGATAGGTCGAAGAAGTCCCGTAGCAAGAAGGAAAAGGAGGATGAAGAAGAGGTTCTTGTTATCGATCAGATTGAATTGGAACGAGACACGTTCGTGAAGTTCGACGTGTTCATCAACGTCGAGGATGAAAACTCGACGGGTCCTAGCTCGACCGAGTTCGTTGGAAGCTTCGTGAATGTGCCGCACAAGCACGGCACGAAGAAAACGAAGCTGAAGACGTGTTTTAGGTTGGGAATCACGGACGTTCTGGATGACTTGGGTGCTGATGCAGATGATGACGTGGTGGTAACGATAGTGCCACGTCAGGGGAAGGACGTGGTCTCCATTGGAGTGATAAAGATAGAAATACTCTCCTAGAGATAGTTCAACGTACCTTCACGGGACACGTGGAGGTTGATCAAATAATATAAAACGTCCAATTAATGGGCCTGGAATAATAATCTGATTAAATCATTTAAGCTTTTCATCATTTGCTGTTTGTTGAGATCCGATCTAGTTTATCACTAAAATCAATGGATGGGATTGTATTATGAGTATTGCTTTTATGTACTCAGCCGATGTAGAATAGTGGTAACGTTAGGAAGGGTTCGGATTTATACTTTCTTTTCCTGTAACGGTTGGTATGGAGAAACGAGTCTACTTTATTTAGGTTCTATCGACTGTACCGAATCATTTCATTATGTGAGAATAACGACGAAATAAGAGCGCTGAATGGATAAGGTGTCATGTGATTTTAATCACGTTATCGATCCCGGACCACTTAAATTGCAGAAACGTTCGGATTTAGAGAATCTAAAATCGATATCACGTGGCTATCTGGACATGGAAAGAACGGATGAGTCCGTGCGATGCTTTTTTTTTTATTTCGCCCCCGGAAGAACTTATTTTGCAAAAAGCCACTTTTCATGGTTCAAATGCTCATATTTGACTAAAACACCTTTATTAGTTAGGGTAAGCACCGAAAAAAGTAAGGGTGTTTTGGTCTTTTTTGAGTTAAACCATAAGCCGTAGGTATAGTTTGGAAATTAAGATTTCTTTTGGGCGATTGAAATTGGTGGGTGATACGTGAGGTCTATGCGCCTCAAGATCCCGTTAGGTTTTATCCGTGTAGAGGGACATGGATTGCTTACGTACTAACTAAACTCAGTTGGGCCTATTGTGAATGTATGTGGTTTATCTACACCGTCCATCCGTTTTTCCATCTAATTTTAGTTGTCGAGCCTAAGATCGAAGCTTATCCAAAGCTCAAGTGGACCATACCACAGGAAACAGTTGAAATAATGATTTCCACCGTTGAAACCTTTCTAAGGCTAGTGATGTTTATTTGTCATCCAAACTGCTCATAAGATTTAAAAAACATGGATGAATGGAAAAGAATAAATATAATCTGGATCCAAAACTTCTGTGGCCCCTACGAATTTTTCAACAGTGGACATTCAATTCACACTGTTTCCTGTAGTGTGGTCCATTTTAGCCTTGTATATGCTTCCGTTTTGGGCAGAGGCTCTAAAATTATCTTGTAAAATGGATGGACAGACCGGATAAAATACATAAATAATGGTGGACCCCACAGAGTTTACTCAGTACGGATTGGGAATCCTATTAGGTTTTATACGTGTAACAGTGACGCGGATTGCGTCCTACTCCGCGGTCTTGATCTAGGACGGGTAGGAGCTTTGAGTGGCCATCGTGGTGGATGAGTCTTACCCACACCGTCCATCCATGTTTTTTTTTTTTTTTTTTTTTTTTTTTGATAATTTTAGGCTGGGGCATAGAAAATTATCAACGGTGAGGATCATTATCACCACTGCTTTTTGTGGTGTGGTCCACTTGAGCCTTGGATCTGCCTCATTACTTATTTTGTAAACCCTCACGTTATAGTGGCCACTCAAAGCTCCTGCCCGATCCCAGCTGGAGATGGGTGGGATAGGACGCCATCCGTGTCCGTGTGACAGATATTGCCCTCACCGTGGCCTATCTTAATGATGTATTGAATATACATGCTGTTTATCCATTTTACCTGTCCATTTTAGGATGTGGTCCCAATAGTTAAGCACATCTAAATCTGATCACATAGACCACACTAAAAGCAACATCAATAATTCAACCTCACCATTAAAAACATCCCAGGGCCCATAGTAAGGATGTCCCTAACATTTACTTTCCATCCAACTGGTTGATAATGTTGAGATATGTGGTTTTTTGAAAAAAAATAAATAAATAAATATTCAAAATTTCAGGATTTTACTGTCAAAACATTTTTTAGGAATTTTAAATCGAAAAGTTGGTGTGTATTTTTGTCTCACATCAGAAATGAAAAGAAGAAAATCATGGTTTATATGAAAATGGTTGTGTAGTATTCTTACTTAAGCTTGGAGATTGTGACGCTCGGGTCTACGCACTGGAACACGTACAACGCACGTAGAGCATGGGCAATGTGGCTGTAATGGCGCTACTTTGCACACTTCGCACTTGCGCATCGTGTCATAGAGGGGTCGCTCCTTCGTGACCTTACACGAACCGTCGCGAGACGGTGCGAGTGATTTAGTATGAGCCTAGGTGCAATGAGTCTGAAATGAATCAGGGCTTTATAGGCGACTGAGAACGGTTGGATTATTATCCGAAACAGTTAGCCATTCTCAAAACATAACTGCCTTGAAAGCCATAACGGTCTGAAAATTGATGGGCTATGATGATCCGACACACCAGAAATGATTGAATTTCTCAAAAACAGACAGTGGGCCCATGACTATTTTAGCAGTGGCCATTCAAAACCTGATCCTGTGTGGCCCCCACAAAAATTTGGATTTGATTCATTTTTGGGTCCACTACCTAAATGATCCCGTGAAATAGGTAAATAAGGTAGATTTGCTACAAGCATCAATGCAAGCTCTATAATTTTTTCAAGGAACGGTAAGTATGGAACAAAAAGAAGAGAATCAACATCCAACTATTTCCTTTCATGTTGCCCACTTGACTTTCGGTTTGCCTCATTTTTTGGCCCACCTTCTAACATGATCTGAAAAAATGGATGAACGGGGTTTATTTTGCAAAAAATATAACAGTGGACCCACAACAGTTTCACTGGTGGGACTATTTCTTGGCATGTGGTCCACTAGAGTTTTGGATCTGACTTATTTTGGGTCCACCCCTAAAATAATCTAGAAATCTTGGTGGATGAGGTGGATTTTTCACAAACATCATGGTGGGCCTGTGGATTTTCAAGGGAGAGAGGTTCAATGGTGGGCATGGACTATCCATTGTTTTGTGCTCGTGGCCTACTTGAGTTTGGGATCTCTTTCATTTTTGGGCCCACAAACCTAAACTAATATGAAGAAAGTGGTGGATAGGGTGGATTTGTCACAAACATCATGGTGGACCCATGAGCTTTTCAAGGAGAGAGTGATTTTGAACTATGGATATTCAATACCCACTGTTTTGTGTGGCCCAACTTGTTTTTGATTTGCCTGATAGTTGAGCTAGCGCACTCTCTAAAATGATATAACGAAAATGGTAGACAGGATGGATTTCTTAAAAAACCACGGTGGGCCCTGACTCTTGAGTGTTTCGATGTTTTCCTGCGTGTGACTGACTTTTTAGTATTCGATCCACCTCATTTTTTGTGCTCATTGCATACAATGATCCAGCTAAAACGATGGATGTGGTGGATTTAGCCCCATGACAAGATTTGTCACCATGGGCAAGGGCTTAGGGCCCATTGGCACCCCTAATTGAATGGTTTTTTTATGGGGTTTTTTGACTCGTGCTCGACCGGTCGTGGGCTAGTGCACAACCAGTCGTGGACTCGAGCTGTGACTCGACTCAAAGTCCAGCGAGTTTGGGCTATTTTTCTCCGGGGTGTTCGACCGGTCGTGGGTGGCGCTCGACCGGTCGAAGGCGGCACTCGACCGGTCGTAGTTACGCAAATTCGTTCCGTGATTTTACATGGATTTCGTTTCGCAAGTCCTTTCGCAACTAGGATGCGGAAGGGAGTTTCCTAAAACAATAAATAGGGGTTCCTATGGTTTTTCTAGTGTATGTGAAGTACATGAAAAATACAAGAGGGCTATCAAAGGTGTGAGAGAGAGGGAAAGAGAGAGAGGAAGCTTATAGAAGGGAGGTTATGCTCGTGGAGGTTATCTACTGTGCAGTTTATATCTCAGCGCTTCTATGTCCTCGTAATCGGTGAGATCTCTCCGTTTTCTTTTATTCTCTCATTGTTTATCCACTCCTGAATGAGTGAAGACAATTGTAACGTTCTACTTCATAGTGGATTGTTGATCTGGACGAGGTCCCGTGGTTTTTACCTTTTTGAGGGTTTTCCACGTAAAAATCTCGTGTGGTGTGATTTATGCTTTGATTTATTTCATTGCTTTATTATTCAATAATTCTAGTTTGTTTCGGGAGGCTAGATCCTAAGGTTTTGTGCAATGCCCCCAACAAAGTAGTATCAGAGCTAAGTTCATTGAACGGGTAGGATCGGTTTTGAATTATGGAAGGTGGCTCATCAATGATGATCAGTCTCAATGGTTCTAACTGGACCATATGGAAGGCTAAGATGGAGGACTTGCTTTATTGCAAAGACCTATATTCTCCAATTTTAGGCATATCAGCAAAATCCAAGGATATGTCTGATGATGATTGGAAGAAGATGGACCGAAAGGCGGTGGGGTTTATTAGACAATGTTGGATTTTTTTGTTCCACCATGTGTTACAGATACCTCAACCACTAGCCTATGGCAAAAATTAGAAGGGCTGTATGAGAGGAAGATGGCCGGTAATAAATTTTTTCTGATAAGGCAACTTGTGAATCTCAAGTTCAAGGATGATGGTTCTGTGGCCGAGCACATGAATGAGGTCAACAATATAGTGAACCAACTCTCCTCTATGAAGATGGTCCTGCATGATGAATTGCAGGCTTTACTTTTGCTTAGTTCATTGTCTGACAGTTGGGAGACATTGATGGTGTCTCTAAGTAACTCCGCGTCAGACGGAAAGATATCCATGGAACTGATAACTAGTTGTCTCTTTAATGAAGAGACAAGGAGGAAGTCTCAAGGGTTTACTCAGCAAAAGGCCCTTGTGACACAAGAACGGGGGAGAGGAAAAAATAGGAAGGGCGGGAAGGCCCGAGATAAATCAAGAGGCAAGTCGAGTAACAGAAAAGATGTTAAATGCTGGAATTGTGGCAAGAAGAGCCACTATAAGCATGAATGTCGTAAGGCTAAGAACGACAAGAAGGGAAAAGAAAAGGAAGATGAATCAGATTCCACTGCGGTCGCTTCAGATGGCGACGTGGTAGTTATTCTTTCTCAGCAAACATGATATATGTCTCTACGGCTACGAGTCAAGACACCGATTGGGTGATTAACTCAGGAGCTTCTTTCACACCAACTCCACGCAGGGACTTCTTCACAAGATACAAGTCAGGTGACTATGGGACCGTGAAGATGGAAAATTCTGGCGTATCAAAGATCATAGGGTCGATGATATTTGTGTGAAGACCGATGTGGGTTGCACATAGTTCTCAGGGATATGAGGCATATCCCAAATCTTCGCCTCAACTTGATGTCGACGGAAGGTGTTGGATGATGATGGCTATGAAAGTCAGTTTGCTGGTGGGCGCTGGAAGCTCATCAAGGGTTCGTTGATCATGGCCAGAGGAAAGAAGTGTTACACCTTTTACAAGGTAAGTGTCAGTATGTGTAAGGGTGGGTTGAACGCAGCGGAAGATTCAATATTGACATGTGGCACAGGCGTCTAGGTCACATGAGTGAAAAAGGCTTTAGGTACTAACAAAGAAGCGGCTCCTTCCAGACGTGACAGGTACACCTCTCAAAACTGTATTGATTGTTTATCAGAGAAACAGTATAGAGTTTCATTTATTAAATCTGCTTCTCATGTTAATAAAGTGTATGCATTAGATTTAGTTTATTTGATGTTTGGGTCCTATGAGGACAAAAACCTTGGGTGGGGCATTGTATTTTGTTACTTTTATACATGATGCATCTAAGAGGGTTTGGGTTTATGCCTGAAATCCAAGGACGAGGTCTTTAGTGTGTTTAAATTATTTCATGTTATGGTAGAGAGAGACAGGTAGATCATTGAAGTGCATCCGCACTGACAATGGTGGTGAATACATTGCCGACTTTCATGAGTACTCAACTCTCTGCTTACTGCAATCCCTGGGTCACACATGAACAGACAGTTCCCAAGACCCCTCAGTTTAATGGTTTAGTCTGAACTAATGAATCGCACCATCATAGAGAGAATCAGATGCATGTTATCCCATGCGAAATTGAACAAGACGTTTTGGAGAGAAGCAATGCACACGACAATGTATTTGATAAACATGTCTCCATCAGCCCCGTTGAATGGAAAAGTACCTGAGAAGGTGTGGACTGGACAGGATCCATCATATAGTCATCTTAGAGTGTTTGGATGTAAGGCATCCGTTCACGTACCAAATGACGAGAGGTCCAAGCTCGATATGAAGATCAGGCAGTGTGTGTTCTTGGGGTACAGTGATGAAAAATTTGGTTACAGGTTATAAGATCCGACTGAGAAGAAACTCGTCAGGAGCAGAGATGTGGTTTTCTTTGAAGATCAGTGTATTGAAGACATTAGTAAGGCAGAGAAGAACCAGCCTAGTTCAGGTGAGCTAGATGACATGGATCCGATTATACCTCCCGTGGTGCCTGATGACGGGAGAGTACAGCATGGTGCAAAGGACGAGGGAGTTCCTTCAGAAGATGGACCAGGGGAGTAGGCCCCACTTGATCCACCTGTTGAGCCACAGGTGAGGAGGTCATCTAGGGACAGACAGTCGTTCAAGAGGCACTCGCCACATGAGTACATTATGCTGACTGATGGGGTAGAGCCAGAAGATTATTCTGAGGCCCTAGCCGACGAGCATAAGGGGGAATGGTTGAAAGCTATGCAAGAGGAGATGGAATCCTTGCATAAGAACCACACCTATGATATGGTGAAATTACCTAAGGGCAAGAAGGCTTTGAGTAACAAGTGGGTGTTCAGAAAGAAGGTTGAGCAGAAGAATTCACAAACGAGGTTCAAGGCCAGACTTATGGTGAAAGGGTTTGGTCAGAAGAAAGGTATAAACTTCGAGGAGATATTCTCACCAGTTGTGAAGATGACATCCATACGGGTGTTGCTTGGGTTGGCGGCTAGCATGGGGATCTGGAGATAGAACAGTTAGATGTTAAAATTGCCTTCCTCCATGGTGACCTGGAAGAAGAGATCTACATGCACCAACCAGAGGGGTTCGAAGTTAAGGGCAAAGAGCATATGGTGTATAGGCTGAGGAAGAGCTTGTATGGGCTGAAACAAGCTCCATGGCAATGGTACAAGAAGTTCGATTTATTCATGTTACAGTATGGGTATGACAGAACGGAGTCGTACCACTATGTGTTCACGCGCAAGTTCTCAGATGGCGATTTCTTAGTTCTGCTATTATACGTTGATGACATGCTCATCATGGGAAAAGACATCAAGAAGATCGACAAGCTGAAACAGGAGCTGGGCAAGTCTTTTGCGATGAAAGACTTGGCCCGGACTAGACATATCCTAGGAATGGAGATAACTCGTGACAGGAGCAGTAGGAAGCTTTTGCTCTCACAAGAGCGGTATATTAAGAAAGTCCTAGAGCGGTTCAATATGAATGCAGCGAAGTTGGTAAGTACTCCACTGGATGGTCACTTCAGATTTAGCGACAGACAGTCCCAAGACGTAGGCAGAGGTGGAAGAGATGCAGAAAATACCCTACGCATCAGTTGTAGAAAGTTTGATGTATGTTATGGTGTGTACACGCCCAGACATAGCATATGCGGTTGGTGTTGTCAGCCGATATCTTGCCAATCCTGGCAAAGAACATTGAGCAGCGGTATGGATACTGCGGTATCTAAGATGCTCATCCAGGTTGAGCTTATACTATGGTGACAGTAAACCTGTGTTAGAGGGCTACACAGATGCAGATATGGCAGGTGACATAAACTCCAGAAAGTCTACATTGGGGTTCATGTTCACATTTGCAGGGGGAGAGGTTTCTTGGCAGAGCAAGCTACAGAAGGTAGTAGCATTGTCGACGACAAAGGCTGAGTACATTGCAGTCACAGAAGCATGTAAAGAGATGCTTTGGATGAGGAAGTTCCTACAGGAACTTAGCCTAAAGTAGAAGGAGCACGTGGTCTAATATTGCGATAGTCAAAGTGTTATACACTTGAGCAAGAATCCCAGTCAGCATTCCAAGTCAAAGCACATAGAGATTCAGTATCACTGGATCAGGGATACTTTGGAACAGAAGGTATTACAGCTTGAGAAGGTCCACACAGACGATAATGTGTCAGACATGATGACTAAGGCTTTGCTCAAGGGCAAGTTTAAGGTTTGTAGAAACCTGTCTAGCTTGAAGAAGGTGAATCTCTCCTGGTTAAAAAAGGGGGAGATTTGATGGAGTTTTTTGACCCGTGCTATACCGGTCGTGAGCCCTGCACGACCGGTCGTGAGCTGGTGCACGACCAGTCGTGGAGTCGAGTCGTGACTCGACTTAAAGTCCAATGAGTTGGGCTATTTTTCTCCAGGGTGCTCGGACCGGTGGTTGGCGCTCGACCGATCGTGGGTGGCGCTCAGCCGGTTGTAGTTACACAAATTCGTTCCGCGATTTTGTGCGGATTTCGTTTCGCAAGTCCTTTCGCAACTGGGATGCAGAATGGAGTTTTCTAAAACTATAAATAGGGGTTCCTATGATTTTTCTAGTGTATGTGAAATACATGAAAAACACAAGAGGGCTATCAAATGTGTGAGAGAGAGGAAAAGAGAGAGAGAAAGCTTATAGAAGGGAGGTTATGCTCGTGGATGTTATCTACTGTGCAGTTTATATCTCAACGCTTCTATGTCCTCGTAATCAGTGAGATCTCCCCGTTTTCTTTTATTCTCTCGTTGTTTATCTACTCCTGTGTGAGTGAAGACAATTGTAACGTTCTACTTCATAGTGGATTGTTGATCTGGACGAGGTCCCATGGTTTTTACCTCTTTAAGGGTTTTCCACGTAAAAATCTCTTGTGTGGTGTGATTTATGCTTTGATTTATTTCATTGTTTTATTATTCCATAATTCTGGTTTATTTCGGGAGGCTAGATCCTAAGGTTTTGTGCAAAGCCCCCAACATTTTTCAGTTGAAAGGAATGATCCAATGCTCTGAGAGCACTATAAATTGTAAGTGTTCTTATTTGCATCAAGACACTTGTATGGTCTTGTTGATGGGTTCAATCTGTCCATGAGGTCCGTCACCTTCATGGGCTAGGTTTTTAAAAAAAAAATAAAAATAAAAGTCACACCATCAGATCATCCAATCCATCCATGAGGGAGTTTATTTTTTAACCATCATTTTCCACCCATGGTTGGGATCGTTAGGATTGGCTATGATGGACTCCAACATATAAATGGCTCATGTAGTTGATTCATTCTATTTTTACAAAAGTAGATTTAGACCAAAATTTTTAGAGGATATTGATTAGAATGGTCTCATCAGGGTGCTTTCTTACGGTGGCCCCATGAATTGAGTGTTGGATCTAATAGACAGTCCAGATTGATATATTCAACCTAGTGTTACAGTATGTGCAGAGCAACAGATAATTCTAATAAAGAAAAGTTCTACAACGCTCTTACAGCACTATAAGTTATAGTGCTCTTAGTTTAATCAGTTCATTTGGATAATCCAGATAATTCTAATAAAGAGAAGCACTATATAATTTATAGTGCTCCTAGTTTAATCAGTTCATTTGGACATTCCAATCAATTGATCTAACTAGTCTAGTAACTTCAAAAGACATTTTATTGACTACCTCATAAAATTAAATGGGGGGGATATGTTGAAGTGATGAAGTCCCTTAATATACATTGATACACCACACTCTTACACAACTTAAGCTTTTAGAGTAAATGGTTGTTTGACATGCCTTTTTTGAACGGATCATATCTTGGAACAACTAAAAAAGTATATTCACGTTCAATTATAGATGATTCAATCACTTGTACAGAGGATTCCATAGCAAAAGGTTTGGTTAAATAAGATTCATGGCATCTTTCCTAACTGTTACTGAGAATTTAAACAAAAAAAAATGGATTTATCTAATGGAGAATCATTATCGACAGACATTGGTCATTCCTTGACCTCAATCAGTGAATTGGCTGGGGAGTCATCACCTAGTTTAAATTTGAAAGGATTTGCTCTATTGGTCAAACAAAGAAGACATGATTTAGAAAATCAAACGAAATGTTTGAAATTTCTATCCAATATAGTTACAACTGATCCAAATGATCAAACAATTCAAAATATATAAGAGTAATTTGGTTGTTTGACATGGTATTAGAGTGGAAGACCCTTTGTTTGAATCTCGAGAGCAACAAATATTATTTATGGTGTGTCCCTTCACCTTTGTCACTATCTTCTTTGCAGAGTGACAGGATGTTCATGTTGCATAAAAGATGATTTTTTAGAATCATAAGCAATATATGATGGGCCCTTAATAAATAGATGGATGGACAATTTATGTGCCCTGCCTACATTCTGGATGAAGCGGATGGTTTCCAATGACCTTGGTATGGACAGCTACGTTTTGGACACTTCATGTGGCCCACCTATGTTTTGGATGGAGGGGATGGTCTCCAATGGCCTTCTGTAGCCCACTTACATTTTTGACATTCGTATACCCCACCTACACTTTGGTTGGAGTGGATGGATCAAAAACTCATTTCAATGGGCCACACCAAACTTAATATCCCACCTTCACATGCATGCCCAATTGCAGAGAGCCTCTCCACATGCAATCAGCATAATCGAGTAAAATCGTTTCAACTTTGAGGTCTTGGTATCAATTCCCTACTGAGGGTGGCTAAGTGAACTGAAAAATAAAAATAATAAATAAATAAATTGGGAGCATGACTATCATTTGTCAAATATATATAAAATCATGAAAAATTAGTGAATTAGTAATATCCGCAGTAGATTAAGGTCCGAGCTGTCTTTTTCGTAATCAACGTCTACTTTTGTTAAAGGTCTTTTAATCCAAGCCGCAGTAAGCAATGCATGCACCTACAAGGATTAGGTAAGCAGCCTCTTATAATAGTTTAAATTAAAGTAGGGGCCGGTTCTGAGTCCATGGCCCAAAAGGCAGCCGCCATAGGGAGAAATCATTGAAAAAAGTAGGAATTTTATGTACCTCACCTTTAATTTTTGATAGGGTCCACTGTGATATGTACGTGAGATCTACCCTGACCATTAGATATGTAATTCCAAGTTAAGCTCATGGACACAAAATTAGGCTAATGTGTGATTAAGGTAGGCCATCACAATGGAAATAGGTAAAGGAAAGACATCTACCTTTGATTTTAACCGAGCACACTGTGATTATTATAAGAAATTCACCTGAACCATTAGATACCACACCAAAACTCATGCCCGAAATACAAAATCAGGCCCATATGTGATTAGGCGGATCACACCTAAGGAAACCGTTATTAGGGTGAACATTGGCATTTTTATAGGGTATATTATGATGTTTATAAGTAGGGGTGTACACCGAGTCGAACCAAGCCTCAGCTCGACTCAGCTCGGCCATTAACTGACCTCAACTCGAACTCGGCTTGGCTCAGTCCTCGAGCCTGATTGGCTAGCTCGGCTCAGTTCGATTAGCAGCTCGGGCCAGTTCGAGCCGAGTTCAAGCCAAAATCGAGCCTCCGTGGCATTTTCACAAACACATACTATGCACTTTCAATTTCACAGTATATGTAAACCAGCAGCAGCTGTTTACAAATATTTCATCAAACACTCTACAGGCAACATCAAAATCAAGGAAAAATGGTATTTATTTCATATACATACCTTCCTTGCCACTAGCTGACACTTCGTTGAGTCATTTCATCAAACACTTGGTGAGTAACATCAATATCAAAGTAACCAAGTCACCGAACTAGTTCGATCCAAGTTCGATTCGAGTTGGGGTTCAATTTGAGTTGAGTTGAGCTCGAGCAAGCTTGAACTCGGTTCGAAATTTTCTTCGAGCTCAAAAAATTAGCTCAACACGGCTCGAACTCAACTTCGAACTGAGTCGAATCGAGCTTTTTCAAGTCAAGTCGAGCGAGCTAACTGAGCTAACTTAGTTCGTGTTCACCCCTATTTATAAGGCAACAAAGCCGTTTATAAGAACATTCTAACTGGGATGAACCGAAAATACAAATATTAGCCTGATCCAAAACTTATGTGGCCCCGCAAAGGTTTCAACCTTGGACATACAATCCTTACTGTTTCTTTAGTGTTGGCCACTTGAGTTTTGGATTTGCCTATTTTGCCTATAATTTCCTAGCATGAGCTCATTCCATCCTTACTGTTTTATAGTGTTGTCCACTTGAGTTTTAGATCTTCCTATTTTGCCAATCATGTCCTAGCATGAGCTGGAAAAATCAGTGAATGGGGTGGATTTCTCGTACACATCTGGATGGGCCTAGCTGGTGGCAAAAGCAACTCACCGCTCTTTAGAACGTTATCCGCGTGAAAATTTGTGGACCACACCGGCCGCTGCCATTCATGACCTAGTCTAAGCGTTGTATAAAGTATTAGTTCCTTGGCTCAATATTCTACCCCGCTCATATCAAGTGAAGAAAGCAGATGCAAAGAAAGGGACGCTTGCGGAGACTACAACCAAATATTTTCAATCGCGCCGCCTCCATACAAAAGGCCTGATTCTTTAGGATGATGAAACATGCACTAAAGGTGGCACGCTTCTTGTTTACTTTCGATTTCGTTGGTGGATTATATCTTTATTTCTAGTAATTAATGTAATGAAAATTTGCTTCCAAAACCACTAAATTCAGTGTGGTGCACCTGAGTTTTTTTTTTATCAAGCTGATTTTTCTATTTTCTGTTCATTTTAATGAGTTGGACCTGATTAATGGATTTGATGAAAGATATTTCACGTGGCTCAAACAAACTTATGGTTAGCTTTCCATTGCCACAGTTCCATGTGATATGTTCTATTTAGCTGTAGATCTGGTTGATTTTTTATCTTATGAACTAATATTAAGTATAGAAACTAATGAATGGAGTGGATTTTACATTGAAACATGGTGGTCTCAAAGGACTCGATGGTTTTGCACAGTTATTAAAACTTGTCCTGTGGTGGGTTTACGTTGCTTTGCCCTTTTGTTTTTTTTTTGTTTTTTTTTTTTCTCTCTTAAATCTCTACATTTTCTATCCTCTCCTCGCACCATGTTTGGTACTTGAGATGCCTTAATTACAGTAATGCAAATCTTTTGTTATTTTGCTGACAGTAAACCCATTTTATAAAATGGGGTCAATTTGTTATTTAGGGCCGTTTGAATACCACCACATGATGAGTCTTTTTCTACCCGCCGACGCGGATTTCCTGGGAAAGCCTTTTGCAGTAAGTTCCTGTGCAAGGATGCTAGGTGGGGCCACCTCCATATTTGTGTGAAATCTACATCGTTCATCTGTTTTTCAAGATCATTTTAGGGCAATCAATTAAAAATAAGGTGGATCCAAATCTCAAGTGGGCCACACGAGAAGAAAATTTGTGGAAATAGATTCCTACCGTTGAAAGATTCCGGGGCTCTATATTGATGTTTATATGTCATCCAAACCGTTTATAAGGTCATTACCAGTGGCGTTAAGTGAAAATTGAGAAAAGTAAGCCAGACATAAGTCCTTTATGGCCACAAGAATGTTTCACCGGCCCTCACCGAGTACCCACCTTTTCCTCTCATGTGGCGGGTCTGGGATCCACCTCAGTTTTTGTATATATCTTAAAATGAGCTCACGAAAGGGATGAACGGATAGATTTCTTACATACATGTCGGTGGGCCCCACCCAGCATCCTTGCGCAAATCCGCGTCCGTGGTAGACTCACAAAAGTCTCGGTTCAACTACCGATGATGTGGATTGCGTCCTACCCCCGCCCGTCTCAAGCCGGGAACGGGCAGGAGTGTATTTGTTTTATCCAAACCGTCCATCCATTTTCCCATAGAATTTTGTGATATATGACTAAAATTTAGGAAGATCCAAGCCCCAAGTGTAACACATCACAGGAAGCAGTGGTTGTAATAATTCTCACCGTTGAAACTTTTCTTTGGTCCACCGTGATATTTCTTTGGCATTCGAACTATTCATAAATTTTTATAGAACTAAACGAAGAGAAAACACAAATATTAACTTATCCAAAAATCATGTAGCCCCGGGAGTTTTCAACGATAATTCCCATTTTGCACCCTATTTCTGTCTTGGAGCTGCCTTAATTTTAGGCTTATATCTTGATATGATACTAAAAAAATGGAAAGATGGGGCAGATAAAACCAGTACATCATGGTAGCCACTCAAAGCACTTACCGTTACATTTGGAGACCCGTGGGGTGAGAAGCAATCTGGGAACGAGCAGCTTTGAGTGGCTACCGTGACGTAGGGTCTTATCCACACAGTCCATCTATATATATATTTTTTTCATATCATTTTAGGATTTAAGCTCAATACTAAGGCAGATTTAAGGCTCAAGTGGGCCACACCACAAGAAGTAGCTATGATAATAATTCTCACCATTGAAACTTTTCTAGGGCCCACCATGATGTTTACTTGCCATCCAACTTATTCATAAAGTTGGGTGGACCTGGATAAAAAAAAACATTAATATTAGCTTCATCGAAAATTTTGCTACCTCCAAGAAGTTTTTGATGGAAAGAGATTAATCCTCATCATGTAGTCCACATTTGTGTAGATATACCTTAATTTTGGGCTTATACTGTAAAATGATACCATAAAATTGGATGGACAGTATGGATAAGACCTATACATTATGGTGGCCACTCAAAGCTCTTGCCTGCTCACCGCTGGAGACAGCGGCGAATGCATGTGTGGGAAAAGGTTCTATGCCATCGACCTCATGGGAACTTCTCATGAGGTTGAGCTGTGTGGGCCCAACATGATGTATGTTGAACATCAACACCGTACATTTGATGGGTCCCCTTTAAATTATGCGATATCTCAAAAATCAGTTCTATACTGAACTTAGGTGGGATGCGTTTGAAACTTGGTCTGACCCCTCATCCAAGTGGGACACACGTAATGGATGGGCTGGATTTGTGAACCCCATCTCGGTGGGCCCAACAATGATTATGAATGTTTTAATGGAGGGAAACCCCTCTCAACTTTTGTATGTGGTGTGGCCCACACAAGTCACGGATTAGCTTGATTTTTAAGCGCTAGGCCCACCATGGAATGATGCATCGGACTAATGGGGTAGATGTTCGATATGCATCATGGTGAGACCCATACAACTTGACCTCATGGAAAGTTCCCATGAGCTGGACCACATAGAATCTTTTCCACACACACACACACACACACACACACACACACACACACACACACACACACACAACATATATATATATATATATATATATATATATATATATATAAAAGTTAGATTTATGATTAATTATAAGTGACTTTTTTACTTAAAATTACTTAATTACTTAATTTAACCCGCGGAACCAAGGTAAGCTACTCGAGCAATAAGTAGCTTAATAAATACACCTTGATCTATGGCTCAAGTGGTAAACTGAGTGAAAGATACCTCGTTTCAACACTAAGGTCATGGTATCGATCCCTAGTGGGGGTGGCTAACACTGAAGCGTCAACTGACAGTGGGGTGTCCTAACTAAAGCTGGGCATCGGTCCTGGTCGGATCAGATCCGGGCCAACTCGATCCGATCCGAAATTCAATTGGCCTGATCCGAATCCGAACCGATCCGTTATCGAGTCTGGGTCGCCCAAGTTGGACCGATCTGGAATGTGGATTGTCTGATCCGATCCGTGCCCGACTCGGTCATCAGATTGGGCTAGGCTCTGATCGGTCCAGATATGAGTTATTACGTATCACATGTGCGCTACTGGAGTGCCTGTGTATCAAGTGTCATACGGAACGGGAGTATCATATAAGAAAAAAAAAGCAAGCTTCGTTTTCAATAGGTTTTCAATAGTTTTTCATTCTCTCTCTCCTCCTTTCCAGAGATCTTTTTATCTTCTGCTTTCCGCCAAAATGGAGAAAGAACCCTAGCTCAGAAATCCATCGGTACGGCAATCTCTCTCTCTCTCTCTCTCTCTCTCTCTCTTCTCTCTCTCTCTCTCTCTCTTCTCTCTCTCTCTC
The DNA here is from genome assembly GCA_021015155.1 of Magnolia officinalis. Classification (NCBI taxonomy): domain Eukaryota; kingdom Viridiplantae; phylum Streptophyta; class Magnoliopsida; order Magnoliales; family Magnoliaceae; genus Magnolia; species Magnolia officinalis. Next base: position 18,282,841 of record JAJHSJ010000017.1, read on the forward strand.
TCTGCTATTGCAATAGCTAGGGTTTCCTTTCTCCGAGCTAGTTGAGAGTGGGGTCCATCGGTGCTGCTTTATTTAGGTCGGCACGACAATATACAGATGGGAGTATCGTTTCGTTGCAGTCGCTGTTCCGGTCTTTTGATATTTGATTTGGATTTTAAAAAAAAATTTTAAAAATTTATGCTCTAAATTAACGTGATTTGGGTGCGAGAGATTGATTGCTGAGATTTTTTTTTTTTTTGATATTGTTTTGGAATTTGATTGTTTTCCATTGAGAGTAAGGTCCGGATCGGGTCCTGGATCAGATCGGGTACTGGGTCGGATGAAGACTAATCCGAATTCGATCAAAAAAGAATTCGGAGCTACCTGATCCGCACCGATCCAAGCCATCGATTCGGTTCAAATTGGGTCAGATTGGGTCTAATCGGGTCGGATCCACCAGATTGGATCTCAAAATGCCCAGCTCTAGTCCTAACAAGCTTTAAAAAATAAAAATAAAATAAAAATAAAAATAAAAAAATCTCCTTGGACGTGCCACACCGTATCACTATAAATACGGAATAGGCGTGGATTAGATACTGACGAGGTCAGTAGCCAAATGGCTACTGAAGTGACGTCACCAAGCTCTGTGAGCCCCACCATGATGTGTGTGTATTGTATCCTACTGTCCAAACATATGAAGAGATAGTTTCATGGCATGAGAAAAAGAATTAGATAGATCTAAAGTTCAAGTGGACCCACCGCAAAAAAACCATGGGATCAGTCACACCCACCCTTAAAACATTTATAAGGCCCACCATGATGTATTTTTTAGATCCAACCTATTCATAAGTTAACGTAGAGATAGATGAAATGAAAACAAAAATATAAGCTTGATCAGAAACTTCTGTGGCCCTAAGAAGTTTTGAATGGTGGATGTCACTGTCCCCACTGTTTTCTATAGTGGGGTCCACTTGAACTTTAGATCTATCTCGTTATTTTTCTCATGCCATAAAACTACCTATCCAAATGGATGGACGGTATGGATACAATACACGCATCATGGTGGGGTCCACAAAGCTTGGTGACGTCACTTCAGTAGCCATTTGGATACTGACCTTGTCAGTGTCTAATCCGCGCCCTATAAATACTCCCTAACAAGCATTCACAGCAACACGACAATGGCGTCTCTCCTCTACACCACCCAAATCTCGTCCTCTCCCTGCTCTTTCCACTGCCAGCGATGGAGGTGCTCAGTATATCCGGCTTCCATCAGCATTCATAGACACCCTCGCCACTGCCTTCCATATATTACATCATGCAACGGTAGTATCAGAGATGAAAACAACGGTGAAATAGCACAGGGAAAGATCGACAGGAGAAACATGCTCATCGGCATTGGTGGCCTATACACCACCACCACCCTCAGTCCCACACCAACAGCAATCGGAGCTCCAGTAGCCCCACCCGACTTAACCAAATGTGAGGCCGCAGATCTTCCCGCCGGTGCAAAACCAACGAATTGCTGCCCGCCCTTAGATCAGAAGATCATAGACTTCAAGCTTCCGTCTCCTTCAACACCCATGCGCACGCGCCGCGCCGCTCATTTGCTTGATGGCGAGTATGTAGACAAGTACAAGAAAGCCATTGCACTCATGAAAGCTCTTCCCTCCGACGACCCCCGGAATTTTACACAGCAAGCTAATGTGCACTGCGCCTACTGCAATGGTGCCTACGATCAGATCGGCTTTCCCGACTTGGAACTTCAGGTCATGTCCTGGAAAACATTCTAAACCCCGTTGTAAAGGAATTGATGTAGAGCGGGCGGCGGATAATTTCATGGCCAAGATGGAAGGCCTGATCGCAAGCGTCTGTGATCCGAACCGTCGGGACCTTAAATCGAGCATATCTCGCAATCTGGAATGAGTTATTCAACTTACCATATATGATTTTGGGTCGTACGAGCTACTTTAGCCACCCAACCCCGCTACACCGGGTTTACAAGCCGAATTTGTGAAATACCATCAGATCCACAGTCCAATTCCGGTTTTATTTTCGTTTTTACTATTTATAGTAAGTTTTAGTTCGAGTGTAACTATTCATCCTTCTCGCCTTGCTTAGAATAATTAGAACAATACCATCGTTGCGCCGACACTTACTATTTTTGGCCGAGGAGGTGAGAAAAGTTCCAGCGTCAGGAAGGATCATTCCCAGCGTCAGGAAGGATCATTCCAACAGCCTTTATTTCTGAGTAATAACACTGGTTTATTTGTTTTTCAGGCACACAACTGCTGGCTTTTCTTCCCCTTCCACCGCTACTACCTCTACTTCTTCGAGAGGATTCTTGGAAAGCTGATAGGCGACAGTACATTCACTCTTCCATTCTGGAACTGGGACACTCCCGACGGGATGAGAATGCCTGCCATATACGCTGACCCAGACTCGCCACTCTACAACGTGCTCCGAGACGCCAAACACCTGCCACCGACGATGGTAGATCTCGATTACAATGGAATCGATCCCACCGACACCAATAACCAACAGATTGCCAGTAACCTAGCGATCATGTACCGAAGTGTAGTCTCCGCCAAGACAGCTGAGCTCTTCATGGGTTCTCCATTCCGAGCGGGGGTAAACCTGACCCTGGCGCCGGGTCCATGGAGAACGGTCCCCACGCGCCGCTCCACGTCTGGTGCGGGGACCGCAACCAGCCTAATACTGAGGATATGGGGAATTTCTACTCAGCGGCTCGCGATCCAATCTTCTACGCGCATCACTCGAACATCGACCGATTGTGGACAGTATGGAAAGGGTTGGGAGGAAAGCGACGGGATTTCACTGACTCGGACTGGTTAGACTCGGCCTTCCTTTTCTACGACGAGAATGCCCAGCTCGTGAGGGTGAAGGTTCGAGACTGTCTTGATTCGAGAAATCTCAGATACACGTACCAACCAGTCGATAACCCTTGGGTGAAGTCCCGACCTACTTCGGTGAAAGCTAGGTCAGCGGCTCTGGCGACAGCTGGGAAGAAGAGCGAGTTTCCTCGAGCTCTTGACTCGGTTATCAAAATCCGAATTGATAGGTCGAAGAAGTCTCGTAGCAAGAAGGAAAAGGAGGATGAAGAAGAGGTTCTGGTTATCGATCAGATCGAGCTGGAACGAGACACGTTTGTGAAGTTCGACGTGTTTATCAACGTGCAGGATGAAAACACAACGGGTCCTGGGTCGACTGAGTTCGTTGGAAGTTTTGTGAATGTGCCCCACAAGCGTGGGAAGAATCTAGTGAAGTTGAAGACGTGCTTTAGGGTGGGGATAACGGACGTTCTGGATGATTTGGATGCTGATGCAGATGACGATGTGGAGGTTACTATTGTGCCACGTCAGGGGAAGGATGTGGTCAGCATAGGAGCGATAAGGATAGAATATTTCTCTTAGACATTGTTCAACGTACCTTCAGAGGACGTGTGGAGGTTGATCTAGTAATCTGGAACGTCTGTTTAGTGGGCCTGTAAAAAAATAATTGGATTGAATTATCTACGCTTTTTAATTTTGCTAACCGGAGGATGAAGGGTAAGGATTTATATATATATATATATTTTTCTTGTCACGTGTGATTTTAAGAGACGAGTCCAGTTGCATTAAATACAGGAGTCATCTATGGTTTGGCCTACTTGAACGTTTGGATCCGCCTTATTTTTGTACCCATACCTTAAACGGATGAATAGACGGCATGAATAAAAACATACCCACATGACTGCCCGTTGGTGGGACGCGGATTGCGTACGTCCTCCCCCCGGTAATCCGTCCAGGCAGGCTCCGTGGGGCCCACCGTATTTTAAGTGTTTTTATCCATGCCGTTAAATGCTTTTTTCTGATAATTTTAATATATGAGCCAAAAAATAGGCAGGTCCAAGGCTTAGGTGGACCACAAAGTGGAGATTGAACGTCCACCGTTAAAAACTTCTTGAGAGCTGGAGAAGTTTCGGATCAAGCTGATATTTATGTTTTCACTTCATCCATGCTGTCCATATATTTTTCTAGATCATTTTATGGTATGAGACCAAAAACGAGGTATATCCAAATCTCAAGTGTACCACATTACAGAAACAGTGTTGAGTGAGCGTCAACAATTAGACACTCAGGAAGAGCCCACTGTGATGTTCGTGAGAAATGCTCCTCGTCTAAGCTCATTCATACGGTCACAAAGACCGGGATGAAGAGGAAAAACAAATTTTATAATGATCCAAAACTTCTGGAACTGTAAAAGGGTTTCAATGGTAAACGTTCAATTCCCCACTCCCTTTTACAGTGTGGTCCACTTGATAACTAGATCTATCTTATTTTTCACCTCAAGCCTTAATACGAGGTTGCCAAATAGATGGATGGTTTGGATATAACACATACCTCATAATGGGACCCACAAAAATCGATGGAAATTACAACAGGAAGGAAGGAAGGAAAAAAAGAAAGAAAAAGAAGTCAGCAAGTTGGGTCGACCGGGTCAAAGATAAGCCTATCGCTATGGATTATAACCATAGCCATAACTATAGTGCTATGCGCTATTTTCTCTTTTTTATTTTTTTTATTTTTATTTTTATTTTTTACATGGAGAACATTTTCTCCCTTACATTTTTCTATAATACATAAGTATGTAAATATGTATATAAAGTATATAAAAATATTTTTCTATCTTTTAATTAATTTCTTTGTCTATATATTTAACAAGCATATCTCCTAAACTAGAATGATTTTTTTTTTTTTTTTAATTTATTTACACACTCCCACACACTCACACTAGTGGAATTTCACCACCTATGGATACTCGAACGCTTGACCGGGTGTTGAAACTCTCTAATAATCTA
>JAJHSJ010000017.1:18287777-18349474 GCA_021015155.1 Magnolia officinalis
AACGCTCAGCTCGTGAGGGTGAAGATTCGCGACTGCCTGGATTCGACAAATCTCAGATACACATACCAACCAGTCGATAACCCTTGGATTAATACCGCCCTACTTCGCTTAAAGCCAGGTAGCCGCTGCGACAGCAGCCGTGAAGAAGAGCGAGTTACCTCGAACTCTTGACTCGGTCATCAAACCCCGAGTTGATAGGTCGAAGAAGTCCGTAGCAAGAAGGAAAAGGAGGATGAAGAAGAGGTTCTTGTTATCGATCAGATTGAATTGGAACGAGACACGTTCGTGAAGTTCGACGTGTTCAATCAACGTCGAGGATGAAAACTCGACGGGTCCTAGCTCGACCGAGTTCGTTGGAAGCTTCGTGAATGTGCCGCACAAGCACGGCACGAAGAAACGAAGCTGAAGACGTGTTTTAGGTTGGGAATCACGGACGTTCTGGATGACTTGGGTGCTGATGCAGATGATGACGTGGTGGTAACGATAGTGCCACGTCAGGGGAAGGACGTGGTCTCCATTGGAGTGATAAAGATAGAAATACTCTCCTAGAGATAGTTCAACGTACCTTCACGGGACACGTGGAGGTTGATCAAATAATATAAAACGTCAATTAATGGGCCTGGAATAATAATCTGATTAAATCATTTAAGCTTTTCATCATTTGCTGTGTTGAGATCCGATCTAGTTTATCACTAAAATCAATGGATGGGATTGTATTATGAGTATTGCTTTTATGTACTCAGCCGATGTAGAATATAGTGGTAACGTTAGGAAGGGTTCGGATTTATACTTTTTTCCTGTAACGGTTGGTATGGAGAAACGAGTCTACTTTATTTAGGTTCTATCGACTGTACCGAATCATTTCATTATGTGAGAATAACGACGAAATAAGAGCGCTGAATGGATAAGGTGTCATGTGATTTTAATCACGTTATCGATCCCGGACCACTTAAATTGCAGAGAAAACGTTCGGATTTAGAGAATCTAAAATCGATATCACGTGGCTATCTGGACATGGAAAGAACGGATGAGTCCGTGCGACGATGCTTTTTTTATTTTCGCCCCCGGGAAGAACTTATTTTGCAAAAAGCCACTTTTCATGGTTCAAATGCTCATATTTTGACTAAAACACCTTTATTAGTTAGGGTAAGCACCGAAAAAGTAAGGGTGTTTTGGTCTTTTTTGAGTTAAACCATAAGCCGTAGGTATAGTTTGGAAATTAAGATTTCTTTTGGGCGATTGAAATTGGTGGGTGATACGTGAGGTCTATGCGCCTCAAGATCCCGTTAGGTTTTATCGTGTAGAGGGACATGGATTGCTTACGTACTAACTCAGTTCAGTTGGCCTATTGTGAATGTATGTGGTTTATCTACACCGTCCATCCGTTTTTCCATCTAATTTTAGTTGTCGAGCCTAAGATCGAAGCTTATCCAAAGCTCAAGTGGACCATACCACGGAAACAGTTGAAATAATGATTTCCACCGTTGAAACCTTTCTAAGGCTAGTGATGTTTATTTGTCATCCAAACTGCTCATAAGATTTAAAAAACATGGATGAATGGAAAAGAATAAATATAATCTGGATCCAAAACTTCTGTGGCCCCTACGAATTTTTCAACAGTGGACATTCAATTCACACTGTTTCCTGTAGTGTGGTCCATTTAGCCTTGTATATGCTTCCGTTTTGGGCAGAGGCTCTAAAATTATCTTGTAAAATGGATGGACAGACCGGATAAAATACATAAATAATGGTGGACCCCACAGAGTTTACTCAGTACGGATTGGAATCCTATTAGGTTTTATACGTGTAACAGTGACGCGGATTGCGTCCTACTCCGCGGTCTTGATCTAGGACGGGTAGGAGCTTTGAGTGGCCATCGTGGTGGATGAGTCTTACCCACACCGTCCATCCATGTTTTTTTTTTTTTTTTTTTTTTTTTTTGATAATTTTAGGCTGGGGCATAGAAAATTATCAACGGTGAGGATCATTATCACCACTGCTTTTGTGGTGTGGTCCACTTGAGCCTTGGATCTGCCTCATTACTTATTTTGTAAACCCTCACGTTATAGTGGCCACTCAAAGCTCCTGCCCGATCCCAGCTGGAGATGGGTGGGATAGGACGCCATCCGTGTCCGTGTGACAGATATTGCCCTCACCGTGGGCCTATCTTAATGATGTATTGAATATACATGCTGTTTATCCATTTTTACTGTCCATTTTAGGATGTGGTCCCAATAGTTAAGCACATCTAAATCTGATCACATAGACCACACTAAAAGCAACATCAATAATTCAACCTCACCATTAAAAACATCCCAGGGCCCATAGTAAGGATGTCCCTAACATTTACTTTCCATCCAACTGGTTGATAATGTGAGATATGTGGTTTTTTGAAAAAAAATAAATAAATAAATATTCAAAATTTCAGGATTTTACTGTCAAAACATTTTTTAGGAATTTTAAATCGAAAAGTTGGTGTGTATTTTTGTCTCACATCAGAAATGAAAAGAAGAAAATCATGGTTTATATGAAAATGGTTGTGTAGTATTCTTACTTAAGCTTTGGAGATTGTGACGCTCGGGTCTACGCACTGGAACACGTACACGCACGTAGAGCATGGGCAATGTGGCTGTAATGGCGCTACTTTGCACACTTCGCACTTGCGCATCGTGTCATAGAGGGGTCGCTCCTTCGTGACCTTACACGAACCGTCGCGAGACGGTGCGAGTGATTTAGTATGAGCCTAGGTGCAATGAGTCTGAAATGAATCAGGGCTTTATAGGCGACTGAGAACGGTTGGATTATTAATCCGAAACAGTTAGCCATTTCTCAAAACAAATAACTGCCTTGAAAGCCATAACGGTCTGAAAATTGATGGGCTATGATGATCCGACAACCAGAAATGATTGAATTTCTCAAAAACAGACAGTGGGCCCATGACTATTTTAGCAGTGGCCATTCAATAACACTGATCCTGTGTGGCCCACACAAAATTTGGATTTGATTCATTTTTGGGTCCACTACCTAAATGATCCCGTGAAATAGGTAAATAAGGTAGATTTGCTACAAGCATCAATGCAAGCTCTATAATTTTTTCAAGGAACGGTAAGTATGGAACAAAAAGAAGAGAATCAAACATCCAACTATTTCCTTTCATGTTGCCCACTTGACTTTCGGTTTGCCTCATTTTTTGGCCCACCTTCTAACATGATCTGAAAAAATGGGATGAACGGGGTTTATTTTGCACAAAAAAATATAACAGTGGACCCACAACAGTTTCACTGGTGGGACTATTTCTTGGCATGTGGTCCACTAGAGTTTTGGATCTGACTTATTTGGGTCCACCCCTAAAATAATCTAGAAATCTTGGTGGATGAGGTGGATTTTTCACAAACATCATGGTGGGCCTGTGGATTTTCAAGGGAGAGAGGTTCAATGGTGGGCATGGACTATCCATTGTTTTGTGCTCGTGGCCTACTTGAGTTTTGGATCTCTTTCATTTTTGGGCCCACAACCTAAACTAATATGAAGAAAGTGGTGGATAGGGTGGATTTGTCACAAACATCATGGTGGACCCATGAGCTTTTCAAGGGAGAGAGTGATTTTGAACTATGGATATTCAATACCCACTGTTTTGTGTGGCCCAACTTGTTTTTGATTTTGCCTGATAGTTGAGCTAGCGCACTCTCTAAAATGATATAACGAAAATGGTAGACAGGATGGATTTCTTAAAAAACCACGGTGGGCCCTGACTCTTGAGTGTTTCGATGTTTTCCTGCGTGTGACTGACTTTTTAGTATTCGATCCACCTCATTTTTGTGCTCATTGCATACAATGATCCAGCTAAAACGATGGATGTGGTGGATTTAGCCCCATGACAAGATTTGTCACCATGGGCAAGGGCTTAGGGCCCATTGGCACCCCTAATTGAATGGTTTTTTTATGGGGTTTTTTGACTCGTGCTCGACCGGTCGTGGGCTAGTGCACAACCAGTCGTGGACTCGAGCTGTGACTCGACTCAAAGTCCAGCGAGTTTGGGCTATTTTTCTCCGGGGTGTTCGACCGGTCGTGGGTGGCGCTCGACCGGTCGAAGGCGGCACTCGACCGGTCGTAGTTACGCAAATTCGTTCCGTGATTTTACATGGATTTCGTTTCGCAAGTCCTTTCGCAACTAGGATGCGGAAGGGAGTTTCCTAAAACAATAAATAGGGGTTCCTATGGTTTTTCTAGTGTATGTGAAGTACATGAAAAATACAAGAGGGCTATCAAAGGTGTGAGAGAGAGGAAAGAGAGAGAGGAAGCTTATGAGGAAGCTTATAGAGGGAGTTATGCTCGTGGAGGTTATCTACTGTGCAGTTTATATCTCAGCGCTTCTATGTCCTCGTAATCGGTGAGATCTCTCCGTTTTCTTTTATTCTCTCATTGTTTATCCACTCCTGAATGAGTGAAGACAATTGTAACGTTCTACTTCATAGTGGATTGTTGATCTGGACGAGGTCCCGTGGTTTTTACCTTTTTGAGGGGTTTCCACGTAAAAATTCTGTGTGGTGTGATTTATGCTTTGATTTATTTCATTGCTTTATTATTCAATAATTCTAGTTTGTTTCGGGAGGCTAGATCCTAAGGTTTTGTGCAATGCCCCCAACAAAGTAGTATCAGAGCTAAGTTCATTGAACGGGTAGGATCGGTTTTGAATTATGGAAGGTGGCTCATCAATGATGATCAGTCTCAATGGTTCTAACTGGACCATATGGAAGGCTAAGATGGAGGACTTGCTTTATTGCAAAGACCTATATTCTCCAATTTTAGGCATATCAGCAAAATCCAAGGATATGTCTGATGATGATTGGAAGAAGATGGACCGAAAGGCGGTGGGGTTTATTAGACAATGGTTGGATGATTTTGTGTTCCACCATGTGTTTACAGATACCTCAACCACTAGCCTATGGCAAAAATTAGAAGGGCTGTATGAGAGGAAGATGGCCGGTAATAAATTTTTTCTGATAAGGCAACTTGTGAATCTCAAGTTCAAGGATGATGGTTCTGTGGCCGAGCACATGAATGAGGTCAACAATATAGTGAACCAACTCTCCTCTATGAAGATGGTCCTGCATGATGAATTGCAGGCTTTACTTTTGCTTAGTTCATTGTCTGACAGTTGGGAGACATTGATGGTGTCTCTAAGAACTCCGCGTCAGACGGAAAGATATCCATGGAACTGATAACTAGTTGTCTCTTTAATGAAGAGACAAGGAGGAAGTCTCAAGGTTTACTCAGCAAAAGGCCCTTGTGACACAAGAACGGGGGAGAGGAAAAATAGGAAGGGCGGGAAGGCCCGAGATAAATCAGAGGCAAGTCGAGTACAGAAAAGATTAAATGCTGGAATTGTGGCAAGAAGAGCCACTATAAGCATGAATGTCGTAAGGCTAAGAACGACAAGAAGGGAAAAGAAAAGGAAGATGAATCAGATTCCACTGCGGTCGCTTCAGATGGCGACGTGGTAGTTATTCTTTCAGCAAATCATGATATATGTCTCACGGCTACGAGTCAAGACACCGATTGGGTGATTAACTCAGGAGCTTCTTTTCACACAACTCCACGCAGGGACTTCTTCACAAGATACAAGTCAGGTGACTATGGGACCGTGAAGATGGAAAATTCTGGCGTATCAAAGATCATAGGGGTCGATGATATTTGTGTGAAGACCGATGTGGGTTGCACATTAGTTCTCAGGGATATGAGGCATATCCCAAATCTTCGCCTCAACTTGATGTCGACGGGAAGGTTGGATGATGATGGCTATGAAAGTCAGTTTGCTGGTGGGCGCTGGAAGCTCATCAAGGGTTCGTTGATCATGGCCAGAGGAAAGAAGTGTTACACCTTTTACAAGGTAAGTGTCAGTATGTGTAAGGGTGGGTTGAACGCAGCGGAAGATTCAATTATTGACATGTGGCACAGGCGTCTAGGTCACATGAGTGAAAAAGGGCTTTAGGTACTAACAAAGAAGCGGCTCCTTCCAGACGTGACAGGTACACCTCTCAAAACCTGTATTGATTGTTTATCAGAGAAACAGTATAGAGTTTCATTTATTAAATCTGCTTCTCATGTTAATAAAGTGTATGCATTAGATTTAGTTTATTTTGATGTTTGTGGTCCTATGAGGACAAAAACCTTGGGTGGGGCATTGTATTTTGTTACTTTTATACATGATGCATCTAAGAGGGTTTGGGTTTATGCTCTGAAATCCAAGGACGAGGTCTTTAGTGTGTTTAAATTATTTCATGTTATGGTAGAGAGAGACAGGTAGATCATTGAAGTGCATCCGCACTGACAATGGTGGTGAATACATTGCCGACTTTCATGAGTACTGCAAATCCCTGGGTTACAACCATGAACAGACAGTTCCCAAGACCCCTCAGTTTAATGGTGTAGCTGAACTAATGAATCGCACCATCATAGAGAGAATCAGATGCATGTTATCCCATGCGAAATTGAACAAGACGTTTTGGAGAGAAGCAATGCACACGACAATGTATTTGATAAACATGTCTCCATCAGCCCCGTTGAATGGAAAAGTACCTGAGAAGGTGTGGACTGGACAGGATCCATCATATAGTCATCTTAGAGTGTTTGGATGTAAGGCATCCGTTCACGTACCAAATGACGAGAGGTCCAAGCTCGATATGAAGATCAGGCAGTGTGTGTTCTTGGGGTACAGTGATGAAAAATTTGGTTACAGGTTATAAGATCCGACTGAGAAGAAACTCGTCAGGAGCAGAGATGTGGTTTTCTTTGAAGATCAGTGTATTGAAGACATTAGTAAGGCAGAGAAGAACCAGCCTAGTTCAGGTGAGCTAGATGACATGGATCCGATTTATACCTCCCGTGGTGCCTGATGACGGGAGAGTACAGCATGGTGCAAAGGACGAGGAGTTCCTTCAGAAGATGGACCAGGGGAGTAGGCCCCACTTGATCCACCTGTTGAGCCACAGGTGAGGAGGTCATCTAGGGACAGACAGTCGTTCAAGAGGCACTCGCCACATGAGTACATTATGCTGACTGATGGGGTAGAGCCAGAAGATTATTCTGAGGCCCTAGCCGACGAGCATAAGGGGGAATGGTTGAAAGCTATGCAAGAGGAGATGGAATCCTTGCATAAGAACCACACCTATGATATGGTGAAATTACCTAAGGGCAAGAAGGCTTTGAGTAACAAGTGGGTGTTCAGAAAGAAGGTTGAGCAGAAGAATTCACAAACGAGGTTCAAGGCCAGACTTATGGTGAAAGGGTTTGGTCAGAAGAAAGGTATAAACTTCGAGGAGATATTCTCACCAGTTGTGAAGATGACATCCATACGGGTGTTGCTTGGGTTGGCGGCTAGCATGGATCTGGAGATAGAACAGTTAGATGTTAAAATTGCCTTCCTCCATGGTGACCTGGAAGAAGAGATCTACATGCACCAACCAGAGGGGTTCGAAGTTAAGGGCAAAGAGCATATGGTGTATAGGCTGAGGAAGAGCTTGTATGGGCTGAAACAAGCTCCATGGCAATGGTACAAGAAGTTCGATTTATTCATGTTACAGTATGGGTATGACAGAACGGAGTCGTACCACTATGTGTTCACGCGCAAGTTCTCAGATGGCGATTTCTTAGTTCTGCTATTATACGTTGATGACATGCTCATCATGGGAAAAGACATCAAGAAGATCGACAAGCTGAAACAGGAGCTGGGCAAGTCTTTTGCGATGAAAGACTTGGGCCCGGCTAGACATATCCTAGGAATGGAGATAACTCGTGACAGGAGCAGTAGGAAGCTTTTGCTCTCACAAGAGCGGTATATTAAGAAAGTCCTAGAGCGGTTCAATATGAATGCAGCGAAGTTGGTAAGTACTCCACTGGATGGTCACTTCAGATTTAGCGACAGACAGTCCCAAGACGTAGGCAGAGGTGGAAGAGATGCAGAAATACCCTACGCATCAGTTGTAGAAAGTTTGATGTATGTTATGGTGTGTACACGCCCAGACATAGCATATGCGGTTGGTGTTGTCAGCCGATATCTTGCCAATCCTGGCAAAGAACATTGAGCAGCGGTATGGATACTGCGGTATCTAAGATGCTCATCCAGGTTGAGCTTATACTATGGTGACAGTAAACCTGTGTTAGAGGGCTACACAGATGCAGATATGGCAGGTGACATAAACTCCAGAAAGTCTACATTGGGGTTCATGTTCACATTTGCAGGGGGAGAGGTTTCTTGGCAGAGCAAGCTACAGAAGGTAGTAGCATTGTCGACGACAAAGGCTGAGTACATTGCAGTCACAGAAGCATGTAAAGAGATGCTTTGGATGAGGAAGTTCCTACAGGAACTTAGCCTAAAGTAGAAGGAGCACGTGGTCTAATATTGCGATAGTCAAAGTGTTATACACTTGAGCAAGAATCCCAGTCAGCATTCCAAGTCAAAGCACATAGAGATTCAGTATCACTGGATCAGGGATACTTTGGAACAGAAGGTATTACAGCTTGAGAAGGTCCACACAGACGATAATGTGTCAGACATGATGACTAAGGCTTTGCTCAAGGGCAAGTTTAAGGTTTGTAGAAACCTGTCTAGCTTGAAGAAGGTGAATCTCTCCTGGTTAAAAAAGGGGGAGATTTGATGGAGTTTTTTGACCCGTGCTCTACCGGTCGTGAGCCCTGCACGACCGGTCGTGAGCTGGTGCACGACCAGTCGTGGAGTCGAGTCGTGACTCGACTTAAAGTCCAATGAGTTTGGGCTATTTTTCTCCAGGGTGCTCGACCGGTCGTGGTTGGCGCTCGACCGATCGTGGGTGGCGCTCAGCCGGTTGTAGTTACACAAATTCGTTCCGCGATTTTGTGCGGATTTCGTTTCGCAAGTCCTTTCGCAACTGGGATGCAGAATGGAGTTTTCTAAAACTATAAATAGGGGTTCCTATGATTTTTCTAGTGTATGTGAAATACATGAAAAACACAAGAGGGCTATCAAATGTGTGAGAGAGAGGAAAAGAGAGAGAGAAAGCTTATAGAAGGGAGGTTATGCTCGTGGATGTTATCTACTGTGCAGTTTATATCTCAACGCTTCTATGTCCTCGTAATCAGTGAGATCTCCCCGTTTTCTTTTATTCTCTCGTTGTTTATCTACTCCTGTGTGAGTGAAGACAATTGTAACGTTCTACTTCATAGTGGATTGTTGATCTGGACGAGGTCCCATGGTTTTTACCTCTTTAAGGGTTTTCCACGTAAAAATCTCTTGTGTGGTGTGATTTATGCTTTGATTTATTTCATTGTTTTATTATTCCATAATTCTGGTTTATTTCGGGAGGCTAGATCCTAAGGTTTTGTGCAAAGCCCCCAACATTTTTCAGTTGAAAGGAATGATCCAATGCTCTGAGAGCACTATAAATTGTAAGTGTTCTTATTTGCATCAAGACACTTGTATGGTCTTGTTGATGGGTTCAATCTGTCCATGAGGTCCGTCACCTTCATGGGCTAGGTTTTTAAAAAAAAAATAAAAATAAAAGTCACACCATCAGATCATCCAATCCATCCATGAGGGAGTTTATTTTTTAACCATCATTTTCCACCCATGGTTGGGATCGTTAGGATTGGCTATGATGGACTCCAACATATAAATGGCTCATGTAGTTGATTCATTCTATTTTTACAAAAGTAGATTTAGACCAAAATTTTTAGAGGATATTGATTAGAATGGTCTCATCAGGGTGCTTTCTTACGGTGGCCCCATGAATTGAGTGTTGGATCTAATAGACAGTCCAGATTGATATATTCAACCTAGTGTTACAGTATGTGCAGAGCAACAGATAATTCTAATAAAGAAAAGTTCTACAACGCTCTTACAGCACTATAAGTTATAGTGCTCTTAGTTTAATCAGTTCATTTGGATAATCCAGATAATTCTAATAAAGAGAAGCACTATATAATTTATAGTGCTCCTAGTTTAATCAGTTCATTTGGACATTCCAATCAATTGATCTAACTAGTCTAGTAACTTCAAAAGACATTTTATTGACTACCTCATAAAATTAAATTGGGGGGATATGTTGAAGTGATGAAGTCCCTTAATATACATTGATACACCACACTCTTACACAACTTAAGCTTTTAGAGTAAATGGTTGTTTGACATGCCTTTTTTGAACGGATCATATCTTGGAACAACTAAAAAAGTATATTCACGTTCAATTATAGATGATTCAATCACTTGTACAGAGGATTCCATAGCAAAAGGTTTGGTTAAATAAGATTCATGGCATCTTTCCTAACTGTTACTGAGAATTTAAACAAAAAAAAATGGATTTATCTAATGGAGAATCATTATCGACAGACATTGGTCATTCCTTGACCTCAATCAGTGAATTGGCTGGGGAGTCATCACCTAGTTTAAATTTGAAAGGATTTGCTCTATTGGTCAAACAAAGAAGACATGATTTAGAAAATCAAACGAAATGTTTGAAATTTCTATCCAATATAGTTACAACTGATCCAAATGATCAAACAATTCAAAATATATAAGAGTAATTTGGTTGTTTGACATGGTATTAGAGTGGAAGACCCTTTGTTTGAATCTCGAGAGCAACAAATATTATTTATGGTGTGTCCCTTCACCTTTGTCACTATCTTCTTTGCAGAGTGACAGGATGTTCATGTTGCATAAAAGATGATTTTTTAGAATCATAAGCAATATATGATGGGCCCTTAATAAATAGATGGATGGACAATTTATGTGCCCTGCCTACATTCTGGATGAAGCGGATGGTTTCCAATGACCTTGGTATGGACAGCTACGTTTTGGACACTTCATGTGGCCCACCTATGTTTTGGATGGAGGGGATGGTCTCCAATGGCCTTCTGTAGCCCACTTACATTTTTGACATTCGTATACCCCACCTACACTTTGGTTGGAGTGGATGGATCAAAAACTCATTTCAATGGGCCACACCAAACTTAATATCCCACCTTCACATGCATGCCCAATTGCAGAGAGCCTCTCCACATGCAATCAGCATAATCGAGTAAAATCGTTTCAACTTTGAGGTCTTGGTATCAATTCCCTACTGAGGGTGGCTAAGTGAACTGAAAAATAAAAATAATAAATAAATAAATTGGGAGCATGACTATCATTTGTCAAATATATATAAAATCATGAAAAATTAGTGAATTAGTAATATCCGCAGTAGATTAAGGTCCGAGCTGTCTTTTTCGTAATCAACGTCTACTTTTGTTAAAGGTCTTTTAATCCAAGCCGCAGTAAGCAATGCATGCACCTACAAGGATTAGGTAAGCAGCCTCTTATAATAGTTTAAATTAAAGTAGGGGCCGGTTCTGAGTCCATGGCCCAAAAGGCAGCCGCCATAGGGAGAAATCATTGAAAAAAGTAGGAATTTTATGTACCTCACCTTTAATTTTTGATAGGGTCCACTGTGATATGTACGTGAGATCTACCCTGACCATTAGATATGTAATTCCAAGTTAAGCTCATGGACACAAAATTAGGCTAATGTGTGATTAAGGTAGGCCATCACAATGGAAATAGGTAAAGGAAAGACATCTACCTTTGATTTTAACCGAGCACACTGTGATTATTATAAGAAATTCACCTGAACCATTAGATACCACACCAAAACTCATGCCCGAAATACAAAATCAGGCCCATATGTGATTAGGCGGATCACACCTAAGGAAACCGTTATTAGGGTGAACATTGGCATTTTTATAGGGTATATTATGATGTTTATAAGTAGGGGTGTACACCGAGTCGAACCAAGCCTCAGCTCGACTCAGCTCGGCCATTAACTGACCTCAACTCGAACTCGGCTTGGCTCAGTCCTCGAGCCTGATTGGCTAGCTCGGCTCAGTTCGATTAGCAGCTCGGGCCAGTTCGAGCCGAGTTCAAGCCAAAATCGAGCCTCCGTGGCATTTTCACAAACACATACTATGCACTTTCAATTTCACAGTATATGTAAACCAGCAGCAGCTGTTTACAAATATTTCATCAAACACTCTACAGGCAACATCAAAATCAAGGAAAAATGGTATTTATTTCATATACATACCTTCCTTGCCACTAGCTGACACTTCGTTGAGTCATTTCATCAAACACTTGGTGAGTAACATCAATATCAAAGTAACCAAGTCACCGAACTAGTTCGATCCAAGTTCGATTCGAGTTGGGGTTCAATTTGAGTTGAGTTGAGCTCGAGCAAGCTTGAACTCGGTTCGAAATTTTCTTCGAGCTCAAAAAATTAGCTCAACACGGCTCGAACTCAACTTCGAACTGAGTCGAATCGAGCTTTTTCAAGTCAAGTCGAGCGAGCTAACTGAGCTAACTTAGTTCGTGTTCACCCCTATTTATAAGGCAACAAAGCCGTTTATAAGAACATTCTAACTGGGATGAACCGAAAATACAAATATTAGCCTGATCCAAAACTTATGTGGCCCCGCAAAGGTTTCAACCTTGGACATACAATCCTTACTGTTTCTTTAGTGTTGGCCACTTGAGTTTTGGATTTGCCTATTTTGCCTATAATTTCCTAGCATGAGCTCATTCCATCCTTACTGTTTTATAGTGTTGTCCACTTGAGTTTTAGATCTTCCTATTTTGCCAATCATGTCCTAGCATGAGCTGGAAAAATCAGTGAATGGGGTGGATTTCTCGTACACATCTGGATGGGCCTAGCTGGTGGCAAAAGCAACTCACCGCTCTTTAGAACGTTATCCGCGTGAAAATTTGTGGACCACACCGGCCGCTGCCATTCATGACCTAGTCTAAGCGTTGTATAAAGTATTAGTTCCTTGGCTCAATATTCTACCCCGCTCATATCAAGTGAAGAAAGCAGATGCAAAGAAAGGGACGCTTGCGGAGACTACAACCAAATATTTTCAATCGCGCCGCCTCCATACAAAAGGCCTGATTCTTTAGGATGATGAAACATGCACTAAAGGTGGCACGCTTCTTGTTTACTTTCGATTTCGTTGGTGGATTATATCTTTATTTCTAGTAATTAATGTAATGAAAATTTGCTTCCAAAACCACTAAATTCAGTGTGGTGCACCTGAGTTTTTTTTTTATCAAGCTGATTTTTCTATTTTCTGTTCATTTTAATGAGTTGGACCTGATTAATGGATTTGATGAAAGATATTTCACGTGGCTCAAACAAACTTATGGTTAGCTTTCCATTGCCACAGTTCCATGTGATATGTTCTATTTAGCTGTAGATCTGGTTGATTTTTTATCTTATGAACTAATATTAAGTATAGAAACTAATGAATGGAGTGGATTTTACATTGAAACATGGTGGTCTCAAAGGACTCGATGGTTTTGCACAGTTATTAAAACTTGTCCTGTGGTGGGTTTACGTTGCTTTGCCCTTTTGTTTTTTTTTTGTTTTTTTTTTTTCTCTCTTAAATCTCTACATTTTCTATCCTCTCCTCGCACCATGTTTGGTACTTGAGATGCCTTAATTACAGTAATGCAAATCTTTTGTTATTTTGCTGACAGTAAACCCATTTTATAAAATGGGGTCAATTTGTTATTTAGGGCCGTTTGAATACCACCACATGATGAGTCTTTTTCTACCCGCCGACGCGGATTTCCTGGGAAAGCCTTTTGCAGTAAGTTCCTGTGCAAGGATGCTAGGTGGGGCCACCTCCATATTTGTGTGAAATCTACATCGTTCATCTGTTTTTCAAGATCATTTTAGGGCAATCAATTAAAAATAAGGTGGATCCAAATCTCAAGTGGGCCACACGAGAAGAAAATTTGTGGAAATAGATTCCTACCGTTGAAAGATTCCGGGGCTCTATATTGATGTTTATATGTCATCCAAACCGTTTATAAGGTCATTACCAGTGGCGTTAAGTGAAAATTGAGAAAAGTAAGCCAGACATAAGTCCTTTATGGCCACAAGAATGTTTCACCGGCCCTCACCGAGTACCCACCTTTTCCTCTCATGTGGCGGGTCTGGGATCCACCTCAGTTTTTGTATATATCTTAAAATGAGCTCACGAAAGGGATGAACGGATAGATTTCTTACATACATGTCGGTGGGCCCCACCCAGCATCCTTGCGCAAATCCGCGTCCGTGGTAGACTCACAAAAGTCTCGGTTCAACTACCGATGATGTGGATTGCGTCCTACCCCCGCCCGTCTCAAGCCGGGAACGGGCAGGAGTGTATTTGTTTTATCCAAACCGTCCATCCATTTTCCCATAGAATTTTGTGATATATGACTAAAATTTAGGAAGATCCAAGCCCCAAGTGTAACACATCACAGGAAGCAGTGGTTGTAATAATTCTCACCGTTGAAACTTTTCTTTGGTCCACCGTGATATTTCTTTGGCATTCGAACTATTCATAAATTTTATAGAACTAAACGAAGAGAAGAGAAAACACAAATATTAACTTATCCAAAAAATCATGTAGCCCCGGGAGTTTTCAACGATAATTCCCATTTTGCACCCTATTTCTGTCTGGAGCTGCCTTAATTTTAGGCTTATATCTTGATATGATACTAAAAAATGGAAAGATGGGGCAGATAAAACCAGTACATCATGGTAGCCACTCAAAGCAACTTACCGTTTACATTTGGAGACCCGTGGGGTGAGAAGCAATCTGGGAACGAGCAGCTTTGAGTGGCTACCGTGACGTAGGGTCTTATCCACACAGTCCATCTATATATATTTTTTTCATATCATTTAGGATTTAAGCTCAATACTAAGGCCGGATTTAAGGCTCAAGTGGGCCACACCACAAGAAGTAGCTATGATAATAATTCTCACAACATTGAAACTTTCTAGGGCCCACCATGATGTTTACTTGCCATCCAACTTATTCATAAAGTTGGGTGGACCTGGATAAAAAAAAACATTAATATTAGCGTCATCGAAAATTTTGCTACCTCCAAAGTTTTTGATGAAGAGATTGAACCTCATCATGTAGTCCACATTTGTGTAGATATACCTAATTTTGGGCTTATACTGTAAAATGATACCATAAATTGGATGGACAGTATGGATAAGAACCTATACATTATGGTGGCCACTCAAAGCTCTTGCCTGCTCACCGCTGGAGACAGCGGCGAATGCATGTGTTGGGAAAAGGTTCTATGCCATCGACCTCATGGGAAACTTCTCATGAGGTTGAGCTGTGTGGCCCAAACATGATGTATGTTGAACATCAACACCGTACATTTGATGGGTCCCCTTTAAATTATGCGATATCTCAAAATCATTCTATACTGAACTTAGGTGGGATGCGTTTGAAACTTGGTCTGACCCCTCATCCAAGTGGGACACACGTAATGGATGGGCTGGATTTGTGAACCCCATCTCGGTGGGCCCAACAATGATTATGAATGTTTTAATGGAGGGAAACCCCTCTCAACTTTTGTATGTGGTGTGGCCCACACAAGTCACGGATTAGCTTGATTTTAAGCGCTAGGCCCACCATGGAATGATGCATCGGACTAATGGGGTAGATGTTCGATATGCATCATGGTGAGACCCATACAACTTGACCTCATGGAAAGTTCCCATGAGCTGGACCACATAGAATCTTTTCCACACACACACACACACACACACACACACACACACACACACACACCACACACACACATATATATATATATCGATATATATATAATATATATATATATAAAAGTTAGATTTATGATTAATTATAAGTGACTTTTTTACTACTAAAATACTTAATTACTTAATTTAACCCGCGGAACCAAGGTAAGCTACTCGAGCAATAAGTAGCTTAATAAATACAAACTTGATCTATGGCTCAAGTGGTAAACTGAGTGAAAGATACCTCGTTTCAACACTAAGGTCATGGTATCGATCCCTAGTGGTGGTGGCTAACACTGAAGCGTCAACTGACAGTGGGGTTCCTAACTAAAGCTGGGCATCGGTCCTGGTCGGATCAGATCCGGGCCAACTCGATCCGATCCGAAATCAATTGGCCTGATCCGAATCCGAACCGATCCGTTATCGAGTCTGGGTCGCCCAAGTTGGACCGATCTGGAATGTGGATTGTCTGATCCGATCCGTGCCCGACTCGGGTCATCAGTATTGGGCTAGGCTCTGATCGGTCCAGATATGAGTTATTACGTATCACATGTGCGCTACTGGAGTGCCTGTGTATCAAGTGTCATACGGAACGGGAGTATCATATAAGAAAAAAAAAGCAAGCTCGTTTTCAATAGGTTTTCAATAGTTTTTCATTCTCTCTCTCCTCCTTTCCAGAGATCTTTTTATCTTCTGCTTTCCGCCAAAATGGAGAAAGAACCCTAGCTCAGAATCCATCGGTACGGCATCTCTCTCTCATCTCTCTCTCTCTCTCTCGATCCTCTCTCTCTCTCGCTCTCCTCTCCTCTCTCTCTCTTCTCTCTCTCTCTCTCTGCTATTGCAATAGCTAGGGTTTCCTTTCTCCGAGCTAGTTGAGATGGGTCCATCGGTGCTGCTTTATTTAGGTCGGCACGACAATATACAGATGGGAGTATCGTTTCGTTGCAGTCGCTGTTCCGGTCTTTTGATATTTGATTTGGATTTTAAAAAAAAATTTTAAAAATTTATGCTCTAAATTAACGTGATTTGGGTGCGAGAGATTGATTGCTGAGATTTTTTTTTTTTTTGATATTGTTTTGGAATTTGATTGTTTTCCATTGAGAGTAAGGTCCGGATCGGGTCCTGGATCAGATCGGTACTGGGTCGGATGAAGACTAATCCGAATTCGATCAAAAAAGAATTCGGAGCTACCTGATCCGCACCGATCCAAGCCATCGATTCGGTTCAAATTGGGTCAGATTGGGTTCTAATCGGGTCGGATCCACCAGATTGGATCTCAAAATGCCCAGCTCTAGTCCTAACAAGCTTTAAAAAATAAAAATAAAATAAAAAATAAAATAAAAAATCTCCTTGGACGTGCCACACCGTATCACTATAAATACGGAATAGGCGTGGATTAGATACTGACGAGGTCAGTAGCCAAATGGCTACTGAAGTGACGTCACCAAGCTCTGTGAGCCCCACCATGATGTGTGTATTGTATCCATACTGTCCAAACATATGAAGAGATAGTTTCATGGCATGAGAAAAAGAATTAGATAGATCTAAAGTTCAAGTGGACCCACCGCAAAAAACCATGGGATCAGTCACACCCACCCTTAAAACATTTATAAGGCCCACCATGATGTATTTTTTAGATCCAACCTATTCATAAGTTAACGTGAGATAGATGAAATGAAAACAAAAAATATAAGCTTGATCAGAAACTTCTGTGGCCCTAAAGTTTTGAATGGTGGATGTCACTGTCCCCACTGTTTTCTATAGTGGGGTCCACTTGAACTTTAGATCTATCTCGTTATTTTTCTCATGCCATAAAACTACCTATCCAAATGGATGGACGGTATGGATACAATACACGCATCATGGTGGGGTCCACAAAGCTTGGTGACGTCACTTCAGTAGCCATTTGGATACTGACCTTGTCAGTGTCTAATCCGCGCCCTATAAATACTCCCTAACAAGCATTCACAGCACACAGACAATGGACAATGGCTCTCTCCTCTACACCACCCAAATCTCGTCCTCTCCCCTGCTCTTTCCACTGCCAGCGATGGAGGTGCTCAGTATATCCGGCTTCCATCAGCATTCATAGACACCCTCGCCACTGCCTTCCATATATTACATCATGCAACGGTAGTATCAGAGATGAAAACAACGGTGAAATAGCACAGGGAAAGATCGACAGGAGAAACATGCTCATCGGCATTGGTGGCCTATACACCACCACCACCCTCAGTCCCACACCAACAGCAATCGGAGCTCCAGTAGCCCCACCCGACTTAACCAAATTGAGGCCGCAGATCTTCCCGCCGGTGCAAACCAAACGAATTGCTGCCCGCCCTTAGATCAGAAGATCATAGACTTCAAGCTTCCGTCTCCTTCAACACCCATGCGCACGCGCCGCGCCGCTCATTTGCTTGATGGCGAGTATGTAGACAAGTACAAGAAAGCCATTGCACTCATGAAAGCTCTTCCCTCCGACGACCCCCGGAATTTTACACAGCAAGCTAATGTGCACTGCGCCTACTGCAATGGTGCCTACGATCAGATCGGCTTTCCCGACTTGGAACTTCAGGTCATGTCCTGGAAAACATTCTAAACCCCGTTGTAAAGGAATTGATGTAGAGCGGCGGCGGATAATTTCATGGCCAAGATGGAAGGCCTGATCGCAAGCGTCTGTGATCCGAACCGTCGGGACCTTAAATCGAGCATATCTCGCAATCTGGAATGAGTTTTCAACTTACCATATGATTTTGGGTCGTACGAGCTACTTTAGCCACCCAACCCCGCTACACCCGGGTTTACAAGCCGAATTTGTGAAATACCATCAGATCCACAGTCCAATTCCGGTTTTATTTTCGTTTTTACTATTTATAGTAAGTTTTAGTTCGAGTGTAACTATTCATCCTTCTCGCCTTGCTTAGAATAATTAGAACAATACCATCGTTGCGCCGACACTTACTATTTTTGGCCGAGGAGGTGAGAAAGTTCCAGCGTCAGGAAGGATCATTCCCAGCGTCAGGAAGGATCATTCCAACAGCCTTTATTTCTGAGTAATAACACTGGTTTATTTGTTTTTCAGGCACACAACTGCTGGCTTTTCTTCCCCTTCCACCGCTACTACCTCTACTTCTTCGAGAGGAGTCTTGGAAAGCTGATAGGCGACAGTACATTCACTCTTCCATTCTGGAACTGGGACACTCCCGACGGGATGAGAATGCCTGCCATATACGCTGACCCAGACTCGCCACTCTACAAACGTGCTCCGAGACGCCAAACAACACCTGCCACCGACGATGGTAGATCTCGATTACAATGGAATCGATCCCACCGACACCAATAACCAACAGATTGCCAGTAACCTAGCGATCATGTACCGAAGTGTAGTCTCCGCCAAGACAGCTGAGCTCTTCATGGGTTCTCCATTCCGAGCCGGGGGTAAACCTGACCCTGGCGCCGGGTCCATGGAGAACGGTCCCCACGCGCCGCTCCACGTCTGGTGCGGGGACCGCAACCAGCCTAATACTGAGGATATGGGGAATTTCTACTCAGCGGCTCGCGATCCAATCTTCTACGCGCATCACTCGAACATCGACCGATTGTGGACAGTATGGAAAGGGTTGGGAGGAAAGCGACGGGATTTCACTGACTCGGACTGGTTAGACTCGGCCTTCTTTTCTACGACGAGAATGCCCAGCTCGTGAGGGTGAAGGTTCGAGACTGTCTTGATTCGAGAAATCTCAGATACACGTACCAACCAGTCGATAACCCTTGGGTGAAGTCCCGACCTACTTCGGTGAAAGCTAGGTCAGCGCTCTGGCGACAGCTGGGAAGAAGAGCGAGTTTCCTCGAGCTCTTGACTCGGTTATCAAAATCCGAATTGATAGGTCGAAGAAGTCTCGTAGCAAGAAGGAAAAGGAGGATGAAGAAGAGGTTCTGGTTATCGATCAGATCGAGCTGGAACGAGACACGTTTGTGAAGTTCGACGTGTTTATCAACGTGCAGGATGAAAACACAACGGTCCTGGGTCGACTGAGTTCGTGGAAGTTTTGTGAATGTGCCCCACAAGCGTGGGAAGAATCTAGTGAAGTTGAAGACGTGCTTTAGGGTGGGGATAACGACGTTCTGGATGATTTGGATGCTGATGCAGATGACGATGTGGAGGTTACTATTGTGCCACGTCAGGGAAGGATGTGGTCAGCATAGGAGCGATAAGGATAGAATATTTCTCTTAGACTTGTTCAACGTACCTTCAGAGGACGTGTGGAGGTTGATCTAGTAATCTGGAACGTCTGTTTAGTGGGCCTGTAAAAAAATAATTGGATTGAATTATCTACGCTTTTTAATTTTGCTAACCGGAGGATGAAGGGTAAGGATTTTTATATATATATATTATTTTTTCTTGTCACGTGTGATTTTAAGAGACGAGTCCAGTTGCATTAAATACAGGAGTCATCTATGGTTTGGCCTACTTGAACGTTTGGATCCGCCTTATTTTTGTACCCATACCTTAAACGGATGAATAGACGGCATGAATAAACACATACCCACATGACTGCCCGTTGGTGGGACGCGGATTGCGTACGTCCTCCCCCCGGTAATCCGTCCAGGCAGGCTCCGTGGGGCCCACCGTATTTTAAGTGTTTTATCCATGCCGTTAAATGCTTTTTTCTGATAATTTTAATATATGAGCCAAAAATAGGCAGGTCCAAGGCTTAGGTGGACCACAAAGTGGAGATTGAACGTCCACCGTTAAAAACTTCTTGAGAGCTGGAGAAGTTTCGGATCAAGCTGATATTTATGTTTTCACTTCATCCATGCTGTCCATATATTTTTCTAGATCATTTTATGGTATGAGACCAAAAACGAGGTATATCCAAATCTCAAGTGTACCACATTACAGAAACAGTGTTGAGTGAGCGTCAACAATTAGACACTCAGGAAGAGCCCACTGTGATGTTCGTGAGAAATGCTCCTCGTCTAAGCTCATTCATACGGTCACAAAGACCGGGATGAAGAGGAAAAACAAATTTTATAATGATCCAAAACTTCTGGAACTGTAAAAGGGTTTCAATGGTAAACGTTCAATTCCCCACTCCCTTTTACAGTGTGGTCCACTTGATAACTAGATCTATCTTATTTTTCACCTCAAGCCTTATACGAGGTTGCCAAATAGATGGATGGTTTGGATATAACACATACCTCATAATGGGACCCACAAAAATCGATGGAAATTACAACAGGAAGGAAGGAAGGAAAAAAAGAAAGAAAAGAAGTCAGCAAGTTGGGTCGACCGGGTCAAAGATAAGCCTATCGCTATGGATTATAACCATAGCCATAACTATAGTGCTATGCGCTATTTTCTCTTTTTTATTTTTTTTATTTTTATTTTTATTTTTTACATGGAGAACATTTTCTCCCTTACATTTTTCTATAATACATAAGTATGTAAATATGTATATATAAGTATATAAAAATATTTTTCTATCTTTTAATTAATTTCTTTGTCTATATATTTAACAAGCATATCTCCTAAACTAGAATGATTTTTTTTTTTTTTTTAAATTTATTTACACACTCCCACACACTCACACTAGTGGAATTTCACCACCTATGGATACTCGAACGCTTGACCGGGTGTTGAAACTCCTAATAATCTACCACCCGAGTGGGACAAACATGAAAATGAGCAGGGCAAACTAGAAAAACAGCGGGGCAAACTGAAATATGAGCGAGGCAAACTAGAAAAACAGCGAGGCAAATAAGAAAAACAGCAAGACAAACTAAAATATGAGCGGGGCAAACAAGAAAAACAGTGGGGCAAAATGAAATATAAGCGGGGCAAACTAGAAAAAACAACGGAGGAAACAAGAAAAACAGCGGGGCAAGCTGAAATATGAGCGAGACAAACTAGAAAAACATTGGGGCAAACTGAAATATGAGCGGGGCAAACTAGAAAAACAGCGGGGCAAACTGAAATATGAGCGGGGCAAACAAGAAAAACAGCGGGGCAAACTGAAATATGAGCGGAGCAAACAAGAAAAACAGCCGGACAAACTGAAATATAAACGGGGCAAACAAGAAAAATAGCGGGGCAAATGAAATATGAGCGGGGCAAACTGAAATATGAGTGGGGCAAACTAGAAAAACAGTGGGACAAACTAAAATATGACCATTTTAGGATGAAAACCACCTCAGGGCATTGGTCTCAAGAAAGTGTGTAATTGAAGCGATAGAAATCATCAACCAGCAAATGTTTTACTTCATCACCCCACCAAATGGGTGGTTCTTATTTGTAGGAAAAGTAATGATCACATACAATCTATTGTTGCTTAGCTTAAGATACAACTAATCACATGTGCCAATATGTCACGTATAGGATATTTGAACTATGAAGAAATGTGACCCACCATGTAGGTCAGCTGGCACAAAAATTAGCCCTACTCATTTATCAGGTGGGTCAAATGAGTACATGGAAGCACACCATCAACATCTCTGATTTAAACTCTCTGTTTTTTTTTTTTCATGCACAATGGCCTGGTTTTTTCACCAAATGATTCTTCAAGGTGAGTCCCTCCTTTAGCTTAGCCCTCATGTCCCAGGCAGATGATAGGTTTATAGGTTAGATGGACTATATTGTAAGCTATCCAACAACTGGTTGTAGGAGATCATTACTCTCAAAGAAAAGATGATCAAAGTTCTAAATTCATCAGCAAAATCAGATAGTTTGCCCCACTCATATTTCAGTTTGCCTCGCTGTTTTTCTTGTTTGTCCCGCTCATATTTCAGTTTACCCCGCTGTTTTTCTAGTCTGCCCCGCTGTTTTTCTAGTTTGCCCCGCTTATATTTCAGTTTGCCCCGCTGTTTTTTCTTGGTTGCCCCACTCATATTTAAGTTTACCCCATTGCTTTTCTAGTTTGCCCCGCTGTTTTTCTTGTTTGCCCCGCTCATATTTTAGTTTGCCCCGCTGTTTTTCTTGTTTGCCCCGCTCATATTTCAGTTTGCCCCGCTGTTTTTCTAGTTTGCCCCACTCATATTTCAGTTTGCCTTGCTCATATTTCAGTTTGCCCCGCTGATTTTCTAGTTTGCCTGGCTCATTTTCATGTTTGCCTGGCTCATTTTCATGTTTGCCTCACTCGGGTGGTAGACTATTAGGAGTTTTTTTTTTTTTTTTTTTTTTTTTTTTTTTTTTTTTTTTTTTATAACTATTAGGAGTTCAACACCCGGTGAAGCGTTCGAGTATCCATAGGTGGTGAAATTCCACTAGTGTGAGTGTGTGGGGGTGTGTGTGCGTGTGTAAAGAAAAAAAAATCATTCTAGTTTAGGAGATATGCTTGTTAAATAAATAGACAAAGAAATGAATTAAAAGATAGAAAAATATTTTTATATACTTACATATACATATTTACATAATTATGTACTATAAAAAAATGTAAGGGGAAAAATGTTCTTCATGTAAAAAATAAAAATAAAAACAATAAAAAAGAGAAAAAAGTTCATAACACTATAATTATGGCTATGGTTATAATCCGTAGCGATAGGCCTAGCTCTGACCCGGTCGACCGGGTCCCAACCCGGTCGACCCCAACTCGCTAGCTTCGTTTTTAAGTAAGCCGGCCTATGGCTACGGATTATAACCGTAGCCATAGGTGCCGCTAATCCGTAGCCATAGGTACCTTGGTCCAGGGACCCGACAAAGTAAGTCAGCTAGTTACCCGACCATTTAGATAAATTTCACATAAATGAGGTCGACCGGGTCACAACCCGGTCGACCGGGTAACTGTCTAGTGAGTTGGGGTCGACCGGGTCAGACCCGGTCGACCTCGTGTTTTCTATCACGTGGCCCACTTGAGCTTCTTATTTTGAAGCGAATTTGGAGACATCATTTTCATCAATAGAGAAAGGGTCAGTTTCATCATTTGGTGGAGGATCTGAAGTGGAGGAGGTGGGCCACAGAAGTTTTAGATCAAGCTTATAATTGTGTTTTTTTGGCTTAATCCATGTCTGTATGATCTTATGAATAGGTTTGATAACAAACAAACATCACTATTGGGCCGACTATGGTTTCAACGATGGAAATCACTATTGACACTTCACTGTTAGCCACCCTCACTAGGGATCGAAACCATGACCTCAGCATTGAAACGAGGTATCTTTCACTCAGTCTACCACTTGAGCTATGGATCAGGGTGTTCCAACCATCATCTTGAAACATCTAAGTAGATCCCACTTTATACTTATTATCATTCTAAATAATCACTGTGATTTGATAATTCTAACCATATGATTTATGGCTTGTAAATAATGGACAGTTGTAAAAAAATGGCCTGTGTTTAAGATCATTCAATTGGCATGATTCTTGCACCATGTCTTACTCTTATATTTATGAAAGAGTGAACTGTTGAAATTGATGATTTGTCATCTTGGGTGCCCTTGAAAAGATTTGGCGACACTGCTAACATCCATGTAAAGGTGTGGCATTGGCAAAAATCTACACACTCGTATGCACGTGTATAACTGTTTTTTTTTTTTTTCTTTCTTTCTAGTATTAAATTCAAACTTCTCCACTCTTCAAATTTTGACTTTTCCATTTTCTTACCAAAATTTTTACTATATTTTTAACAACTAAGACCAGGGCTGAAAGTTGGATGAGTACAACCCGATCGACCTGTGACTAACTTGACATTGGGTTGGGCTTGGGTAGGATGTATTGGGTTTGGTCTCAAGCTTGGGCTATATAAACACCAACCTGAAATGCATTGAATTGAAGGGAAATGACCGTGAAGTGAAGGGAAATGACAGTGAATTGAAGGGAATTGACCGTGAAATGCATGAAATTTTTGACTTTTTTTTTTTTACAGGGAGAACTTTTTCTCCCTTACATTTTTCTCTAATACATAATTATGTAAATATGTATGTATAAGTATATAAAAATATTTTCTTATCTTTTAATTCATTTTTTTGTCTATGTATTTAACAAGCATATCTCCTAAATTAGAATGATTTTTTTTTTTTTTACACACGCACACACACCCCCACACACTCACACTAGTGGAATTTCACCACCTATGGATACTCGAACGCTTGATCGGGTGTTGAAACTCTTAATAGTCTACCACCCGAGCGGGGCAAATATGAAAATGAGCGGCGCAAACTAGAAAATGAGTGGGGTAAACTGAAATATGAGTGGGGCAAACTAGAAAAACAGCGGGGCAAACTAGAAAAATAGCGGGGCAAATTGAAATATGAGCGGGGCAAACTAGAAAAATAGCGGGGCAAACTGAAATATGAGTGGGGCAAACTAGAAAAACAGCGTTAATTTTCTAGTTTGCCCCGCTGATTTTCTAGTTTCCCTCGCTCAATTTCATGTTTGCCCCGCTGATTTTCATGTTTGCCCCGCTCAATTTCATGTTTGACTCGCTCAATTTCTAGTTTGGCCTGCTCAATTTCATGTACGGATAAAAGTTGGGCGGGTTCAACCCGACCGACCCGTGACCGACCCGACATTGGGTTGGGCTCGGGCAAGATATATCGGGTCCGATCTTAAGCTTGGGCTATATAAACACCAACCCGATAAAACTTAGGTTGGGCTTGGGTTGAGGTCTCAGGTTGCCCGATCCAATCCGGACCCAATCAATATATTAGTTACTTATAAATTATAATTGAGTGTGGATTGTTTGTGTAGTAGGTACACTAGTGATGTCGGGTCTCATTTGTCCACGTCATTTCTAAGGACTCAAGCTAACAAGATATGCCGGATTTCTCTCTCCCAAATAGATTGCGTGCTATGTTACATGACTTTTTAAAGGAGTAGTCCTATATTTTAGCTTAGTTTTTTAAAGAAAAAAATGAAGTTCCTTATGATGAATAATCACCTATATAATTAATAAAATCATAGATACAAAAAATAAGTCCTATATTGAAATATAATAAACTAATGTAATAACGAAAATATTAGCACGTATACACCCGACCAACCCAATCAACACGTCGAGCCCTCTTGGGTTGGGCTTGGGTTGAGAATTCCCAACCCAAGATTGGGTTGTGTTAGGTCAAGGTTTAGGTATAGGAACCTTAGGTTGGGTTAGGGTTGAGCACCAACCCGCCCAACTTTCAGCCCTAATTTCATGTTTGCCCTGCTCAATTTCATATTTTCCCCACTGAATTTCTAGTTTTCCACGCTCAATTTCATGTTTACCTTGCTCAATTTCATGTTTGCCCCGCTGAATTTCTAGTTTGACCGTGAAGTGATTAAAATTGACCCCGAACTGAATAAAATCGATTTTCGACCAATGACCCGATGTAATCTTGGAAAATCCATTGTTGCTTAACTTAAGATACAACTAATCACATGTGCTAATATGTCACGTAAAAGATATTTGAACCATGAAGAAATGTGACCCACCATGTAGGTCAGCTAGCACAAAAATCAGCCCCACTCATTTATTAGGTAGGCCAAATGAGTACATGGAAGCACACCATCAGCATCTCCGATTTAAACTCTCTATTTTTTTCATGCACAATGGCCTGATTTTTTCACCAAATGATTCTTCAAAGTGAGTCCCCCCTTTAGCATGACCCTTATGTCCCAGACAAATGATAGGTTTACAGGTTAGATGGACTGTATTGTAAGCTATCCAACAACTGGTTGTAAGAGATCATTACTCTTACAAAAAAGATGTTCAAAGTTTCAAATTCATCAGCAAAATCAGATAGTTTTTCCCGTTCATATTTCAGTTTGCCCCGCTATTTTTCTTGTTTGCCCCGCTGTTTTTCTAGTTTGCCCCGCTGTTTTTCTTGTTTGCCCCGCTCATATTTCAGTTTGCCCCGCTGTTTTTCTTGTTTGCCCTGCTCATATTTTAGTTTGTCCCGCTCATATTTCAGTTTGCCTTACTGTTTTTCTTGTTTGCCCTGCTATTTTTTTAGTTTGCCCCGCTCATATTTCAGTTTGCCCCGCTGTTTTTGTAGTTTGCCCCGCTCATATTTCAGTTTGCCCAGCTGTTTTTCTTGTTTGCCCCGCTATTTTTCTAGTTTGCCCCGCTCATATTTCAGTTTGCCCCGCTGATTTTCTAGTTTGCTTCACTGATTTTCATGTTTGCCCCGCTCGAGTGGTAGATTATTAGGAGTTTCAACAACCGGTCAAGCGTTCGAGTATCCATAGGTGGTGAAATTCTGACTACGAGCTGATTGAAATTGGCCACGAAGTGAATGAAATGAATTTTCGACCATCGACCTGATGGAATTTTGAAAAATAAGTAGGTTAGTTAGCTAAAGTAGCATCTCCTACCCCCAAATCCTATATGGTACGTCAAGTAATTCATTCTGGTTTAAGAGATATGTTTATTAAATGAATAAAGAACAAAATGAATAAAAAGTAAGATTTTTTTTTTTAATGCTTATATATACATATTTATATAAATATGTATTAGAGAAAAATGTCGGAGAGAAAACATTCTCCTTTAATTTTTTTTAATTAATTAATTAATTTTTTTTTAAGTACAAAGGTGGAACAGTGAGTTGGGGTCGACCGGGTTTGGACCCGGTCAACCCCAACTCACTGTCCAACCTTTTGCAATGGGCGGGCTGTGGGTAAGGCTATAACTACGGCTATAGCTACGACTATTGTTACGGTTATAATTCGTAGCCAAAGGTAGCCCCAGCTTTCACAAACCAAAAGGTGGAAAAAGCAGGGGCATTTTCTGTAACACCCCGTACTTTCCAATACTCGGGTGTTACCCCTGAGGACCCTGATTATAGAGATTAAAGACGAATAAACAAGATAACTTAAGCTTGCACGTGTAGGTTGAGACTCCCACTCAAGGATGAAGCCGACCACCAAGAACTGAAGGAGCCAAGCGGAACCCTATATCACCCGAAAGGTAAAACTCAGATTTAAGCAAGTTATGAACAAAATTAATTAAGTCACGTTGACACCATGTATCCACTAACCACCTTGGAATAATAAACTACGACCGGAAAGGCACTTAAAACCCTTTGAATCCCAAATCAATCGAAGAATCCAAAAGACCTTTAGATCACAATGTATGGGTAAGATGAGGCCCTGAATAATGTGAAATGGCCCACCTGGGCCTCGACACCACCCTAAAAACAGGTTGGGACCTTTATGACTGGCCTCTAAGACTGTTGATCAGAGCAGATCAACTACCAAGGCCGTGATGTGCCTCAAAAGTTTGGTGCACGTGCACTCCAAATACTTGTGCATAATGTGCAATGAACAATTGTTTGTGGTCAACCAGCGTTTGACCGAACTCAAATGTCTATAAAATGTTCCCGCCACACCCTGTTTTAAAATGTTGAACTTTGAGCCTATAGGTGGCCCACCCTTGACATGGAAAACTGTATCCGTGAGGCGTGTTGGGACTGTTGGCGTGAAGGGGTGAACTGCATCATTTTACCTGGGTTACAGGCATGCGCACGCCAACCTGGGAGAGCTCTCTCTCTCTAACCAAAAAAAAAAAAAAAAAACAAATATATGAGGAACTACAAGCCGCATATTCCGTTTCGGGAAAGAACTGAGGCAGGCACCGACGGCTACTGCATCGAGATTTGCAGAGCAAATCTCAACCACTAAACCTCTCCTCTCCCTGCCTATAAATGGGGAAGTTCAGCTCTCTCAGACTCCACACAGAAAAGCGGGAGAAAACGGGGAGAAAGAGTGCGCATCTTGGTGAGCTTGGAGCACACTGCCCCAACTCAGTCCCTGAAAATCGGACCGAACTGAGTCAGTGTGGGGCCATAGCAGCACCACTTAAGCAAGAAAAGGAGAGGAAGGAGGAGCAAAAAGAGGAAGAGAGGGGGCGTGGTGGTTGTGTGCGTAACGGATCCAGCTCGGGTCAGACCCAACGAAGCCAGGTAAAGGCTTTTTCTCCACCCTTCTGGGGACTGTAAAATGAACCCAAAACAAAGCTCCACCACACCTTGCTCACACCCCGTTCAGTCTCCTAAAATAGGCTCTGCTTGGGGCTGAAAACCCAACCTGAAAACAGTTATTTCCCGTCATGAAGGTGGGCTGAATCAGAGCCTCTGATAGACCCTAAAGACGAGCTGAAAATGGCCCTGGGATGGGCAACGCTTAGACTAAGATCAAACCTCCATTAGGGCCATTCATCAGGCCAGAAACGGCCATGCTTTGGGTCGTGGGATGAGCCAAGAACCAACCCATAATCAGGCCATGCAATGGCTAAAAATCGGGCCGGAAATAGGCCTTGGGGTGGCTTGAAAACCAGGCCTAGTGGGAAGTTGAAACTACTGATCATGCAGCATGGAACCCTCTGAAAACTCAGCCAATGGGAGAACTCAAAACGGCCTGAACACGTTGGAAGAAGAAATAGAAAGTAGGCCCTGGGCCTCACCAAATTGCACGTGGGCTTCACCAAAAACATTGGTGGGCCCAGCACAAATGCAGGTGGGCCTCACCTAAAACCAGAGAGCTGCCTTGGTTGTGGGCCTTGCACACGTACAAGTGGGCCTCACTCTACACTGTCCATCAGAGGACGTCAGGCCTGGACGTTCTTGTAAACAAAATCTTTTTTTTTTTTTTTTCATATACATGCATGCGCATATAGTACGTACATGTGAGTTTTTTCAAAAAAAGAATTAATATTATATTATATAGATGCACCTCTGACATATGAATAGCATGGTGCATATGAGGACTTGCATCCGGACCGTCCCTCCATCAGCCATGGATCTCCATCATTCATCCAAGCCGTCCAGCACATGGCCCACCTTGATGCCACATGTAACCCACGTTGATAGGATATGTATAACAAATACATGTGATATACACACCAGATGCATGTGGCGTCAGATGCATGTATGTCTACATACATATCAGATGCACATAACGTTGATAAAGTATTTAAATGTATGTGCCAGGTACACATGAGGGTGATATAGTATTATTTATATATGCTGGATGTGTGAGGTGGCCTCATGGGGACCTACCTGGTACCTATGTAGATCCAGACCGTCCAAGGTCTGGACGAGGCCCACACACCTCTCTCCTCTCTCGTCTCTCTCTCTCTCCTCTCTCTCTCTCTCGCTCTCTCTCCTCGTCTCTCTCTCTATCTCTCTCTCTCTCTCTCTATATATATATATATATATATATATATATATATATATATGCTTGCTTCTACGCACGTGGTGTGGATGGGCTACATGCAGGCCGTCCATCAGGGAATATATATATATAATAATCTATATAATATATATATATATATATATATATAATATATATATATTATATATATATATATATATATATATATATCTATATATTATATATAATAGTGTATTATGCATCTATGCATACATATGATGCATGGGACCCTTCTAGCTGTCTATCCATTTGTGGAGGCAATACTTATGGCAATGGGCCATGTATATAGACCCCACCCTGATACGGGAGATTAGTCTGAACCAACCATTTGTGCCGTGGACCCCCCACTATGATATATGTAAATACCCACAACGTCCAATAGCGTTGGACGGTGGATGCGCTTGAGTGACATACCTCGCACCATTTACATAACTGTCGTATGTCACCAGCAGCCTATAAGACCTTGTATATGATGTTTGTGTTCGATCCAAGTTATCCACACCATCCACACGATGACAGGCAATGCTGGACAATGCTGGGAACCTTTATACCGGGGTTTTTTATGCCGCCGCAAAAACCTAACTTCTCGCGGCGTTTATTGGAATTTAGCGGCGCTTCTGTTGATTGCCGCTAAAAACTGTACGAAGCGCCAGGGAAATTTTGAGAAACACCGCTAATAGAAACGCCCGTAAAAGTTATTAAAAACGGAGGTAAATTTGTAACAAACGCCGCTAAAGTTGCAATAAACGCCGCCATAATTTATTTAAAACGCTGCTAAAGTGCCGATAATAGAACATCCTATTTATTATTTACTAATCCTTTCACACAAACTCCTATTGATTCTTTACTGTCATTCAGTCTAACTATCAAATCTCTATCTACATAACTATCAAAACCTTACTACTGAATGACAAGAATTTGAATTACCCAATAATCCGATTTCATAAAAACTAAAATGAGAATAGAGATGAAAAGACAGTGAACCAAACGAGTAACCTGGCCCAAAATTCAACAGACTCCTATTGGATCATTAAAGCAAGTCTTCAAACTACAAGGTTAAATAGCTTCAAATGTTTTCAATTAAAAATATTTATCGATATACAAAACTTGTGTGACAAGCCCCTATTTGGTAACAAGACTAACAAATATCAAGTAATGCAGAAATGGAGCACCTATTACTCAAGGCAAAGAAATACTATTGGCAGATACCAAAAAATTCTACCATACATGTGTGGCACACCTAATGACTTGATGCACAGCATCATGTAATTTTTAAATAGGGAGAGAAACCTGATGCACTGCTTACTCATCCGTGTATAGAAGTGACTGTGGGATTAGAAAAACTCATCAAACAAAAGCTTCACTTGTATAACCGCACATTCTTGTGGCTTTTCACAAGCAGACTTGGCTACATACCGAGAAATCCATGCCACTGAAGTCCATGTCATCTCCAGCTGGGACATACAAAAACAATTAGATATCTAGCACAGAACAACGAATAAAAATGCAACCTGGCATACAAAAAAATACTTAAAAAGGTAAGTGTTCAAGATTTAAAAAAAGGGGTGGACAACTTACATTTGTGTTCTTGTTCTTCATCTTCATCGACCCATTTGTCCCAGTCTACTTTCAAAAACACAGGAGGCTTCCCTTCCTGCTTTAACAGCCTACTCCAT
This sequence comes from Magnolia officinalis, assembly GCA_021015155.1. Lineage (NCBI taxonomy): Eukaryota > Viridiplantae > Streptophyta > Magnoliopsida > Magnoliales > Magnoliaceae > Magnolia > Magnolia officinalis. The sequence continues at coordinate 18,319,186 of JAJHSJ010000017.1, forward strand.
TTCTTCTCTGCTTTTTTCACAAGGTAACATATATTCCTCACCCCAAAAGAAGAGCCTGTAGCATTTATCTCATCACTAACCACAACTCTTTCACAAAAAATCAGAATAATAACTGATCTTGAATGACAAGCATGAGAATTAGTCACCTGCAATTTCATTAGGCCTGCTTGAAGTGGCGAGGCATAGCCAAGCTTCTTTGCAAAATCATTAGCCTACAATAAAAAGAATAATTCTGCTTAGTGGTTTGCATTGAAACTACACCCCAATAACTCTGCTTGCTTACCCTTTGGGGTGTGCATCTAATAGTTGGCTTGGGGGTCAATATTGGGTGGAATCGTGCTTGCATGTGAGTGGTGTTAATGTTAGCCTCTGTCGTGGCAAGTTCAGTAAAAGAGAGGGTTGATGTCCAGTGGACAGCCAACTGTAGAACTTTTGCCAATATATCATTTGAAACTGAACCACGAATTGGAGAAAATTGAGATGATGATGATGACAGGAGACAAGTTGCAGATACAGATGTGCACAGTCCTAGCACAGATCCTACAGATATGGATTTTAGGGTACATTGCTTTGTTAAGTTACTTGTTTACATACCTGAAATTCGAAAGCTCGGCTGACAAGGTTAAGACCAAAGCTTACGAGGTGCTGAAGAGGTATAACAGTGTGCTACAACAAATGAGAACACTGCATTACAAATCAATGCTTTCAAGAAAAGAAAAGAAAAATGAAAAAATGAAAAAAAGCATGAGATCAAACTGTTCACCCTACAATTTCAACCACCAGCTTGAACTGTGATATCATCCCCATGTCTATAGATTTACATGTGTTTACATATGTAATTATGGTAAAACCTAATAGTTGATATGTGTTCAACTGCAGTTTGTACAACTTTTTAGTGGTTCAATAGACAGCTCACAATGGTTCAGACAGTTTTTGAGTTTCTAAGTGGTTTGGATCGAACTTGTGAAGCAGGCCATACACATCCACCACCTGACAAAGGGCCACAATAACTTATCTCTAAACCCACTTCATTTATACATCATACAGCCTAACCTGCAATGAGGTCAACTACAAGCCGCATCCAACAGAAAACTTGTAACCACAGCAGCTACTAGCCCCATTCATCAATATTTATATTTTACATAACTAACCAAGATTGGTCACTTCTCAATGGAACCTGCAAGGGAGACATTATTAAGTGATTGCAACCATACCAAAGCTCAATCCCATAATTAATGAACCTGAATAAAAGGACACCAACTCAACTCTCGCAAGACATTGGCTCATTTGATTTTCTCAAAACAAAAACAACCAGATCTCTGGAAGAACAAATGCAACCAATATATTCAAGTACGTTGGCAGAGTAAGGGTAAAACCAAGATTGGTCACTTCTCAAGTCCACACATATAAAATCATGTTAAACTACTTCTAATGAGATCATGCGCTAAATTTACTGCCCAATTGGCATAACTAACAAACATCTCTATATCTCTAGTATATATAACACGAGTAGCTTTGGACAATTTTACCAATGCAATTACTCCTCTGAGAGTCGTGACTCGGGAACCTTGGGTTTTAAAAGGACATTGGAAGTAATTTTGAGCATAGAAGAGGGTATTTAGCTTATTGGCACAGTTTTTTTTTTTTTTTTTTTTTTGGGTTATCTTGTTAGTACACACCCCACTGTCAGTACACACTCCACTGTTAGCCACCCCCACAAGCATCATAACACTTATCATAGAGATCCGCTGTGGTGAATATTATTTTCAGAAATAAGGTTACTTATATGAATTAAGATTTTCATATTGTAGGCCTCATTGAGACAACCAGCCCGCCCAAGGAGATCAACCATGCTAATGCTCAACCCTTCTTTGTCTGGAATCTGGAATCTGGATTGCTCCGAAAACTATTGTTTCCTATCATATGTAATTATCAAATGCTTGACTAAACAAACTTAGTGGAATTCAAGACCAATGAATAATGACACAAAACTCAAATTTCCAATGATTTGGAGATCTCCTGCAAACATTACTATAAGCATGAAAAGTTACCGTAAGGATGCAGAAAAAGCGATCTGTGATATCATCACCTTTAAGTAGCCCACTTTGCTGCAATTGTGAAATATAATGGGCCTAAGATGCATCATTCATACCAGGAAGTTCACAAATCCGACACCATTCAACGAACAGATGAGAAACCTGCAGCATTTTAATGGACATCATTGAGAAAAGCAACAAATATAACTATCCAGGCGTTTGGTTGAGGCATTTGGTGTTGACTATCCTTCTGAGGCATTTGGGTTAGTTAAGAGCTCCTTTTTTCAAGGTCTGACCCCCTATGAAGAGTGGGTCCATTCCATATCATCCAGGGAAGTGTTGATCTGTTCTTTCAGAGGACTTACTGAACCAGGAACTTTGTTTAAAAATCTAATGGCCACACTTAGAGATGTCGTTATCTGTTATGATGGGACAGTGAGAAACCTCTGCAGCAATTCTATAATTCAATTTGAGTATGGACAGGTGGACGAAAATAGTCCTTGAAGTTCTCTTACTGGTGAACTGGTTGGTGTATTAGCTGCTACTCCAGTATCAAATCCTGCATATAAAGCAGTTCTTGATTCTTCTCAGAGCAACAACTCTTCATGGGAATCGATGAAGGAAATACTTTTGTGCAAAGTTAACTTCAAGAATGATATTATTGATCGGAGAGTTATTCTATATTTGAATGAGTGCTTCTGCGGGAAAATGCATTGCAAGGAGAATGCAACATATTTAGTTTAGAATCGTTTGAAAAAAGTCACTTTAAAGGATGTTGCTTTTGACTTCTCCATTGAATACTAAAGGCATCGACAAATACCTAAACGTTCAGAAGTGGATATAGGCCTTGTTGGCCACATTCACCTTGATAAGATGCGCTTGAAAGGACTCGACCGGAGCATGGATGAGATCCTGCACTCTTGTCAAGAGGTTATAAATTGCTTTGGGAGAAAGAAGCACGCTCTTTCACCTTTTTTAAAGAAGATTTATTTGTCTAAGACTTATATGCAAATATACTAAAAGGTATGATAGGAACTCTTACACTATAAATATGATGACTAAGTGACCACACTATTAAAAGGTATGAAATTTTTGCCTAAGACATTTCTTTATCTTGAAATTCAATAACACCCACAACCTGTTTTGCAAGTTGCAACTCTTCTATATCTACTCATCTATGTTGAGTAGTTGATAAAAGGTGAACAGATCCCTATTATAATTTTTCATTTGCAAGTCACAAACTCATATTTCTTATTAATTGTGACAAGAAAGTTGATACAAAGTTGGAATGCTGAACATGTTTTATCTAATTGGCATTGCAAAATAGTTAAAAAGTATCAGAACATAAATCTCTGCACATGGATATTTAACTCTCTCCTGCTCCTACATCCAAGTAATGAGTTACATATATATGTACACATGCACAAAAAGCAAGATTCGGATTCAGATTCCCAAGGAAATTTTTTTAACACAAAGAACAAGAGTAGAAAACCACTGCAAGGCATCCAAGAATGAGTTCCTGAATTGAAGTAGGGATAAAAAGGGATCACAGCTGCAAAAGGATTTTAAACATGATAGGAAACATGCCTGATCAAAGGCAGGGAAAATGTAATCTGCAAACTGAATTTCCGCAATAACTCAATTCCCCTATTGTGGACAAAAATAAATAAATAAATAAATAATCCATAGTTAAAAAAAGAATGTTTGAAAGCTTTGAACCATTCACAAAATACCAGAGTTACATTACAGGAACACAAAAAGCAAAACATGAAAGTATAACATTTAGAGGATGTGGGAGAATTAAAATTTCGATCTAACCTGATTACATCGACTGGACAAAGGGAAAACATAAATATCAGCTAGATCCAAAACTTCTGCAGCCTAAGAAGTTTTCAACCGTAAGTGTTTAATCCATAATGTATGGTTTACTTGAGCGTTGGATCTGCTAATGTTTGGACGTATACACTAGAATGATATGGAAAAATGGATGGACGGTGTGGATGAAACACATACATCAAAGTGGCACACATGTATAAGACATCTCATATATGAAGCACACATGTGTAAGACATCTTCGTATTATACATCTCATATAATATACATGTGTGCTTGAAAAAAAGTTTCAACGGTATAGAACAAAAGTCAGGCCAAAGATCAGCAGATTCACCACAATTTACAAAAGAAATGAATGGGTGAAAAAAGTTCAAGCAGTTTTATAAGCAGTCCAGGTTTTGATGATATTGTAGCCCACCTGATAAGAGTACAGGCCAAATTTCATGACCATGAGATCTAAATGATGGCTTCTACTTGATGTATAGCTTGGAATTCATGTCCATAACCCACATTGGCACATGAGGTGACGTCATAGGAAGTGGCTCTTACAAGGAAATGGGCTTAGGCCTATTGAGAAAATCTTTGATATGAAACCAAAGTGTGAAGCTTGATGTGCAATCAGTAAAAGCTGTACAGTGTGTACAAGTAACTCAAGATGGATAATCCAACTTGTGCCCCAAAATCAGATGAATTAAGATACATAAATTACACTTATGATAAAAATCACAAGTTTTTACTGAAGTTTGGATGGGACTGATATTGAAGTCCCCATCTATTGACTGATCCATACATATCTTCAATGATAAAAATCACAAGTTTTTACTCTTCTTAATTGATTCTATTCTTCAGACTCTTCCCTGTTTCCAACATAGCAATGATGATCAATTAAATAAAAAATCAAGATATAAAAGGGTTTAAATATGATTTTTAATTTTTAATTATTTTCATTCTTTCTCCAATATTGAAAAAAAAATCAAATAAAAAAGTTTCAATTATTCAAATGACCAAGTCTTAATTATTTTGATTCTTTCCTAAATATTGAAAAAAAGAAGTAAAAAAGTTATAATATTTCAAATGCCCAAGTTACTAGTTAAAAGTGACTATTAAGTTACTAACTAAGATTTTTATTAAGATTTTTTTTTAAAAAAAAAAAAAAAAAGAGAATATGAAATTTTCATTTATTCCACTATCACCAGATATCATATGGTTAGTAAAGTGAATGACATTAAAAAAAGTACTAGATTTGCACATGGATCATAAAATTTGCCAATAATTCATCCCAATAAAATATTTATTTATTTATTTGGAGTCATTAATTAATTCATTGTAAAATCGATTGATTGCCTTCTATTCCAATAAAACAAACATATGTCTACACCAAATTGCCTACACTGTTTTGGATCTTGTCCTAGAAAACAGACCATTTTACACATCAGGTAAAATCTGATATTTCCATCAAATTGCCTACACTGTTTTGGATCTTGTCCCAGAAAACAGAACATTTTACACATCAGGTGGGACATAACATGCAAAACAGTTGGATGGCTAGAAAGTAAAATAAAATTTAACCGTGGCCCACCAAAGGAGTGAAACAACCTGATTTTTAGAACAAAAATGAAAACAGTGTTGCAAACCAGATCAAAAGCTTGGATCAGTCAAACGAGTTTCAAATTAATACATGTACCCACATGGGGATGAGCAGAGCTGTACACACATATGCAAGTAGATAACCTCCAGCTACATGGGTTCATTTGAATTGATTCTACCAAACTCAACTGATCTTATTGTTTAATTGTTAAGGACCGGTTCACATTCATCAGATTCAAAAGGATTTAAATCCTTCAGGTTCCAAAATGCACTTCGTTTGGAACTAGGTAATGAATGGCTTGGATCTCATGAACTTGTTCATGGGCAGATTGTGGGCAACTCAACATGCATGAAGGAAAATGGCCCCAAAACATGAAATAGAATCCAGAGTCTTAAGGATTAAGAAATTCTAATTGTGTCCGTCTCTCAATCAGATTAGAATCAAGATCGTTTACAGTTTGGAATGATGCATCTAAATGCACAAGTTAACTGAATTGCAAACTCGATGCGTCCCATCTAATCAGGAGGAAGAATGAAGATTAGTGATGATTACTAGCATTCAAATGAGGAAGTAGCCTATTATGCTCAATCAAAGTCTGGAGGCTGGTTCCTCTACAACATTCATAGAAAATTTCTTGCAACTAGCTACATATGGGGCCCATCATGCTGTTTGTATGGAAACCAATCATCCAGCAGGCTCACCTACCATTAAAATGGGGGAACACAAAAATCAAGCCAATCCAAGCATCATACGGACCACACAATAGAAAACAATGAATAACCTCCAAAAACATCAAATTCAAAAATTGACTCACCTGATGATTAGATCACCTAATTTTGAGTTTTCCCATTCTCACTCGTGGGGTGATCTGGCTGGACCGATTGATATGTAATACTGGCAAGGAATTCTCCTAAAACAGAACCTCAATGTAGTGCTAACAAAAAACAACAAATTCATCATATCCACATTATTTAGAATGATAATGTCAATTCAATTCTTTTTTTTTTTTTTTTTTTTTTCCATTTGTCATTAAAAACAACCATGGTAGAGGGAGACCAAGAACTCTATTCTCTCAGCAACACATGCTGGAGTGTATAGTAATGTTGGTTTTTAAATAGTGTTTGGTCGTGTTTGGATGGACAAGTGATGACGAATATAGTTTAATCAAAGGGAAAATGACCCAAAAAGTAGTTTTGGTGCATTTTCTTATTTTGCAATTCAATTCAATAGTGCATCTAAGTAGAGAGTTCTTAAGGCAGTTGCTTTATGATGTCACTAAGCAGTTCTATTTAAATGGGTGCAGAGCTGTGCTAACATTTGGATTGAATGCACTCATTGGGAGAAAGAAGGCAAATCAAGATCCAAATGATACTCTTTACATAGGCAATTGGAACCCATCAAACACTCATGCTTTCATGCAGTACATCAGCTTTTGCGAAATTAAGGCATCTGGGGGAGGTAAAAGTAACAAGATTTCTATGTGCCTGCAAAAAAGAAAAAGAAAAGACCAAGGACTTATTACTAAAAAACTTGTGGCCATGTGTCCATAATATGCATCCAACAGCACCAGAAAAATATTCACGGAGTATCTTTTAGTAAACAACTTTTGGCTCATGTCCTAACATTAGCTAGTGCAATGGATGGGCAGAGTGGGTATAAAACATGACTTGCCGAACATCAAGTACGAAGTTTCAGGTTTTTGAACTAGGGACCTACACCATCCTTCTGACAGGCCACCATGAGGATAGACCATTACAGTCCATAATCAAACAACAAGAATCATAAGTAGATTACCTGACACGTCTTATTTTCTATATTCATCCTCTTTAACCCTTTCTTGTTGCATTTCTCCAAAGAGATATATAGCTCCACAAGCATGCCCCTCCACGTGCATTGACAAGTGCCACCTTCCCATGTTAATTAGACATCCAAATCGTGTATCAGGTGGGAACTACCTGGCAGCAGATAATTTGGCCAAAAAATCAGGTTGTTTAATCATAGGACACATGTAAGAAAACAAATGGACAATCTTAAAAAACTTGCAAGCTCTCTCTACACCATCCTTTTTTTTTTTGTACATGTGGCCTACCTGATAGTCAAACAAACTGATTTTTTGGTCACAATGCAAAAGGACAAGTGGAAACTACCAGGAATTTCACGTAGTTCCTTTGCAGTACAAGTTGCCTGTACTTGTCCAACCTGAAAACAACCAAACAGAGGTGCAAGAAAATCAGCAGACCTGCTTCAAAATGGTGAAATAATTTGAGAAATGGAATCTTGGCCCAAACCTGCATTAAACCTAAAATCTCTACATCTTCTCCAACTTTAATAGTCCCTTGTTCAACACGGCCTGTGACAACAGTTCCACTTCCTTGTAAAAATTGAAAAGCAAACCATTAAGCCTCTTGGTTCAAGCCAAATTCTTGGATAGCTAGATATGCTAGTAGATGCTAGTATGCATGTATAGGTATGCTTAGAGACATAGCAAAGAAATTACGTGATTTTAAATTTACAATAATCCATAATCTCAGATGATGAAGCCTCATCCCAATTAATTAGGGTTGGCTACATGAATCCTGTTCCACCATTCCACTCAATCAAGGGCCACCCATAGTCTCAAATGACATGATTTTGAATTGACAGACATGTCATCCGCAGAACTATTACAATGAAATAATTTTACATGGAGAGCCTTCACATAACTTTCTACAGTGTTTTACAACAGCATTATGGCAATTATCTTGTAACTTTCAATGACATGTCTATTTGTAGGGCACAATTTAACTAAGTTTTGCTTTCACCACGTTAGGGTGTGTGATTTGGGGGTCTGGATTGGATTACATGTATGGTACTGCTTCTGCAGTGGAACAAATCAAGGAAAGGGTCCACCAGTGCTTACGTCGTCCCTGCGACGTGTGTCCTAATGTGGGTCTCATTCTCATCATATAGCTTGGCCAGACCAAAATCTGAAATTTTTGGATTGAGATCTGCATCGATCAGAATATTACTGGCCTTGACATCCCTGTGTATGATATGGGGTCTCGACTCCTCGTGAAGATAAGTCAGTCCTCTTGTTGTCCCCAAGCAAATATTATAGCGGATCGGCCAACTAAGATGCAAATTGCTCCTTCCTACAAGGCAATGACAGTCATTTACAGAAAGACAAGAACATGTTTCACATCATTTCCTGTTTGTGCAACCTGGTCACAAACATGTATAGGTGTTGGACTATGGTTGCATGAGGACACCAAGGGGCAACAAATTTAGGTGTGCGAGCGTGGAAGCACATACTTCAAAATGTTACCAAGTATCAACTACTAGGAAATTAGAGCAGGAGTGTGCATACAAAGCATGACTCGGAACAGGAGTGGCACCTATTTAGAAAGATTGTGTAACCAAGTGTTGGATATTAACACATGGTAGCAAACATGGGGACCAAGAAAAATCCAACACACCAAGACATCTGTATGAATGCATAATCATCATTATCATCATCTAAGCCTTATCCCAACTAACTGGGTTGGCTACATGAATCATGTTCCAACATTCCACTCTATCAAGGGCCTTGCACATTTCTCACTGCACCCAGGTTCCAATTGAGTGTGCCGCTTTCAGAGAACGCCCCAGCTTGAATACATAATGATATTGACTGTTACATAGATATTACTGTGTATATGCATAAGACAAAGACACACATGTACATAACTAAAAACACACTAGGACCTGGGAAACAACTATACAAATAACACTAAAACACAGGAAGAAAAGGTAAACTAAGGTTTTTCCAAATAGAAATGTTGATGTGTGTCTGACATGCGTCTAACATGGATGTTGGACAACATACTTGCCCGTAGATTCCATTGATTGATATAGAAGAAAGGAAACATGAATGGAAAATTGCCCATTGTTGCAACAAATTCTCTAGAAGTAAAGAGCACATGTCAGATTTGTTCAGATTACAACATGAATACACAATACCTAATCTTTTAGTTCAATTCTATTTAAATTCCATGATATATAAACGCACCATAAAAATTTCCCACCACATTTCCGTGCACATAGTTTCATTTGGACTCAGTGGCATCCATATCACCTATTTGGACCATCCATTAGGTCTAGTTCACTCTTCATAAGCCACCTTGAAAAATACATACTGGTCAGATGATCCAAATAGCCAGTTAGTGGCATACAAAATAGATGTACAAGATTGTTCATAGAAGATAGGCCCAGTCACGGATGTATAGAGCCATCTGATTGCTGTCAATTTTTTTTTCCCAGTAACACAATGAGGGGACTGGACGTAATGGCTGGTTCAGGTAGGTGATATGAATGCCAAAAAGTCCAAATGCAACCATTATATTCCAAAAGTAACATTATACATTACAGGAACATTCCTTGCATTTGAACGATCTGTAAAGAGAGAGATAGACGGTTGATCTTTGCCCCCTTTCTCTCTCTTGAAAGAAACCAAAACGAACAAAACCAACACAGTAATAAAACAGAGAGAGGGAGAGAGATTAGCTCTATGCTTTTGGATTAGGCAGCAGATACAAAACCACATGAGAGAGCCATCAGCAGCACAACTGCCTCTTCTTCCTCTGCCAGCTTCCTCTTTCTCTGCATCTGCAACAACTCTTTTTTTTTTTGACAAGAAATCCATATATAGTAATATTAGAATGTCTCATATATGCAAACAGAAGCATCTACGACATCTTATTCCTATTCACAGCTCTATTGACAAACCCTAAAATCTAGATCTCCCTCCTACAGAGAAAATGAAGGATCTTCTGCAGAATCTGCAGCGAAAATCACAGAAAAATCCTCCAACTCCTCGAAGAAATACAATCCAAACACAAGCTGTAAAAAATCTAGAACAAATGCATGTAAATATATGTAACTGCCATAGATATCAGCATCGATCCTTCAATGGAAGAACGATCAGGGAAAAAACTGCCATAGATATCAGCATCGGATCCTTCAATGGAAGAACAATCTCAGAAAGAATGCAGCAAGAGAGACGAGAATCGAGGCCGGAGTGGAGGGACGTTGGAGAGAGAGAGACTTTCGGGATTTGGGGATGGGGCGTGCGATTTGAGGATGGGTGATTTGGGAGAGAAGAGGGAAGAAGGGTCTTTGGGAGAGGAGGGAATAAGGGTTTTTGGGAGAGAAATATTGGCGCGCGCGATTCGGAGATAGGGCGATTTGGGAGAGGAGGGAAAAAAAGGGTTTGGAGAGAAATAAGGCGGGCGCGATTTGGGGATGAAATTCGGGAGGGGAAAAGACCTTTTTTTCTTTTGTTTTAATTCCAGCGGCGGTGGCATATCCGTACACGGGCGGCCACGTAAAAACGTTGCAAATTTTGTATCTACACGGGCGTTTCGTTCGGGCCGCCAGTGAGAATCCGCCGCTGATACGGATATTTCTTGTAGTGATGTAGATAATCCAAACTGCTGATCTAACGGACCAATAGTGGATGGGACCGGACCAAACTCACTTTTTGCTATTCTAGGGAAAAATAAACTAGGTTACCTTTAAAACATCCATTGTCAATCCTTATAGATGCCTAAAGCCAAGAACATGAACTCGAACATGACTCCATTCCTTGAACTTTTCATCCAGCTTGCAGACTTCCTCATCAACCGCATCAAATATTGGTGACCCACAAAAGAAGAATCTTTACATTTTCAGCCTGGGTTGTAACAACAACACCAGAAGGATCTTTAAATGTGAACCAATCACAATAAAAGAAGGCAATGCCTTCATCAGTATATTAAGAAAAGCTAGAGAGAAAAGAATTCAAAATTAATGCATGAATTGGTATGTAAATGTTATATCTACTTCTGCAATTGATGCAATATTTGAATGTGGCCCATCATTTATATGATCTGGAATACACGAAGGGTGCAACAGTCAAACAGTAATGACGGTTGTAGAGTGAATATGAGTGCAGAAATCTTGAGTTTTATCTAGTGACTTAAAAGAGCAAACCTGACATTATTGATGATGACATGAAGCCTTAAATAACAGAAGGTGCCCCTGTTTACAACCAGATAGAATGTCACTAAGAAGTCGACCATTAAAAGTAGCTACAATACAAGCAGATATATGGATCTACACAGCCAGTGAAAAGAATAGTTCTTTCAAGCATTTGTTTGCATGTGCAAGGAAATTACAACAATGGAAGTATCCAGAAAACAAATAACTACGAACTACACAGATGAAACATTCCTATTTAAGTTGATATTCAGTTTCAAAAACATACAACCCAATTTCATTATGCTGTGAAGGAATAGGCACTACACAACTGCATTTTTCAAGCAAGGCATTGGAAACATGATATATGTCACACAAGATGCAGATGGCTAAATATCGAATCTGAAACAGTTCGAACCCTTGTCATGGTTTTTTACCTGTTCTGAGGGTCCTTCCATTTCAATCACTACAAGAAATGCCACTTTTACCGACGAAAATTTTTGTCGGTACATTCGTAGCTAAAACTCCGAGGGTAAATATTTTTACCGATGAAAATTATTTTTCGTCGGAAAAGGTAAGACCTTTACCGACGAAAATTTTCGTCGGTAAAAATAATCCAAAAACCTTTACCTACGAAATTTTTCGTAGGTAAACATATTTACAAAACTTTTACCTACGACATTATTCGTAGGCAAAAAAAATTACAAAACTTTCACCTACGAAACATTTCATAGGTAAAAAATATTTACAACCCTTTACCTACGAACCATTTCGTAGGTAAAAAATATTTACAACCCTTTACCTACGAAATTTTTCGTAAGTAAAAAATTTAGAAAACTTTTACCTACGGATATTTTCGTAGGTAAAAAATTACAAAAATATTTGCAAAACATTTACCTACGAAACAATTCGTAGGCAAACAAATTTGCAAAACTTTCACCTATGAAACGTTTCGTAGGTAAAATATATTTACAACCCTTTTCCTACGAACCATTTCGTAGGTAAAAAATATTTACAACCCTTTGCCTACGAAATCTTTCGTAGGTAAAAAACTGTATAAAACTTTTACTTACGGACATTTTCGTAGGTAAAACATATTTACAATCCTTTGCTGACGAAAATGTTCGTAGGGAAAAAATTATAAAAAATATTTTCAAAAACTTTACCTACGAATGATTTCGTAGGAAAAATATTTACACAACTTTTACCTACGAAAATATTCGTAGGTAAAAGTCTATTTTTTTTTTTTCAATAGCCAATGCAAAATTCGTTATATTCACCTGTTAGAACAAATTTCATCATATTCACACCTGTTCTACATTCACGTCCATACCTAAACTAGTAAATCCATCCAGATACTATCCATCCAAACACAAACAATATCCACATCACATTCATTCACACATAAATAGATACAAGTTTAACATTATAAATAAAAATACAAAAAATCAGAAAGACGAAGGCGGAGGTGGTGGCGCATCGGTGGGTGAGCGTGCAGCGAGAGCCTGAAGTATCTCCGTCATCCGTCGCTCATGCTCCACCCGCATCTCCTCCATCCTCCTCCCCTGCTCCTCCCTCTACCTCGCCAGCTCCTTCATCCTCCTCTGCTGCTCCTCCCTCTCCCTCGTCAGCTCCTCCATCCTCCTCTCCTACTCCTCCCTCTGCCTCTCCAGCTGCTCTTTGATATCATGGACAACGACCCGTAGTTGCTCAACCTCTTTCTCTGCGACATCAGCTCGGCGTACGGCGCTGTCGCCAACGACGATGGATCGGCTGGAGGCAGCTCTAGCGGGTGCCATGAGCTTGGCACCATGGCCAAGCCCACGCACATATCCAGAACGGGCGCCAAGCACCTCACTCAGGACCTCTGGCTCACTCCGCTGAGTACCATCGGGAGTGGGCTGACTGCGTAAGGCGTCCATCGCCGCCTGTAATGAAAACATATGAATTTTCATAACAAATGACATTATTATAATTCGATGCAATTAAATTTTACAATGTAAGGATTTTTACCCAATTCTCGGTGGCTTTATGATGTACCCAAGATCTCGTCGCCTGCCGACAGTGAGTCCCTCTGTAGAGGTCTACTGGTCCGGGCTCCTGGCCAGTGACGGAATCCCACTGCGCAATGAAAAGGACAATAGAGTTAAGTATAAATGCATGAAAAGAATATATCAAGTTATTAATCTACTGGTAATTTCTTACCATGTCGTGACGAAGTTGTACAAATGACTTTGAACCAGCCACGTGGTTCACTTCTAACTTTCCCCTGTTGTCAGAATTTATTTTGCTCCTCTTCTGAACACATTATTCATAATACATTGTTATTAATTGCGAATTTAATTGTTACCTTAAGATATCGTAAATATATAAATATTACCTGAAAAGAATCAGACGAAAATCTATCACAGAGTATCCGCCAATCGTCACCGGTCATGTGCGGCGGTGCGGACTGTATAGCCTCCTCGTGGCTCGCGCACCGCTTGTACCGCTTGTGTAAGTCACCGCGGTACTCCTTGAACCGCTCCTTCATCATGTCGTCGACGACATAAGAGATGTGCGGAACACTCATATCCAACTCAAATTTATCTTGCAGTTTCGTAAATAATAAATTAAGGGAAATAAACTTATTAAGAAAATAACTTATCCGTAAATGAACTTTTATAAAATAAATTAGGATAGGGTTAAGTTTATAAGGTTATAGGTTATGTTATAGGTTATAAGTTTAGGTTAGGGTTTAGGTTATAAATTAGGAAATTGGGTTCGGGTTCGAGATCGAGTTTAGGTTTATATTTTCAAGTTTAGGTTTAGGTTTAGGTTAGGGAGTTGAGATTAGGATTAGGTGTAAGTTTAGGTTTAGGTTTTAGTTTATATGTTTAGGTTATAGGTTTATGTTTAAGTTTTAGGTTTAGGTTAGGTTTAGGTTATAGGTTATTGTTTATATAGGTTGTTATATAGGTTATAGGTTAAGGTTTAGGTTAAGGTTTAGGTTTTGGTTAAGGTTAAGGTTTTTAGGTTTAAGTTATAGGTTTTGGTTAGGTTTAGGTTCAGGTTATAGGTTAGCTTTAGGGAATTGAGAATAGGTTAGGGTTTAGGTTTTGGAAATCGGGTTCGGGTTCGGGATCGGGGTTATGTTTGAGTATTAAAGTTTAGGTTTAGGTTAAGTAGTTGATATTAGATTAGGTGTAGGTTTAGGTTTAAGGATTTGAGAATACATTTAAGTTTTAGGTTTAGGTTAACGTTTTAGGTTTATGTTAGGTTATAGGTTATAGGTTTAAGTTAGTTATAAGTTTAGGTTATAGGTTATAGGTTATAGGTTAAGGTTTAGGTCATAGGTTTTGGCTTAGGTTAAGGTTATAGGTTATGGCTTAAGTTTAGGTTTAGGTTTAGGTTGTTAAGGTTATAGGTTTAGGTTTTAGGTTGTTAAGGTTATAGGTTAGGTTATAGGTTTAGGTTATAGCTTTAGGGAATTGAGAATAGGTTAAGTTTAGGAAATCGGGTTCGGGTTCGGGATCGGGTTCGGGTTTAGGTTTTAAAGTTTAGGTTTAGGTTTAGGTTAGGGAGTTGAGATTAGGATTAGGTGTAGGTTTAGGTTTAGCGATTTGAGAATACATTTAGGTTTTAGGTTTCGGTTTAGGTTTAGGTTAAGGTTTTAAGTTTAGGTTATAGGTTATAGGTTTATGTTAGGTTAGTTATAAGTTTAGGTTATAGGTTATAGGTTATAGGTTAAGGTTTAGGTCATAGGTTTTGGCTTAGGTTAAGGTTATAGGTTATGGTTTAAGTTTAGGTTTAGGTTTAGGTTGATAAGGTTATAGGTTTAGGTTTTAGGTTGTTAAGGTTATAGGTTTAGGTTATAGCTTTAGGGAATTGAGAATAGGTTAAGTTTAGAAAATCAGGTTCGGGTTTGGGATCGGGTTCGGGTTTAGGTTTTCAAGTTTAGGTTTAGGTTTAGGTTAGGGAGTTGAGATTAGGATTAGGTGTAGGTTTAGGTTTAGCGATTTGAGAATACATTTAGGTTTTAGGTTCGGTTTAGGTTTAGGTTAAGGTTTTAGGTTTAGGTTATAGGTTTTAGGTTAATGTTAGGTTATAGGTTATAGGTTTAAGTTAGTTATAAGTTTAGGTTATAGGTTATAGGTTATAGGTTAAGGTTTAGGTCATAGTTTTGGCTTAGGTTAAGGTTATAGGTTATGGTTTAAGTTTAGGTTTAGGTTTAGGTTGTTAAGGTTATAGGTTTAGGTTTTAGGTTGTTAAGGTTATAGGTTAGGTTATAGGTTTAGGTTATAGCTTTAGGGAATTGAGAATAGGTTAACTTTAGGAAATCGGGTTCGGGTTCGGGATCAGGTTCGGGTTTAGGTTTTCAAGTTTAGATTTAGGTTTAGGTTAGGGAGTTGAGATTAGGATTAGGTGTAGGTTTAGGTTTAGCAATTTGAGAATACATTTAGGTTTTAGGTTCGGTTTAGGTTTAGGTTAAGGTTTTAGGTTTAGGTTATAGGTTTTAGGTTAATATTAGGTTATAGGTTATAGGTTTAAGTTAGTTATAAGTTTAGGTTATAGGTTATAGGTTAAGGTTTAGGTCATAGGTTTTGGCTTAGGTTAAGGTTATAGGTTATGGCTTAAGTTTAGGTTTAGGTTTAGGTTGTTAAGGTTATAGGTTTAGGTTTTAGGTTGTTAAGGTTATAGGTTAGGTTATAGGTTTAGGTTATAGCTTTAGGGAATTGAGAATAGGTTAAGTTTAAGAAATCGGGTTCGGGATTAGGTTTTAAAGTTGAGGTTTAGGTTTAGGTTAGGGAGTTGAGATTAGGATTAGGTGTAGGTTTAAGTTTAGCGATTTGAGAATACATTTAGGTTTTAGGTTTCGGTTTAGGTTTAGGTTAAGGTTTTAAGTTTAAGTTATAGGTTTTAGGTTTATGTTAGGTTAGTTATAAGTTTAGGTTATAGGTTATAGGTTATAGGTTAAGGTTTAGGTTATAGGTTTTGGCTTAGGTTAAGGTTATAGGTTATGGTTTAAGTTTAGGTTTAGGTTTAGGTTGTTAAGGTTATAGGTTTAGGTTTTAGGTTGTTAAGGTTATAGGTTAGGTTATAGGTTTAGGTTATAGCTTTAGGGAATTGAGAATAGGTTAAGTTTAGGAAATCGGGTTCAGGTTCGGGATCGAGTTCGGGTTTAGGTTTAGGTTTAGGTTTAGGTTAGGGAGTTGGGATTAGGATTAGGTGTAGGTTTAGGTTTAGCGATTTGAGAATACATTTAGGTTTTAGGTTCGGTTTATGTTTAGGTTAAGGTTTTAGGTTTAGGTTATAGGTTTTAGGTTAATGTTAGGTTATAGGTTATAGGTTTAAGTTAGTTATAAGTTTAGGTTATAGGTTATAGGTTATAGGTTATAGGTTAAGGTTTAGGTCAAAGGTTTTGGCTTAGGTTAATGTTATAGGTTATGGTTTAAGTTTAGGTTTAGGTTTGGGTTGTTACGGTTATAGGTTTAGGTTTTAGGTTGTTAAGGTTATAGGTTAGGTTATAGGTTTAGGTTTAGGTTGTTAAGGTTATAGGTTTAGGTTTTAGGTTGTTAAGGTTATAGGTTAAGTTATAGGTTTAGGTTATAGGTTTAGGGAATTGAGTTAGGAAATCGGGTTCGGGTTCGGGATCGGGTTCGGGTTTAGGTTTTCAAGTTTAGGTTTAGGTTTAGGTTTAGGTTAGGGAGTTAAGATTAGGATTAGGTGTAGGTTTAGGTTTAGCGATTTGAGATTACATTTAGGTTTTAGGTTTCGGTTTAGGTTTAGGTTAAGGTTTTAGGTTTAGGTTATAGGTTTTAGGTTAATGTTAGGTTATAGGTTATAGGTTTAAGTTAGTTATAAGTTTAGGTTATAGGTTATAGGTTATAGGTTAAGGTTTAGGTCATAGGTTTTGGCTTAGGTTAAGGTTATAGGTTATGGTTTAAGTTTAGGTTTAGGTTGTTAAGGTTATAGGTTTAGGTTTTAGGTTGTTAAGGTTATAGGTTAGGTTATAGGTTTAGGTTATAGCTTTAGGGAATTGAGAATAGGTTAACTTTAGGAAATCGGGTTCGGGTTCGGGATCGGGTTCGAGTTTAGGTTTTCAAGTTTAGATTTAGGTTTAGGTTAGGGAGTTGAGATTAGGATTAGGTGTAGGTTTAGGTTTAGCGATTTGAGAATACATTTAGGTTTTAGGTTCGGTTTAGGTTTAGGTTAAGGTTTTAGGTTTAGGTTAGGTGATAAGTTTAGGTTATAGGTTATAGGTTATAGGTTATATGTTATAGGTTATGATTTAGGTCATATGTTTTGATTTAGTTTAAGGTTACAGGTTTTGGTTTAGGTTTAGGTTATAGGTTTAGGTCATAGGTTTTGGTTTAGGTTAAGGTTATAGGTATTGGTTTAGGTTTAGGTTTAGGTTTAGGTTTACGTCAAGGTTATAGGTTTAGCTATAGCTTTAGGGAATTGAGAATAAATTAAGGTTTAGGTGTAGGAAATTGGGTTCGGGTTCGGGTTTGAGATCGGGTTTAGGTTTAAGTTTAGGTTTTAGGTTTAGGTTAAGGTTATAGGTTTAGGTTAGGTTTAGGTTTAGGCTATAGGTTATAAGTTTAGGTTATAGCTTTAGAGAATTAAAAATAGGTTAAGGTTTAGGTTTAGGAAATCGGGTTCGGGTTCGGGTTTAGGGAATTGAGTTTAGGTTATAGGTTATAGGTTGTAAGTTAAAGTTTAGGTTATAGGTTATATTTATCGGTTTAGGGTGCGGTTTAGGTTAAGGGCTGGTCCCTGCAAAAAAAGATATAAACATGTCCGCTAGCGCAAATGGATACGGCCCTCCAATGCTATCCATAGGAAATGGACAACTTCATCATGGTCATAACAGCGGTTCCCACCTTCCAGGGACCCCCGCTCATCCGGATAGCTCCGACGCATATCCGGGTCTGCTCCATTAATTTTGAGCAAATAGATAAACACGGCCTGTCCAAATGGTCAGACCCCTCCCATGCTGTCCATAGGAAATGGACAGCTTCATCATGGTCATAACAGCGGTTCCCACCTTCCAAGGACCCCCGCTCAACACCCGGATAGCTCCGACGCACATCCGGGTATGCTCTATCAATTTCGAGCTACTACATTTATTTTAAAAAAATTACACAACATATAAATTTACCTGAAGGCGCTGGCGGATGAGCTGCCGCACATCATTTGTCACGTCTGCCCAATGGGGGGTGGTGGTGGGGATCAAAGATCGGTATAAGACACCGACCTCCGACGTAAACAACCTGGCATTGTTCCCAACAGGTCTAATACAGTCCTGTAGGAACTCTACCGTCACCCTACCCTCACACGTAAGTCGCTCTAAAAGCAACCCACGCGTGGGTCCACGTCCTCGTCGGCTGGTCGACGACGCTGTTGCAAAATAAATATGTAAGTCTTAAATAAACAGAAGTCATTAAAAGAAATAATTGTGTAGACTTACATGCAGTGCCCGGTGTATGCGTGACTGAGGGATCCGACGACTGCGATGCAACCAGTGACGGCGATGCTGGCTCCATCGCATCACGGGTAGAAGGGGTAGATCCAGTGCGCGAACCACGTGGTCTCCTACCTGGTGCCATCACTGAATACATGGGAGCTACGAATTTATAAATTTAAACAATGTCAATACAAGTGGAATATACTAAAACAATTAAATCCTAAATTAGTTACTCATCCAGGGTTGGATAGACTGTAATACTTTCATATTCCCATTTAAACGTCCACGCCGAAAATTCGGCAGCATCTCCCCATGCCTCTCCAGAGAAGTTGATCTTACGTTACATTCCGATGCCAAATATCTAAAGCAATGTAAAGATATTTGGCATTGGATACAGAACGGAAGAAACATATCCAGAGAGAAATGAGAAGATGGACCGTAGACCAGGCATGAACATTTAAATAGATTGTATGAAAACATACTTTCCATCTAACCTTGAACTGTCCAAAATGGGACAAATTGAGCGATTTCTATGCCACTAAAAACACACCATATCTATGTATGGCCCCATAGAAATCCTCAAACGAGTAACTAATTATCTAACTTATAAATCTATAAATTACAAGTCACAACTATAAACTAACTAATCACAATAATAATTTAAGACAAGAAATTGTAAAATTGTAGCTCATGAAAGTTTGCAAGGACAATTTTAGGGAATAACAGGCAATGGACGTAATATCTTAAAGTCAAATAAAATCAATGTGTGCTCACTTAGAACTGTGTGATCCACTGGAAATTTATATCTACCTCATTTTTGGTTTCATGCCATATAATGTTTTTCAAAATGAAGGAATGGCATGGATGAAGCATATAAATCAATGTGTGCTCACTTAGAACTGACCACTAGCCATTGGCTATAGTAAGAGGGACATTAGCCGGTACACCTCATTCTTAGGCTCATGCCCACTTTGATGTTTACTAGAAATCCAACCGGTCCATCCGTATTACAAGATTATATTAAGTTATAGATCCAAAAATGAAGCAGATACAAAACTGTGGCAGGCACGACACAAGGAAAAAGTAGGGAGGGAAATGCTTACCATTGAAACCTTCCTAGGTCTAACGTGATGTTTATATGCTATGCTTGTCGGATCATTTCTACTGATGAACTGAAAAAATAAAATTATTATCAAATTGGAATTATAAATTTTTCAATGCTGAACAATCAATCCTCACCGTTTCATGTCATGCAACTTACTTGAGTATTGAGTTTTATTTTTTGGCCCATATCCTAGTATAATATGGTAAAATGAACTGATGAATTTCTCACAACATCATTGTAGATCCCACCTAGCTTTAAATATATTTAAGTTTTTGCTAAAAGCTTTAGCAGTCAGTCCCCGTGACTGGGCTTCTTCCTTTTTTCTTTTTTCTTTTTCGTCAAATGCAACACTTCTCTCAATAAGGTTTTAAACTTCTTTTTAAAAAAAAATTCATTAGATCTGGATCATCCATTAGATTGACTCCATTCTTTATAACCTGCCTTGAAAAAATGGATGATGTGGTGGACCTGTCTCCCTTGGCCTCATTTTTATGGTGAGGCCTACACTCTGAGATAGAACACTTGAAAGATTGGCAGGCATGCTGCTGCATGTACACATTCTGTTGTCACACACATGCCAGGTTGGCATGCTTGCTGCAACTACATTTTCATGTTGAAAGTTGAAACTTGTATTCCAGCATTATAACAAACCCGAATTCTCAAAAAATAAAAATTAAAAATGATGCCAAGGAAGAAAATAAAAGAAGAAAAAGAAGAGATCTTGTCTTGAGTCTTCCTGGCCCTATCTTGATTTGTCCTCTAGTGACTTAAAAAAATTTATTATCTAATTCAATCCATTATAAATCCACAAGCACAACAGAAAATGTTTAGTTCAATGGCTCAATAATGATTCATTGGAAACAGGAGTTTACTACAGTGGTCTTGAACTGGTGTCGTTTGCAGGAAGCCATGCCACTGGAAGCACTTGTGAAATTTTCTTTTTTCAATCAAACAACAAAAGAAAAAAAAAGGAAAAAGAAAAAGAAAAAGAAAAGTTTTTTGACATGTAGCACCATCTCCTTTTGCTATAGGCCAAATAAACTCCTCCCCACCGAGCTTAACTTTTGGCAAAGTTAACAGTTAAAAGGACTGTCGACCATTCATGGGATGGGTCTCAACAAAACATGCACCGTCGGATAGTAAGGCCACCGATTCATCAAGTGGGCCACACATGTATGAGAAAAATCACCGAGAGAGACAGAGAGACAGACAGAGAGGGCGCGGTGGAGAGATGATCGATCGGCATAGCCATGTAAAAAAGATTGGACGGCAGAGATGGATCTGTTAGAATTTCTCAGTTGGCTCAACACCAAATTTAAATATATAATCCTATATGCCCATTAGTCCACAACCGCTACTTAAACTTCATATAACAGCAAGACATATAATGTGCACAAAATCACTTACAGATGTCCCAGGAAGGTTAGATTAGCAAATTCTTCAGGTAGAACTCCAGTTAGGTTCTGACCCTTGAGCTCTCTGAAATTTCACAAGAAAATTGAAATTAAAATAAATAATCAAATTACACTATGAGGGGATGCTAGTAAAAGGCCATACACCCTAACACACTATGAGGGGATGCTAGTAAAAGGTCAAGAAGAAACTACTTTGGGATCTCTGTAGACGATCTCGACCACTCGCCTATAAATGGATGATTCAAGCATAGAGCATGTGGGTTTTTTTTTTTGAGAACGGTGGACATTCAATCCCCAAATCCCCAAATCCCTAAATCCCTAAATCCCCAAATCCCTAAATCCCCAAATCGAGACTGAGAGAGATTGAGAGAGAGAGAGAGAGATACCTGTTTGAGTTGGAGCCCCGATTTATGTCAACCAAGCTTTAGAGGATGCGTGGAGAAAGGGCGTGGTGGAGAGAGGGCGTGGTGGAGAGAGAGAGAGCACCGAGAGAGACAGAGAAACAGAGAGAGAGGGCGCGGTGGAGAGACGATCGAGAGAGAGAGAGAGAGAGAGAGAGAGTGCGCGGTGGAGAGACGGCCGTAGGGGATTTGAGGGCGCCGAAAATTGGAAAATGCTCGCGAGAGGGGGAAATTGGATTTTGGTGAAAATTTCCCCCCGTTGTGCGTTTTACACAGTTTAGGTTAAACGCGGGTTTGGCCTGTGGGCCCCACCACGATGTATGTGTTATATCCACACCGTCCATTCATCTTGAGATATCATTTTAAGTCTTGAGCCAAAGAATGAAGGAGATAAAAATCTGTAGTGGACCCCACCACAGAAAACAGCGGGAAGAGTGATTCCCACCGTTGAAACTGTCTTCCATTACTTTTTGGGCTCACCAAGATGTGGTTCAAAAATCCAGTCCATCCATTATGTGTGTGCCACTTGGAAGAGGGGTCATACCAAGTTTCAGATGCATAAAAATTTCAGGTGGGGCCCACTAAGTGCTTTTATATGATATAGGCATGTCTTCACATGATTTTAGATGTTATGGCCCACCGGAGTTCCGTATACGGTTGATTTTTGGGATATCCCATAATTTTAAGGCGACCCATCAAATGCACGGTGTTGATGTTTGATGCCCATCATGGTGGGTCCCACACAACTTAATATCAGGTTCTGGACCGTTCAAATCGTGGGCCCTGTTGTGAATGTAGCATTGCCTGAAATTCACATGATCGGATGATCTTGACCATCTGATATCACTCAGATGGCCCAAGAATACCTTGCTCTCACGAATTGGCAGACCGTAAAGCCCGTTGGACGGACTATATCTCTCAAAATTCCGTGTAATTAGTCCTAGAACCCTAAATCAACGAGAAATTCGTTCTATGGAATGATTCGACCATTAAATCTTCACAGACTGTAGGATAACCATAAATTTAGGGATTGTACGAAATATCTCAGAAATCGACCGCTAAAAACTCACCCAGATGGACTTTAGAACCCCTGGAACTATTGATAATCACATGATTTGCCTACTTCACTTAAATCCAATTTTTGTTACACAGTTCTGTTTTACTCTCTACAGGATCTTGATCAGCTCCGGTCAGGAAATGTATGACGCTTGATACAGATGCGCCCAAATGAAACCAACTAATTGTGCAGCCCATTGTTCTCAAGTCATAAGACCAAGATTAGATTGGTTGAACAATCCTAACCCCTGATTATGGACACTTGTTTGTGGGCATAGGACCATTGGATATTTTCATTTTTAACCATCCAATCTGTTTTCAGATAATCAATAAGCTTAATTTTTTTGTTCATGATACATCTACAGTGAGTCTTATTTCTCCTTTTTGTTGATCTTGTTTTGGTTATTGTTTGTTTGTGGAGTTCTTTATTGCATGCCAATTTTTCTTATTGTTTTAGATCACACAATTTACAATTTGTAGTTAAATTTTGATTTTGAGTTCTAATTGCAAATTGTAAATTGTGTGATTGAAAAAAGATAAGAAAGAGATATTCTACTGTTTGGTCTTCACTTTACATGTTGAGATTTGATGTGTTTTCTAGGCTTGAAAGGGTTAATGAATTGCTTTGTGATTGTACAAAAGAGATGGGTGGTAAGTGATTTGTATTTGTTTAGCTGTATTGTGTTTTAACATGTGGTTTTAATCTTTTCCTTTGTAAATGGAAAGGGTGATTTTTTCTCGGAGGTATCGTTGTTAGCAATTCAAACTTTGAATTTTCATGATATATGTTTGAGTACCACTTTTTTAATTTTGAGGTTGTTGTTACAGGTGCGCTTGGATGCTCCGTTGAACTATGCATTGATAATTCAATTCAATAAGCCTGTTTGGATTGGTGGAATCCAATTTTCTACTATGGAAAAAAAAAAAACATTTTCCTCATGTGTGACATTTTCTGCTGTTTGTGGAAACAAAAGCATTGTGAACATTGATTTCCATTTCCATAGTTATCCTTTCAAAGGGTGATTTTCCTCAAAGAAAAGAAAAAGAAAAATAAAACATAAGAAATGGAGCTTTCAATGTTTTTTTGGGAGAGAGCTCCCATTTTTTGGGATGTGCTTGGCTGGTATGTTTTTGGGCATTTGGCAAGCCATCAACTTGGCTAATATGCTGAATGTATGCTGATTTTTGAGTTGTTACTGATCATCAATTTGGCCCTTTCTCTGTGGCTTTAAAAATAATGTTTGATCTCGAGTCTGGCACATGTGCAATAATTTATCATCAGTTGTTTATGGTTCTGTTATGATTTTTAAAATTCACAGCCATCTGGTCATATTACTGACTTGATTATCCTTGACCGTGCTCATAGTCCCATGTACAAAGCTTGAAATTTTCTAATAAAATAGCAAGGTATTCGTTGACCCAACTGATTCATCCCAGAAACCGAAGTGAAGGCTGAATGTTGGGTTCTGAACATACATGGATACATCTTCATGAATTAGTTAAGTGTTCTAGTTTGCTCATTGTTTTGTCTATTTGTGTTGTTTGGGAATCAAGTGACCACTGACAATCAAATACAACTCATTGTTTTGTTGGGTCAAATACAACGATTGACCTGACCCATTTGGAAGCCCAATTCAAATTGTGAGATCCATGCCGTCCATCCATTTTTACATATCATATTAGGGCCCCACCACAGGAAAACAATAGATCAAATTCCATTTAAACCATGATAGAGGGATATAAATCTCAGGTGGACCCCACCACATGAAAACAATAGTGATTGGATATCCACAATTAAAACCATCCTAAGGCCCACTGTACTTTTTATTTGACATCCAATCTGTTGATTAGGTCATACAGGCCCATATGAAGGGAAAACAAAATATCAGATTGATCAAAAACTTTATATGGCCAACAAAAGGTAATTGGAATTGAAAACAACACTTCTTATGGGCTACAGGTCATTGGTCGAGTCACCTTATGAACATGTCGGATAACAAATAAAAATCTTGATGGGACCTAGCTTTCTTTTATTACCACTTTTTTCTTATGGTGTGGACCACTGGAGCTTTTTGTTTTTATTTATTTATTTAATTTTTTTTTTTTTTGGGGGGGGGGGGGGGGAGGGTTAGTACATACCCATCTCAGTAAACACACTCCATGTTAGCCACCCCCAGTCGGGACCAATGCCAAGACCTAAGTGTTGAAACGAGGTATCTCCACTCCGTCTGCCAGTTGAGCTATGGATCTGGGTGTCCCACTTGAGCCTTAGATTTGTCCGTTGTCAGGGCTTTTACCTTAAAATACACTGCGGAAATGGATGGACAACATAAATAATGACAGAGTATTAAAAAGACGAACGTTCACATTCAAGAATCACAAACTTGCTGATTCATTGATTCACGTGTATCATAAATCTGAACCGCTGAAAAGGTAGGCCCCACCAGGAATATAAAATTTTGCAGGATCTTAATCAGATGCCTATGGCCATTATATCTAAGTGATTTTAGAGTTCTGAACAATCGACAGTGGTCCCTCTCGTCCAATGTTCTGATGTGATCTTAGGTGGGACTACTTGGGTGCAACAGAGAAATTTGCACCTGAATAAGGTAACAAGAATTTGACGGATAGTTGTTCATTGTCCACGCCGTTAATCGTTTTTCTCAGGTCATTTTGAGGTATGAGCCAAAACATGAGGCAGGTAAAGGGATTAAATGGACCACAAAGTAGGAATTTAACTTCTACCATTAAAAACTTCTTGGGAGTTGGAGAAGTTTCAGATCAAGCTCATATTTGTTTTTTCATTTCATCAACGTATACATGACCTTATTTATAACTTGGATGGCAGAAAAACATCACGATGGCCCTTAGAAAGGTTTCAACGGTGGGCGTCATTATCACCTCAGCTTCCATTGGTGTGGTCCACTGGAGCTGTATACCTATCTCATGTTTTGGCAAATACCTTAAAATGACCTGAGCAAAACAATTAACGGCGTGGATAAAACATTTACATCACGGTGGGCCCCACATAGCTCTGCCCGGACGGATTACCGTCCGGGCGGGGGTAGGACGCAATCCGCGTCCCGTTTCATGAGGTTATAGAGAAACCTCTCTCTATCCTCTCTCACTCTCTCAATCTCTCTCTCTCTCTCTCTCTGTCGCGTACACCCTCTCTCTCGGTCCTCTCTCAACGGCGCCCTCTCTATCTGTCTCTCTCGGTGCTCTCTCTCACTCTCGCGCACCCTCTCTCCCTCTCTCTCTCTCTCTCTCTCTCTCTCTCTCTCTCTCTGTCGGTCCTCTCTCAACCGCGCCCCCTCTCTCTCTC
This sequence comes from Magnolia officinalis, assembly GCA_021015155.1. Classification (NCBI taxonomy): domain Eukaryota; kingdom Viridiplantae; phylum Streptophyta; class Magnoliopsida; order Magnoliales; family Magnoliaceae; genus Magnolia; species Magnolia officinalis. The sequence goes on from JAJHSJ010000017.1 coordinate 18,345,368, forward strand.
AACCGCACCCTCTCTCTCTCTCTCGGTCCTCTCTCTCTGTCGGTCCTCTCTCAACCGCGCCCCCTCTCTCTTCAACCGCACCCTCTCTCTCTCTCGGTCCTCTCTCTCGCGCACCCTCTCTCTCTCTCTCTCCTCAGAGCTCGGGAACCCTATTTTCGGCGTGGACTCGTGATCGGGGCTCCAACTCAAACAGGAAGTTGTTCTCTTCCTGCTGCAAAATCGGTTGGCCGTGAGGTATCTCTCACACTCTCTCTCTCTCTTAATCTCTCTCAATCTCGATTGAAACTAGTTGGGGATTTAGGGATTTGGGGATTTAGGGATTTTGGGAAAATTTGGATTTAGGGTAATCAGGTTTTCAGTTTGTATAAGTATCCCCATGGTTCACTGATCCAGATCATCGGTCTGTTGTGCTGTGGATGGTGCACCATGGATGCACCAAACTAAAAAAATCTCCCAAGATTGAGAGATCCTAGCCACCAATCTGTAGCGCTTTTCAGTGAATGTGGATAGTTCCTCTTCAATACATATAACTGATGGATATCTTAATCACTCAAGCTGAACCTTAGCTGCTAAAAAAAGTAGGAAGTGGGTGTGGGATGGGATGCAAATCCTAGAAGTAAATAACCATTTTCAAGCCCAAAGTTTGTAGGAATTGTGAGATTATGAAGCAGGAAAAAATGGTAGAAGATTTTTTTGCAACTATAGGGTGAGCTACAACATGACATGTAGATAGGATGAAATTTCTGTTTCTGAACTAGAACGACATGTTTTTTGTTTTTTGGATGATAGATTGTGAAATATGATAAGGTCACATAGAAGTGAATGAAGGGAAAAATATAAATATTAGCTTGATGACGTCAAGCAGTTTTAAGTAGTAGGCAATCAATCCTCACTATTTATGTGGTGTAGTCTTCTTGAGCATATGTGATTTGAATAAATTCTTATTATTTTTTCCTTTCCTTTGAAAAAAAAAAGAAGATCTAAATGAAGTCATTTTGGATATACTAGTCAATCTCTACTTTTGAACATGGTGTGTTTGATGAAATTCATAAGAGGAATTTTCTCATGTGGAGTGCAATGACTTGTGTGACTCAATCATTTCAATTGCTGAGTCTATATGGTAATTTATCATGCCCGAAGATTCAAAGCATGTGGCCCATCCTATGTTAACGTCAGATCTCAAATGTGATTGCTTGTGGTTGGCAAAGGGATTGAAGTGTGTATGGGCTTAGAAAATTTACAGAAAATTACTGGTGTAATTAGCAATCCAAATAGGCCTTACATGGCTCCATTGTCAATCAAGATGGTTCATCTAGTTGACCTTCATATGGATGGAGAGAACACTTAGTGGATGATTCATTTCTTCATTTTTTTTTGGGTGACTTTGCTGCACTGAATGTTGGCGGTTAAAGACCACAAACTGGATGGCTAGGATCATTCCCTCCATGTATTTTTCAATTCGCTTCCCATCTGTGTTAAGGCCTGATAGTTGAACAATCTCTGCCAGGTGTACCTTAGAGGGAAGGCTGTCTCTACTATATTCAGGTTCTACTGCATCAACTGCATCAACTGCATTGTTTGACTTAGAATTATCCTTCATATGAAGAAGTTGTTTTTGTCATTTGGTGAGTTTTGAAATGAAGGAATCAATTATAGTACCCTTCTCTATCTCCTTCAACACATACGTCTGATTTTACGGTTTCTGGACTGTGTATGAATTGCCACTAACATTTTCATATCATTTTACTATTGACCTTCTAACATTTTCATAGAAAACAACTATGCTGAACAAACAAGATAACATAACTTGAATTTCTTTCCAGGGTTTTCTTAACAATAGGATTCATCATTCATATATAATTTTCCTACCTTTCCAAACAAAGATAAAGGAAGGAAAAATCCAATTTTTATCCCATGTTTTTAAGGCACACACCTCTTTTTTCCACTTTTGGAAATGAAATAATACCAAGAGATAGAAAACAGCACTGTATGCATCATTAACTAGGCATGTAAAAATCGTTTTCATAGACTAAATTTAGGAAAATTAGAGTTGTTTTGTTTTATAGCAAACAATGATGACTGGCTCAAACCTAAGGCCTCAGTCTTGAAACGTGTCTTGTCTCCCATTGAGCTTTGGGCTTGAATCTGAAGTGTACATTTTGGCATGGATGAACTTGAATTGAACCATACATAACGTAGGAACACCATGGATAGATTGGAATCTCAACTCCAGATTGTTTTGGTTATTGTAGAGTTTGATTAATGGACATTTTTTTGCTGAATTTTGATCATTGTACTGCATTTCAGCCATCTATTATACTTCCAATGATCTGAAGCTAGAAGATCAAATTAGTGTAGATTTTAGTTTATGATCTATCTAATTTGATTTACTTGTATGCCACTCTTACAATTTCTTAGTACATGACCATCAAACACCAATCAAAGTTCTTCTCTTGGCTTGTTTGGGTAGGAGGAATCCACAGGAGAAGATTTTTTTTTTCCCCCATAAAACCACAGTTCTCCATTGTTTTGATTGCAAAAAACGATAACGATCCTCAATTACATTTTTATCTTCATGCACGGAAAGTGTAATTGAGTTTCTTAAAAAAAAAGGCAGCTGGTAGTTAGAATTCTCTGGTGGAAGATATGAGCTGGTGAAAGTGACATTGGATATATTTGCGAGTTCTCAGATTGTGATTCCCATTGTGATTCCCATTGTGTATGGAGCATATCTCTAAACTCACCCTGATGTAGCAATTCTAACCATTGAATTAATGGGCTATCAAATGGATGGTTAATGGTAAAAATAGCGAGTTGTGCAGATTAGTAGAGAAAAACCAGGTGATTAATATTGTCTTCTCAGTGAAATGTTTAGTTTATGCTCCATCCACAGTTGGGTCAGTGATTTGGTGAGTCTAGATTGCTGCAAAACGATGCCATATGTATGGTTGAAGACTCTCCACCATTTTTTAAGTTGTTCGGAATAATATGTAAGTCTAGCCTATGTTTATATATTGAGATTGGAGAGATTAATCCAAAGGAATATGTCATTTGCAACATCCAAAGTTGGGCTCTACTTTGATTTCCATTTGTTCTATTTTCAGATTCTATTAGTTGTAGCAATATGATAGTTCAAATCCCATTCTATAAAAGTATTTATTCAAAATGATAGATGAAATGAAGCCAAATCAGCACAATTAGTTCAAAAGGGAAATGTTTTCAGCAGGGGAATTGAATTGGCTCTACTTGGAAGATGACCAAAGAAGATATTTGTTACTAATCCAATGCTTACAAACTTACAATATCTTGTAGTCAGCCATTGTTGAAGCTGAGTGGTGCCTCATTGATTCTTGAAGAGGCACATTTTGGTTGTCTTAGCATTTGGCTTGGGTTATTTTGGTTGCACATTTGGTGGAATCAAATCAAATGTGCCCTTAATAAATGGGATAAAAAAAAAAATAATGGTTCCTACCATTCATGATTGTTGAAATAGGTAAAAGAAGAGAACATAGAATAATGGTTCCTACCATTCATTTTACCCACTTTCCAATATTAAATTTCAAGTAAATGCATTTTTCCCACTTTACAGATCATTTTAGGGCTTTATCCCAAAAATTAGAGGGATGTAAATCTGAGGTGAACCCGATTTCCTATAACCTACACTTATAACCTAACGTAAATCTCAGGGGATTTTTTTTTCTCTAAGACATGATTGATTGAGCCAATGACCTCAATCTACCATCATAAAGTAGTGGAATCAGTACCCTTTTGTAATGTGTGGTGTTTTCCACTTGCGAAACTATTCGTTGCGAAACATGGGGCCTGTCGAGACGTGTGGATTTCTCACAAACTCCAACGTGGGACCCACCCACCATCCTTGAGCATGAACTTCCTGCGAGAGTCTTTAGTAGGAAATCGGCGTCTGGTTCTTGTAATAATAATGTGGGCCCTCACAATGCTGTATTGGATGAATCCCATCGCTTCAGGCCAAATCCCCGACGCCTAACTGATAATTACTGGAAAACCTTTAATTCAAGTAGGCTGGCCCATATATTGAACTGATGCCAGCCCCACATGCAGGCTTTGCATTTTCAAAGTTTTGGGTTT
>JAJHSJ010000017.1:18349574-18421117 GCA_021015155.1 Magnolia officinalis
CTAAGAAAATAGAAGAGAGAGTCACAACCTCCAAACCGTGCATCTATGGAAAGGAAATTGCGTACTGAGTTACTCAGTACGCTTTTATCATACTGAGTAAACTCAGTTGGGCCCACCGTCTATGTATGTGGTTTATCCACACCTTCCATCCATTTTTCCTTCTAATTTTAGTGGTTGAATCCAAAATTTGGTAGTAAATCCCAAGGTTTTAATACCATACCACTGGAAACAGTGGAATAATGATTTCCACCGTTGAAACTCAGTTGGGACCTACAGTGATGTTTATTTGTACATCCAACCTGTTATTAAGATACTATGGACATGGATGTAGAGAAAACGCAAACAGCAGCGAGATCCGATACTTTTGTGCCTCCATGAATCAATACACGGTAGAGGTTCAATCACATTGTTTCCCATCTTGTGGTCCAGTTGAGGTTTGGATATGCTTCCATTTTGGAATTAAAGCTTAAAATTACAAGTTAAAATGTATTAACGGAGTGGATTAAAAAAAAATGAATCGTGGACCCCGCAAGGTCTACTCAGTATGCTAATCCGCTTCCTTATCTGTGGGCCCTATATGAAAATGGTATTTCATGAGAAAATCGCAATCGTAGTTGCACCTTGGAGCTATGTTAGATTTCTAATGGATACAATGGACGGTTTTAAAATATTCCAACTGACGGGATATTCTCCAAGTGGAGAAGGTTTGTTTCCTCCAAGCTGGCCACAGCTCAAGTATAATCGCGGCCTACAAATTCGGGTCTTAGTCTGGACCAGCATTCTATACAGATGGCCCCCGCCTTTTAGAGATCCAGACCGTTCATTAGTTAGTTCCCAACATGGCTAGACGTTCCCAGAAAAGTATACCACAACAGATGATCCAACATGGCTAGACCGTTCCCAAAAAAACCTTTTGAACGGTAAGCAGATGGATGGAAGCAGGATATAACCAACTGTCCACTGTCAGAGGCAGGGTCTTCCAATCTCATGGCTCCATCAATAAAAGGGGAGTTATTTGATACTCTGGCTACGTATGAAACTTGATAAGCAAGCACCCTGAAATTGAATCGGTGCCTTATTGTAACTACGGATGGTTAAATCCCCATCCACGTGGCTATTGGATGGTGCGAAGTGTGCCCCAAAATATTGTATACTTTTTATCCACCCCGTCCATCAATTTTGGATCATTATTTTCGAGGCTAATCCCAAAAAATTAGACAGATCCAAATCTGATGTGGACCACACCCTCATGAGATTTGGTGTTGATTAAACGCTCATTTTTAAAACAGCAGAGGGGCCACTGTATATTTTGAATATACATCTAACCTGTTGATAAGGTCACACAGCCCTGCATTTAATTTACATGTACAAAAAGGAACCCAAGTCATTGATTTTCGAGGATTATGTTGTGTAGATACTACAATCTCCGGACAATGGATCCAAGCGAATGGACAGAAGAGGAGATGAATATGTTTGCAATTATATTTGCATCTGCATCAGCTGCTATGGCAGCTGGAGAATATTGTCGCAATTATTTATTTCGGAATCCACCAAGGCGTGCGGATAATGAACGAGCTTGGATCATCAACGGAATTATTAGGGCTACAGACAACGACTGCATCTCTCAGTTGAGAATGCGAAGGACGACTTTTTTCAACCTATGTTCAATACTACGAGATAATAATAAATTGAACGACGCAAAACATGTAAGTATGGAAGAACAACTTGTGATGTTTCTACAGACTTTAGGACATAATGTACGTAACAGAGTCATTGGACATCGATTCATACGGTCCGGTGAAATGGTGAGTCGTTATTTCAATCGGGTTCTAGACGCTATAGTGTCTCTATACCCTGTTTATGTACAACTACCCGGTCCAGAAACTCCACCTGAGATTACCAGCAATCCAAATTGGAATAACTACTTTCAGGTTAGTCATTTATCAAATTTCCAATTTCATCGTAGTTGAAGCAATAGCATTTTTTCACGTTTTAAGTAATAATGATTTTTTCATTATCTGCACCCGTAGGATTGTATCGGTGCTATAGATGGGACGCATATACCTGCCTTTGTTCCTAGTAATGAGAGTGGCGTTTACCGTAACAGGAAAGGGATAATTTCTCAGAATGTAATGGGGGTTTGTGACTTCGATATGAAATTCGTCTATATGCTTGCGGGTTGGGAGGGATCTGCTTCAGATGCACGCGTTCTACAAAGTGCCCTGACCGATGAACACGATCGTTTTACCGTACGTGAAGGGAAATATTACGTTGTGGATGCTGGGTATGCGCATTCTTCCGGATTTCTGGCTCCATATCGAGGTGTCCGTTACCATCTCAATGAATATCGGACCGGACGTAATCCCTCCAATGCGAAAGAGCTGTTCAATTATCGCCATGCACAGCTCAGAAATGTTATTGAGCGTTGCTTTGGGGTATTAAAGTCTCGATTTCCCATTCTAAAAATGGCTCCACAATACCCAGTAGTGACACAGGTCAAGATTGTGCTCGCTTGTTGTGTCCTTCACAATTTTATCCGCTTGTCGGGGGATGACAAAATTGTGGATGCGGATGGTACATCAAGAGATGGTGATGTAGGATCGTCACCATCAACGTTGGAGAATGCTGCTATCGATGACCAACGGAATGTGCTTAATGCCCCTTAGACAGAGAGGGATGCATGGATGACATTTCGTGACACAACATTGCACAGAGGATGTGGAACGATTATAGCACAGTGAGTCAAAGGGTATAGGTTTTTATGAATTTACCTTTTTTTGCAAGAAAATTGATGTCCTAAGGATTATTGTTTTCTTTTTTTTCGTATTACTCATTGTATATTTTGATCATCGCATTCACAAGCAATATTACAATGAACATTTTGGCCACTATAGACCTTCAGGTGGATCTTTCTCATTTAGATTGTGCAAATTTTTTTTTTTTTAGATACTTGAAGATTCCTCCTCATCAACTCCAATGAATGCGAGATCTCAACCGTCCACACCCACAAAGAGGACTACCGGAAGTAGTGCAGTAACAACACCAAGAAGAACACCAAAGAAGAATGCGGGAAAATCTGTAGATGAAGCGCATTCCCCGGGCGGTATTCTTCGCTAGACAGATGTCATGGACAACTATCTTATCGATAGTTTGGTGGAGCAGGTTGCAAATGGGAAGAGGAGTGGGCATGGTTTTAAGAAGGAGACGTACAAACCATGTGTTGACAACATCAGAGATAAGTTGGGGATCATTCTCACAGCGAAGAATGTCATTAACCGCTTACGCACTGTGAAAAAATTGTACTTTACAATTCGGGATTTGCGCAGTGCTAGTGGTTTCGGGTGGGATGATGGTTTGAAGGTCGTGGTCGCAACGGATGATGTTTGGGTCGACTATATAAAGGTTCATAGACAATATTACTTTTCAAACTTGTAAAACAATTTTAATTGTTATTTAGGCCGACTACTTATCCTTAACTTGATATTCAAAATTCTTGGTTTCTTAATAGTCACACCCGTACGCACAACATGTTCGTGGTAAGCCGTGTTCAAGATATGATGACCTGGAGTACATTTTTGGAGACGATCGTGCCACTGGTAAAAGATGTGCAACTGGAAATTATAATTTTGACAGGGGCTCTAGTGGTGGCCTAAGGAATCCAGATGATCCGATGACACAGACTGTGGACCTCAATTCTGCTTCAGTTGATCTTGGATCTGATGACTTTGGGGACAGTGGTCCAACTATCCATTGGGAGTGGGACAGTCGTGAAGGTGCCAATATACCACATTCGACTCCACGTGCAAATGAAAACAACTCCAACACTACAAACAGCAGTGCAAGCTCTAGGAAGAGGGCGAGGACTACCCGTCCAACTGATGTGATTGGTCATGGTTTGACTGACATGGCTGAAGCTCTGCAATCGATTGCGACAAATATGACAAAGGGAAAGAATTTTGCAAGAATGCGCTGTTATCATTCCAGAACTGGAACAGTTGGATGGACTGAACGGGCAAGAAGTACTTTCCGCAACAAACTACTTTCAAAGGAGGAAGAATATGGTGCTGCTGCTTTCCTTAACTTACCTAATCATAAGAGGCTGGATTTTCTCCGATGTTGATGATGTCCAATCAGTGATGCCCCGGGCTTTTGGACGAGTTTCCTGACGAGAGAGTTGTTGAATGCTCCACTGAAAACTATTTGATGCATATTTTTATTTTTTTTTGGACGATTTGACTTAATATTTTCATGGTATATTTGGATTTTCAACACTTTACTATGCTGGTTTAATATGTAATAGAGATGGCACTCTTATCTGTTTTCTGTGTTTGCTTCACCTGGCATTTATGTTAGATTTTCCCGATGCACAACATTTAATAGGTTGATCCTTTCCTATCACATGTTACATTTATGTCCAAGTAATATTTAAATATATACCTACAGCACATCTAAATTGTACATTGAATTTCTACGAATGTTTCTATGTAAGCCTAATTGAAATATAAATCTGTTTTTTAACGGATGTTGCTTTTTATTGTTAGATGGGAAAGGTGTACGTTGTATTTAGGGGAAGAAGACCTGGTATTTACTTTACTTGGGAGGAGGAATGCAATGTCGAGGTAGATGGGTTCCACGGGCGTTATTCAAATCGTACAAGTCGCAGGAATTGGCGATCCGTGCATGGGAGGCATTTCATGTACAACCACAAAATCCTGAGATGTCCAACCAAGAATTTCCTCCCTTGAGGGGTGATGATGACAGCGGGGTTATCCATGAAGCTTTGCATGGTCAGGAATGTCAAGTTTCTCATATTCGCCGTCATAATACCTTATATACTGGAGCCTTAACTTCAAACCCTCCATCACTGAAGGCGGAGAGCACTTCAAACCAAGACGACGGTACTGCAATTCTGCTTCTAGTAGGTGTATTGATTTTCATCATGGCTGTTCACCTCTTTTATCTGAACCATTAAAGTTGTAGTGGTGGATGTCCATCACTACAGGACTTGTATGAAGTTGTCGTTTGAACATGTTTTAATAGTCATCTATGATTTTCCTTTTTTGATTTGGGAATTCTTAAGTGGTATATTGATATATTAGGAATGATCAGAGGCTCTGGGGAGCCACCTTATGCCTGGTTTTTATCCACACAGTCCATCCACTCCGTCCAAATCAGTTTTGGGTAGAAAGACTATTAAAAAATGAGCATCTATGAGGGTCTGATGCCGCTCTTTTGTATAAGAGGCACGTTGCATGGTGACCGGGACCGTTGATATGGTGGGCCTTACTGTTTGGGTGCTCCAAACATATCTGGAGAATAGAGACGCGGATTCCGTGGTTACCCAGCACCATGTTGATATGTGGTGTCAGGACTGTGGAGCCCACCATGATGTATGTGTTTTATCCAGACCGTTCATATGGTTTGCCAGCGCATTTTAGGACTTGAACCCAAAATCGAAGCGTATCCAAAGCTCAAGTGGATCACGCCATGGGAAACAGTGGGGATTGAACGGCTGCCTACTGTTGAAAACTTTTTGGGGGCACCAGAAGTTGTATGAAGCTGACCTATGTGCTTTCCCTTCATCCAGGTCTTATGAAAAGATTGGGAGACAAATAAAAAACACTGAGCCCTAGGAAGGTTCCTTCCAGTTTCCTGTTTGTGGTCCACTTGAGCTTTAGATATGCTTCAATTTGGGGGCCATGCCCTAAAATGAGCTGCCAAAATGTATGGTCGAAGTGGATAAAATACATCAGTGGGTCCCAGAGTCCTGAGAATCCTGAAACTACATAGTTAGGTGGTGTTGGGGTCACGGGGCAATCCGCACCCGAAGATTAGATGATTCATACGATCCAGGACTCTTTTTGGTAGATTTATTTTTTATTTTTGTGTTTTGCTTTAACCATTATTAGTACGTTGCTGATCCGAGGCCAAAAGCGTCTTGATCTAGGCGCTTCTTGGGTCATCCGTCCACAGCGGAATCCTTCAGACAGATCAATGGCCAGGATCGCTAAACCATAGCTCTACATGCACACACAGGCACATCAGCGTCCATATTAACAATCCAGACCATCAACGCGGTGGTGGCCATCAAATGTATGATCATGTGAAAAAAGTCCAAATTCCAGAGAAAATGTCCACGTGTACTCTGACAGGATGGATCTGCCATGTTCATCTCCCAAGAAGACATCGGGGTCCAAAGGTGACGTGTACTGTTTGGCCATGCTTTAGAATGCTAATACCAAAAGTGCCATCATATTCCAGCCGTACTCCTGCAAGTCAGATTGCAAGCTGAAAATCAAACAGCAGAAAGCGTAAATACACTGTATTTACAGCTCTCATGGTGTAACCAAACAGGATCACCCACCGTGTAATTCACCCAACCGTTTTGCAGGCGTGAAATGTGAATAATGATTACTTCCCTTTACCCGTATTTACGCCCATGAATCGCAAATCAAACAGGCCCTTAATGTAATTCCAAGCTTCCTTGGAGACAGATTGGCTACTCCTTGTGACACCAGCCCCGTGGGTGGTGGTCGGTGCTTTCTGGGCCCCACTATGATGTACATGTTTCATCCATTCCGTTAATCCATTTTTACATATCATTTTATGACTTTATACAAAAAATTATAGGGATATAAATCTTAGGTGGGCCACACCACAGGAGAAAAATAATGAATGGATATTCACCATTAAAATCCTCCTAAGGCCCACTGTACTGTTTATTTGACATCCAATCTGTTGATTTGGTCATAAAGACCCAGATGAAGGGAAAAAATAAATATCAGCTTAATCCAAAACTTTTATGGCCCCTAAAACGTTTTTAATGGTCAAAATTCATTCAACACTGTTTCCAGTAATGTGGTCCACTTGAGATTTAGATATACTTAATTTTTTTTAACATGTCATAAAATGATATCTAACAATAGATGGACGGCATGGATGACACACATACATCAAGGTGGCCCCACAGAGCACCGACCAGTGTCAGGGGGAGTAGCCAATCCATTCCCTGAATGAATCCGGCCCATACCACCTAATCCCTTCTAATTCCACAGCCCAAACAGGCCCTTAGCGTCACTACGCAATCCGCTTTCCTCTCTCTCAGTACGCAATCCGCTCTCCTTTCCTCCCTCTCTCGTCGGTAGCAGATCCGCGTCCCCTTCTCCCCTCTCTCTCGCCCTCCTCTTCTCCCTCTCTCTCTCTCTCTCTCTCTCTCTCTCTCTCTCTCTCTCTCTCTCTCTCTCTCTCTCTCTCTTAACTTGTCAGTAGCTAATCCGCATCCCCCTCTCAACCTGTCAGTAGCTAATCCACGCCCCCCTCTCCTCTCTCTCTCGCCCTCCTCTTTCTACTCCAAACGCTAACCCATCATCCACCAACAACGTCCATAGTCTTCCCCATCTGCGGTAGTAGTGGATCTTGTCCCAACGCATGGCCGCCCAACCTCCATCAACAACAGCTACCATCACAAGAGGCTTCTCGTCCCTCATTGTCAACAACAGCCACCATCAAATCGAAGGTACTCTCTTGATCTCTCTTCCTTCATCTCTGTCTATCTCACTTCCCCTTTCGATTTGGGGATTTTAGGGCTTACAGATTTGGGGATTTTAGGGCTTACAGATTTTGGGGATTTTAGGGCTTACAGATTTGGGGATTTTAGGGCTTACAGATTTTAGGGATTTTAGGGCTTACAAATTTGGGGATTTTAGGGCTTACAGATTTTGGGGATTTTAGGGCTTATAGATTTGGGGATTTTAGGGCCCCAAGAATGTCATGTGTAGATAAAAGCCCCTATTGTATCATATATTAGCCGTTATTGGGAAAAAAATGGTCTTTTGAAAATAGAGGCTGTTGTTTCACATGCATTTTTCATGACATAACAAATGTAGAGTGACCCTCCTGTCTAAATTGGCTGTTACCACTGGTGTTTTCTAAACCTTCACTCTCTTCTTTTTTTTTTGTATTTATTAAATACGTTTTAAATCAAGTTATGAACCAGTCTTAGTTGTCCATTTGTCTCATGGACTATAATCCACCTGATGAGCAGAGTGGTCTGAGTTTTTTTGGCTAGAATGTCTACAAGGAGAATGAAAAGAAATTGTTGTTGGAATGTAATAGTGGGTAGTAGGGCAACTAGAAAGTTAACTGCTGGATATGGAATCCTTGAGCAGGGGTAAATTCTTGCATTTGGGGGCCATGGAAAAGGTAAGAAATGGATTTCAGCTCAAAGAATCCAGGGAAATGAATTCCCTCCCAACTGTCATATTTTTTAAAAATCATATTGAAAAATGATGCCAGCACACTTCAACAGAATCACATTCCCAGTTAGTTCCTCAACAGTTTCTGGTTTCCTACCAATTACATTGGTACTTGCCAAACATGACTGAGAATCGGTTTCTCAGAGAATTGGTTTCTTGGAAGCAAATTCTTTAGTAGCATTTAAATTCCACACTGTCAAACGAACCCTAAAGAATGTCGTTGGCTGGCAGAAACCATAGGGCATTGCTGCTTCTCTTGTTAGGTCTGAATCTTTATATTGGGGATGCCTTGTCCCTTTGTGTAATATTTTCTTCCTTTCTTGAAATAATATCTGTTTATTCATGCCATAAAGAGGGTTTGTCTATTCCAGAAGTTGTTAGGAGGCTTAATTAGTGGGTGGCCCCTTTGTCACGTTGCACCTGATTTCATGTGTCCATGTTTCTGGTTGTCTGGTTGAACTGTTTGTTTCATTGCGAGATGTGCGAAACTGATTGGCAGCAAGTCATCATCATCATCTAAGCCTTGTCCCAACTAATTGGGCTGACCACATGAATCCTTTTCTGCCATTCTACTCCATCAGGGGCCATAACTTTGGTTATCCTATAGGTCATCAAGTCTTTTCTTATTACCTCTACCCATGTCCTTTTGGGCCTCTTCCCCTTGCCATTTTAGAGCCTTCAACTTGTACCAACTCACTCCTAACCGGCACTGTTCTTGGTCTCCATTTTACATGACCAAATTATCCAAGTCAACTTTCCCTCATCTTATTACCTATTGGTGATGATATCCTGAATCCTCGAATGCGTTTGTATTAATTCTATCAATCCTTGTTTTGCCACTCATCCATCTCAACATTCTTGTTTCAGCTACACATCACACTCTGTACATTTTGTTCCTTAACTGCACAACAGTCATAAATCATTGCTGGTCTTATAGCCACCCTATAAAGTATCCCTTTTACCATGAGTGGTACAAGATGATCACATAAAACTCTAGAGACACATCTCCATTCCTTCAACCCTGTTTGAATTTTATGGGCAACATCCTTCTCAATCTCTCCACTTATGAATTCCTGACCCAAGATATTAATAAATATAAAAAAGCAAAATAGTATGAACTAATAACAGTTCTAGTGTAGACATATATCAATGGTTTGGAATACAGCTGAAAATGAGGGTACCACATAATTCCCAGTTTCGTTGAGGTACCAGGCCAAACATGATGTGAGGATGGAGTTTACACTCATTATGGGAGTATCAAATGTGGTTTTGATACTCTGCCATGTTGCAGTATCATAGGATGAAGCTGGATTGCAATTTTTTACTTCCCTCAGCACAATGAAATTCTTATTCAGCTTGTTGCTACATGGAGTCATGGAAACAGTGTATCTGTATGGTAAGAATAACCTGGAAATCAAGTTTATAGCCATGGACATGCTTGAGTCTCCTCCTGAAGGTTGCATTGTAGGAGGCACATATAAATGAGCCTGAGAAGTAGGCCTCTACCTGTCTTGTGTATGAATCCATGTTTTCCTATTAGGGAATCTGGCTTCTTCTTCTTCTTCTTCTTCTTCTTCTTCTTCTTCTTTCCATCAATTTAGTTCAAAATTTGTGTCTATTTTTATTGATTCTGATAATGGGTTTGTGATTTCTCTCTAATTTACTCAATTATTCTCTTTCGTTAATTTATCATGTTTGTGTGTTCTTATATTTGTTTGATGTTTGTCACCACTAGTTTCAAGGCCTGAAGAGACTGCACCTCTCAAATCTCCCATACAGAGAAAAGCCCCTCCTATTCCACCTCCTGGATTCTATCCTCAGCATGTGATGGACCGTGACCAATATGCTTCTACGGTTCCCTCACCTGGTTTGTCGTTCTTTTCTTTTCTTTATTAATTTATGTATTATGAGTGCATCATCACCTGATTTTATTTAAATGATCTTGATAATCCATTTTATTTAAATGTGCAGACCCGGATATGCGTCGGAGCTATCTGGATGGATGTTGAATGTAAATGAAAATAAAAAACTTATAATATATATATATATATATATATATATATATATATATATATATATATATATATATATATATATGTTATCAATGGAGGATACCTTGTTTAGGGGGACATGAAATTCTTGTAGCTTATGGTATGGTGCCCCAATATTGGTTGTAAGTTACTAATATGTAGTAGATAATACTAGGTTCAATAGTAGATGATACTAGAGAATACCTAAACTTAAACCTACACGTATAACTTATAACCTAAACCTAAACTTAAAACCCAAATGTAAACCCGATCTCGAACCCGAACCCGAACCCGATTTCCTAAACCTAAACCTTAACGTATTCTCAAATCCCTAAATTTAAACCGACACTTAATCCTAATCTCAACTCCCTAACCTAAACCTAAACCCTAACTTGAAAACCCAAACCTAAACCCGATCCCGAACCCGAACCCGATTTCCTAAACCTAAACCTTTACCTATTCTCAATTCCCTAAACCTATAGCTTATAACCAAAACCTTAACCAAAACCTTAACCCAAACCTAAACCTAAACCTATAACCTTAACCTAAACCAAAACCTATGACCTAAAACTCAAACATAAACCCGATCCCGAACCCAAACCCGAACCCGAACCCGATTTCCTAAACCTAAACCTTAACCTATTCTCAATTCCCTAAACCTAAACCTTAACCTATTCTCAAATCCCTAAACCTACACCTACACCTAATCCTAATCTCAACTCCCTAACCTAAACCTAAACCCTAACTTGAAAACCCAAATGTAAACCCGATCCCGAACCCGAACCCGATTTCCTAAACCTAAACCTTTACCTATTCTCAATTCCCTAAACCTATAGCTTATAACCTAAACCTTAACCAAAACCTTAACCTAAACCCAAACCTAAACCTATAACCTTAACCTAAACCAAAACCTATGACCTAAAACCCAAACATAAACCCGATCCCGAAGCCGAACCCGATTTCCTAAACCTAAACCTTAACCTATTCTCAATTCCCTAAACCTAAACCTAAACCTAAACCTTAACCTATTCTCAAATCCCTAAACCTACACCAACACCTAATCCTAATCTCAACTCCCTAACCTAAACCTAAACCCTAACTTGAAAACCCAAACCTAAACCCGATCCCGAACCCGAACCCGATTTCCTAAACCTAAACCTAAACCTTTACCTATTCTCAATTCCCTAAACCTATAGCTTATAACCTAAACCTTAACCAAAACCTTAACCTAAACCCAAACCTAAACCTATAACCTTAACCTAAACCAAAACCTCTGACCTAAAACCCAAACATAAACCCGATCCCGAACCCGAACCCGATTTCCTAAACCTAAACCTTAACCTATTCTCAATTCCCTAAACCTAAACATAAACCTAAACCTAAGCCTTAACCTATTCTCAAATCCCT
Organism: Magnolia officinalis; assembly: GCA_021015155.1. Lineage (NCBI taxonomy): Eukaryota > Viridiplantae > Streptophyta > Magnoliopsida > Magnoliales > Magnoliaceae > Magnolia > Magnolia officinalis. The sequence goes on from JAJHSJ010000017.1 coordinate 18,361,267, forward strand.
AAACCTACACCTACACCTAATCCTAATCTCAACTCCCTAACCTAAACCTAAACCATAACTTGAAAACCCAAACCTAAACCCGAACCCGAACCCGATTTCCTAAACCTAAACCTTTACCTATTCTCAATTCCCTAAACCTATAGCTTATAACCTAAACCTTAACCAAAACCTTAACCTAAACCCAAACCTAAACCTATAACCTTAACCTAAACCAAAACCTATGACCTAAAACTCAAACATAAACCCGATCCCGAACCCGAACCCGATTTCCTAAACCTAAACCTTAACCTATTCTCAATTCCCTAAACCTAAACCTAAACCTAAACCTATAACCTAAACCTAAACCTAAAACCTAAATGTATTCTCAAATCCCCAAACCTAAACCTACATCTAATCCTAATCTCAACTCCCTAACCTAAACATAAACCTAAACTTGAAAATGCAAACCGAAACCCGATCCCGAACCCGAACCCGATTTCCTAAACCTAAACCTTTACCTATTCTCAATTCCCTAAACCTATAGCTTATAACCTAAACCTTGACCAAAACCTTAACCTAAACCCAAACCTAAACATATAACCTTAACCTAAACCAAAACCTATGACCTAAAACCTTAACCTATAACCTATAACCTAAACTTATAACCTATAATCTAACCTTAACCTAAACCTTAACCTATAACCTGAAACCTAAAACCTAAGGCCCTGTTTGGGCAACGGGATTAGAAGGGATTAGGTGGGATAGGATTTAAAAAAACATCATTATTACCCATGGCAGGGATTGTCCCCTAATTCCATGGGATTAGATTAATGCTCTGCTTTGTTGGTAATACGGTGGTACATTGAATGGATATACCCACCATCAATTGAAATTACCAGAATAACACACATGTATTATATTTAAACCGTTCATTTGTTTTGTAACCTCATTTTATGGTATGGACCGAAAAATGAGGTAGATCCAAAACTTATGTGGCCCCAAAGAAGTTTTCAACGGTAAGTATTCAATCCCCGTTGCTTTCAGTGGTGGGTCCACTTGAGCTTTAGAATTACCTAATTTTTGGCCCATGCTCTAAAATAATCTCAAAAAATGGGTGGATGGTGTGGATATAGCCCACACATCAGGGTGGGACCTACACAACTTGCTAGCAGTGAGTGAAATTGGCACAGGACCCAATGCAATTCCATCTGATCTCATTCCAAGCTTTTCCAAACATGGAGTGCAATTGGCACGGAACCAGATGAATCCAATCCCACCTAATCCCTTCTAGTCCCGTTGCCCAAACAGGGCCTAAATGTATTCTCAAATCCCCAAACCTAATCCTAATCTCAACTCCCTAATCTAAACCTAAACCTAAACTTAAAAACCCAAACATAAACCCGATCCCGAACCCGAACCCGATTTCCTAAACCTAAACCTTAACCTATTCTCAATTCCCTAAACCTAAACCTAAACCTAAACCTATAACCTAAATGTATTCTCAAATCTCTAAACCTAAACCTACACCTAATCCTAACCTCAACTCCCTAAACTAAACATAAACTTAAACTTAAAAACCCAAACATAAACCCGATCCCGAACCCGAACCCGATTTCCTAAACCTAAACCTAAACCTAAACCTATAACCTAAACCTAAACCTAAAACCTAAATGTATTCTCAAATCCCCAAACCTAAACCTACATCTAATCCTAATCTCATCTCCCTAAGCTAAACATAAACCTAAACTTGAAAATGCAAACCGAAACCCGATCCCGAACCCGAACCCAATTTCCTAAACCTAAACCTTAACCTATTCTCAATTCCCTAAACCTATAACTTATAACCTAAACCTAAACCTTAACGTAAACTTAAACCTAAAACCTAAATGTATTCTCAAATCCCTAAACCTAAACCTACACCTAATCCTAATCTCAACTCCCTAACCTAAACCTAAACCTAAACTTAAAAACCCAAACATAAACCCGATCCCGAACCCGAACCCGATTTCCTAAACCTAAACCTAAACCTAAACCTAAACTTAAAACCTAAATGTATTCTCAAATCCCCAAACCTAAACCTACATCTAATCCTAATCTCAACTCCATAACCTAAACATAAACCTAAACTTGAAAATGCAAACCAAAACCTGATCCCGAACCCAAACCCGATTTCCTAAACCTAAACCTTAACCTATTCTCAATTCCCTAAACCTATAACTTATAACCTAAACCTAAACCTTAACCTAAACTTAAACCTAAAACCTAAATGTATTCTCAAATTCCTAAACCTAAACCTACACCTAATCCTGATCTCAACTCCCTAACCTAAACCTAAACCTAAACTTAGAAACCCAAACCTAAACCCGATCCCGAACCCGAACCCGATTTCCTAAACTTAAACCTTTACCTATTCTCAATTCCCTAACCTATAGCTTATAACCTAACCCTAAACCTTAACCTAAACCTAAACCAAATCCTTAACCTAAACCTAAACTTATAACCTTAACCTAAACCAAAACCTATGGCCTAAAACCTTAACCTATAACCTAAAACCTAACCTTAACCTATAACCTAAAACCTAAACCTAAACCTAAAACTAAATGTATTCTCAAATCTCTAAACTTAAACCTACACCTAATCCTAATCTCAACTCCCTAACCTAAACTTGAAAACCCAAACCTAAACCCAATCCCGAGCCCGAACCCGATTTCCTATACCTAAACCTTAACCTATTCTCAATTCCCTAAACCTATAGCTTATAACCTAAACATAAACCTAAACCTAAACCTAAACCTATAACCTATAACCTAAACCTAAACCAATAATCTAAATGTATTCTCAAATCCCTAAACCTAAACCTACACCTAATCCTAATCTCAACTCCCTAACCTAAACCTCAAAACCTAAACCTAAACTTGATCCCGAACCCGAACCCGATTTTCTAAACCTAAACCTTAACCTATTCTCAATTCCCTAAACCTTAGTCTATAACCTAACCTAAACCTAAACCTAAACCTAAAACCTGCACTTATAACCTAAACCTAAGCCTAAAAACTAAACCTAAAACCGATCGCCCTAATAGGATTGAGATGGCTCTGATGGATGTACACATATAAGCCACTGAAAACCTACAAAGTGGAGATAAGAAGAAACATCTCCAATTGCTTATTATCATTTTACCTGACATGAGTTGTTCATATGGTGAGTACAAACAAGACCCTAAATCCTAGAGAGATGGAATGAATCAACTAAAGCATTTTGTTTTCTGATTTTGCAGGAAAGATTAAACGTGTTTGCGAAATGGAGTTGGGCATAGTGTCGCAGTGTTCCCAACTGAGACAGGCATACAGAGTCAATAAACAGTATCTTGAAAATGTTGCCTTAAAAATTTATGTCGAGGTTTGTGATTCTTTGAAGTGGTTGAACTTTGAATGTCTGATGTGTTTTTTCTTTTGCCTCTTTTGAAGTTGTTCTCGGCACAGCCGCATCGGCAGGAGCTGATAAGAGATCTTTTTCAAATTGTGCAGGATCCTCAGAGAGGTTCTATGAACAAAGGGATGATCCGATAAGTCTTTTTCTTCTCTGTTTTTGTATGATCTTTGGTGCAAGTGTTTGAATTCAATGTTTAAAGAATATGTATGGTATTTGACAGAAAACAATTGATTGAATTCAGGCAAGCAACGGGACAGAAGCCTCATCGCATCATATTCTATAGGTAATTCTTCACCTTGGGAGTCTCTATAGAGTATGAATATTATGATTTAGTCTTGGTTTTTGTTGGATGAGAAACTGTTTGGTATTTTGGCTCATGATTTGGAGTTTTGCAGGGTTGGTGTGAGCGTATTTATGCATGGATGAATGTAATGTGGATAAGATTGTTTATGTTTAGATGAATGTAGTTTATGTTTGGATGAATGTAGTTTATGTTTGGATGGATTTATGTAGTTTGGGTTTAGATGGATGTGAATGTGATGAAATATATTATATAACAGGTGTATATCAGGAAGAATACGATGTTGTAACAGGTGTATATTAGGAGGAACATGATATTGTAACGGGTGTATATTGTTTGTGTTTGGATGGATGTAGTTTTTGTTTGGATGAATGTAGTTTTTGTTGGGATAGATTTACATAGTTTGGGTTTAGATGGATGTGAATGTGAATATGATGAAATATATTATATAACAGGTGTATATCAAGAAGAATATGATGTTGTAACAGGTGTATATCAGGAAGAATATCATATGAACAGGTACATATGCAAATATGCGACGGTTGAAGACCGTCCTTTTAAAGGACGGTTCATGACCGTCCTTTCCAGGTTCATAAGAGACGGTCCATGACTGTCCTTTTCCGGGTCATAAGAGACGGTCTATAACCGTCCTTGTTACTGATGGTCATGGGCCGTCCTTTTTACGGACGGTCAGCGACTGTCCTTTTCAGTGTAATTCCTGACTACCATTAGAGACGGACTATGACCGTCCTTTTTTAGAGACGGTTTATAGCCGTCCTTTAAAAAATACGACGCGTCAAAATTTGACGGCCGTTGCTGGCCTTTTGAGATGGTTTTCAACCATTCTTTTTTCGTTGTTTTGGCGTAGTGAGTGGGCCCACAACAATTTCACTAGTGGGACTATTTCTTGGCATGTGGTCCACTAGAGTTTTGGATCTGACTTATTTTGGGTCCACCCCTAAAATAATCTAGAAATCGTGTTGGATGAGGTGTATTTTTCACAAACATCATGGTGGGCCTGTGGATTTTCAAGGGAGAGAGGTTCAATGGTGGGCATTGACTATCCATTGTTTTGTGCTTGTGGCCTACTTGAGTTTCGGATATCTTTCATTTTTGGCCCACAACCTAAACTAATATCGAGAAAGTGGTGGATAGGGTGGCTTTGTCACAAACATCATGGTGGACCCATGAGCTTTTCAAGGGAGAGTGATTTTGAACTATGGATATTCAATACCCACTGTTTTGTGTGGCCCAACTAGTTTTGGATTTGCCTGAAGGTTGAGCTAGCCCACTCTCTAAAATGATATAACTAAAATGGTAGACGGGATGGATTTCTTAAAAAACCACAGTGGGCCCTGACTCCTGAGTGTTTCAACGTTTTCCTGCGTGTGACCGACTTGAGTATTCGATCCACCTCATTTTTTGTGCTCATTGCATAAAATGATCCAGCTAAAACGGTGGATGTGGTGGATTTAGCCCCATGACAAGATTTGTCACCATGGGCAAGGGCCTAGGGCCCATTGGCACCCCTAACTGAAGGGTTTTTCAGTTGAAAGGAATGATCCAATGCTCTGAGAGCACTATAAATTGTAAGTGCTCTTATCTGCATCAAGACACTTGTATGGTCTTGTTGATGGGTTCAATCTGTCCATGAGGTCCGTCACCTTCATGGGCTAGGTTTTAATATTAAAAAAAAAAAATTTTAAAAAAAAAAAATAATAATAATAATAATATCACACCGATCATATCATCCAATCCATCCATGAGGGACTTTATTTTTTAACCATCATTTTCCACCCATGGTTGGGATCGTTAGGATTGGCTATGACGGACTCCAACATATAAATTGCTCATGTAGTTGATTCATTCTATTTTTACAAAAGTAGATTTAGACCAAATTTTTTAGAGGATATTGATTAGAATGGTCTCATCAGGGTGATTTCTTACGGTGGCCCCATGAATTGAGTGTTGGATCTAATAGACAGTCCAAATTGATATATTCAACCTAGTGTTACAGTATGTGCAGAGCAACAGATAATTCTAATAAAGAAAAGTGCTACGGACTATAAGTTATAGTGCTCTTAACACCCAGGTCCATAGCTCAACTGGCAGACTGAGTGGAGATACCTCGTTTCAACACTTGAGGTCTTGGTATCGATCCCTAGTGGGGGTGGCTAACATGGAGTGTGTGTACTGACATGGGTGTGTACTAACAAGCTAACTCATAAAAAAATAATAATAATAAAAGAAGTTATAATGCTCTTAGTTTAATCAGTTCATTTGGATAATCCAGATAATTCTAATAAAGAGAAGCATTATATAATTTATAGTGTTCCTAGTTTAATTAGTTCATTTGGACAATCCAATCAATTGATATAACTAGTCTAGATATACATTGATACACCCCAGCTTAAGCTTTTAGAGTAAATGGTTGTTTGACATGCCTTTTTTGAACGGATCATATCATGAAACAACTAAAAACGTATATTCACGTTCAATTATAGATGATTCAATCACTTGGACAGAGGATTCCATAGAAAAGGTTTGGTTAAATAAGATTCATGGCATCTTTCCTAACAATTATTGAGAATTTGAACAAAAAAATAGATTTATTTAATGGAGAATCATTATCGACAGACATTGGTCATTCTTTAACCTCAATCAGTGAATTAGCTGGGGAATCATCACCTAGTTTAAATTTGAAAGGTTTTGCTCTATTGGTCAAATAAAGAAGACATGATTTAGAAAATCAAACAAAATGTTTGAAATTTCTATCCAATATAGTTACAACTGATCCAAATGATCAAACAATTCAAAATAAATAAGAGTAATTTGGTTGTTTGACATGGTATGAGAGTAAAAGGCCCTATGTTCGAATCTCGAGAGTAACAAATATTATTTATGGTGTGAGTGTCCCTTCACCTTTGTCACTGTCTTCTTTGCAGAGTGACAGGATGTTCATGTTGCATAAAAGATGATTTTTTAGAATCATAAGAAATATATGATGGGCCCTTAATAAATGGATGGATGGACAATTTATGTACCCTGCCTACATTCTGGATGAAGCGGATGGTTTCCAATGACCTTCGTATGGACAACTACGTTTTGGACACTTCATATGGCCCACCTATGTTTTGGATGGAGGGGATGGTCTCCAATGGCCTTCTGTAGCCCACTTACATTTTTTGACATTCGTATACCCCACCTACACTTTGGTTGGAGTGGATGGATCAAAAACTCATTTCAATGGGCCGCACCAAACTTAATATCCCACCTTCACATGCATGCCAAATTGCAGAGAGCCTCTCCACATGCGATCAGCATAATTGAGTAAAATCGTTTCAACACCGAGGTCTTGGTATCAATTCCCTACTGGGGGTGGCTAACAATGAAGTGTGAACTGAAAAATAAAAATAATAAATAAATAAAATAGGAGCATGACTATCATTTGTCAAATATAAAATCATAAAAAATTAGTGAATTAGTAATATCTGCAGTAGATTAAGGTCCAAGCTGTCTTTTTCGATCGTAATCAACGTTTACTTTTGTTAAAGGTCTTTTAATCCAAGCCGCAGTAAGCAATGCATGCACCTACCAAGATTAGGTAAGCAGCCTCTTATAATAGTTTAAATTAAAGTAGGGGGTTTTGAGTCCATGGCCCAAAAGGCAGCCGCCATATGGAGAAATCATTGAAAAAAGTAGGAATTTTATGTACCTCACCTTTAATTTTTGATAGGGCCCACTGTGATATGCACGTGAGATCTACCCGGACCATTAGATGTGTAATTCCAAGTTAAGCTCATGGACAAAATTAGGCTAATGTGTGATTAAGGTAGGCCATGGCAATGGAAATAGGTAAAAGAAAGACAATTAGATGATTATAAGAAATTCACCTCAACAATTAGATGCCACACCAAAACTTATGCCCGAAATACAAAAATCAGGCCCATATGTGATTAGGCGGATCACACCTAAGGAAACCGTTATTAGGGTGAACATGGCATTTTTATAGGGTATATTATGATGTTTATAAGTAGGGGTGTACACCGAGTCGAATCAAGCCTCAGCTCAACTCAACTTGGCCACTAGCCGACCCCAGCTCGAACTTGGATTGGCTCAGTCATCGAGCTTGATTGGCTAGCTCGGCTCGGTTCGATTAGCAGCTCAGACCAGTTCGAGCTGAGTTCGAGCCAAAATCGAGCCTCTGCGGCATTTTCGCAAACACATACTATGCACTTTCAATTTCACAGTATATGTAAACCAGCAATAGTTGTTTACAAGTATTTCATCAAACACTTTATAGGCAACATCAAAATCAAGGAAAAATGGTATTTATTTCATATACATACCTTCCTTGCCACTAGCCGACACTTCGTTGAGTCATTTCATCAAACACTTGGTGAGTAACATCAATATCAAAGTAACCAGGTCACCGAACTAGTTCGATCCAAGTTCGATTCGAGTTGGGGTTCGATCCAAGTTGAGTCGAGCTTGAACTTAGTTTGAAATTTTTTTCAAGCTCAAAAAATCAGCTCAACTCGGCTCGAACTCAACTTCGATCTGAGTCGAATCGAGCTTTTTCGAGTCGAGTCGAGCAAGCTAACCAAGTTAACTCGGTTCGTGTACACCCATATTTATAAGGCAACAAAGCCGTTTATAAGAACATTCTAACTAGGATGAACCGAAAATACAAATATTAGCCTGATCCAAAACTTATGTAGCCACGCAAAGGTTTCATCCTTGGGCATTCAATCCTTACTGTTTCTGTTTCTACAGTGTTGTCCGCTAGAGTTTTGGATCTGCCTATTTTGCCAATAATGTCCTAGCATGAGCTCATTCCATCCTTACTGTTTTATAGTGTTGTCCACTTGAGTTTTAGATCTTCCTATTTTTCCAATCATGTCCTAGCATGAGCTGGAAAAATCGATGAATGGGGTGGATTTCTCGTAGACATCTGGGTGGGCCTAGCTGGTGGCAAAAGCAACTCACCGCCCTTTAGAACATTATTTGCGTGAAAATTTGTTGACCACACTGGCCGCAGCCATTTATGACCTAGTCTAAGCGTTGTATAAAGTATTAGTTCCTTGGCTCAATATTCTACCCCATTCATATCAAGTGAACAAAGCAGATGCAAAGAAAGGGACGCTTGCGGAAACTACAACCAAATATTTTCAATGGCGCCGCCTCCATACAAATGGCCTGATTCTTTAGGATGATGAAACATGCACTAAAGGTGGCACGCTTACGAAAGTGTCAGAAGTTGGCACGTAGCTAATAGCTTTTGATAATTTTGCCCTTGCAATTAAGTCTTCACAATACTAGTTAAGAGTTGGTATACAGTCATAAAAATGGCATACAGGCTAGCCCAATGAAGAAAAGATTGTGCGACTCTATAGGGTCCACCATGTTGTATGTAACATCCATTCCATACAGGTGGTGAGAACCATTATTCGAACCATGCAAAAGATAAGCCCGCTTGAAAACTCACATGGCCCACACCATTGAGGACAATGAAAATTTGCTTTCAAAACCACTAAATTTAGTGTTAGTTACCAACGAAAATTTTCGTAGGCAAAAGTCATATTTTCGTACGCAAAATCTTACACTCGCGAAAATTTTCGTTGGCAAATTTCTCGCTAAAACGCCACAGGCAAAGGTAAGACTTTTGCAGACGAAATATTTCGTAAGCAAAACATTTTACGAATGCTAATTTCTCGTGGGTGAAATATTTACCAGACTCACCAACAATTTTGTAGCTAAAAATATTTATAAGACTTTTTACCTACCAACAATTTCGTAGCTAAAAATATTTAAAACACTTTTTACCTACGAATAATTTCGTAGCTAGAAATATTTTTACTTTATTGAAAACACTTTTTACCTACCAATAATTTCGTAGCTAAAAGATATTTACAAGACTTTTAGACTTTTCCCTACGAAAATTGTCGTAGGTAAAAGTTTTTTTTTTTTTTTTTCCACACAATTTCTTGATATACACCTAATATACAGCTGTTACAATACATTTCTTAATATACACCTGTTATATAATATATTTCATCATATTCACATTCACATCCATTTAACTCTAAAGTACATAAATAAATCTATCCAAACATAAACTACACGACATTGGAAAGCCATTTCCAAAAAAAAAAAAAAAAAAAAAAAGAAAGAAAGAAAGTCAAAGAAATAAATAATGGAAACTATATATAGAGTGGAAAATTGAACTTACCTGACACACATGCCTTCGTCAATATTTGTTGGTGAAACTTTATCGCCCAAACCAGCAACAAAGGGTACAGAAAGAATTAGGTCCATCAAAATGTGCCAAGATTCTTAAGTTATACCAACCTGAAATAACAAAACATCGCATAGAAAATATACCTTGGCAATTTGCTTAACATTTATTACATACTTTGCTTCCTCGGAATTCAGGTTTATTATTTTTGTGCATCTTGCAACCTGCTCAAAACATAAATAAACACCACTTGTAATTGCAAAAGCTTTGTGCTTGTTGGAGATAAACATTAACCATGTTGGAGATTGCGCTACTTTGTACTTGTTATTGGAACTAGTTCCAGACCATCATTTAGTTGTGTTTGGCATGGATGGGCTATGTTGGACAAGCTTAGACACTGTTTGATATATGCCTAAAAATGAGTTCATCTCATTTTACTTAGCAGTAATTATGTATTAGAGATCTTAATCTCTGACACATAATTTCTGTTAGCAACATATAAACAACATATCCGGTCCACATGCCTCTACTTGTCTGCAGACAGTGAGTGCATCCCAACATAGTTATTTAAGCAATTGAGTATTTGAGAGAAGCAGCATTGGAGTCCAATTGCAAACACTGAAAGTGACAAAACCACAACAGCATACATAACTTTAAAAGAAGAAAGATATGTGAACCAACAACCGAGTATCGGTAGAAGTAATGAATAAGAAACTATTAATCACCTGCCAAGCTATTTGGGTTGTCTCCAGACCACTGAATAACAAGGCAACTCTTATTAAAGTGAAACCTGAAGGCAGTGTGATGCAGTTGTCAGTCGCAAGATTCAATTATCTGGTAAGAAGCCTCTACAATTCTGTCTTACTAGCTTTTGTGTTGATACCATGAATCGATTTCCAAATACATAAACAACCACTATATCTAGAAGAAATGTTTCAAATAATTGACCAATGCAGTCTAATGTGGTCACTCTCATAAATCATAATGATATAAAAGCCAGGGAACCTTCGATATTTTGTGCTACTATACTACTAATGATCTACAGTCATCAATCAGCAATAGGTGACCAAACAAGATACAAATGATGATCAGATCCAAAAGCAACGCTTGAAAGATCTCAAAATGTCAATTTATAGATAAGGACAAGTGACACATTGAAAGACTTTTTTTAAAAAAGAAAGCAATGCAACAATTCAATGTTGAATCTAATGGAATATTTAGCCAGTTCTTCTCCATGGGGATGTACAGTTCTTGGTCAACACCAAGTGAAGATTCGTAACCTTTGTAAAGTTAGAATAACAACATGTAATAAATGCACAAGACTCCTTGAAAACAATGTTTCTTAGTACTCGACAGAAATTATCTACCAAACATAGAAAAGACAGTCTGATGAGAATATTGTAACAAAGAATTTCTCACATCTTGACAGAAAACTCCCTTGAACTATTCAAAAAAAAAAAAAACGCATCAAGAAGAAATATACTCCATTCATATAGATTTAGATGGCAGTTCTTGAACGGTTTGTTTTATATATGATGGAATTACCAGCTTTCCATGCTTACCGATATTCACCATGACTACCAAAAATGCCATGATGTTGATTAAGTGCATTTTTTTTCACATTACTTACAAAGATTTGTTGTACATTAGCAAGTATCTTTGTCATCAGTTTAGGGAAATGAATTTACACCAATTACATTTTTCTTGTTTCAATTAGAACTGGAAACAAACAAAATAATCTTGTGGACAGAAAAGTATTAACCCTCCCATCTCAGTTTCACTCATCAGTTTAACTTTTTGTGCTCCCCTCACGCTCGTTCAGCTCAAAACAAAGTCACCCAATCAACAGATTCAACCAAAAATCAATTTGGGGTACTTGAAGTTCCAAATGCTGCACTAAAAAATCGAACTGTGCATGCAATCCTCCACACACACACACACCTCCACAAGGAGCCACCTGGAACGTGGATGAAATCCAAGCCATGTATCAGGTAGGACCCATCTTATAGATGACCTGGCCAAAAGATCAACACGCTCAACTATCAACATGTTGCACAAATAATAAAAATATAGGGCACCCTAAAGAACTTGCAAGTTTTTTTTTACCATTCACTGTTTTTGTACATGTGTGGCCCACCTGAGAGCTAACAGCCTGAGTTTTTGGCCAAAATGATCCTGCGAAGTTAGTCCTACACCTCATACACAGATTGAATGTCCTACGCACGTACTAGGTCAGCATTTGCAGCTGGGTGGAGATGCATGCGGAGCTAGAAAACTTCTACAAACAAATTCATTGCAGAGAGATTCAAAACACGCTACACAAAGTTTTAAGCTTTCTGCAGACAGTGAGTGCTTAGTGCATCCCAACATCCACTTTTTTCGGAGTGCTCCAAATGCCTCTACCTAAGAAAATGTAGTCATTTCCCAACGTCCTCATTCTGGGGTTGATCCAAACAGACTTGTTATCTTCCTTTCTTTCTTTCTTTATATTAATATTAATTCCACTTAACCAATCAAAAATGTCTGCAGATTGTGGGTGGAACTACATGGCAAAGACAAAAAAAAATAGTACGCAGCCCTTGAATTTCTGTAAATTGAAGGAGATTGTGGCACATATAATAATCAAATGAAAAGCCTCATTTCAGTGTTTAAGACGGCACATGTGACATGTCAGGCTCATTTCAGTGGTTATTGCAAGAATGAGAAAACAAAACATCCCTGAAGAATTGAAGATACCAAGAAAATGAAAATAAAAATTGTAATAATGTTGGGGACCATCAGATCAATGACCTGGACCACTGAACCATGGCCCCACTCACAAAATCCTACAATTCAGCAAACCAAACATTCGCTGATGTGCGAGATCCTGTAATACCTCCACTATCAAATGCATCAGGCTTGCCACAGCCCATTGATTTCTTGAGAAGATGATCAGAGAGCTGAGAGGTTATTTGAATCTACCCATCCCTTCCAGCACATTGATAAAAACATCATATTCGTTCTTCCCACGATATGGTTATTCAAACAACTCCTTACTATATGAGAGGAAAGGGGAATCCAAGCACCTTAGGAATTGCATAGACTTTAGCCTGAGGATCTGCCACCTGAGCAACCTCTGAAGATCCAAACCTACAGGCATCTAATCCACCCCTAAGGGATCATTTGACAACCTGTAAAGAATTTATTTTCAGGAAACAAATCACATTAGATCAAGATTCCACAATAGATTTTGGTAGCTGAAAATCATGAATCCCTAATTTCGCCAAATTCCTTCAATATGAAAGTCCCCAATATCCTCCAATTCCTAAAATCCCCAATTCCCCAATTTCCAAAATCCACAACTCCCCAATTCCTAAGATCCACAAACCCCCAAATCCTCCATGGGCGAAAGAAAAATTAATAAACAGATAGAGAGAGAGAGAGAGAGAGAGAGAGAGAGAGTGAGTACCAAAGTAAGAAGGAGAGTGGAGGAGGAGTTGCTGGTCGAGCTTCGGCAGAAAGGATAAGAGGCACACTAGATGGATGTGTTTGCATGAACTAAAATTAGTCTCATTACAACATGGCATCAGGAACCATCAAAATACATGAACTAAAAAACAACATGTTTTCATGTAGGGTGCAGATCAAATCAGATTGGATAGGATGGCCATCAGTCTTAGTTAAAAATATGAAAATTGCAGTCATTTGAGAAAGGATAAGATCCACACAGCAAATTTTCAAATAGCACACAGTTTCAATCAAGGTATTAAAAAAAGGTTAGGTGGGGCCAACCTGATGAATAACACACAGTGTTGGCATGTATAGGAAGAGTAGGATTCAACATCCTAATTTCAAGAGTAGCCATTGCATTTCTCTACTATCCTTTTTTAGGAAAGCTTGCCTACAAGGTGGGGCCAACCTGATGAATGAGCCAGACTATACTACAATGATAGTTCACCACCAATTTCTAAGTTCCAAAAGAAACAATAGCCTCCATAGTCAACTAGCTCAAACTTGATGCCATGCCTCATAAAAGCCCCAAAATATTTAAAAACATAGTTTTAAAACTCGACTAAAAAATGAGATCACCTGTAGTTGGATAGGGCACATGCAATCTATCTCATCCTTGATAGCAATTGGAACTCCGTCCAAAACTGAGATTGGTTTGCCTATAAAAGGCCATAATGAGCACTTACACAGGTTAGAGTACAACAAAAAATCTTACATCGTGAGTTGAATTTTCAGTGGATGATCCAACTTATGACTGTTTATTTGTTAGCATCGACAGTAGAAAGTGCATCCTATCATATAAACAGTTTGTATAATTGGAAAACAAACCAGTTTTCCCAAGTCCTAATACATTGGGATGTACTCCAACAGACTTCTTGTTTGATTTTAGAATGGCATCCAAGGCACTTGAAATATTCTTTTCAATGTTTTAAGTTTATCTTTATAGAATCATTCCTCCAAAAAAGATGGTCTATATGAGCTAGATTACAGCTTTCAAAACAATTAATTTATTCACTGTGAGACTAGAAAGTTTTTATGCTGCCATTTTCAAAAAATCCATTTTTTTCTCTAGTTGGTTGACACACTGGATTGTAACAAGGCTCTTGTTTGATTTTAGAGAAGTATGTGAGGCATCTTAAATATTCTTTTTCAATATTTTAGGTTCATCTACATAGAATAATCCCTCTAGAATTTTGTACAGCTACTGGAACACATTCTCAACCTCACGTAGGACATCTCTTTATGAGAAACTAAACGACACATCAAAGAAAATTTAAGCTTGATACCAAAAAATGTGCTCGAAATAAATCTTGGGTGAACCACACCACAGGAAAACAGTAGTGATTGAATGTCCACCGTTAAAAATCGGCCCTTCGGCCGCGGATTAAACAGGAAAATTAATAACAACAACCAAAAAAAAAAAAAAGAGAGAGAGAAACAAGAAAAGGAAGAAAAGGAAGCTTAAACAGGAAAATTAGCATTAGTCAACGATAAAAGCATTTTTAAATAGTTAAAGATAAGTACAAATGAAGTTTCTCAAATAGACAGCCATGATCTTATTACTCGGCAGAATCCCCCATTGACACAATTCAGATGCACAACAGAAACAGAATACCAGCAAGAAGACGGATGAGCCCTGCTGTGAGCATTCCTGGTCCGAAAATCAAGGCAATCTAATTGCAAGGTGGGCCACGCCTGTACATTGAGTATAATCGTCGGTCTTACTTTTCCAACCATCCATTTTCTCATACATGTGGGGCCCACTTGATGGCCAGATTTTTAGGACTAAGGCATTCAAATGGTGCACCTGATCAATGGCCCAGATGATAGACTATGTCCAAACTCTCCTCACGTGAATTTCCTTTACCAGTTCTCAAGCTCTAAGCTAGAACCCAACACTTGTCAGGTAGGCCTTTTCCAACCATTCCTTTTCTCATACATGTGTGGGCCACTTATTATGATGTCATTGGAAACAAAATAAAGAATTACATGACAATTGCATTGGCATTTATATAAACAGCAATAACAAACATCTCACCATTAAATCGACGGACAGTTGCAACAACAATGTCTTTGGTTCGAGCTTTGTAAACTTCTGCAGTCTCCTAGTCTTCTCCAAAGATCTTATATGAGAATTCGAGAGATTGAGATAAGAGCATATAGTGGAAAGACACGCCTGCTAACACAGGGCGCTTGTTTACAGTAATCAGGACCATTGATTTTGTGCGCCACCACATGAATGGGCCATATCCAATGAGTTTGGACTGACATTCAATAGGCAAAACTTATATGGCGACAGTTGTCTGATTGCTGTAATCTTCAAACTATGGCCCATCCAAGTTGTGGTCCACTAGATCAATAACCCTAATCACCATACATGTTTGCATTGGAAGAAAGGAAGAGAAGAATCGACAGAGAGTGAGACGTACCTGAGTCAAATTTGGTGGAATGGTTGGAGATTCAGATGGAATTGCCGAAGATTCTTCTAGGGCTGGATTTTGCATTCTCTGGGACAGGGGTCTTGCTTGAATTGGGGTTTGAGATGAGTTGATTTGGGGGTGTGTGAGGCCGAGGAGGATCAGGATGTTGGAGCTTCTCCTCGACGGCCCGGTCCTTGAACAGATCGGATTTCCGGCGGAGGAAATCGATCGCGATCTCGAGGAAGCCGAGAGGGTTTTCACGGTCAAGGATCGGCTTCAGTACGTCGTCATAAGATCGGACGGAGGAGGAGCTTCCTGAATGTTCTGGAGTGGGTGGAGAGGGTTTCTGCTGCTCTTGGGACTCTTGAAGCTCTGATATGATTGCCATCACTTTTGAGAGAGAGAGAGAGAGAGAGAGAGAGAGAGAGAGAGAGAGAGAGAGATTTGGGCACGAAATTGGGGCGGGATTTTTTTGGCTTCTGGGCGCGGGTTCTATACCCCACACGAATTTGGGGCATGATTTCTTGTTCAAATGCAAGGATGCTGGGTGGGTCCCACTAAAATATATGTGAGAAATCCATTCCGTCCATCCGTTTCGAGAGCTCATTTTAGTATGTGTGACCAAAAATGAGGTGGTTACAAAACTCAAGTGGGTCACACAAGAGGGGAAATGAGGGAAAGAAATTCCTATCGTTAAACCTTCTTGGGCTCCACCTTGATGTTTATATGCTATGTGGGCCCCACCCCACCATGATGTATGTGTTTCATCCATGCTATCCATCTGTTTTTAAAGATCATTTTAGAGTATGAGTCCAAAAATGAGATATATCTAAATCTCAAGTGGACCACATTAAAGGAAACAGTGTTGAATGAGGGTCAACCATTAAAAACATTTTGGGGGCCATAAAAGTTTTCGAGCAAGCTGATATTTGTTTTTTCTCTTCACCTGGGCCTTTATGACCTAATCAACAGATTGGATGTCATATAAACAGTATAGTGGGCCTTAGGAGGATTTTAATGGTTGAGATCCAATCACTATTGTTTTCATGTGGTGTGGTCCACTTGAGATTTGGATATATCTCATTTTTAGTCTCATATTGTAAAATTATCTGTCAAAATATATGGACGACATGGATGAAACACATACATCATGGTGGGGCCACAGAGCACCGACCACCAGCCATTGGCTGGTATTGGGGGAGTAACCAATCTGTTCTCAAGCGACTAAGTAAATCCTGTGGGGCACACCATGATTTATTCATTTTATCCACTCCATCTATCCATTTTAACATATAATTTTATTACATAAGCTCAAAAATGAAGCCTATAAAAATCTGAAGTGGACCACATCATAGGAAGGTGGAACCGCTGTTAAAACCATAATGAAGCTGTCAATTTCCTATGGACAGCATTGGAAGGACTTGGCCATTTGGACAGGCCGTGTTTATATATTTGCTCGAAATTAATGGAGCAGACCTGGATGTGCGTCGGAGCTACCCGGATGTGCATTGGCTATAATATTGACAGTCTGAATGGCCTAGATTATAAATAGACCATATGAATGGTACAGGCCATAATAGAAATGTTTTGGATGGACTGTATCATAATATCAATAGTTTGGATGGTCTCGATCATAATATCCACAAATTACAGTTTAGATCATAAAATCGATGGTTTGGATTGTCTTGATCATAATATCAATTTTCCGGATGGTCTAGACCAGAATATTGATGGTTTGAATGGTTCGGATCATACAATCAATGGTCTAGATGGTTTGGATCACATTATTGATGGTCAAGATGGTTAGGATCATAATACCCACGGTTTCAATGGCCTGAATCATAAGATCAGTTGTGCTCTGGATCATAGTATTCATGGTCAAGATGATCTTGGTAACAACATCAACAATCTAGATGGTATGGATAATTATATTGATGGTCAGAATGGTCTAGATCATAATATCCGTGGTGGTTTAGTTGATCTGGATCATATAATATCGATGATCTAGATAATGGTATTGACGATCATCCGTTATGAAACTCAGGTGGGTCATACCATCTAAAACTATGTGAAGACATCTAAAAAATATATCTTTACATAGTTTTAGATGGTATGGCCCACCTGAGTTTCGTAACGGATGATTTTTTAGATGTCTCATAAGCTAAAGGGGAGACATCAAATGCACGGTATTGATGTTCGACACACATCATGATGGACCCATTTTACATGTCTGATCCATTCACTCTATTCTACTGATCATTACCCTCAATTTGATCAGTTACTCGCCTCGATCATACTGCATATGAGAAAGATATTGGGCAAACAAGATTGATCAACAATTTGAGTGAATTTTGATTTAAACATCTGAAGTTATTTACTCTTCAATCTGGACTAATCAGATTGTCCAAAAATGGATAAAGGTTGTTCATAATATCAAAAATATATAAATGAATAGAAAACACAAACATCAGCTTGATCTAAAACTTTTATGGCCTCCAAGAAATTTTAATTTTAAATGGTATAGGTTCAATCACACTATTTCCTGTGGTGTGGTCCACTTGAGCTTTGGATATGCTTCCTTTTTGTTCTTTATACCTCAAATTATCTGTTAACATGGATGAATGGAGTGGATAAAATAAATAAATAATGGTGGAGCCCACAGAGTTTACTCTGGTAAAGGTAACGAGTAACTCAAATGTAGTGGAGAAAGATTTCCTTACAACATTTGTAATCTATATTGGGCCTGCCTAAATGTGATTCACATATCCAACCCACTCATTATGTGTGTCCCACTTGGATAAGGGGTCAGACCAAGTTTCAACTGCATCCAAAACTCATGTGGGCCCCACCAAGTGCTTTTATATTTTTTAGGATGTCTTCACATAGTTTTAAATGGTATGGCCTACTTGAGTTTCGTTTACCGATGATTTTTGAGATATCTCATAACCTAAAGGGGAGACATCAAATCCACGGTGTTGATGTTCGACAGACATCACGATGGGGCCCACAAAACTTACTAACATCAATTCTTAGGTTCTTACGAGGTCAGTAAGTTGGGTCACAATTTTAACCAGAATATCTGGTCCATTTTACATGTCTGGTGCATTCACTCTATTTTACTAATCAATACTCTTAAATTGACTAGTTACTCGCCTCAATCAGGCTACATATGAGAAAGATATTGGGCATACAAGATTTATCAACAATTTCAGTGAAATTTGATTTAAACATCTGAAGTTATTTACTCTTTAATTTAAACTGATTAGATTGTCCAAAAACGATTAAAGGTTCAATTAGTGGGTGTGCCTAATAATTTAGTAAATTTACTTTTCACAAATAAATTTAACATTTTTTTTTTCAAAAGGTATATTTTTTTTACTCTTTTAAATAAATATCATTTTTATTATAAAATATTTCAAAAATATTTAAAATACAAATTTTGAATTTTTATTTGCAAAATCTCAAAAAATTTCTCATATTTTAATTTTTTCTCAAAAATTTCAAATTGCCAATTTTTCTCTTCAAAAGCATGATTTTGTTCTCGAAATTTTTCTTAAACATATTTAAAATTTCTAAACTTTCCAATATTCTTTTTCATGTGATATTACAAATTATTTAAATATTACCTTTTAATACACACACACACACACACACACACACACACATTTAGGTTATAGAAAAAAAAAAAAAAATTTAATTATAACATTTTTACATTATTACCGACGGTTTTTAGCCGTCGGAAAAAAGATTTAGGAAAAACACTTTTACCGATGACAATTTTCGTCGGTAAAAGTCTTACTGCCACCGTTTCCATCGCCCCGCGAAAATTTGCTTAAATTCAAAAGATCCTTTAACTACGAATATTTTCGTAGGTAAAGATGAGTTTTACCTACAAAATTAAAATGTGTAGGTAAAAGTATGAACAGTTTAATTTTTGAAAATTCAAAAGACCCTTCAGCTACGAATGGTTTCATAGGTAAAGATGGGTTTTACCTACGAAATGTAATCTACGAAATGTAATTTTGTAGGTAAAAGTAAGGTTTTCAATTTTTGGATTAAAAATCCCTTCAACTACGAATAATTTCGTAGGTAAAGATGATTTTTACCTACGAAATGTAAAAGTAAGGTTTTTGATTTTTGATTTTTTTAAAATATTCAAAAGACCCTTTAGCAAGAACATTTGCGTAGGTAAAGATGGGTTTTACTTATGAAATTAGAATTCATAGGCAAAAGTAAGGTTTTCGATTATTGTTTTGGTGAAAAATTTAAGATACCCTTGTTCTATGAATATATTCGTAGGTAAATATGGGTTTTACTTACGAAATTTGATTTCATAGGTAAAAGTAAATTCAAAACATGTTTTTGTTTTTTTGGTGTGAAAAATTCAAATGACCCTTTAGCTATGAATATTTTGTAGGTAAAAATAGCTTTTCGCTACGAAATTAGATTTCGTAGTTAAAAGTAAAGTTTTCCATTTTTTATTTTTTAAAAAATTAAAAATACCCTTTAGCTACGAATATATTCGTAGGTAAAGATGGTTTTTCGCTGCTACTTTTCATTTAACATCGATATTTTGAAATTGAAATGACCCTTTAGTAGTAAAATTTTGAAATTGAGAAAAATTGAAAAGACCCTTTAGATACGACTATTGTCGTAGGTAAAGATGGGTTTTACGTACGAAAAGTAAGGTTTTCGATTTTTGGTCCAAAAATTTAAATGACACTTTAGCTATGAATATTTTCGTAGGTAAATATGGGTTTTCGAGTTTTGGTCCAAAAATTTAAATGACACTTTAGCTACGAATATTTTCGTAGGTAAATATGGGTTTTTATAAATTCAAATGAATCTTTAGCTACGAATATTTTTGTAGGTAGAAATGGCTCTTATAAAAGTAAATTCAATCCTTTTCGCTATGAATATTTTCGTAGGTATATAAGGATTTTACGTACGAAGTTTGGAGTCAAAAGACCCTTTACCTACGAAAATTTTCGTAGGTAAAGATTTACCTAGTTCCTTATTTATTCGAAGGTAAGAACCATATTTCTTATAGTGTGTAGTGCACCTGAATTTTTTATCAAGCTGATTTTTCTATTTTTGTTCATTTTAATGAGTTGGACCTGATTAATGGATTGGATGAAAGATTTTTCACGTGGCTCAAACAAACTTATGGTTAGCTTTCCATTGCCACAGTTCCATGTGATATGTTCTATTTAGTTGTAGATCTGGTTGATTTTTTATCTTAGGGCCTAATATTAAGTATAGAAACTAATGGATGAAGTGGATTTTACATTGAAACATGGTGGTCTCAAAGGACTCGATGGTTTTACACCGTTATTAAAACATGTCTTGTGGTGGGCTTATATTGCTTTGCCCTTTTTTTCTTTCCCCTCTTAATCTCGACCTTTTCTATCCTCTCCTCGCACCATGTTTGGTACTTGAGATGCCTTAATTATAGTAATGCAAATCTGAGAAGGGTATATTTGTTATTTTGTGTACAGTAAACCAATTTTATAAAATGGGATCAATTTGTTATTTAGGGCCGTTTGAATACCACTACATGATGAGTCTTTTTCTACTTGCCTATGGACATGGATTTCTTGGAAAAGCCTTTTGCAGGAAGTTCCTGTGCAAGGATGCCGGGTGGGGCCACTTCCATGTTTATGTGAAATCTGTTCTGTACATCTATTTTTCAAGATCATTTTAGGACAATCAATAAAAATAAGGTGGATCCAAATCTCAAGTAGGCCACATGAGAAGAAAATTTGTGGAAATAGATTCCTACTGTTGAAAGATTCTGGGGCTCTGCATTGATGTTTATATGTCATCCAAACTGTTTATAAGGTCATTACCAGTGGCGTGAAGTGAAAATTCAGAAAAGTAAGCCAGGCATAAATCCTTTATGGCCACAAGAATGTTTCAACAGCTCTCACTGAATACCCACCTTTTCCTCTCATGTGGTGGGTTTTGGATCCACCTCAGTTTTTGTTTAATATCTTAAAATAAGCTCACAAAAAGGATGAACGGGTAGATTTCTTACAAACATGTCGGTCGGCCCAACTTCCTACAAAGGCTTTTGGCAGGAAATCCGCCTCCGTGGTATACTTAAAAAAGTCTCAGTTCAACTACCGATGATGTGGTTTGCGGTTTGCGTCCTACCCCTGCCGGTCTCCAGCCGGGAACGGTCAGGAGTGTATTTGTTTTATCCACACCGTCCATCCAATTTCCCATAGAATTTTGTAGTATACGACTAAAGTTTAGGAAGATCCAAGCCTCAAGTGTAACACATCACAGGAAGCAGTGGTTGTACCAATTCTCACCGTTGAAACTTTTCTTTGGCCCACCGTGATATTTATTTGGCATTTCGACATAGTCATAAATTTTTGTAGAACTAAACGAAGAGCAAATATAAATATTAACTTGATCCAAAACTCATGTAGCCCCGGGAGCTTTCAACTATAAGAATGTAATACCCATTATGCACCCTATCTCTGTCTTGGATCTGCCTTGATTTTAGGCTTATATCCTGATATGATACGAAAAAACAAAAATGAAAGGACGGTGTAGATAAAACCAGTACATCATGGTAGCCACTCAAAGCTCTAACCGTTACAATTGGAGACCCGTGGGGTAAGAGGCAATCTGGGAATGAGCAGCTTTGAGTGGCTAGCATGATATCATTTTAGGATTTAAGCCCAAAACTAAGGCAGATATAAGGCTCAAGTGGACCACACCACAAGAAGTAGCAATGATAATAATTCTCACCATTGAAACTTTTCTAGGGCCCACCACGTTGTTTACTTGCCATCCAACTTATTCATAAAGTTAGGTGGACCCGGATAAAAAAATATGAATATTAGCTTCAACGAAAACTTTTGTGGCCCTGAGAAGTTTTTGACGGTAAG
The DNA here is from genome assembly GCA_021015155.1 of Magnolia officinalis. Lineage (NCBI taxonomy): Eukaryota > Viridiplantae > Streptophyta > Magnoliopsida > Magnoliales > Magnoliaceae > Magnolia > Magnolia officinalis. Next base: position 18,384,028 of record JAJHSJ010000017.1, read on the forward strand.
AGATTAATCCTCATCATGTAGTCCACATTTGTATAGATCTACCTTAATTTTGGGCTTATAATGTAAAATGATACCAAAAAAATGGATGGACAGCATGGATAAGACCCATACATTATGGTGGCCACTCAAAGCTCCTGCCTGCTCCTCGCTGGAGGTAGCGGCGAATGCATGTGTGGGAAAAGGTTCTATGCCGTAGAGCTCATGGGAACTTCCCATGAGGTCGAGCTGTGTGGGACCCACCATGATGTATGTTGAACATCAACATCGTACATTTGATGGGTCCCCTTTAAATTATGCAATATCCCAAAAATCAGCCGTATAGGGAACTTAGGTGGGATGCATTTGTAACTTGGTCTGAACCCTCATCTAAGTGGGACACACATAATGGATGGGCTGGATTTGTAAACCCCATCTCGGTGGGCCCAACAAATGATTATGAATGTTTTAATGGAGGGAAACCCCTCTCAACTTTTGTATGTGGTGTGGCCCACACAAGTCACGGATTGACTTGATTTTTAAGCCCTAGGCCCACCATGGAATGATGCATCAGACTAATGGGGTAGATGTTCGACACGCATCATGGTGGGCCCCACACAGCTTGACCTCAAGGAAAATTCCGGTGAGCTCGACTGCATAGAATCTTTTCCATATATATATATATATATATATATATGGTTTTTGATTAATTGTAAATAATTTTTTTACTTAAAATTATTTAATTACTTAATTTTAACTAACAGAACCAAGGTAAGCTACTTGAGGAATAAGTAGTTTAATAAATACACTGCACCCGATCTATGGCTCAAGTGGTAGACTGAGCGAAAGATACCTCGTTTCAACACTTAGGCCTGTTTGTTTTTCAGAGTAATGGGAAATGCAAGGGAAATAGTAATTATTATCATTTCCTGTGTTTGAAATTTTATAGGTAGTTGTGCCAGTGAAATTGGTTAGAAAGATGTAATTTTAATTTTTGAACTGCAGGGTAATGTGTATGATATATCCATTCCGTCCTTCTGTTTTATTACAATATTTTAGAGTATGAGACAAAAAATAAAGTGGATCCAACACTCAAGTGGCCCACACCAAAAGAAACAGTGGCCCTACAAAGTTTTTAATGGTAAGTATTGGATTCCCTTTTTTGTATGACGTGGTCCAATTGAGTATTGGATATGCTTCAATTTTTTACTCATGCTATGAATTCAAATAGAATAATGGATGAACAGTGTAGATAAGCAAAATGAATTACAATGAGACCCACAGATATTTTGTAATATTTTTGGTTTTCGTGTGCCAAAACATAAGTAGCCAAATCAGGTAATGTCAATTCCTAGGGAAGTAATTATTACTTTTTTTTACCCGGGATTTATCATTTCATCGAAAATCAAACACGCTCGTGTCGACCCTAGTGGGGGGTGGCTAATACTGAAGTGTCAACTGACAGTGGGGTGTACTATCAAGCTTAAAAAAAAAAAAAATAATAATAGCAGCTTAATAAATAACTTACGATCAGAACCCTTTAGAAAATGTATCTCCTTGGACGCGCCACACCCTACTACTATAAATACGGGCGTGGTCAGTAGCCAAATTGCTACTAAGTGACGTCACCAAGCTTTGTGGACCCACACTGATGCGTGCGTTGTATTCATACCTTCCAATCACAAGTAGGGATGGTTTTATGACACAAGAAAAAGAATGAGATAGATGTAAAGTTCAAGTGACCCACCACAGAAAACCGTGGATCAGTCACACCCACGGTTGAAACATTTATAGGGCCCACCATGATGTATTTTTTAGATCCAACTTATTCATTAAGTTAGCATAGAGATAGATGAAGTGAAAAGTAAGCTTGATCGGAAACTTCCGTGGCCCCTAAGAAGTTTTGAACGGTGGATGATAAAACTACCTCTCCAAATGGATGGACGGTATGGATACAACACATGCATGGTTCACAAAGCTTGGTTACTTCACTTCAGTCGCCAGTTGGATACTGAACTTGTCAGTATCTAATCCGCGCCTTATAAATACTCCCTAACAAGCATTCACAGCAACACGACAATGGCATCTCTCCTCTACACCTCCCAAATCTCGTCGTCTCCCTGCTCTTTCCACCGCCAGCGATGGAGGTGCCCAGTTTATCCGGCTTCCATCAGCATTGATAGACACCCTCGCCACTGCCTTCCATATATTATATCATGCAACGGTAGTATCAGAGATGAAAACAACGGTGAAAAAGGAAAGATCGACAGGAGAAACCTGCTCATCGGCATTGGTGGCCTATACACCACCACCACCCTCAGTCCCACACCAACAGCAATCGGAGCTCCAGTAGCCCCACCCGACTTAACCAAATGCGAGGCCGCAGATCTTCCCGCCGGTGCAAAACCAACGAATTGCTGCCCGCCCTTAGATCAGAAGATCAAAGACTTCAAGCTTCCATCTCCTTCAACACCCATGCGCACGCGACGCGCCGCTCATTTGCTTGATGGCGAGTATGTAGACAACTACCGGAAGGCCATTGCACTCATGAAAGCTCTTCCCTCCGACGACCCCCGAAATTTTACACAGCAAGCTAATGTGCACTGCGCCTACTGCAATGGTGCCTACGATCAGATCGGCTTTCCCGACTTGGAACTTCAGGTCATGTCCTGGAAAACATTTTAAACCCCGTTGCAAAGGAATTGATGCAGAGCAGGCGGTGGATACTTTCATGGCCAAGATGGAAGGCCCGATGGCAAGCGTTTGTGATCCGGACCATCAGAACCTTAAATCGAGCGTATCTCGCAATTTGGAATGAGTTATTCAATGTAGCATATATGATTTTGGGTAGCACGAACGCCGGGTTGCCACACAGAATTTGCGAAATATGATCATATCCCCCGGTTTTATTTTCGTTTATACTATTTATAGCAAGTTTTAGTTTGAGTGTAACTATGAGTGCGGATCGTCTGTTTCCCGGAGGCAGGAACTCCCTGCCTCCGGCGTTTTCATTGGTCCACGTCACTGTAATTTCCACGTCATCGGTTTTTTTAATATATTAAAAAATATATATTTAATAAGAAGTATAACGGAGACGTTAGACACGGAAACGGACGGGCTACTCCCCATGCCACCGGCCAATGGCTAGTGGTCAGTGCTCTGTGGGGCCCCATCATGATATATGTGTTTCATCCCTGCTGTCCATCTATTTTTATAGATAATTTCATGGTATTAAATCAACAATTATGCATATCCCAATCTGGAGTGGACCACATTGCAGTAAACAGTGTTGAATGAATGTGGACCATTAAAAAAAAAAATGAGAGCTATACAGGTTTTTGATCAAGCTGATCTTTGTTTTTTACCTTCATCTGGGTTTGTACGACCTAATCAACATATTTGATGTCAAATAAACAGTACAGTGGGCCTTATGAGAATTTTAATGGAGGATATACAATCACTACTGTTTTCCTGTGATGTGGTCCACCTGTGATTTACTTACCTCTCATTTTTTTTTTTTTGAAAAATGCCCTAAAATGACCCATAAAAATGGATGAACGGAATGGATGAAACACATACATAATGGTGGGGCCCACCGAGCACCAACCACAGCCACCGGGCTGGTGGCAGGGGAGTAGCCCATCCGTTTTCGTCGGACACGGGGATGCGGATTTCCTGCCAAAGCCTTTTGCAGTAAAGTTCCCGCCCAAGGATTCTGAATGGTCCCACTTTGACGTTTGTGATAAATCCAACCCGTTCATCCATTTTTAGATATCATTTTAGGTCATTATACCACAATTAAGGTGTATACAAAACTTAAATGGGCCACACAAAAGGAAACAGTGGGGATTTAGTGACCACCGTTGAAATATTTATATGGCCACAAAAGTTTTGTATCTGTCTAATTTTTTGGTGTTTTTACTTCATCCTGGTAAAAATGACCTTATAAACAGTTTGGATGGCACATCAAGACGCCTAGGAAGGTTTCAACGGTGCTATGTGGGCCCACCATGATGTATGTGTTTCATTCATGCAGTCCATCTATTTTTCTAGTTCATTTTATGGTATGAGAACAAAAATGAGGTATAACCTAATCTCAAGTGGACCACATTACATGAAACAATTTTGAATGAACGTAGACCATTAAAAACTTTTTGGGGTCCATAAAAGTTTTGGATCAAGTTGATCTTTGTTTTTCCCCTTTATCTGGGTCTTTATGACCAAATAAACAGTACAATGGGCCTTAGGAGGACTTTAATGATGGATATCCGATCACCATTGTTTTCCTGTGGTATGGTCCATATGAGATTTATATCCCTCTCATTTGTGGGATGAAGCCCTAAAATTATATGTAAAAATAGATTAAAGGAATGGATGAAACACATACATCATGGTGGGGTCCACAGAGCACCGACCACCACCACCGGGTTGGTGGTAGGGGGAGTAGTCAATCCGCTTCCGTTTCCATTTGGGATTCAGTGCTCCGTGGGCCCCAACATGATGTATGTATTTCATCCATGTTGTTCATCTATTTTTCCAGATCATTTTATGGTTTGAGAAAAAGAACGAGGTATATCACAATCTCAAGTGGACCACATTACAGGAAACAGTGTTAAATGAGCGTCGACCATTAAAAACCTTTTTAGGGCCACAAAAGTTTTGAATCAAGCTGATCTTTGCTTTTTTCCTTTCATCTAGGCCTGTATGACCTAATCAAAAGATTGGATGTCAAATAAACAGTACAGTGGGCCTTAGGAGGATTTTAATGGTGGATATCCAATCACTATTATTTTCTTATGGTGTGGTTCATCTGATATTTATATACCTCTAATTTTTTGGATAAAACATTAAAATTATATGTAAAAATGGATAACCACCAGCCACCGGGTCGGTGGTAGGGGGAATAGCCAATCCGTTCCTGCAATCAGCTACCTTCTATTTGAGGATTCAACACAGATTAAGTAGCGAGACTGCTGCTAAAGTGATGTCACCTAGTTATGTGGGACCCACCATGATATATGTTTTGTATCCACATCATCCATCCATTTGGAGAGATCATTTTAGGGCATGAGCCATAAAATGAATCAGATCCAAAACTCAAGTGGACCCCAACACAGAAATAGTGGAGGGAGTCATGCCCACCAATAAAAACTTCAAAGGGTCAAAAAAGTTTTCCATCAAGCTGATATTTGTGTTTTCCCTTCTTTAATGTCTATGTTAACTTAAGGTCCACTGTAATTTTTATTTAAGTTTTCATTTAGGGATTCAGTGCACAAGTTGAGTAGTGAGACTCACTACTAAAGTGACGTCACATAGTTATGTCGGTCCCACCATGATGTATGTTTTGTATTCACACTGTCCACTCATTTGGAGAGATCGTTTTAAAGCATGAGATAAAGAAAATAGGGTTTTATTAGAAAAAGTTACAGATTCTCGAAAAATAGGGTTTTGCTTGATAAAATAATGAGTTTTCTAATAAAGTGACTTGGTTCCACTAGACAAAGTGACGATGCTACTGTGCAAAGTGAGAGGATTTCACTAGATAAAGTAGCGACTTGTCAAATAAAATGACGGGGTTTCAATAGACAAAGTGACGGGTTCATTTGACAAAATGATAGGGTTGCAGCACAAAGTGACCGGGTTGCAGCACAAAGTGATGGGGTTGTAACACAAAATGACGAGGTTGCATTATAAAGTGATGGGGTTCAGTAGACAAAGTGACGGGGTTATATCACAAAGTGACGGGGTACAGTATACAAAGTGACAAGGTTGCAGTACAAAGTGACGGGGTTGCAGTACAAAGTGACGGGGTACAGTAGACAAAGTGACGGGGTACAGTAGACAAAGTGACGAGGTTGCAATATAAAGTGACGGGGTACAGTAGATAAAGTGACGAGGTTGCAACACAAAGTGATGGGGTACAATAGACAAATTGATAATGTTGCAGTACAAAGTGACGGGGTTTAGTAGACAAAGTGACGGGATTGCAGCACAAAGTGACAGGGTTCAGTAGACAAAGTGACGGGGTTGCAGTACAAAGTGACGGGGTTTAGTAGACAAAGTGACGAGGTTACAGTACAAAGTGACGGGGTACAGTAGACAAAGTGACGATGTTACAGTACAAAGTGACGGGGTTCAGTAGACAAAGTGACAAGGTTGTAGTATAAAGTGACGGAATTCACTAGACAAAGGACGAGATTGCAGCACAAAGTGATGGGGTACGGTAGATAAAGTGACAAGATTGTAGCACAAAGTGACGGGGTACAGTAGACAAAGTGATGATGTTGCAGTACAAAGTGACGGAATTCAGTAGACAAAGTGATGATGTTGCAGTACAAAGTGAAGAGGTTCAATAGATAAATTGACGGAGTTGCAGTACAAAGTGACGGGGTTCAGTAGACAAAGTGACGGGTTTGTAGTACAAAGTGATGGGGTTGTAGTACAAAGTGACGGGGTACAGTAAACAAAGTGATGGGGTTGCAGTACAAAGTGACGGGGTTCAGTAGACAAAGTGATAGGGTTGCAATACAAAGTAACGGGGTTCACTAGACAAAGTGACGAGATTGCAGCACAAAGTGACGGGGTACAGTAGACAAAGTGACGAGGTTGTAGCACAAAATGACGGGGTATAGTAGACAATGTGACAATGTTTGCAGTTCAAAGTGACAGATATTAGTAGACAAAGTAACCGGGTTGCAGTACAAAGTGACGGGGTTCAGTAGACAAAGTGATGGGGTTGCAGTACAAAGTGACGGGGTTTACTAGACAGTGACAAGGTTCACTAGACAGTGACGGGGTTGCAGTACAAAGTGACAGGGTTCACTAGACAAAGTGATGAGGTTCAGTAGACAAAGTGACGGGGTTGCAGTACAAAGTGACGGGGTACAGTAGACAATGTGACGATGTTGCAGTATATAGTAACGGGGTTCAGTAGACAAAGTGACGAGGTTGCAGTACAAAGTGACGGGTTCACTAGACAAAGTGACGAGATTGCAGCACGAAGTGACGGAGTACAGTAGATAAAGTGACGAGGTTGTAGCATAAAGTGACGGGGTACAATAGACAAAGTGATGATGTTGCAGTGCAAAGTAACGGAATTCAGTAGACAAAGAGACGGGGTTGCAGTACAAAGTGACGGGGTTTACTAAACAAAGTGACGAGGTTGTAGTACAAAGTGACGGGGTTCAGTAGACAAAGTGACGGGGTTGCAGTATAAAGTAACGGAGTTCAGTAGACAAAGTGACGGGGTTGCAGTACAAAGTGACGAAGTTCACTAGACAAAGTGACGAGGTTGCAGTACAAAGTGATGGGGTTTAGTAGACAAAGTGACGGGGTTGTTGTACAAAGTGACGGGGTTCGGTAGACAAAGTGACGAAGTTTAGATTGGATTCAGTCGTAATAAATGGTGGGCGTGACTCTCTCCACTATTTTCTGTGGTGAGGTTCACTCGAGTTTTGAATCTGATTCATTCTTTGGCTCATGCCCTAAAATGATCTCTCCAAATGGATGGATGGTGTGGATACAAAGCATACATCATAGTGGGACCCATATAAATGGGTGACATCACTTCCCCACCATGATGTATGTGTTTCATCCATTCCATTAATCTATTTTTACATATAATTTTAGGGGTTGATCCCAAAAATGAGAGGGATATAAATCTCATATGAACCACACCACAGGAAAACAATGGTGATTGGATATCCATCATTAAAGTCCTCCTAAGGCCCACCGTACTGTTTATTTGACATCCAATCTGTTGGTTTGGTCATAAAGACCCAGGTGAAGGGAAAAATCAAAGATCAGCTTGATCCGAAACTTTTATGGTCCCCAAAAAGTTTTTAATGGTCAACGTTCATTCAACATTGTTTCATGTAATGTGGTCCACTTGAGATTGGGTTATACCTCATTTTTGGTCTCAGACCATAAAATGATCTAGAAAAATAGATGGACGAGATGAATGAAACACATACATCATGGTGGGCCCACATAGCACCAAGTGGCAGGGGAGTAGCCAATACGTTTCCAATGGAAACCGTGGACGTGGATTCACTCAGGAAAGCGTTTTGCATGAAGTTCCAGCGCATGATGTATGGTGGGGTCCACCGTAATGTTTATAAGAATTCCAATCCATTCATCCATTTTTAGAGCTCATTTTAAGACATGTAACAAAAAATTAGGATGATCAAAAACTCAACTGGGCCATACAAGATGAAACAGTGGAGAAAGAAATTCCTACCGTTGAAACCTTCTTGGGCCTCTTGATGCTTATATGCCATCCAAACTGTTTATAAGGTCATTTTTACTCGGATGAAGTGAAAACACCAAAATATTAGACCGATGCAAAACTTTTGTGGCCATATAAATATTTCAACGGTGGACACTAAATCCCCACTGTTTCCTCTCGTGTGGCCCATTTGAGTTTTGTATATTCATTAGTTTTGGTATGATGTCCTAAAATGATATCTAAAAATGGATGAATAGGTTGGATTTATCACAAATGTCGCAGTGGGCCCATCTGGAATCCTTGCACAGGATATTAATGCAAAAGGCTTTGGCAAGAAATCTACCTCTAAAACGTGAAATTGGATTGCGTCTCGAGTCTTATTGTACTGAGTAAACTTTATTGGGCCCACTGTGAATTCATGTGGTTTATCCACACCGTCCATCCATTTTTTCAGATGATTTTAGGAGTTGAGCCCAAATCTGAAGTATATCAAAAGCTTGAGTAGACCATACCAAAGGAAACAATGGAAGTATTGATTTTCACCATTGAAGTGTTTCTATGCCCCCAATGATTTTTATTTTTCATCCAAACTGTTCATAAGATCACAAATACATGGATGACTTGAAAAAACAAATATCATCTTGATATAAAACTTTCGTGGCCCCAAAAACTTTTCAACGATAGAATTTAATTCACATTGTTTCAGGTGGTGTGGTCCACTTGATCTTTGGATATGATTAATTTTTATTGTAAAATCCTAAAATTAGATGATAAAAGAGATGGATGGAGTTGATACAATGCCCGAATGACAATAATGGTGGGCTCCACAGACTTTACTCATTACGCTTTCCGTATTGAGTCCGTATTGAGGTACTCAGTGCGCAAACCCCTTTCGTCTAACGTCCATTACAGTTCTCGTTAAATGTATTTTTTTTAATATATTAAAAAAATTAACGACGTGGCACTTACAATGACGTTGACCAATGAAAACACTGGAGGCAGGGAGTTCCTGCCTCCGGGAGGCAGAGGATCCGCACTCTGTAACTATTCATCCTGCTCGCCTTACTTATAAGCGTGCGGATCCTCTGTTTCCTGGAGGCAGGAACTCCTGCCTCCAGCGTTTTCATTGGTCCACGTCAGTGTAAGTTACACATCATCAAATTTTTTAATATATTAAAAAATATATATTTAATAAGAAGTATAACGGAGACGTTAGACATGGAAACGGACCGGCTACTCCCATGCCACCGGCCAATGGCTAGTGGTCAGTGCTCTGTAGGCCCCAACATGATGTATGTGTTTCATCCATGCTGTCCATCTATTTTTATAGATAATTTCATGTTATGAAATCAACAATGACGTATATCCTAATCTCAAGTGGACCACATTGAAGAAACAGTGTTGAATGAACGTGGACCATTAAAAAACTTTTAAGAGCATACAAGTTTTTGATCAAGCTTATCTTTGTTTTTTCCCTTCATCTGGGCCTATACAACCTAATCAACGTATTTGATGTCAAATAAACAGTACAGGGGCCTTAGCAGAATTTTAATGGTGGATATACAATCACTACTGTTTTCCTGTGATGTGGTCCACCTGAGATTTACTTACCTCTCATTTTTATTTTTATTTTGAAAACAGCCCTAAAATGAACCGTAAAAAAGGATGAATGGAATGGATGAAACACATACATAATGGTGGGGACCACCGAGCACCGACCATAGCCACTGGGCCGGTGGCAGGGGAGTAGCCAATCCATTTCCGTCATACACGGGGACGCGGATTTCCTGCCAAAGCCTTTTGCAGTACGTTCCTGCCCAAGGATTCTGGATGGGGCCCACTGCAATGTTTGTGATAAATCTAATCCGTTCATCCATTTTTAGATATCATTTTAGGACATTATACCAAAATTAAGGTGTATATAAAACTCAAATGGGCCACACAAAAGGAAACAATGGGGATTTAGTGACCACCGTTGAAATATTTATATGGCCACAAAAGTTTTGTATCTGTCTAAATTTGTGGTGTTTTCACTTCATCCCGGTAAAAATGACCTTATAAACAGTTTGGATGGCATATAAACATCAAGACGCCTAGGAAGGTTTCAACCGTAGGAATTTCTTTCTCCACTGTTTCATCTTGTATAGCCCAGCTGAGTTTCCGATCATCCTAATTTTTGGTTACATGTCCTAAAATGAGCTCTAAAACTAGATGAATAGATTGGATTTCTTATAAACATCACGGTAGACCCCCACCTTACATCCCAGCGTTGTGATTTCCTGTAAAAGGCCTTCCCCATTAATCCGTGTCTATTGTATGGTTTCCATTCTAAACGGATTTGCTACTCCCTTGCCATTCGGTGTTATGTGGACCCACCATGATGTATGTGTTTCATCCATGCCATCCATCTATTTTTCTAGTTCATTTTATGGTATGAGAACAAAAATGAGGTATAACCTAATCTCAAGTGGACCACATTACATGAAACAATTTTGAATGAACATCGACTATTAAAAACTTTTTAGGGGCCATAAAAGTTTTGGATCAAGCTGATCTTTGTTTTTCCCCTTCATCTAGGTCTTTATGACCAAATAAACAGATTGGATGTCAAATAAACAGTATAGTGGGCCTTATGAGGACTTTAATGATGGATATCCGATCACCATTGTTTTCCTGTGGTATGGTCCATATGAGATTTATATCCCTCTCATTTTTGGGATGAAGCCCTAAAATTATATGTAAAAATAGATTAAAGGAATGGATGAAACACATACATCATGGTGGGGCTCACAAAGCACGACCACCACCACTGGGCTGGTGGTAGGGAGAGTAGCCAATCCGCTTCCGTTTTCATTTAAGATTCAGTGCACACGTTGAGTAGTGAGATCGAGACTCGCTACCGAAGTGATGTCACCTATTTATGTGGGTCCCACTATGATGTATGTTTTGTATTCACACCGTCCATCCATTTGGAGAGATCATTTTAGGGCATGAGCCAAAGAATGAGTCAGATCCAAAACTCGAGTGGACCCCACCATAGAAAACAGTGGAGAGAGTCACGCCCACCATTTATTACGACTGAATCCAATCCAAACCTTGTCACTTTGTCTACCGAACCCCGTCACTTTGTACTGCAACCCCATCACTTTATCTACGGAACTCTGTCACTTTGTATTGCAAGCTCGTCACTTTGTCTACTAAACCCTGTCACCTTATACTGCAACCTCGTTACTATGAAGGTGGACACTAAAAAAGTGACGGGGTTTAGTAGACAAAGTGACGGGGTTCAGTAGACAAAGTGATAGGGTTGCAGTAGAAAGTGACGGGGTACAGTAAACAAAGTGACGGGGTTGCAGTACAAATTGACGGGGTTGCAGTACAAAGTGACGAAGTTCACTAGACAAAGTGACGAGGTTGCAACACAAAGTGACGGGGTATAGTAGACAAAGTGACGAGGTTGTAGCACAAAGTCACGGGGTATAGTACATAATGTGACGATGTTGCAGTTCAAAGTGATGGAGTTCAGTAAACAAAGTAACGGGGTTGCAGTATAAAGTGACAGGGTTCAGTAGACAAAGTGACGAGGTTGCAGTACAAAGCAACGTTCACTAGATAAACTGACGAGGTTGCAATACAAAGTGACAGAGTTCAGTAGATAAAGTAACGGGGTTGCAGTACAAATCGGATTGCGTACTGAGTTACCCAGTACGCTTTTATCGTACTGAGTAAACTCTGTTGGGCCCACCTTGAGTGCATGACATTTATCCACACCGTTCATCTATTTTTACAGATCATTTTACTCGTTGATCCAAAAATTGAAGCATATCCAAATCTCAAGTGGACAATACCACAGGAAAGAGTGGAAGTATTGATTTCCTCCGTTGATACCTTTTTAAGGCCCTCAGTGTAATCCAAGATATACATAAGATCACACAGACATGGATGAAGGGAAATAACCAATATCAGCTTGATCTAAAACTTTTGTGGTCCCTAAGAACTTTTCAACGGTAGAATTTCAATTCACACAGTTTCTGGTGGTGTGTTCCACTTGGGCTTTGGATATGCTTCATTTTTGGGATAACTCTCTAAAATTATCTGGTAAAAAGGATGGACAGAGCGGATAAAATGTATATATGACGGTGGGCCCCAAAGAGTTTACTCAGTACGCAATCCGCTTCCAGTACGATAAGCCTAATGAGTAAAGTCTGTGGAGCCCACCATTATTGTCATTCGTGCATTGTATCAACTCCATCCATCTCTTTTATCATCTAATTTTAGGGTTTTGCAACAAAAATTAATCGTATCCAAAGATCAAGTGGACCACACCACCTGAAACTGTGTGAATTAAATTCTACCGTTGAAAAGTTTCTGGGGCCCACGTAAGTATTATATCAAGGTGATATTTGTTTTTTCCATTCATCCATGTCTTTGTGATCTTATGAACAGTTTGGATGAAAAATAAAAATCAATGGGGGCTTAAAAACACTTCAATGGTGAAAATCAATATTTCCACTGTTTCCTTTGGTATGGTCTATTCGAGCTTTTAATATACTTCAGTTTTGGAACTCCTAAAATGATCTGAAAAAACGGATGGACGGCGTGGATTAACCACATGAATTCACAGTGGGCCCAATAGAGTTTACTCAGTACAATAAGACTCGGTACGCAATTCGATTTCACGTTTTAGAAGCGGATTTCCTACCGAAGCCTTTTGCAGTAAGATCCTGTGCAAGGATTCCGGATGGGCCCACTGCGACATTTGTGATAAATTCAACCTGTTCATCCATTTTTAGATATCATTTTAGGACATCATACCAAAACTAATGAATATACAAAACTCAAATGGGCCACACGAGAGGAAAGAGCGAGGATTTAGTGTTCACAGTTGAAATATTTATATGGGCATAAAAGTTTTGCATCGGTCTAATATTTTGGTGTTTTCACTTCATCCTAGTAAAAATGACCTTATAAACAGTTTGGATGACATATAAACATCAAGAGGCCCAGGAAGGTTTCAACGGTAGGAATTTCTTTCTCCACCGTTTCATCTTTTATGGCCCAGTTGAGTTTTTGATCATCCTAATTTTTGGTTACATGTCTTAAAATGAACTCTAAAAATGGATGAATGGATTGGAATTCTTATAAACATCACGGTGGACCCCATCATACATCCAGTGCTGAAACTTCATGCAAAACGCTTTCCCCACGGTTTCCATTGGAAACATATTGGCTACTCCCCTGCCACTTGGTGCTATGTGGGCTCACCATGCTGTATGTGTTTCATCCATGCCGTCCATCTATTTTGCTAGATCATTTTATGGTCTGAGACCAAAAACGAGGTATAACCTAATCTCAAGTGGACCACATGACATGAAACAGTGTTGAATGAACGTTGACCATTAAAAACTTTTTGGGGACCATAAAAGTTTTGGATCAAGCTAATCTTTGATTTTTCCCTTCGCCTGGGTCTTTATGACCAAACCAACAGATTGGATGTCAAATAAATAGTACGGTGGGCCTTAAGAGGACTTTAATGATGGATATCCAATCACCATTGTTTTCCTGTGGTGTGGTCCATATGAGATTTATATCCCTCTCATTTTTGGGATCAACCCCTAAAATTATATGTAAAAATAGATTAACGGAATGGATGAAACACATACATCATGGTGGGGAAGTGATGTCACCCATTTATATGGGTCCCACTATAATGTATGTTTTGTATCCACACCGTCCATCCATTTAGAGAGATCATTTTAGGGCATGAGCCAAAGAATGAATCAGATCCAAAACTCGAGTGGACCCCACCACAGAAAACAGTGGAGAGAGTCACGCCCACCATTTATTACGACTGAATCCAATCTAAACTTCGTCACTTTGTCTACTGAACCTCGTCACTTTGTACTGCAATCCCGTCACTTTGTCTACTGAACCTCGTCACTTTGTACTGCAACCTCGTCACTTTGTCTAGTGAACTTCGTCACTTTGTACTGCAACCCCGTCACTTTGTTTACTGAACCCTGTCACTTTGTACTGCAACCCCGTCACTTTGTCTACTGAACCCCGTCACTTTATACTGAAACCTCGTCACTTTGTCTAGTGAACCCCGTCACTTTGTACTGCAACCCCGTCACTTTGTCTACTAAACCCTGTCACTTTGTACTGCAACCTCGTCACTTTGTCTAGTGAACTTCGTCACTTTGTACTGTAACCCCGTCACTTTGTTTACTGAACCCCGTCACTTTGTACTGCAACCCTGTCACTTTGTCTACTGAACCCCGTCACTTTGTATTGAAACTCGTCACTTTGTCTAGTGAACCCCGTCACTTTGTACTGCAACCCCGTCACTTTGTCTATTGAACCCCGTCAGTTTGTACTGCAACCTCGTCAGTTTGTCTAGTGAACTTCGTCACTTTGTACTGCAACCCCGTCACTTTGTCTACTGAACCCCGTCACTTTATACTGCAAACCCGTCACTTTGTCTACTGAACCCCGTCACTTTGTACTGCAACCCCGTCACTTTGTCTACTGAACCCTGTCACTTTGTACTGCAACATCATCACTTTGTCTACTGAACTCCATCACTTTGTACTGCAACATCATCACTTTGTCTACTGTACCCCGTCACTTTGTGCTACAACCTCGTCACTTTGTCTGCCATACCCCGTCACTTTGTACTGCAATCTTATCACTTTATCTAGTGAACTCCGTCACTTTGTACTAGAACCTCGTCACTTTGTCTACTGAACCCTGTTACTTTGTACTGCAACCTCGTCACTTTGTCTACTGTACCTTGTCACTTTGTCCCGCAATCCCGTCACTTGGTCCCGCAATCCCGTCGCTTTGTCTACTGAACCCCGTCACTTTGTCTACTGAACCCCGTCACTTTGTATTACAACCCCGTCAATTTTTCTACCGAACCCCGCACTTTGTACTGAAACATCATCAATTTGTTTATTGTACCCCATCACTTTGTGCTGCAACCTAGTCACTTTGTCTACTGTATCTCGTCACTTTGTACTACAACCCCGTCACTTTGTCTACTGAACTCCGTCACGTTATACTACAACATCGTCATTTTGTGTTGTAACCCCGTCATTTTGTGCTGCAACCTGGTCACTTTGTGTTGCAACCTTATCACTTTGTCAAATGAACCCGTCACTTTGTCTATTGAAAGCCTGTCATTTTATTTGACAACTCGCTACTTTATCTAGTAAAATCCTCTCACTTTGTACAGTAGCATCATTATTTTGTCTAGTGGAACCAAGTCACTTTATTTGAAAACTCGTCATTTTATCAAGCAAAACCCTATTTTTTGAGAATTTGTAACTTTATCTAATGGAACCCTATTTTCTTTATCTCATGCCTTAAAATGACTCTCTAAATGAATGGACAGTGTGGAAACAAAACGTACATCATGGTGGGACCGACATAACTATGTAACGTCACTTTAGTAGTGAGTCTTGCTACTTAACTTGTGCACTGAATCCCTAAATGAAAACTTAAATAAAAATCATAGTGGACCTTAAGTTAACATAGACATTAAAGAAGGGAAAACACAAATATCAGCTTGATGGAAAACTTTTGTGACCCTTTGAAGTTTTTATTGGCGGGCATGACTCCCTCCACTGTTTCTACGTTGGGGTCCACTTGAGTTTTGGATCCGATTCATTTTATGGCTCATGCCCTAAAATGATCTCTCCAAATGGATGGACGGTGTGGATACAAAACATACATCATGGTGGGTCCCACATAATTAGGTGACATCACTTTAGTAGTAGTCTCGCTACTTAATATGTGCGCTGAATCCTCAAATAGAAGATAACTAATTGCGGGAACGGATTGGCTATTCCCCCCGCCACCGGCCCGGTGGCTGGTGGTTATCCATTTTTACATATAATTTTAGCGCTTTATCCAAAAAATTAGAGGTATATAAATATCAGATGAACCACACCATAAGAAAACAATAGTGATTGAATATCCACCATTAAAATCCTCCTAAGGCCCACTGTACCGTTTATTTGACATCCAATCTTTTGATTAGGTCATACAGGCCTAGATGAAAGGAAAAAAAAAACAAAGATCAGCTTGATACAAAACTTTTATGGCCCTAAAAAGGTTTTTAATGGTCGACGCTCATTTAACACTGTTTCTTGTGATGTGGTCCACTTGAGATTATAATATACCTTGTTCTTTTTCTCACACCATAAAATGATCTGGAAAAATAGATGAACGGCATGGATGAAACACATACATCATGTTGGGGCCCACGGAGCACTGAATCCCAAATGGAAACGGAAGCGGATTGGCTACTCCCCCTACCACCAGCCCGGTGGTGGTGGTCGGTGCTCTATGGGCCCCACCATAATGTATGTGTTTCATCCATTCCTTTAATCTATTTTTACATATAATTTTAGGGCTTCATCCCACAAATGGGAGGGATATAAATCTCATATGGACCATACCACGGGAAAACAATGGTGATCGGATATCTATCATTAAAGTCCTCCTAAGGCCCACTGTACTGTTTATTTGACATCCAATCTGTTTATTTGGTCATAAAGACCCAGATGAAGGGGAAAAACAAAGATCAGCTTGATCCAAAACTTTTATGGCCCCCAAAAAGTTTTTAATGGTCGACGTTCATTCAAAACTGTTTCTTGTAATGTGGTCTACTTGAGATTAGGTTATACCTCATTTTTGTTCTCAAACCATAAAATGAACTAGAAAATAGATGGACGGCATGAATGAAACACATACATCATGATGGGCCCACATAACACCAACTGGCAGGGGAGTAGCAAATCGGTTTCGAATGGAAACCGTATAACGGACGTGGATTAACTGGGGAAAGCCTTTTGTAGGAAGCTCTAGGCTGGGATGTAAGGTAGAGTCCATTGTGATGTTTATAAGAAATCCAATTTATTCATCCATTTTTAGAGCTCATTTTAGGACATGTAACAAAAAATTAGGATAATCAAAAACTCAACTGGGCCATACAAGATGAAACCGTGGAGAAAGAAATTCCTACCGTTGAAACCTTCCTAGGTGTCTTGATGTTTATATGCCATCCAAACCGTTTATAAGGTCATTTTTACCTGGATGAAGTGAAAACACCAAAAAATTAGACATATACAAAACTTTTGTGGCCATATAAATATTTCAACGGTGGTCACTAAATCCCCATTGTTTCCTTTTGTGTGGCCCATTTGAGTTTTGTATACACGTTAATTTTGGTATAATGTCCTAAAATGATATCTAAAAATGGATGAATGAGATGGATTTATCACAAACGTCATAGTGGGCCCATCTAGAATCCTTGGGCAGGAACTTTACTGCAAAAGACTTTGGCAGGAAATCCGCGTCCCCATGCGTAACGGAAACGGATTGGCTACTCCCTGCCACCAGCCTGGTGGGCCCCACCATTATGTATGTGTTTCATCCATTCCGTTCATCCATTTTTACGGGTCATTTTAGGGCTTTTTTCAAAAAGAAAAAAGAAAAAAGTGAGGTAAGTAAATCTCAGGTGGACCACATCACAGGAAAACAGTAGTGACTGTACATCCACCATTAAAATTCTACTAAGGCCCACTGTACTGTTTATTTGACATCAAATACGTTGATTAGGCTGTACAGACCCAGATGAAGGGAAAAAACAAAGATTAACTTGATCAAAAACTTGTATGGCTCTCAAAATTTTTTTAATGGTCCACGTTCATTCAACATTGTTTCCTGCAATATGGTCCACTCGAGATTGGGATATGCATCATAGTTGATTTCATACCATGAAATTATCTATAAAAATAAATGGACAGCATGGATGAAACACATATAACATGATGGGGCCCCACAAAGCACTGACCACGATCCATTGGCCGGTGGCATGGGGAGTAGCCAGTCCGTTTCCGTGTCTAACGTCTCCGTTATACTGCTTATTAAATATATATTTTTTAATATATTAAAAAAAACTGATGACGTGGAACTTACAGTAACGTGGACCAATGAAAACGCTGGAGGCAGGGAGCTCCTGCCTTCGGGAATCAGACTATCCGCACTCTATTTATAATAATTAGTACAATACCATGGTTGCGCTGACACTTACTATTTTTGGTCGAGGAGTCGAGAGAAGTTCCGGATTCGGAACAGATGCGTTTATTTCAGCCTTACTTGTAATTAGGAAGGATCATTCCAACAGCCTTTATTTCTCAGTAATAACACTGGTTTATTTGTTTTTCAGGTACACAACTGCTGGCTTTTCTTCCCCTTCCACCGCTACTACCTCTATTTCTTCGAGAAGATTCTTGGAAAGCTGATAGGCGACAGTACATTCACTCTTCCAGTCTGGAACTGGGACACTCCCGACGGGATGAGAATGCCTGCCATATACGCCGACCCGGACTCGCCACTCTACAACGTGCTCCGAGATGCCAAACACCTGCCACCGACAATGGTAGATCTCGATTACAACGGAACCGATCCCACCGACACCAATAACCAACAGATTGCCAGCAACCTCGATCATGTACCGAAGTGTAGTCTCCGCCAAGACAGCTGAGCTCTTCATGGGTTCTCCATTCCGAGCCGGGGGTAATCCTGACCCTGGCGCCGGGTCCATGGAGAACGGTCCCCACTCCACGTCTGGTGCGGGGACCGCAACCAGCCTAATACTGAGGATATGGGGAATTTCTACTCAGCGGCTCGTGACCCAATCTTCTACGCGGATCACTCGAACATCGACCGATTGTGGACGGTATGGAAAGGGTTGGGAGGAAAGCGACGGGATTTCACTGACTCGGACTGGTTAGACTCGGCCTTCCTTTTCTATGACGAGAATGCCCAGCTCGTGAGGGTGAAGGTTCGAGACTGTCTTGATTCGAGAAATCTCAGATACACATACCAACCAGTCGATAACCCTTGGGTGAAATCCCGACCTACTTCGGTGAAAGCTAGGTCAGCGGCTCTGGCGACAGTTGGGAAGAAGAGCGAGTTTCCTCGAGCTCTTGACTCGGTTATCAAAATCCGAATTGATAGGTCGAAGAAGTCTCGTAGCAAGAAGGAAAAGGAGGATGAAGAAGAGGTTCTGGTTATCGATCAGATCGAGCTGGAACGAGACACGTTTGTGAAGTTCGACGTGTTTATCAACGTGCAGGATGAAAACTCGACGGGTCCTGGGTCGACTGAGTTCGTTGGAAGTTTTGTGAATGTGCCCCACAAGCGTGGGAAGAATCTAGTGAAGTTGAGGACGTGCTTTAGGGTAGGGATAACGGACGTTCTGGATGATTTGGATGCTGATGCGGATGATGATTTGGAGGTTACTATTGTGCCACGTCAGGGGAAGGATGTGGTCAGCATAGGAGCGATAAGGATAGAATATTTCTCTTAGACAGTTCAACATACCTTCACAGGACATGTGGAGGTTGATCTAGTAGTCTGGAACGTCTGTTTAGTGGGCCTGTAAAAAAATAATTGGATTGAATTATCTACGCTTTTTAATATTGCTAACGGGATGAAGGGTTCGGATTTATATTTTTTCTTGTCACGTGTGGTATGGAGAGATGAGTCTACCGTATTAAGGGCCTGTTTGTTTTTCAGAGAAATGGGAAATGCAAGGTAAAAAGTAATTATTACCGTTTTCTACGTTTGAAATTTCATATGTAGTTGTGCCAGTGAAATTGGTTTGAAAGATGTGGTTTTAATTTTTGAACTCCAGGGTAATGTGTATGATATATCCATTCCGTCCTTATGTTTTATTATAGTATTTTGGAGCATGGGACAAAAAATAAAGTGGATCCAACACTCAAGTGCCCACACCAAAAGAAATAGTGGCCCTACAAAGTTTTTAATGGTAAGTATTAGATTCCCTTCTTTGTATGACATGGTCCAATTGAGTATTGGATATGCCTCAATTTTTTACTCATGCTATGAATTGAAATGGAATAATGGATGAACGGTGTGGATACATGAAATGAATCACAATGGGACCCACAGATATTTTGTAATATTTTTAGTATTAGTGCGAAAAAGTAAGCAGTTAAATCAGGTAATGTGAATTCCTAGGAAGTAATTATTACTTTTTTTACCCGGAATTTACCATTTCACCGAAAATCAAACAGGTTCCACCAACTATACCGAGTCATTCGCTTGCGTGGGAAGAAAGCAGATTGTCGTGGGCCCGCCCCCGTCTCTAACTCGGAAACAGATTGGCTACTCCCCTTGACATCAGCCAATGGCTGATGGTCGGTGCTATGTGGGCCCCACCATTATATATGTGTTTCATCCATTCCGTCCATCTATTTTTAAAGATCATTTTACGATATGAGACCAAAAATGAGTTATATCCCAATCTCAAGTGGAACACATTGCGGGAAACAGTTTTGAATGACTGTAAACCATTAAAAACATTTTGGGGACTATAAAAGTTTTGGATCAAGCTGATTTTTGTTTTTTCCCTTCATCTGGTTCTGTATGACCTAATCAACAGATTGGATGTCAAATAAACAGTACAGTAGGCCTTAGGAGGACTTTAATGGTGGATATCCAATCTCTATTGTTTTCATGCAGTGTGGTAAATCTGATATTTATATCCCTCTCGTTTTTGTTACCAAGCCCTAAAATGATCTTTAAAAATGGATGAACGGAATGGATGCAACAAATACATCATGGTTGGGCTCACGGAGCACTGACCACCAGCCACGGGGCTGGTGTCAATGGGAGTAGCCAATCCGTTTCCCTCTAATCCCAAAACGGTTGGTTCTATCCGTTTATTTACACCGTCCATCCCTTCTTTTGTATCAATTTTAAGGAAACGGATTGGCTACTCCCCCTGACACTAGCCCCGTAGCTGGTGGTCGGTGCTCTGTGGGCCCACGATGATGTATGTGTTTCATTTATTTCGTTCATCCATTTTTACAAATCATTTTATGGCTTGATCCTAAAAATGAGAGGTATATAAATCTCAAGTGAACCACACCACATGAAAACAATAGTGATTGGATATCCATCATTAAAATCCTCCTAAGGCCCACTGTACTGTTTATTTGACATCCAATATGTTGACTACGTCATATAGGCCCAAATGAAGGGAAAAAACAAAAATTAGCTTGATCCAAAACTTTTATGGCCCAAAATGTTTTTTAATGGTCGACACTCATTCAACACTGTTTCCTGTGATGTGGTCCACTTAAGATTGGGATATACTCATTTTTGGTCTCATACTGTAAAATGATCTATAAAAATAGGTGGACGGCATGGATGAAACATGGGCCCACGGAGCACCGACCACCAATTGGCTGGTGTCGGGGAGTAGAAAATCCGTTTCCCATTTTTAGGCATGTGTGATTTCCGGGTGAAATGGTAAATACCGTGTAAAAAAATAATAATTATTTACTTGTGCGTCTATATTATACTTGATTTAGCCGTTTACTTTTTTGACACAAAACCTAAGAATATTGCAAAATTTCTGTGGGTCCCACTGTTATGCATTTTGCTTATCCACACCATTCATCCATTATTCCAGTTCAATTTATAGCATGGGTAAAAAAATGAGTCATATCCAAAACTCAAGTGCACCTAGTTCTAAGAAAAAAGAAATTGAATACTGACCGTTAAAACCTTTAACCCGGACCATACCGCGTGAAAAAACAAACAGGCACTTAAGGTATTTGCACGAAAATAAACTAGATCCAACGCCCAAGTGTACCACACCAGATAAAGCTTGACTTGCATTAAGTCAGTTGCATTAAATACAAGAATCATCTATGGTTTAGTCTACTTGAACGTTGGATCTGCCTTATTTTTATACCCATACCTTAAAATGACATAAGAAAAAGAATATACGGTATGGATAAACAGATACATCACGGTGGCCCCGCCCACGTAACTAGCCGTTCGTGCTAGAGACGGGCGTGTTAATAAGCAATCCGCGTCCTTGCCTCTGAACCGTGCACAGAGATATTCCTGTGCAGCGGGGTACGTGGGTTCCAAATAAATGTCCATGACAAATCCACTCCTTACATCTGTTTTACAATACTACAACCCTACGGTAGATTAGGATTCTAAAAATCAGGCAGATACAAAACTCACGTGGACCATACCACATGAAACAGTGGGGATATTGAACGTATAAATGTGACAGAAGTTTTGAATCAAGATGATATCTGGGTTTTAAGTTTATCTGAGTGATTAAAAACTTATGAACGGTTTGGATCGCCTATAGATATCATGCTCAGCTCTAAAAATGTTTCAACAGTAGAAATTTCTGTTTCCACTGTGTTATTTCCTGTTTGTGGTTTTTCAAAACAGATGTACGAGTGGATTTGTCACAGATACCTCCGTGAGCCTCACACAGGCCCAAGCATAAGTATACCTGACGACGACATAAGAGCAGTACCGAGGGAAAGATACCTGGTTGAGTATCGATTCCCGTGCAGTGTGAACTGACAGTGAGTGTACTAATAAGCTAAAAAAAAAAACAAAAAAAAAAAACATGAGCAGTGAATAGATAAGATGTCATGGGGCTCTCATTGGATGTGGTATCTATCTAGGCGTCACATGATCACATATGAAACTGGAAAGTGGATG
The DNA here is from genome assembly GCA_021015155.1 of Magnolia officinalis. NCBI lineage: Eukaryota > Viridiplantae > Streptophyta > Magnoliopsida > Magnoliales > Magnoliaceae > Magnolia > Magnolia officinalis. The sequence continues at coordinate 18,406,811 of JAJHSJ010000017.1, forward strand.
AGGTGTTACCTAACAACCCTAACCATAGGGGGCGGTTTAGGTGTTACCCGGGGTAACTGGGTAGTGGATGTTACTCTCACCGTATGACCCATCTTAATGATATGTTGTATATTTACTCCGTCCGTTCGTTTTTCCAGCCCATTTTAGGAAGTATATCCAAATCTCAGGTGCACCACACCAGGTAATTGAATGCTTAGCATTAAAAACTTTCCAAAGCCCACTATAAGCAGATACACCATGTTTATTTGCCATCCAACCCTTGATAACGTTAACTAGAATTGGATGAAGGGAAAATACAAAGATTAGCTTGATTTAAAACTTTTGTGGCCTATAAAATGGTTTTAATTATCATTTACCACTTTTTTAGTGGTGTGGTCCACCAGAGACTTGGATCTACTTAAGTTTTGGGATAACGACCACTTGGATCTACTTAAGTTTTGGGATAACGACCTTAAATGAACGGAAAAACGGATGGACAGGGTGGATATGAAACAAATTCACCAAGGTGGGCCCCACATGGTAATGGTAACATCCACTAAGGGTAACACGGGTATTAGTTAATCGGATCCCATTACTATGGGGTGTACTTTGATGATGTGTGTTGATGCTGTTTTTGGCTCGTCTCTTCTATGACCCTAGAATCTGCACACACGTAAGAAGGAAAAGGTGACCCTGGCCTTGCCAGGGGACCCTCTGATGCTAAAATCAGAATCTGGGTCTCTTTTGAAAGGTTTTAAGGGCGAGAGTTTTTGCATACCTTTTACCATGTAGGTCTCTCTATTTATAATTGCGTCATGCTCTAAGACAGAGTCTGGTGGGTGTCCAGAACACTGTCCCGTAACGTGGGAGTGAGTAGCTAACTCAGTGGAACAATAAAGCATAGGTTAACATGTTATCAATTCAGTCAAGCAGTAATGATAAAGCGGTACAATCAAACATTCCTAAATACTCTTATTAATGCAAGGATGAAATGCAGTCATAATGCATGCCCTCGCCAATGCTCCCTCGTGCGACAACATCTTACGTCTGCGGCATGCGTTCATCCCTTAGTGCTCCACAACGCCAGGCACATGCAGTGTTATGTTATGAGCGTGATTACCGAGTTGTTATTAGTCCTTTTCATACAGCAGTAATGGGAAACTAAGGTACCTCCCTTATATCATTCCCAAACAATGATCCATTCTAGGGTCGTCAGTCTTAGATAATTTCATACGATGATGCGGTTTTAGGTCGCTGTAAAGGACTGTCAGGGCTGTTACACGCACTCGTTGCATCGCTCCCCCATCACCTTATCAATACAGACCTAGTTTATACTCTGTTTACTACGGGAAGGCTCGTCGCCTCTCCACAGATTCAGAGTATGCTCGAGGTCACTACAAAGGGCTGTCAGGGCTGTTACACGCAATCGTTACACCACTCCCCCGTTACCTTATCAGTGTAGGCCGACAGCTCGAATACAGTGTCCCATACCACCGTATTCGGCTTACGAGTCTAGGTTGTTCACTGGTCACTACGGGGAGGCACATGGCCCCAGCATAGGCCGACAACTCAACCACGGTGTCCCATACCACCATGCCCGGCTCATGAGTCTTAGTGGATCGAGGTACCAAGGTTAAGCGGGATTCCACTGGTGAGTTTGGTACCTTAGGTTCAAACAGGGGCGTCCATGCATGGTGAACATACATCGGTGGATCGGGTTACTTGACGAGCTCGACTAGCACGAGCGCGCATTGTATCGATCGACATGAAGTGCATAAGCTCTTCTTGTGACCTAACCACTGCTGACGACCAACACACGACTCAGGTTCGTTAAACACATTCTATGTGGCGAATGAATCTCAACCACGAACTCAAGTCTGTTATCGATTGCCTGGACTATAACATAGCCCCAATCACAGTCAATCCTTAACCAGAAGCTTGTAGAGTAAAGGAGAATAAAAAAAAATAATAATTCAAACATGTTAACAAGCATGTTATAAAGCAAAAGGTAAGCAGGAAATACAAACACATATATTTCATAAGTAAGCAATTAATTTAAACAACTTGCATGGATGAAATCATACACATCTCTAAGGTAGTTGAGAATCCTACCTCAATACCTATCTAAAGTACTATCATCTAAGTACTTACTCTTACAAGCATTTTCACAAACACTTAGAATACACTCATTTAACATACATAACGTATATTAGCCAAAACATGTATTTAGGCGAATCCTTTCACCGAGTAAATATTATACACATATATAGCATATACATACAGTAATTTATCATGGCAAACACACTTTCATAATTTGTACATATACGGTATTTTCTACAAATATACAGAATACACTAAACGTATACGTAATTAAATCGAAAAACAAACATCGCATTTTGCATGTACAATAACACCTAGATAATGAATCTATCATTATCTGGCATTGAAAGCGTTGAAAACCTTAACTTATACGTTTAAAGCGTAACGAACTTAATAGAAACTCTACGCTTTCGTCAACGTCGATATGACGACCTATAACACAAGGTAAGTCAGGTACTTCGCTACTTGTGCCAATAAAAACCCTAAAACAGGTTAGGGTTAGGGTTTTCTTACCTAGAAATGAAGCTGGAATCGCCGGAAAAGCGATTAGATCGTGATGGTTAAGCACGTAGGATAACAGGGTTAAGTAACAGAATCTTTCTCCCACAACTCTTACACTTTCTCTCTCTTTTCTCTCTTCTCTCTCCTAGGTTTTCTCTCAAACTCATATGGGCTGAATGAGAGAGGGTTTAAGGTCCTTATATAGGCCTAACCTTGCAAGAAATAGGCCCAGGGCCAAGGTATACTTAGGTTATAGCCAAAGTGGGTCTGTTCCGTTTCAACGGAGCACTTCTGGAGCCCCCTCAGACTTAAGCTCACCGACCTTAGATCTAGGTCGAGTTAAGTTTTCGCTCCAGTCGGGTTCCCAGATCACACGTGGCTTACCAGTTTCAGTTCAACGGTCACTGAAACTCGATCAGGGTTATAAGTACACGGACATGTGTGGGAAATGTTCCTTGATCCGAGGGTGTATTTGGGTCAGATTCCGACGGTCTGATTGCTTATATTTGGCCCGTAAACGACAAGTCTCAGATTACTTAATTTACATTTAATTTCTAAAGAAAACCATGTTTTCTCACACTCCTCGCTCCGAGCTCAAGAGAATAGCCCAGGGACACTATCTGGTTTTGATTTACGAGATGGTTGTCAAGCCCAGCAAGGCGGTCCTAATTCTATAACTTCGTACTATTCGGACTTTCGATGTGCGGTACAGATCTGATACAAAGTTTCAATGTTCTCCCGAGAGCAGCTGGGTAATGAGATTGATCCTAGATTTTAGGGAAACCTAGCGTCAATGATTCTACAAGTTTTAGGTCTTGCAGATCATATTTAAAGTGATTAGTGCGGATTTCGTACGTAATCTAGTTTAACACTAGTTAACTTTGTCTAATTTCTAAAGGATTTGATCCTAAGTGATTTCTGCCTGAGGTGGTACTCGGGTCTTTGTATGGATATTTTCGAGACGTTACAATCTCATCTTTCGAAGATCTCGAGTAGAATCTAGAGTTTTATCATGTAATTTCTGAATATGGAGCGTTTGTAGCTCGGCCGACGCTTATCTCTTTGACATTGTCGTACTGAGATAAACTTTAAGGCTGAATCTCTGCTTACTTTATCGGCCAACTCAACTTTTGAGCCGGACTAAAGTTCATGCAGCTCTAGGGCTGACCGATCTTATCCTGTCGGTTTAGGCTTTCCTCTGAGAGGTTTCAATCGGGCCTTGAGGTGCATTTCTTTAGAGGTTTCGTTTTATGGCTCGAGACGCTCAAGCTACAGCCGGGTCAGGGACCTCACGGTCTGAGCTACGTCTCTCCATCTAGCGTCCTTATGGATTTTGATCTCTATTCGTACTCGACATCCAACGAGTCCGAGTCATTGCTTCACTACTCTTCCACTCTTCTGGACGACTCAAGGGCTTGTCATATTTTTTCCCCAACAGTAAGCCCCCCTACTTTATACATTGCCTTTAGGCAGTTGCGGAGTATTCCGAAATTGAGTCGGACTGTGTTAGAGTCGAGTAATGATGAAGCATTTATTGAACATAGGGCGGTTTACGCGACTTTCAAGATACGTCGCTTCGTTCTACCACGCGTCAACTCATTTATCGAGACAGCACGAACGAAGCGGCCATCGTTGCAGCGTCAAGGTGTATGAAGGTCGGACACGTGGCCACATATTCGGCGGCAGCGTACAGGGAGTCGCCACATGTAAAGTCGAGGCACTCGAGGAGGCATCACTTCAACTCCTCATTTAATGTTGGAGCCACATGTCAGCTCTATAAAAGAGGGTCGCCCGAACCGAATTTTCGCCAGTTCGTGCCTTTTTTCAATTTTCTCCTGTACTTTCGCCTCTTCCCTCCTTTAGCGAATTTTGGCCTGTGATCCTTTACGCTCTCTCCTCGTTTCAACATTTTTGGATTTCTCTTGGTGAGCTCCTTCTTCCTCCCTTTCTTTTCTTTTTAATAATGTCAGGCCCCCACAAGCCCTAGGGAGGGAGAATTCAACGGTGAGGGTCAAGTGAGCGGCTTTTGGTCGGCTTCGGAATCACCCTCACTATTGGCAGAGGTTCCCGAAGAGGCTCATAGACCCTCCGGCAGAGAAGCCGGTGGTGTCAGTGGAGGCATTGGATTTGCTTCCTGACCGTATGGCCGTTGGGGGCTCCTCTAGTCGCCATGATTCTGAGGCAGGTGGAGAGGAGGAAATCGAGATCGAAGAATGGGTTAAAGGACCCGTTCCTTCAGTGATGACAGCGGAGGAGCTATCAAAGATCTGGTCCATATATCACATTCCAGATTCAATCATTTTGATTCTTCCTCGGCCTGAAGAGCTGCCCGACCAACCTCCACCTGGGGCAGTTACAATTTTTATTGTTGTGCTACAATGCGGTCTCCGATTGCCGCTTCAAAAGATTGCTCGGGAACTGCCAGGCAATCTAGGGATAGCCCCGGGACAGGTTGTACCGAATGGGTGGAGGGACTTGTTCGGCTGCGTGGTGCTCTAGGCTGAGGCACGACAGCCCGAGCTGAGCGTGAATGAATTTCTTCATTTATACTAAGTCCGGGCTCACACCCAGCATCTTGGTTGGTTCTTCTTCTGCTCCTGGCGGAACACCGATGGACCCTTAATAGCTGACTCCCCTTCAACGAACAAGCACTGGAGAGATAGGTGGTTTTGGGTCCACGGTAGGTGGGAGTCGGTTGAGGCTGGACCTATCCACCCCTTTATTCCTCGGTCTTTTTGTGCGGCGGCAGGTAGAGTTGATGCAGTTTACCATCCCCTTTTCTTTTTCTTTAACTCACTTTTACCGAATCGAGGAAGTAACTTCTCTACTTTTCAGTAACACTGAAGCATCCTTCTAACCTTGACTCGGATTCAGAGTTTCCGGGCTCTTGACCCAGAGAGGAGATCTTGCAAGAGTCTCCTCCAGCCGGAACTTCTTTTTGAGTGGGGCTTTGACTCGGCGGTGACCGGTGAGAAGTTCTTCTTATCTCCCTTTTTTTATATTCCTGCTTATCTGATTGTACTGACGCTCATTCTCTTTAAACCGCAGACATGTCTGAAGCTCGGCCTTCTCTTCGCCCCCCATCTCAAATCCGAGCCCCGCCTCGTTCGGGCTTTAGGGCCTCAAAGAGACACAGGGCAGTCTCGAAGGGCCCAGCTAGGACGGCCCCTCATTCTTCCTCGACTGTTATCGAGGTTGATGAAGGCATGGAGGTGACGGAGGCGACGGAGATGGTTGCTCGAGAGGCAGGGGCAATTTAGGCGGTGGTGGCGCCATCTGAGGAACCTCGGGAAGCCCCCGAGGCCGAGCCGGCTGAAGCCTTCACTGCTCCCAGAGCTGAGGAGAGGGATCCTTGGAGGATAAGAGCAGCTGAGAAAGAGAGGATAGCCTTCCGTCAGAAGGTTGAAGAGATCCTTCCTTGGGCGAGTCGGTAGATGTTCGCGGGGGTGTTCTTTGGTCTTCTAGAGTCTTCTTCCATGGACAACACGCTCGGCAGGATCGGGACGCTGATGCTCGAGATAATGTCACTTCCTTTCTTAGTCATTTTGCTATGAATTCCCTATTTAAAAAAGCTCTCTCTTATGCAGTTCGCTCTTTGCCTACTGAAGGCGCGTGCTGAAGTATCTGCCCTGGCCAGGCGAGCTGTGGAAGAGGAGGCTAGGCTGTCAGATGCTGAGACTCGGTGGTCAGAGGCAGTCTCGACTATCCTTTGCCGAGTCTCGGGCTATCTTTGCGGAGGGCAAGCTCGAGGAGGCAAAGGCTGCTCTTGTGTCGGCCACAACGGAAAGAGATCGCGTGGCCTCGCGATTGGAAGAGGCCAGGCTGGCCTTTGAACAGGCGGCCATAGAACGGGTCGTGGCTCAGAGGAAGCTTCAGGAGCTTTCGAAGGGGACTAAGGCTGCCCTTGCTACTGCGAGAGAAGAGGCGGTTGAAGAGTTCCTTTCATCTTCAACTTTTGAGGAGGAGCGGACCCTCGTTTACTGGGAGGGTTACGCTGAGTGTATCAAAGTGATGAAAGGCACTTTTCCCCATCTAGATCTGTCCGACATTGACGAGGGTGAGCCGAGGTCTGGTGGCGAGGCAGCAACTGACCCCAAGGCATACACATATGACGCATCTGCTACTGTTCCAGATGCAGCTCCATCAGCATCTCCTAGGTTAGCTCTTGGTGCGGCAGGCGAAGTCGAGTCCTAAAGTTGGTGTGGTGGAGAACAATTCCTTTTTACTCCCCACATCTGCTTTAAGCACTTTAAGCACACCGAGCTTTGAGGTCGAGTGAGTCAACAGCGTCGAACGCTACTTTTTACTGATATCTGAATGTTGAGTACTTATCATTGTATCGTTTCAACACAACTGTAATCAATGAGCTGACCAATGTAAACTTTGTTGATCAATGAATATATGTTTTTTGCTTATTCAGCATTCTACACATTTTTCTTTATTTTTTTTTGGCAAGTGTTTAATCGGATAAGCCGAGTATGGATCACTTCTTTGCCGAGATACAGATAGTATATCTTGAGATGCTCGGCATTCTACGAGTGAGGCAAGAGTTGCCCCGTTAGGTCTTCCAATCGATAAGTACCTGGTCGGATAACATTGGCAATTATGTAGGGGTCTTCCAAGTTGGGGCCCAACGTTCCCGTTCCACTCTCTTTGGTGTTTTAAAATGTTCTTCGGAGGACTAAGTCTCTTGCTCGGAATCGCCTAACTTTGATTAGGGCGTTGTAAGACCGAGACACCAATCGTTGATGGGCGACTGTCCGAAGCCAAGCCAATTCTCTGATTTCATCTAGGAAATCGAGGTTGAGAGTCAGCAACTCCTCATTGGTTTGCTCGTCATATGAACTTACTCGGGTCGTAGGTAAGCCGATTTTCACGGGGACGACTGCTTCCAAGCCATAGGCTAGCGAAAAGGGGGTTTCTCCCATCGCAGTTCAGGTTGTAGTTCGGTATGCCTAAAGGACTTTGGGAAGTTCATCAGCCCATGCTCCTTTGGCTCGGTCTAGCTTAGTCCATAGGTATTGCTTGATAACCTTGTTGACGACTTCAACTTGTCCGTTTGCCTGTGGATGATGCAAGGACGAGTAAATGTTCCTGATTCCTAGATTTCGGCACATTTTCTGATATTGCTTGTTGTCAAACTGCTTCCTGTTGTCGGAGACGATAGTCTGAGGTATCCCGAATCGACAGATAATGTTTTTTCAAACAAAATCTGTGATTTTCTGCTTGGTTATCTTGGCTAGGGGCTCAGCTTCGGCCCACTTGGTGAAGTAATCGACGGCGATGACGACAAACTTAGTCTGTCCTTTCCCTAGAAGGAATGGCCCGATGATGTCGATTCCCCATTGGGCGAAATGCCAAGGCCTGACCATTGGCGTAATCTCTTCAGGTGACCATCGAGGGATAGTAGCGAATCTCTAGCATTTATTGCAACCCTAAACGAGTTTCCGAGCATCTTATTGGATGGTCGGATAGTAATATCCTTGCCAAATGACTTTGTGGGCTAGGAATCAGCCGCCCGAGTGATTACCGCAAATGCCTTCATGAATTTCACACAGAACATAGTCGGCCTCACTCGGTCTCAAGCATCGCAAGAGGGGTGCATAATATCCTTTCTTGTATAGGACATCGCCAAGTAGTGTAGCCGGCTGCACGAACCTTTCATCGTCGGGCCTCGGCTCGATTTTCAGGGAGTTCGCCAGTTTCTAAGTATTTGACGATTGGATCAACCCAAGATGGTTCGGAATCAATGGGGAGCAAGTTGGGAGACTCGGTTCCCCCAATGCTTGGCTCGGCCACAAATTCGATAGGAACGGACCTGGGGATATCATCTTCGTCGGGTGATGCAAGTTTTGCTAGTAGGTCAGCTTTAAAATTCTCAGCCCTTGGGATTCGAGTAACAAAACATTGGTGGAACTCGACGATCATCTCTCTAGCCTTTGCAAGATAAGCTTTCAGTCTTTCCTTCCTAGCTTGATATATGTTAGTTATTTGATTGACGACTAGTTGAGAGTCGCTATACACGTTTAGATGAGTGACCCCTAAACTGGCCGCCAGCCGGACTCCTATGAGAAGGGCTTCATATTCAGCTATATTGTTCGAAGCCTGAAATCTAAGTCTTAAGGCATACTGAATGGTTGTGTAATCAGGAGTTTTTAGGACTACCCTTGCCCCGCTTGCCTTAGAGTTGGATGATCCATCAATATAAAGAGACCAAAAGGGGGGGGGGCACGATCGGACGGCTCCGCTGAATCAACAGTAGAAATTTTGGGTTGCATTGTGACTTCGATGATGAAGTCTGCCACGGCTTGTCCCTTAATTCCGGTCCGGGGCTTATAATGAATGTCGAATTTACTAAGCTCGATCGCCCATTTTGTGAGTCGCCCAGATGACTCTGATCTCTGTAGTATTTGACGTAAAGGTTGGTTGGTCATGACGGTGATCGAGTGAGCCTGGAAATATGGCCGCAAGCGTTAAGATGATATGACCAGCGCCAGGGCCACTTTTTCCAGGGTCAGGTATCTTATTTCCGCCGGAACGAGGGCCTTGCTGATGTAGTAAATCAGGAGTTGTTTCCCTTCATGTTCGTGGATCAGGGCTGAGCTTATGGCTGCATTAGATACTGCTAGATAGATCAGTAATGGCTCACCTGGCTCGGGCTTAGAAAGCAATGGTGGTGATCCTAAGTATTCCTTGATCTGCTGAAAGGGGCCTTCGCATTCTTCTGTCCAGTCGACAATTTGCTGAGCCTTCAATTGTTTGAAGAAGGGGAGACATCTGTCGGTTGCTCGGGATACAAATCGATTTAAGGCGGCTACTCTTCCAGTTAATCGTTAGATGTCTTTGATCGTCTTAGGAGATTCCATGTCGAGTAGAGCTTTAATCTTTTCCGGGTTAGCTTCAATCCCTCGTTGACTGACCAGGAATCCGAGGAATTTGCCCGAACCCACGCCGAATGCACATTTATCGGATTAAGCTTCATTTGGTACTTTTTCAAAATAAGGAACATTTCCTCCAGATCTGTTATATGGTCGGTCGCTTTAATGCTTTTGATGAGCATGTTGTCAATGTAGACTTCCATTGTCCGTCCTATGAGCCGAGCGAACATTTTGTTGACCAATCTTTGATAAGACGCACCAACGTTTTTCAACCCGAATGGCATTACTCGGTAACAATAAAGACCTTTGTCAGTGACAAAGGTGGTTTTTGATTTATCAGAACAATGCATTACAATTTAATTATATCCTAAATAAGCGTCCATGAAACTGAGTAATTCGTGCCCCGCAGTACTATTGACCACCTGATCAATCTGAGGAAGGGGAAAACTGTCCTTAGGGGTAACACCCCGTACTTTTTGTACTCGGGTGTTACCGTATAACCTAACTTAGTATGAGCGCCAACCTAGCTTACTTGAACAGTCGCCCTCAATATATATCTTAACTGTTGACTTTGACTATGACAATCAGACCTCTAAGATCTAAGTTCAATCTATCCTGGGTCCCTAATGGTCCTTCAAACATCCAATTTTGGATTATGAAAACTCATGACGCAATAATAAGATTTGAGATTGATTTGTCCATTTAACTATTGCAGCAAGATTTCACTGACCCTGTACTTAAATAAATAAGTAAATAAATAAAAATCCTATTTTTAGAACCCTGATCGTGAGGATATTTCAGCGTACACCTATGTAGTATAAATAAATCATATGAAGTAAGTTAGAGATCAAAGACACGAGATCCACCGTTCGTCGTGTCCATCACACCCATGTTACACTTTCACTGATCAAGAAGAAGATCCGAACCGCCCATTAGGCCCATAACATATCATTAGATGGAATCCACTAAGAGGTCACATGACTTAGAAACTCCTAAGACTGTTAACGATTGAAGATCTAACCGTTGAATCATTTGAATGATTAGGATGGCGAGAACTGATGAGTGGACGTTCACTTGCAAATTTAAAATAATAAAATCCTTCTTATCAAAGCCCTATAGGCGGCTGATCAAGTGAATGAATGGCGTTGGTCAAGATGCAAATGCAATAAACAACTTAGGAAATAATTTTAATAATAATAATTAGGTGTTTAATAATATAAAGTCATGGGATGGATTAGTCCTAATAGCCTACAAAGTGGGACCCACAACATGAATAAAATGCATGCATGTGTGGGGGAAATAATAATAGTAATAGTAATAATAATAATAATAATAATAATAATAATAATAATAATAATAATAATAATATATGTAACAAATTCCATTCTTACTTGTTAATTAATGTAATTTCATTAATATAAAACAAGGATAGCAATAGATAGTAATAATAGTAAAATTTATATTAATATTAGCAACTAGTTAATAACCTGTTATGAAATGATACCTTAGAACCTTTTAACCGCCTATATTCAAATTCAGAATTATCCAACCGACAAATCGGCGGGGAATCCATAAATGAGGCCCAAATCTGGTTCGGGCCCCACCTGGACCTTGGAATTGCCCCGTCTTCGGTAAAAGGCTATGACAGGACCCTGCAAATGGAATGGACGGAGTGAATTTTCCACAAACGTCACGGTAGACCCCACACCTGCGTCGCATGTGCACCACAGGGGATGCACTCGATGTGCACCATACTAGCAAGTGTAGTTAAAGCTCATTTGACCGAGCTTTCCCACAAATGGGAAGAAATCTCCCTCTCTTTGTTTCTCATTAGTGGACGGACTGAGGTCTATGATTTCGATATGTGGCCCACCATATGGCTTCGTTAGTTCGATCCAATCCGTCCATCTGGTGCGGATGTTAATTGTGATCAAACCCCACTTCGTCCCGCACTCGGAAGGCCATACAAACACATGTTTCTAGAAATGGAAACTGTCCCTGTTGTTGCCAGGATGGTGATCCGCGTGGGGGTGTTTGGAGTGATCTAGGCCATCCCAAAGGAAGACATCTTAGACACCTAATCCGTGGTTTAGGGTTTTCTCCCACAACAAAACCAAACCGACCATTTCTCCCCTGTTTTGCTAGAAAACGACCGCACCTCTCAAGCTTCGAACCCACCATGAAAACACTGATGGAGCTTCACTCCGACCATTCACCGAGCTCCATTGCTCCCCTAGAAACTCTCCCATGCTGTCGGAATGGAGGAAGAGGCAACAGGAAGAATCCACCATTGTTGCCCGACCACCTTCCCTGTTGAAGCGGCACCGAATCAAGTTGGTGCGCTGATTCAGGTCGAACCTAGTCCAGTGATTTCGCAAACCTGTAGCGGCTGGAAGGAAAGAAGAAGAGAAAAGAGAAAAGAGAAGCAGAAAAGACATAGAGAAAATGGGTGAGCAGGTTCCGTTGGTGTCGCACTACTCAGGCAACTCGAGCCAACTTCGAACCAAGTTGGGCCCGATCCAGGCCAACAATGGGTCCAGTTTGGGCCTAATTCAGGTGTTGTTGGATCTCGGCAGAGCAGAGTAGAGAGAGAATGACGAGAGGTGAAGAAAGAATGCGGGAGGAAAAGCTAGTAGCTATTGTCGTGCTGCACCATGCTGGTCCAACCCAGCAAAGCTTAAGGCCCAGGTAAGGCCAGTGCTTATTTCATCAGGTGGCTAGGATCATCCGTGAGACGTCCATCACAAGTGCTAGGCCAAAACCAGCCCCATGGCAGGCCAAAATCAGATCTGGGTTGTAATCAGAGACCAGGCCCAGTTCAGCCACCAACTGTTGGGCCGATGCTGGCCATACTAGCAGTTAAGCTAGTTCTGGACCCCCACTGTGAAGATGAATCCAGCCCAAATCGTCCAACTCATGGGCCTGGGCTTAAGCCTGTCAGTTAGCACTATTAGCCCGTTCTTTGGACCAGTGATGGGCAATGGCTGATGGGCCAAAATCAGCCCAGAGATGGGCCGAATCTGGACTGAAAATGAGGCCTTGTAAGGCCATGCAAAGGACTGAAAAAAGGGACCCTTTCCTATGCCCAGCAACGAGCTGAAAATAACCTCCATTTGGCCCATGCATTGGGACGAGATCAACCCATAACTTTGAAAGTGCCCTGGTTTATCAATTAGTGTGCATGTTGAGTCACTAGACTGCAGTTCCTTATAGGAAAGATTAATTTAAAGCGTCTGCATCAACCGGATGTGTGCAAGCTCGCCATAGGTAAATCTAAGCCTCACATCCCATGTCCCAAAACACTAGGTAAATAAAACCCTTAAAACAAGTTAGAATATCATAAGGTTTTTAAGTTAAGAAAACTTTTTCAAAATCAGAAAATCTCTAAGTTTTCTTACTTTGTCGATTTTATCGATACACATATCGATATGATCGACCTGCGCTGTCGATGTCCTCGATGATGAATCGATTCCATCGGAATGAGGAAAAAAGTGTCCAACAACCACATGTATATCTGGATAGATTTATCGATGTACCAATATACCTACCTATATCATCGAAATTTAAATCTCGAGTCCATCATAGGTGACTCGATAATATCGACAGGCAGATCTCTGGTGCCCCTGTTTTAACTTAAGAATATCATATGTGCATCGATATATCAAAGCCCCCTCGATACCATTGAAATTCAAATCTCGATAATATCAGAAGGCTCTCGATGATATCGGTCATGGGCACGAAGTTTTCCAGCAAAATGTTTCAGGATTGTTTATCTATGATCGAGGGTCACTCGATAGAATCAATATTCAAATATCGATGGTATCGGTACAGTTTTGATGGCATCAAACAAGGAAATAAATTGTCCAGCAAGCTTAAAGAGAAATCCGTTGGATTTATCAATGCATCGACACGGGTATCGATATCATTGACATTCAAATTCCGATGATCTCAAAGGTCCCTCGATCATTCTTGTAAACCTGAAATATTTCAAGTCAAGCCTCTCTCATTTTCAAATGTCGATGAATCGAAACTAGTATCGATAATATCGGAGTTCGAAATCCGATGACATTGACACCTGTTTCGATTCCATCGACCAACTAGCAAAAGATTTCAAAAGTGTATGACATTTGAGTTTGTGTCATCTAGCGGCCTGTCGATACAATTGAGAGTATACACTCAATGATATCGAACCCGCTTGATGATATCGAACTCTGTCATAAATGTGACTGTTTTATATCCGTTGGAACCTTTTGCCTATAAAAAGACGACTTGTCTATTGTTGCTGGTAGAGAAAGAAGAGAGTGCTTTTGAGTGTTTTACCTTAGATCATATACCCAAAGCCCTTTCTCTCAGGGAAGTTCATCTTCCAATCCACCCTCATCATTGATATTCAATAGAGTGGATTGGGAAATAAACTTCCGCATTCAAGGATCCTTCAGCTACTACCTTAATGACAAATCATTAAGCTAGGATGCCTTGAATGCATGATCGGAATCACTTTATCTTCCTTATAGGAAAACATTTTGTAGAGTAGGATTCCGTCTTCACCTTGACCCAACTCGAAGCCTTATTTGGTACATCATCTGTGTTACAGATCAAGTAGAAGATTCTTCATCAATAAGGAGGAGATCTTCGTTAACGTGCTGAATGAGACTCATCCAATTATTTGTAAGTTATTAGAGTCCAGAGGACACTTGTGATCATTTCTTCTTAGGATTGGGTCTAAGGTGTTTCTCACCCTTGCAAGCCCTCGTAGGAGGCCTCCGGTGGGAGTGTACGTGGTGGTGTGCATTATGTTGACCCTTGCTCTGTGGAGAGCATAAACGGTTAGGTTCTTTGTGTGGATCCT
>JAJHSJ010000017.1:18421217-18843466 GCA_021015155.1 Magnolia officinalis
TCACACACACACACAGTCATATCCATCATAAACTAGTTTGTATATTGCTCAGCTTTCAAATAGTCTGTGATTAGATCCTCTACCAGGCTTGGAAGCCAGTAGAGTTACTCTTGAGTAATCCTAATATATGCTTGTTGTTAGGATTAGAGTGATAGGATTTTAAATTATTATAAAATTATTAAAAAGTTCTATTCACCCCCCCCTCTAGGACATATTAGCATATTCCTACTTCAACTGAAGCGATCTTCACCGCTATTTCAAACTTGGGTTGTGGTCTGGACCAAGCCCAGCCACGTTATGGGCCGTGGAATGGGCCGAAACCCACTACACATTAGGCCATGAATAGAGCTGAAAATGCCCCCCAGCTAGGCTTTGAATCGGGCTGGGAAAAAGGCCTCAACTGGGCCTTCAATATGAGTTGGCCCATGGGCTTAGCTGGGCCATCCACTTGTTGGACCAAGGACAGGCTAACCTAGCCCCAATTTTGGGCTCGAATTGGACCCAACAACTGGGCCAAAGTAAGGTCCAGTTCGGCCCTTGGCTAGGAATAATTTTGGGCCCATTTTGGGGTCTTTTGATGGACAGGATCTAGTGGGCCTGATCACTTTAGTGTAAGCCTAAATAACCTCATCCATGGGACCCTTCATACTAGACCCATTTTTTTATTTTTTATTTATGTATTATTATCATTGTTATTGTTAGGTTTGTTAATATTAGCAAAGATTAGCCATTAGTAGATCATTATGATAAAGTGGTTATTATAAACAAATTACAATTATTAAATAGCAGTATCCTGTTTATTATTCTTAAATATTCATTTTGGATGGTCGTTGGTGTCGCCATAATGACTAGCTTGCTACATTAACTAATATTAATTGTAACGCTAATGTTAACAATTATTCTCAAATTATTAAATTAACATTGTTACCAATTCCATTATTAATAGGATTGTTAAACATTAGGATGCATAACCATTAGCAGTTATCTATGCTAGTAACAGTTATTATAGGCAGATAATAATAATAATAATAATGTCATTATTAAATCCTAGTACCTTGTTTTTGCCACTCTTAAATGTTAATAATAGGCCATAATATTAATAACCATTATAACGATTGTTGTTACTACGTTAGCCAATATAAATAATAACAATAATGCTAATAGTTGCTCTAAAATTTACATCATAGTTAATGGTACACCAACTAGAGTCCAAATTCCTAAATCTAAGCCTAGAACTATACCCAAGGATGAAACCCTAAACCTTAGTTAACCAAGCCCTATGTTATGAATCTCAACCATAGAAAATGTATAAAACTTGTACCTGACCATACAATTCTACAATTCATGGTAGGATTTGATTCTAAGGGCACACGTGCTTCCTGGCAACGTTAGTGGCGATCTGATCTATAACATGATGATTCTTCCCCTTCAGCTTTCCATCTTTCTATTAGCTTAAGTTATAGTTTGTGCTTTAACTTATAATTGATATCTCTCTCTTATAATCACATATGTTAGCTGGTGAAAATTGAATTGTTATATTGTTTGCCTAATGTTCATCCTGTATATTTGTTCATGAATTATTTGTGGATTGCTTATGGAACTTAAAATGGTACATCAGTGGAAAACCCCCACCTATAAATGTACACCCATACTTAAGATGTTACCCGACTAGTTGTGATTGTAATGGACCTTCGGCTTAGTGGTTATTGAATGGTAGTTTAAATTGATCATTGATGTGGGCCTACTATCCAGGGTTGTTTTGTCCAATGGCTTTTAAGGATGGTCTTTATTGTATGGTTTTGATATCGGCCCCATGTAACATATTTTGATACTTGCCCTACGTGGTTTTGTTTTGGTACTTGCCCTAGATGGGTTCGATGTTTTATATAGTGCAACCATGCGATGGTAAGCCCCATATACGGTAACATGATTGGCCACTAGTCGAAGGGTTTCTATTAAACATCCTAAGATGGTAGTCTCATGGGCCAGGGATGGTGGCCATGAGACACTATGCCCGAGCTGTCGGCCTACGCTGGGCCCTGAGCTCCCTGTAGTGATTGTGAGCTTATTTAAATTAGTTGGTTGTAATTGGACTAATAACAGGTTGGCTAATCATGTATGCATAGCATAGACCAACATCTATTGCTGTTGTATGTGACATACGGATTCACCTGACTAGATGTTTTACCCGAGGCACAAACCATCATCTATTGTTATCGTACGTAATTGCCTGTCTGGATGTTTTACTCGGGGCACAGACCTTCTGGATGTCTTATCTGGGTCGATGATTGCATGGGTGACGAGCCCAATGTCCGTCTGGATGTCTTGCCCCGGGACAATGATTGCATTCACGCATTCATGCATATAAGCAGACTGCATTTACTCTGTTTTGGTTGTTTGGATGTTTTATATTATTTCTTACCTAATGCGGCGGTGTGTAATCTTGAAGAGAATTCACACTAAGTTGGCCACTCATCCATCAAATATATAACCGTACAGGTAGCATAGGTGGCTTAAGTGATTTACAGGTTCAAACTGACGAGGAGATAGGTATAAGTGCCAGAGATACATGACTGTATCGTCAAGAGAAGCTGCATGATCTTGCGGCTTATGTTTAAATACATTTTTATACTTCTCATGTATTAAAATTTGAAATTCTTGTAGCTGTTTCATCGAGACATTGGTTTGTATAAGTCATTATGGGCAACTTCTTGTACATCCTAAACGTAAATGAAATTTTCCATTATGTATGATTTGTCCATTCTACGCTCATTTACTTACTTTGATAATTAAAAAATAAATAAACTCGAATTTGACCATCCTTTAAGGTTAATACTTGGGTTTTTGGGAAACGGGTTGTGTACTCAGGTCTTGAAAAGTCGGGGCGTTACATTAGGGCAAGCTTTATTTAGGTCGGTATAATCTATACAGACTCACCACTTTCCGTTAGCCTTTTTGACCAACATAACGTTGGCTACCCATTCGGGGTAATGTACTTCTTTAATGAAGTTGGCTTTAAGGAGTTTTCCAACCTCTTCCTTGATTACGTCGTATCTCTCAGGGCCAAGGGCACACCATTTCTGTTAGATCGGCTTGTAATTTGGGTCGATATTAGCCGGTGAGTCATGACTGAAGGGTCAATACCCGGCATATCTTCATGATTCCACGCGAAGACGTTGGTATATAGGCGTAACAGGGCTATTAGCTTTTCCTTCAATAGCGTAGCTAGGGACGATTCAATTCGGACAGTCTTCAAAAGGTCCGACTTATTCAAGGGTACTTGGATGAGCTCTTCCACAGGCTGACCGCGCCGGGAGATTCATCGCGCGGATCCAAAGTTTCAAATGTAGCGACCTCCGTAGGCGCTCGCAGGGCAGTTGCATAACATCGTTGAGCGTCGTGTTGGTCTCCTTTCACTATCCCGATGTCGTTCTCAGTCGGGAACTTCATGGACATGGTGGTAAATTGAGATGATGGCTCGGAGGAGATAGAGGGAAGGTCGACTGAGGATAACATTGTAGACTGAAGATTGATCAACTACGAAAAATTCGACCATAACAGTGGCTTGACTCGGTGCCTCCCCAGTAGTGAGTGGGAGGCAAATCACTCCCTCAGGAAGGATCTGTCCGCCTGAAAATCCGATCAACGGAGTCCTTACGGGCCTTAGAGTCGATCGTTCGACTCCCCATCTTGTCAAATACTTGTGTAAACAGTACGTCCGCAGATGAACCCGTGTCGATAAGAACTCTGAAGACCCGGCGGTTCGTGATAGTAACAGTGACGACCAAAGCGTCGTCATGTGGGTGATGGATGCCCTTGGTGTCTTCCTTTGTGAATGCTACCGTGTACTTTTCAAGCTTTCTTTCCTTTGGAAGCCGAGCTAGAACCATGATTTCAGACTCAAGCCGACCAATATTCCTCGCATGCTTTTTCCGAGCATTACCTGAATTGCCTCCACCCAAATGGCTACCGATAATAGTTTGGATATCCTCAATGGGCCGGTTATCGTTTGGGTGTTCTTTCGTGGTTCTGGCTCCAAAATCGATGTGCTCACCGAGGTGGCCCTCTCGGATGAGCCTCTCGATCTCTTGCTTCAGATTATAACAGTCACTAGTGTTATGTTCATGATCACGATGGAAATGACAGTATTTGCCTTTATTTCGTCGGTTCGAGTTACTCCGAAGTCTGTCTGGCTAGTTGACAAATTCTTCGCCTTTGATCTCCATTAGTACCTGCTCTTGTGGCTTGTTGAGCGGAGTGTACGTCAAAAATTATGATCAGGCCGTTTTCCCAACCTACGTTCATCGCGAGACCGATCATGTTTTTGCTTTTTTCCACCAGCTGAGTCAACTTCTTTTTTGGCTGGCTCTTTGGCTAGGGTTTTCGCGTTTTGGGTGGCCTCACTACGTGAAAAATGGAAAAAAAAGGATGGATTTAGAGACAGTTCTGGACCGTCTCTAAAATTGCTTAGTTTAAAGATGCTTTAGAGACAGTCGTAAACCGTCTCTAAAATTTTAGATGGCCCCTGACCGTCCTTAATATTGTCTTAAAAATTTGAACATCCACAAATCATTTAAGACGGTCGTTGACCGTCTTATATGCAGTCATCTGAGACAGTCATTGGCCGTCCGCAGTAGAGACGGTCCTTGACCGTCTTATATGCAGTCATCTAAGACGTCATTGGCCGTCTGCATTAAAGACGGTCATTGGTCGTCTTTTACTTATAATCTGAGACTGTCAAAGACCGTCTCTATTAGAGACGGTCCTTAGCCGTCTTATAGCCCTGGCAAAGACTCTCTATTAGAGACCGTCAAAGACCGTCTCTATTAAAGACGGTCACGGACCGTCTTTATTAGAGACGGTCCTAAACCGTCTCTATTAGAGACGGTTCTAGACCATCTTATAGCCCTGGCAAAGACCGTCTCTAATGCTCAGGTCAAAAATTAAGAACAAAAAATTTATGAATTTCGAAAAAAAATTACTTGAGAAGCTTAGAAAAATAATTAACAATGTTTAAGAAAAATTTAAATTTTGAAAAAAAAAACTGTAATTTTATAAAAATCTAGATTTTGAAAAAAATATAAATTAAGAACTTCGAATAATGTTGATAATTTTGAAAAAAAAAAAAATCGATAAAAAAATGGTATTTTGAAAAAGAAAATTTAAAAAATTAAATAAAATTGTGAAAAAATTGACAAATTGTAAAAAAAAAAATAAATTATTTTTTAAAAAAGAAAGCTAGATTTTTTTTTTTGACAAGAAAAATTAAAAAGTTATATAACAAAAGCGAGATTTAAAAAATGATATTTTGAAAAAGAAAATTTAAAAAATAAAACCAAATTGTGAAAAAATTGATAAATTGTAAAAAAAATATATATATTTTTTAAAACAGAAAACTAGATTTTGTATTTTGACAAGAAAAATTAAAAAGTTATATAACAAAAGTGAGATTTAAAAAATGATATTTTGAAAAAGAAAATTTAAAAAATTAAACAAAATTGTGAAAAAATTAACAAATTGTAAAAAAATATATTTTGTAGAAAAGAAAACTAAATTTTGTATTTTAACAAGAAAAATCGAAAAGTTAGATAACAAAAGTGAGATTAAAAAATGATATTTTGAAAAAGAAATTTAAAAATTAAACAAAATTGTGAAAAAATTGACAAATTGTAAAAAAATATATATTTAAAAAGAAAACTAGATTTTGTATTTTGACAAAAAAATTGAAAAGTTTATAACAAAAGTGAGATTAAAAAAATGATATTTTGAAAAAGAAATTTTAAAATTAAACAATTGTGAAAAAATTGACAATTGTAATATATATATATATATATATATATATTATATATATATATATATATATATATATATATATAGATATATATATATATATATATTAAAAAAGAAAACTAGATTTTGTATTTTGACAAGAAAAATTGAAAAGTTAGATAACAACAAAGTGAGATTTCGATAAAAAAATGATATGTTGAAAAAGAAAATTTTAAAAATTAAACAAAATTGTGAAAAAATTGACAAATTATAAAAAAAATATATATTAAAAAAAAAAAAGAAAACTAGATTTTGTATTTTGACAAGAAAAATATAAAAGTTAGACTTAGATAACGAAAGTGAGATTTTGATGATGTGTTGTATATCCTTGCTGCCCATACGTTTCTCCAACCCATTTTTGGGCCGGGTATAAAAAATTGTGTAGATTTAAATCTTATTGGACCACACCACTGGAAAGAATGATAATATAGTACCTCACCATTAAAAATTATAAAGAGCCCATCGTAAGTTTTAGTAATGTTTATTTGCAGTCCAACTTGTTGATAATGTAAAGAAGATCTAGATGAAGGTAAACTACAAAGATCAAATTGATCCAAAACTTTTGTGGCCTTCAAAAGGTTTTTAATGGTTATTCATCATATTGTTTTGATTGGTATGGCCCACCTAAGATTATTTAGTTCTTATGATTTGAAATCACATCCTAATATATGATGGAAAAATATATGGACGGTGTCGATATACATAAAATATATCAAGGTGGGCCCTACACGGTTAGAGTAACACCCATGAAGGAGTTACCTAAAATAGTGAAATGGTACTATAAGGTCACCTCATGGGAACTTCCCATGAGGTTAATCTATGTGTGCCCCACCATGATGTGTGTAGAACATCAACACCATGCATTTGATGTGTCCCCTTTAAGTCCAAAAATCAGTCATATACGAAACTCAGGTGGGCCATAACATCTAAAACTATGTGAAGACATCCCTAAAACATATAAAAGCATTTGGTGGGGCCCACATGAGTTTTGGATGTGTATGAAACTTGGTCCGACTCCTCATCCAAGTGGGACACACATAATGAATGGGTTGGATCTATGAACCACATCTAGGTGGGCCCAATAAATGATTATGAATGTTTTAATGGGAGGGTAATTAATCCTCTCAACTATACTATGTGGTGTGGCCCACCCAAGTCATGGATTGACTTTATTTTTAAGCTCGTGGCCCACCATGGAATGGTGCATCTAATTGACGGGGTAGATCTAAAGTTCAAGTGGACCCACCATGGAAAGAGTGGGATAGTGACACCCACTATTGAAACCTTCTTAGGGCTCGCCGCGATGTTTATTTGAGATCCAATCTGTTTACAAGTTAATACAGACATGGATGCGGTTGAAACTTGGTCTGATATCCCTCATCCAAGTGGGACACACATAATGAGTGGGTTGGATATGTGAATCACATTCAGGCAGGCCCAATATATGATTATGAATGTTTTAAGTATACCCTTCTCTATTACATTTAGGTGAGTTACTCGTTACTTTTACCAGAGTAAACTATGTGGGGTGCACTGTTATTTATTTATTTTATCCACTCCATTCATCCATGTTAACAGATAATTCGAGGTATAAAGAGCAAAAAGGAAGCATATCTAAAGCTCAAGTGGACCACACCACAGGAAATAGTGTGATTGAACCTCTACCATTTAAAATTTCTTGGAGGCCATAGAAGTTTTGGATCAAGCTGATGTTTGTGTTTTCTATTCATTCATATATTTTTGATATTATGAACAACCTTTAACCGATTTTGGACAATCCGATTAGTCCAGATTGAAAAGAAAATAACTTCAGATGTTTAAATTAAAATTCACTCAAATTGTTGATCAATCTTGTTTGCCCAATATCTCTCTCATATGTAGCATGATCGGAGCGAGTAACTAGTCAATTTGAGGGTAATGATCAGTAAAATAGAGTGAATGGACCAGACATGTAAAATGGGCCAAATATTCTGGTCAAAATTGTGACCCAACTTATTGACCTCGTGAGAACCTAAGAAATGATGTTAGTAAGTTTTGTGGGCCCCATCATTATGTGTCGAATATCAACACCGTGGATTTGATAGAAGTTGTGGATCAAGCTGATGTTTGTGTTTTCCCTTCATTCATATCTTTTTGATATTATGAACATGTTGGATGGCAAATAAACATTACTGTGGGCCTAAGGAAGGTATCAACGGTGGAAATCATTATTCCACACTGTTTTGTGTGTCATGGTTCACTTGAGTTTTGGATTTACCAAAAATTTGGGATCAACACACCATTCATCCATTTTTCGAGATCATTTTATAGAATTATCTAAAAAATAAATCATATCCAAAGATTAAATGGACTACACCACAAATAAGGGGAACAGATTGGTTACTCCCCCTAGACCATCCAATGGCTGGTGGTTGGTGCTGTGTGGGCCCCACCATGATGTATGGCCCCACAAACCATTTTTTTTTTTATATTTACTTTTGAACCAGTTGGATTTCAAATAAACATTATGATGGGTCTTAGGATAGTTTCAACGGTGGGAATCACCCTCTCGTTGTTTTCTGTGGTGGGGTCCACTACAGATTTTTATTTGTCTCATTCTTTTGCTCGTGACTTAAAATGATATCTCAAAATGGATGGACGGTGTGGATATAACAAATACATCATAGGTTTTTATAAATGATTATGAATGTTTTAATGGGAGGGTAACCCTCTCAACTATAGTATGTGGTGTGGCCCACCCAAGTCATGGATTGACTTTATTTTTAAGCTTGTGGCCCACCATGGAATGGTGCATCTGACTGACGGGGTAGATCCAAATTAAGTTCAAGTGGACCCACCATAGAAAAGAGTGGCATAGTGACACCCACTATTGAAACCTTCTTAGGGCCCGGCCGCCGCGATGTTTATTTGAGATCCACCTGTTTATAAGTTAATTAATATAGACATGGATGCAGTTGAAAATTGGTCTGACCCCTCATCCAAGTGGGACACACATAATGAGTGAGTTGGATATGTGAATCACATTTAGGCAGGCCCAATATATGATTATGAATGTTCTAAGGAAACCCCTCCATTATATTATGTGGTGTGGCCCACATTTAGGCTGACATTTTTGTTTTCCCTTCATTCATATTTTTTTGATATTATGAATATGTTGGATGACAAATAAACATTACTGTGGGCCCAAGGAAGGTATCAACGGTGGAAATCATTATTCCACACTGTTTTGTGTGGCATGGTCCACTTGAGTTATGGATTTACCGAAAATTTGGGATCAACCCATATGGTTCATCCATTTTTTGAGATCATTTTATAGAATTATCCAAAAAATGAATCATATCCAAAGATTAAATGGACCACAACACAAATAAGGGGAACGAATTAGCTCCTCCCCTACACCATCCAATGGCTTGTGGTTGGTGCTGTATGGGGCCAACCATGATGTATTTTTACAAATACATGGATGAAGGGAAAACTAAAATATCAACTTGATCCAAAACTTCAGTGGCCTCCCAAAAATTTTCAATGGTAGATGTTCGGTTTATATTATTTCCTATGATGTGGTCCACTTCAGATTTTTATAAGCTTCATTTTTGAGCTTATGTAATAAAATTATATGTTAAAATGGATGGATGAGTGGATAAAATGAAAAATCATGGTGGGGCCGAAAGATTACTTAGCATGCTTGGGAACAGATTGGCTACTCCCCTGACACCAGCCAATGGCTGGTGGTCGGTGCTCTGTGGCCCCCACCATGATGTATGTGTTTCATCCATGCCGTCCATATATTTTTACAGATAATTTTATAATATGAGACCAAAAATGAGATATATCCAAATCTCAAGTGGACCACATTATAGGAAACAGTGTTGAATGAGCGTCGACCATTAAAAACATTTTAGTAGCCATACAAGTTTTGGATCAAGCTGATTTTTATTTTTTCCCTTCATCTGGTCCCGTATGACCAAATCAACAGATTGGATGTCAAATAAACAGTACAGTGGGCCTTAGGAGGATTTTAATGGTGGATATCCAATCACTATTGTTCTCATGTGGTGTGGACCACCTGAGATTTATATTCCTCTAATTTTTGGCATAAAGCTCTAAAATAATCTTTAAAAATCGATGAACGGAATGGATGAACACCTACATCATGGTAGGGCCCACAGAGCACGACCCACCAGCCAGCCCAAAATTGGGGCGCGCGCTCAAAACAAAGCCGCGCGCGCCCAATCTCTCACTCGCTCACCCACCCTCCCTCCTCTCTCTCCTCTCTCACACACACACACACACACACCCCTGCCCTCCCTCTCCGCCCTCTCTCACTCTTCGCATCCTCTCTCTCTCTCTCGGTCCTCTCTCCACCGCGCCCTCTCTCTCTGTTTCTCTCTCTCGGTTCTCTCTCTCTCTCTCGCGCATCCACATGAGGTATCTCTCGCTCTCTCTCTCTCTCAATCTCTCTCAATCTCAATACCAATTGAAACGATTTGGGGATTTAGGGATTTGGGGATTTAGGGCCTGTTTGGCCAGGCAGATTGGATGGGATTGGATGGTATTATAGTGGATTGCACGGATTTCAAGGTAATGATAGTTGCGTCAGTGGAATGGTGCAAGATCTATGAGATTGCTATATCTGGTCTGTTTGTCACGCCCAGCCAATCCCGGGATTAAACCTTCCAATCCCTCGAACCAAACATGTCCCAGGAAATTTTGAAGGGATTAGGGTGGATTGGATGGGATTTAAAGGTAATGATGGTGATGTCAGTGGATTGTCTTAAGATCCGTGGGATTGGTATATCCTGGGATTAGGATCCCATGTTTGTTTGGCACACCTGGCCAATCCCAGGATCTATCTTCCAATCCCTTCCAATCTCATCCAATCTGCCCGGCCAAACAGGCCCTTAGGGATTAAGGTGGGCCCTACTGAGTAACTCAGTATGCAATCCGATTTCCTCTGCAGCACCACCAAGATCTATGGCCCTGTATGATCTATGGCCCCACCATGATGTATATATTTTATCTATGCCATTCATCCATTTTTATAGATCATTTTAGGGCTTTATCCCAAAAATTAGAGGGATGTAAATCAGAGAAATGGAGAAAAATCAGAGAAATGGATGAATGACATGGATAAAAATTAGAGAAATCGATGAAATGCATTCAACCTCCGTTGGTGTTAATGTAGATGGGAATATGTCTTGGCATTGTTTCCCTGAGAACAGTAACATGGCTGCAAAATATAACCAAGTAGGGAAATCCATCAACATAGCCCTGCAACACAACAATTACAGAACCAAGGATCAGGTTGATTGCTTCAACTTTCCTGGGAAAAGAGTCCTAATAGTAAACCAAACTCCAATTGGTATCACGAAATCCTCTATTGGCGGGACCATCGTAGGAAAATTAAACATATACAAAAACCAAACATTTATGATCTATGAATATAGATCTAATTTTTGCTGTATTTCTTTGTATAGATGAAGCATTACTTGCTTTCAAGAGTGCCGTCGATAATCCCCAACAATTAAGTAGTTGGGTTGGTATAGCTTTCATTTTTAAATTACCGAAATCGTCTGTTAAGTTGATATAGCTTTCATTTTAAAATTACTTCCTTGTGCATGTTTGGTATTTCAAGGAAGCCCAAATCTTATGAGATTTGAGATTCAACTGGTCTAGAATCAGCACCTGAAAGAGTTTCAATTTTTAAAAGAGCTGGATTTTTTTAAAAAGAGTTTTTTTTAACTCTTTCATTGTAAGTTTGGATTTTTAAGAACATTCAGAAACCTTTTGGGATATGAGATTTCATGATGCAAATACCTTATACTTTGGAGCGTGCATTTGGAACCAGTCAATTGGCTTGTTTTGATTTGTATGCTTTATTCAGCTCTCACCGTACAAACTAAATCTTTTATCATTCTCATTCCTCAATTTCACCAAAAGTATGGATTTTTAAGGAAAACCCACAAATTATTTTGGATTTTGTGACTAAAATCTTGAGGAACTTGCTTATTTGTCATCTTGAAATTGTTTATGCATATTGGCACCATTGTGGAGCCAATATGCCATTATAGACCAATATGGCCATAAAGGGCCCATTTGATTTTATTATTACTATTATTTTTTTTCATTTTTTCTCTTTTTCTCTCCGCCTCTTATATTCATTTTAAGCATGAGGAAGTTTATAAGCTAAGTTAAACTAGATGTAGCTTATTTTGAGGATCAAAACACAAAATAAGTGGGATTCAATGAGCTGATGTGAAGTGGACCATATTGAGACATATTGAAAGGGATATACTACTTACTTTTTTTTTTTCCATCTGTGTGTTGTTGTACTTATATATCATAGGCCCTAATCCACCAAATCATGCTTGACTTTTGGTGCTTAAATAGTGCTTACATAACAGACCTATAATTGTGTCACCAATTCATCATTACTCATGTGTAGACTTATATTCGTTATTGTATTTTGATATTAGATATGTAGAAGCCTAAATATTAAAGTTTTGCTGTTTTAGAGTCGGTTTCAGGTTAGTAATATCAGGCAGCTTGAGACGGCATTGTTTCCAAAGAATAGCTCATTAAACCATCAAATACATGTTTAAAACCAGAAAAAGAATACATTTTTCAGAGATCAATTTGGCCATGAACATCATTGGACCCATTGTAGATGGAGCATAGCTGGAAAATTGCATTGATCAGATAATTCCATCCATCCTATTGATTGCTGTCACATATTTAAATAATGATATGTTCAATGAGTGAAATCAGATGGTTAAGATCGTTCAATCAGTGCAGAGTTTAGATGGTGCTCCATCAAGAATGGGGCCCATGATTTGAATGGGTTAGATGGCCCTACATGTGGCACATGTATGGTCAAATGCCAATATAATATTGTTGACTCTAATCATCCATCAAAAAAAGAAAAAAAAATGTTGACTCTAATCATTTAGAAACCCAATCATGAATGGACATTCAGTGATTGCAATGTATGTAGTACAATATCTCTGGGAAAAAATCCAAAAAAAAAATAATAATAATCTGGAAATGTGTACATTAGTTCCAAATTTGTTAATGCTGCCAGTGCTGCTTGTTTATTGGTCAGATAAAATATGTTTATGTCTACATAACACTGCTCGTTACATTCTGTGCTTTCCCAACATTTTCACATAAAAAATCATCTGTGCTGTATCCATAGCTACATGGAGTCAGACCCTATAAAAATTACAACAGAAGGTGTAGAGCGATTTAAGAAGGAAAATTGTGATCTGATAATTGTAGACATAAGTGGATGCCACAAACAGGAAGTGGCTCTGTTTGAAGAAATGCGCCAAGTGTATGAAGCAACGGTATTCATTTTCTTATCCTAAAGGTCTATCACTCTTATTCATTTATGTTGGTTGCCAACACGCTGTCTATATCTAATTTAAGTTCCTTAATGTTGTAGAAACTAGATCTTGTTATACTCGTTATGGATAGCAGTATTGGCTAAGCAACATTTGACCAAGCTCAAGCTCCACTCTAACTAAGAGCTGAAGTTGTTCAATTCATTCATAGGACTTGAAAATCAGACAGCTGAAGATTTTTTATGTAACTTTCAGCATTTGAATTATTGACATGTTGGCAACTTTTGTTGTTTGACATGAATCATTTATGGCATGCTACTTTATATTCATCAGTTAGCACAAAAAGGTAAGCATCACTTTTTGTTAGAGTGGAGCAGATGTAATGAATACTGTTATTTTTGTTCTACTTTACATTTCTGTCTAGCTGACAACCTCCTTTACATTCTTTTTAACAGCTTAGTGGAATGAATTCCTTACTTGTAGTTGAACACTCACTTTCCATTCCCCTGATTTCTGAAGTTCCCACAATCATCCTGGGGATGGATGTATCACATGGTTCCCCAGGCCAGTCTGACATGCCGTCAATTGCGGCGGTAAGATAAGATGCATGATTTTTCTTTTCAATTGTTAGTCATAGAGTGACAGTACTTGTTTCAATTTTCTTAGATGGATGATGAATGTATTTGCGAATGTAAATGAAAATAAAGAACTTATAATATATATATATATATATATATATATATATATCTATATATATATATATGTTATCAATGGAGGATACCTTGTTTAGGGGGACATGAAATTTTTGTAGCTTATGGTATGGTGCCCCAATATTGGTTGTATGTTACTAGTATGTAGTAGATAATACTAGGTTCAATAGTAGATAATACTAGAGAATACCTAAACCCGATCTCCCGAAACTGAACCCGATTCCTAAACCTAGACCTAAACCTATAACCTTAACCTAACTTGACCTAAACTATCCTAAACCTAAAACCTAAACCTAAACCTAAACTAATAACCTAAACCCTAACCCAAACCTAAACCTAAACCTAAAACCTACACTTATAATCTTAAATAACCTAAACCTATTCTCAATCCAAAACCTATACTAATAACCTAAACCTGAACCTTAACCTATAACCCAGACCCATACTTCTAACCAAAACTAAACCCGACCCGAACCCGATTTCCTATATCTAAACCTACACCTATTCTCAATTCCCTAAACCTTAACCTATAACCTAACCTAAACCTAAACCTATAACCTTAACCTAAACTTAAAACCTAACCTAACATTAACCTAAACCTAAACCTAAACTTAAACCTCTAGAACCAAAACCTAAACCTAACCTATAACCTAACTTATAACCTTAACCTAAACCTATTCTCAAACCTAAAACCTATAACTTATAACCTAAACCTAAAACCTTACCTATAACCTTAACCTATACTTATAACCTAAACCTAAACTCATAACCTTAACCTAAACCTATTCTCAAATCCCAAAACCTATACTTAAACCTAAACCTAAACCTTAACCTATAACCTAAACCTATACTTATAACCTTAACTTAAACCTTCTAACCTTCTAACCTTAACCTAAACCTATTCTCAAATCCCAAAACCTAAACTTATAAACTTAAACCTAAACCTAACCTATAACCTAAAACTCAATTCCCTAAACCTTAACCTACAACCTATAACCTATAACCTATAACCAATCCCGACCCCAAACCTAAACCTAAACCTAAACCTAAACTTGAAAACCCAAACCTAAACCGATCCCGAACCCGAACCGATTTCTATAAACCTAAACCTTAGCCTATTTCAATTCCCTAAACTTATAGCTTATAACCTAAACCTTAACCTAAACCTAAACCTATAACTTAACCTAACCTATAACCTAAACTTATAACCTAAATCCGAAACCTTAACCTAAACCTAAAACCTAAACCTAACCTAAAACCTAAATGTATTCTCAAATCCCCAAACCTAAACCTACACCTAATCTTAATCTCAACTCCCTAACCTAAACCTAAACTTAAACTTGAAACCCAAACCTCAACTGCCTAACTTAAACCTAAACCTAAACTTGAAAACCCAAACCTAAACCCGAACCCGATTTCCTAAAACCTAAACCTTAACCTATTCTCAATTCCTAAACTATAGCTTATAACCTAAACCTAAAACCTAAAACCTAAATGTATTCTTAAATCCCTAAACCTAATCCTACACCTAATCATAATCTCAACTCCCTAACCTAAACCTCAACCTAAACTTGAAACCCAAACCTAAACCCGATCCCGGACACGAACCCGATTTCCTAAACCTAAACCTTAACCTATTCTCAATTCCCTAAACCTATAGCTAATAACCTAAACCTAAACCTAAACCTAAAACTATAACCTATACCTAAACCTAACCTAAAACCTAAAACCTAAATTTATTCTCAAATCCCTAAACCTAACCTAACCTAATCCTAATCTCAACTCCCTAACCTAAACTTAACCTTAACTTGAAACCCAAACCTAAACCCGATCCCAAACCCAAACCCGATTTCCTAAACCTAAACCTTAACATAACCTATTCTTAATTCCCTAAAGCTATAACCTATATACTATAACTTAAACCTAAACCTAAACCTAAACCTAAACCAAAACCTATAACCTAAACCTTAACCTATAACCTATAACCTAAACTTATAACCTATTACCTAACCTTAACCTAAACCTAAAACCTAAACCTATAACCTAAAACCTAAACCTAAAACCTAAATGTATTCTCAAATCCCTAAACCTAGTCCTATACCTAATCCTAATCTCAACTCCCTAACCTAAACCTAAACCTAAACTTGAAAACCCAAAGCTAAACCCGATCCCGAACCCAAACCCGATTGCTGTAATAATGTAGCACCAATCACATGGCAACAAACAAGAATGTATCCCTTTTTACACATACCCCTTTTTACAAAGCTTTAAGTTTTGTTGTTGTTTCTATTAACTTGAATTGAAACACTTTTTTTCATTATTTGCTTGCATTAGTTTTATTTTAATGATCTGTTCTATTTTTAAAAAGTGCCCACTTTTTTGGAAGAAGTTTCTGCAATTCTTCATGATTCTGAATTATAACGTTTTGTTAGTTGAATATTTTTTTATTAGATGAAAGACGCAAAAAGAAAATTGTTGCTGATTTTTTCCTTTTTTTATTTATGATGTTAAACTTATATGTATTTATACGTGGACGAATGTAATGTGGATAAGATTGTTTGTGTTTGGATGGATGTAGTTTATTTTTGGATGAATGTAGTTTTTGTTTGGATGGATTTAAGTAGTTTGGGTTTAGATGGATGTGAATGTGAATATGATGAAATATATTATATAACAGGTGTATATCAGGAAGAATACAATGAAATATATTGTAATAGGTGTATATTGACCGTCTCAAATTTGATAATGTCCCTTTAAGAGGCAGAAGAGACGGTTGATAGCAGTCCTTTTAAAGGATGGCCCATGACCATCCTTTGAAGGCTCATAAGAGACGGTCCATAGCAGTCCTTTTTAAGGACGGTCCATGACCGTCCTTTAAAAGGACGGTCTATGACACCATCCCTTGAAGGTTCATAAGAGACGGTCCATAAGTCTTTTTTAAGGACTGTCCATGACCGTCCTTTTAAAGGACGGTCCATGGCCTTCGTTTGATGGCTCATAAGAGACGGTCTTTAAGGACGGTCCATGACCGTCCTTTTTAGTCAATAAGAATGACGGTTTTGACCGTCCTTTAAGTAATAAGACATGTCAAAATTTGACGGCCCATGCGACGGTCCATGACCGTCTTTTTGTTATTTTGGGACGGTTTTGGACCGTCCTTTTTTTCACTGTTTTTGGCGTAGTGGCCTCGGCAGGATTCGGGTTTCTTCGGCGTCTGCATACTTGTCTGACCGAGACATGAATTTGGCTAGAGTAGCGGGCGGGTTCTTGTCGAGAGATGCAAGAAACGATTTGTCTCGGACACCTTGCATAATTGAATTGAGAGTTCTCTCGTTCGAGTGTTTCCGGACTTGGAGCGATTCAAAATTGAAGCACTTGATATAATCCTTAAGAAGTTCTCCCTCTTTTTGGATTATATTGTTCAGATGCACAAATGACTTCAATTTTTTCTTCCCGCCAATGAAATTGGTGAGGAAAGCGTCACTGAGTTCGGTGAAGGAGCTGATCAACTTTGGTTTTAACTGTTTGAACCAAACGCGCTATGTCGGCTAAGGTGAGAGAAAAAGTCTGACACATCACAACGTCGAGCCGACATGCAGTTCCATGTAAGTCCGAAGGACTCAACGTGCTCGGTTAGATCGTTTTGCCAATAAAGGGCGGGATTTAGGGAAGGCGGGAATTGCTCCGATAACTAAGCTTTCAAAATTTCCTCCGTGAATGGGGACGCCTTTGCTTAAGATCCCGTTGGATTGGTGTAAAGGGTTTGCTTCATATCAGCGATCTCTTCCTGCACTTCCCTCTAGAAATTGTGAAGATCATCTTTCCATGGTTTGTCACTATCAGTAGTACCCTCAATCGGAGGCCTACTGCGCCTTCTCCGATCTATTTCGTGTCGAAGATCGGTGGCAGGTAGCGAGGCGGTCATAGAATGAGCAGGTGCAAGCTCGGTTGAACCAAGGTGCTGACTTTGCTGCTGAGGGACGGATCGCGGAGCAACAGGCTGAGGGTCGGTGAATTGTTGTGGAGCATTTGTCTGATCGCCACCATGCTGAGACGGAACTTGCTGGCGATGGATCTGTTCCAGTATTTGCTTCATGAAATTTATATCGGTCCTGAGATCTTGAACCTCCTTGTCTAATCGTCCATTGCCACGATTTCGTTGTGTGTGTCTGGTTGAAACAAAGGTTGCCTAACGGGCCGCATAATCTTATTGATTATCATGTTAGTTATGGGCTGCTTGGACATGAGCTCCATTTGTACCAGGGGGGCCTTTGGTCGTCGGTGGTCCGGTGACTAAGACCTCACTGGGCTCATTCTAGACGGTTCTCCTTATTCTTGCCATTAGATAGTGCTCTGTACTTGGAGAGAACGACTTTTCGTATAGAATTCCCACAGACGGTGCCAAACTGTTGATGTTGTTTGGCTTGCCTCTTCTATGACCTTGGAATTTGGACACATGTAAGAAGGAAATGGTCCCTGGTCTTGCCAGGGGACCCTCCAATGCTAAAGTCAGAATCTATGTCTCTTTTGAAAGGTTTTAAGGGCGAGAGTTTTTGCATACCTTTTACCATGTATGTCTCTGAATTTATAATGGCGTCATGCCCCATGGGGCTTCCTCATTTTTTGGGATAAATCCCGTAAGAACAGATCTCAATCTTTGAGGATCCGTAATCCATGCTGCCTTTAGATTCTCAGAGTTTATCATCTTATCTTCTGAAGATCTCGAGTAGAATCTAGAGTTTTATTAGGCAACTTCCGAATATGGAGCGTTTGTAGCTCGGTCGGCGCTTATCTCTCCGACATTGTTGTGCTGAGATAAACTTTAAGGCTGAATCTCTGCTTACTTTATTGGCCGACTCAACTCTTGAGTTGGACTAAAGTTCGGGCAGCTCTAGGGCCGACTGATCTTATCCTGTTGGTTTAGGCTTTCCTCTGAGAGGCTTCAATCGGGCCTTGAGGTGCACTTCTTTTGAGGTTTCTCTTTATGGCTCGGGACGCTCAAGCTACGGCCAGGTCAGGGACCTCATGGTCCGAGCTATGTCTCTCCATCTAGCGTCTTTATGGATTTGGGCTCTATCCGGACTCGGCATCCAACAAGTCCGAGCCATTGCTTCACTACTCTTCCACTCTTCTGGCCGACTTGAGGGCTTGTCATATTGTTTTCCCCAACAATGTGTTTTATATCCAGGCAGTCCATACATTTTTTCAGCCCATTTTAGGACTAAGTCTAGGATATTAAGCGAATCTAAATCTCAGGTAGACCACGCTGCAGGAAATAATAATGATTAAACACCTATCATTAAAAAC
This sequence comes from Magnolia officinalis, assembly GCA_021015155.1. NCBI lineage: Eukaryota > Viridiplantae > Streptophyta > Magnoliopsida > Magnoliales > Magnoliaceae > Magnolia > Magnolia officinalis. The sequence goes on from JAJHSJ010000017.1 coordinate 18,440,407, forward strand.
TTCTGAAGGCCCACCATAAGCATATCCATAATGTTTATTTACCATCCAACCTGTTTAAAACGTTAACTATGGGATGAAGGGAAAATACAAAGATCAGCTTGATCCAAAACTATTGTGTCTGTATATCATGTCTATGTTTCTCAGATAGAAAGGTAAATGGACCAGTATGAATTGGATTGTGGGAAAGTAAATAGACCAATGATAACTAGAATACAAGATACTTGTGAGAAAGTAAAGGGGTTAGTCTACACTAGAATACAGGATCCAAGTGGAAAAATAAACTAGTATAGCTAGCTAGTTAGTAGATTAGTAGGTTACAATGGGACCAATAAAGACCAGAAAGGAATCTCTATAAATAATAAAAAAAAAAAACTGTAAAGCTTGTGTTTCGAGTTGTCCCTTAGCTAGTGGCTTGTAATTCCCAATGGAGAGTCATCATATGTGAACACTGCCTTGTGCGCACACACTTTCGGTGCAAGCCCAGGATTTGAATGGTTTGTTTGGCTTACTTTTGTTTACTTGGTTATGAAATACTTTCCGAGATAAGTAGACTGAGACTTCTAGTATGTTTAAGTGTTTTGAAGTCGTCACTAGTCAAAATGAGGCCTCGAAATCCCCATTAGCTAAAGCCTGTAAAATTGCCTAAAGTCGAGAATTTCAAAGAATTTCCTACTTGAATAACTCATGTTTGGTTCTGCACCATGGATTTGGGTATGAGCATCGTTTCCGAAAAAGGAAGGGATTAGGCACCCTTTTTTGCTAGTGCAATGCACGGACTACTTTACGGATTGTAATTTTTATGAGAATTTAGGGAAACGTTTAATACAACGTGATTAAACTGTATTACGTTAGGCTGCGAGGCTCGGGTGGTGAAATAAAGAAAAAGCCAAGCATTAACAAAATAAGGAATGTGCATAATGTTAAGCCATTGTGCAGGCTTTTTTAGGGCTCATGAAGGCGAAATACTAAGGAAATGAAAGCAAGACAAATGGTATTGTTGGTGGTGTGTAAGGTATGTGCAGAGTGGAATACAGCTCGACTTAAGAAGTAGTGAGAGAGAAAAGAGGAAATCAGTCATCCTTTTTGATAAAATGGATGGTCGGATGTCCCATATCCCGACCCTATTTGTTGACTTCGGCGTTACTTCAGCTTTTGACTTCTCAATTGAAATAATGGTAGCAAGAATTGCTTTTTAGAGATGGTGAAGATTCTTAAAGATGACAGAGAGTGTTTTTGGCTCAGAATGGTTGAATAGAAAAGGAAAAGGAGAGTGAACCGCAGAACGGACGGATCGCTGCACTATAATTTTCCTTCTTCCAATTGTTCCACCATCTCTGGGCTTACTCAATTCCTTCTTTATCACCCTATATGATCGCTCTATATGATTACCCCACCCCTCCTTTCATTTGCAAAGGGCCCTTAATAGGCGATGGGATCGAATCGGCTGCCCATTTTGGCGAATCAATGCTAGAGATATGGTCTACCGGGCATTGCGATTAGCCCAGTACATCAAAGACCTGGAGTCAGTCATGCGCTGGCCAGTTCTAAGTGAAACCAGTTAGCTCATGATTGGTTCCGTGTGGAGTTCATTCTTGTCGGTTCAACTCCTAGAACTAGCCTTGCGGCGATGGTTTTACCAATCCAAGTGTTGTGATGAGCGGAATTAAGAAATTCCACACTGTGCCACAAGTGGTACTTGCGTCATGCATAGCTTAGGCTAGCCCTCCATGTTCCCTTGCAACTGTTGATTTGAGCCGATGGGTGTGTATGGGGTGCACCTTATGTTGTATGGGTTCCTCGATCATGACCTGATTGAAGTCAAGAAGGTAAGGGTTGAGTGTTTATAATTTCTTTTTCCCTTTTTCTCCCTTGCAACGGGGTGTGTAAGTTGCTTCTCTTATTCTTCTTTTTTCTTAAGGGTTCACCCTGCTTGTTGTATCTTTTTCCTTAAGGGTTCACCCTGCTTAAGGGTTCACCCTGCTTGTTGTATCTTTCAGTATTTTTTCCTAAGTTAGTAATAAAAGAGTATTCCTCAATTGCTTCAATTTTTCTTTTTCTTTTTCTTTTTTTTATAAAAAAAATAAAAAATAAAAAAAAACTTTTAGCAACTAACCCGGCCTTAAACTTGTTGATGAGTCCATTTTGTTTGGTTTATAGCTTTTATTTAAAATATCCATTTGCATCCTACTAGCTTATTTTTAGGTGGAAGGTCTATAAATTTTCAAATGTTGTTTAATATAACAGACTCTGGATCATCATTAATGGTTTCTTCCCAAAAGATTACATCAAGAGAGTTAAGTACCCATAAAATAAGAAAGATGGTAATCTTCAAATAAAAAGTGTAGACACCATCTCCTGGGTTTTTCTTTTATAACTCCTTACTTATCCTGTGACCTAAATCTTCTTCATTTCTCTTATTTATGCCTATACTAGTTAATGCAAGTTTGTTCCACTAACTTCTTTTATTTCAATGGACCTAGATTTCATAAGGAAAACTTAAAAAAAAAAAAAAAAAAAAAAAAAAAAAAAAAAAAAAAAAAAAAAAACTTGCTCTCTAACTTCTATTATTATGTTTGGATCTAGAATATTATCTTAATTCTTAAGACTGGAACCTATTTTTTGCACTATTTTTTCATATATTATACACACAGTTAGTCACTTTATAATCCAATTTTCTTTTCTTAGTTTTAAGTAACTCTGCTTTAGTAAGACATTCCCACACTTTAAAATATTTATAACTGGTATTGTGGTTTTTCTAGAGTTCATACGGTCTCTTTCTAATTACCTTATGAGGTATCATATTTTTAATAATAGGCAAATAGAATTGCTTTTCCCAACATATTATAGAGTAAGCCAAAACTATTTAACATAGCATTCATCATTTCTTTCAGTGTTTTATTCTTACGTTCAGCTATTCCATTTTGTTTTAATGCGTAGGGAGTAGTAATTTCATGAACTATCTCATTCTTTTAACAAAACTTTTAAAATTGAGAAGATTCATACATCATCTATCTATTTTAAGTCTTCTAATTTTCTTACTAAGTTGGTTTTCAATTTTGGTTCTCTACTTAGTGAAGGCTTCTAAGGCTTCATTTTTATTTCTTAGTAGGTATACTCTAATATATCTAAAATAATCATATACAAACATTACATAATACCCTTTACACCTCTAGACATGTGATTTTTAAAATCACCTAATTCACTATGTATTAATTCTAATAATTCAAAAATCTTGTTTACTAGTTGAAGTTTTTTTCAAGTAAACTTAGATTTTATGCATGTTTCATATTTATTGAATTCTTCACTTGAAAAGTTGGGTAATAAATCTAGTATTTTCAACGAAGCTATTTAACATGACCAAACTATATATATCATAGATAAAGTGACTCGACAATATAAACAGAACTGGACGACTTCTTATTATTATCATAGGATACATATACAATGAATAACCCATCAATATAGTATCCATTCCCAACAAAAGTCTCATTCTTTGTCATTACAAGCTTGTCTAAATCAAATACTAATTTAGTCCTAGATTTATTGAAGAGCAAAATAGAGACCAAATTTCTTCTTATGTTAGTTACATATAAGACATCATTAAGCATTAGAGTCTTTTCCAATGTGAGCTTCAAAGTTTTTTTTTTCAACAACTGAAGAGGTTCGAGCATTTTTCATGAAAACTTATTCATCATCCCCTATCACTAGGGGGTGTACATGAACCGAGCTAGCTCAGTTAGCTCACTCGACTCAACTTGAAAAAGCTCAGTTCGAAGCTGAGTTCGAGCTGATTTTTTTAGCTTGAAAATGAGTTCGAGCCGAGTTCGAGTAAGCCCCAGCTCGACTCGACTCGATCGAATCCAGCTCGAATCAAACTCGGATCGAACCAGTTTAGTGACTCGGTTACTTTGCCATTGATGTTGCTCACCAACTGTTTGATAAAATGACTCAACGAGGTATGTACATTAAACAAATACCTTTCTTCTCCTTTTTTTTTTTTGGTTTTTATGTTACTTAGAAGGTGTTTGATAAAACAATTGTAAAATCATTGCCTCTGTTTGAAAAACAATGAGTTTTTGAAGTTGCAGTTCAAGTGTTTGTGGAAATGCCTCAATGGTGTACTCGACTCGATCTTGGCTCGAACTTGACTCGAGCTGGCCCGAGCTGCTGACCAAACTAAGTCGAGCTGGCCAGTCAGGCTCGAGGGCCAAGCCGAGTCGAGTTCGAGCTGAGGTCGGCCAGTGTTTGAGCCGGGTCGAGCTGAGGCCATCTCGACTCGGTTCCACTCGATGTACACCGCTACCTATCACTTGAGAATAGAGGGTAAACATGCTTCAATCCTTGCATACATGTTGAGTTGTCCCGATGTCTAACAACCACCCCGTGTTGTTTATAAGAAAGATTATGTTAGAAAGATTAAAACATAACAACCACTACCATGTCTGACTCTTTTTCAGTCTTAATGAGATTTACTTGTGGCTTAGTATTATTTTTCTTAAGCCTACATTTACCAATATGATGCCCTAACTTACCACAATTGTAGCAGTTTTCTTTTCTCTCAAGCTAATTTTTATTTTCTTTTTTAAATCGTCGACTTTGTGGAATAGCAGGGGGGAACTGGTTGATATTGTTGGAGGCAAAACGACTTGTTGTTGAATTTAAGGATAGGGGTGCTGATAGAATTGTTGTTGCTGCATTGGTTGCGGGGGAAAAGGTTTCGTCTCTAATAACTATAGTTGATCCGTTTCATTTGCTATCATCTTCTGTCTCACCCACTTAGGAGAAGGAATATAAACCATCCGAGCTTAGGTTATGGAAAAAGGAACCGAGAAGGAGGTATTAGCAACAACTACACTCATTAGCATGGTGTATAGGGTTATTACAATTGTAACAATTCCTCTTATTTGTCTGATTATATTTCACTATATTTTCCTTTGAGGCTAGCTCATTTACATTTTCATTTTAATCTTCATTTCTATTAGCCTTCTCGATTATAATGTGCGTGATTATACTTTCTATAGAGACATTATTTTCTTATATTTCATATAGTTCTTATATTCTTTCCATGAGGGCGGTAACTTTTCTTTTAGAGAGCTTGCTAGAAACACCCTCATCTAATTTCATTCTCTCAATCGATAATTCATGTACTACAATTTGATATCATAAATTTGGTTAGTGACAAGTTTATCATCTATGATCATATAATAAGGAAATAACCGATGGCATGTTTATTAGCCCTTATATCTTCCAAAACATACTTCTTTTGTAAAGCAGTCTAAATATCTGTTGAAGATTCATAAGAAATGTAGATATCATACAATTCATTGAATAGGATATTTAGAATATAATTCTTGCAATTATTAACATCTCCAATTTCATATTTATTTACTAGATGAACCATAAATGATTTAGACAATATGTAAAATACCTTTAGGGTATCCAGTACAAAACATAGCTTTTGTTTTCACCATTTAAAGTGTTTTCCAGAAAATGATTTGATTTTGGACAACTCAATAGTAGCATTTACGGTAATGGTGGCCATAGTCTAATTTGTTACCAACACAATTTTCAATTCCAAGACTATTGGAATTTATTGAAAATACTTCAGACTATGTAAAAAAATAAAAAATAAAAAATAAAAAAATAAAAGAGAATTAAAAGAAAACTTATTACGTTGTTGGGTCAAGGAGTGATATGAATCACTCAGCTTGAAATCAAATTTTCCCTTCTTGGACCACGTCCCAAGTAAAACAAGATTATCTAGGCAATCAACCTCCAAAATACAATGAATACAACCCAATTCGAGCGGTGCACAATGTGAGTGTGCGCGAGTACACTCATAATACACCACGAGCTGATGTACACCTAAAATCACAATCACACTCACACCCGCACCCGCACCAAGCCCAAGCCTAAGCACAAGACCATGCCCATGCCTTGCCCGGCCTGGCAAGGTGCATATGCACATGCACATTCATGTGACTCGGCCAGGGCTTAACATGGCTTGGCTTGATATGCACATGCTACAAAGAAACGATCCAACACAAACCCCAAGTCTTTCCAAATGCCCAAGCCTTCGACACAACTTTCACACCCCAAATTTGAAACCCAAGTACAGTAACTCAAATCCCGAGAGTTCCAGGGTGTGAAATAATTTGTATACATTCTTACATCCACATTAGCATTCAAATCACATTCACCCAAACCAAACCATAATTAAAACGTCTAAATCATGATAATTTAAATTTTAACTCTGAAATTTAAATCCATAAAACTAGATCCTAATGTTCACTACTTCTACTAAGAGTATATTACAATGCATTTAAAATAAAAGGAATGTCTATAGATAAAATGAAGAAAATTAATGTCCAAGTATTCCTCCTCCTCTAGACCTTCTTCATCCTGAAAACTGACAGGGTTGTTGATTTGGTGAGCTAGAGGCCTGGTGAGATCATTTCCATCATAAGTTTGATATAGAATAGAGAATGGAAAGAAAAACACAGAGTTAATAAGATAAATTGTCAAGACAAATATACATAATGAAAGTGGCTCAAGACAAGGATTAAAGATGTCATCAATTTAAAATAGACAGTAGAGACTGGGTAATCATATAACAAAATGTAATTCTATGATACAATAATAACAAGAAGCATATAATGTCATGATGCATGAGATATTTAATGCATGCAATGCAAGTCATCATGGGTAAAATCTAATAGGAAACCTTCTCTCAATAATCCTTTCAAAAAATCATCCTTTCCATGAAGATCAAGAGAACCCCCTCTCGATAATCCCCACAAATTATCACCCTTATCATAAAGGCTAAGGGATTCCCTACTTGATAATCCCCCTTTATCATCATCTATTTAAATTCAATGTGTTCTATGAATAAGTAAGCAACACAAGTATCAAGCATTCCCAAGCAAACAGATTTATGCATTCGTGTTCATGATTCATGCAAACACAAGATTTAACAATGCAATATAAATTCACAATAGAGAATATATTCATAATACAATAACTACATAGGGTATGAATGCAAAGGATTTTGTAACACCCCGAAAATCGGCACCCAAGTACAAATTCCCCGATCCCGAGTTCCTAGGTGTTAACCAAATGAAAACGCACGTGTGACCTCATTCAAATTCATATTCATTTCACACAGATAATCAGAGTAGCGCAATTCAAATTAGCGGATCCAAATCGCTGTAGAGATAAAGAAAGATTAAGAATAATAGGGCTAACAGTCAAAAATACAATTTCGTTAGTGATGATCGCCCAAAATGGGGATTATACAAGCCACAATATACAACGTACCCAAGACGGTTAAAGTGTAAAGATTTCAGTTTATGCTCAATTCTTCAAAACATTATGGCAGTGGCACAACCCGATATAAGCCTACCTGTCTGAGGTCTTACTAGTACCTGCATCAATGATATGCCTGATTGGTGTTTTAAATACCGTCCTAGGTGGGAGTGAGTAGCTAACTCAGTGGTTCCATTAGTTCTAAGTTACACATATTATCAACCCAATCAGTGCAGTTAATAATAAATAGCCAATCAATCATTTTCTGAATACTCTTTTTAAATGCACATTTGAGATTATAAAATGATGCATGCTCTTTTCAAACAACACTCCCTCAAGCGACTCCATCTATACGTTCGCATATGACCAACACTCCCTCAATGCGACCTCGACTGCCGAGTTGCCAACCTAAACTAATACGATGAATGTTCATGTTAGCCGAGTAATTATTAAGTTCCATTCATCCAGCATATTGGGGAAGCTAGGGTACCCTCATTTTATCGTGGTCTCAACTGAATCACTAGGCTCGGGGCGGCTGAAGCGGCTCCTTACCTATGTCCCTTGATCCGTATTCAGGTTTACCACCCAGACGATAACTCCCCAACCAATGTGAGGCTAACACTGGCCCGACCGATCACTAAGGACCCAGATGACACAGTCCGAACGCACAGGGTTAAGTGGCCCATCGACTGGTGGGTTTTCTACCTAGGCTAAGTTTTTATTATACTAGCCCTATGGGAGAGTATTTCTAACCTCTAGGGCCTATTATGAGGTGCACATGTCGATATACACCATAGGATAGTTAGCCTTAATGATGATCTTCATAAGGATATGATTGGCCGGCCATTTGGATACATCAATCAATGGATATGATAAGAAGTCAATTTAGCAGTCACTGATGGTCGATTGGGGTTGTGGCTATACGGATATGAGCAGGAAAATATCATTAACTCATGCCGCGAGTTTAGTTGTAATTTAACGGTCGAAAAGCCACAACTTCACGAAAGAGTGGAAGGTCTATTTCACTTAAGTTTCAGATTTCGGCCTAGGGGATTTACGCGTTTCAAGCACTCGGCCTCTGGTGCAAGTTATGCAGTTTTGGGTACTCTCTTGATTCTTCACCCGCATGGACGTCAAGTTCAGCGAGACAGACATTATTCTATAATTTTGGGTTTAGTGGGCTAGAAACGAGCGGTCTAGAGGTTGTTCAAAAATCGGGGCATTTCTAGAATGAATTAGGTATCAAGACTTCTTGTGCACCATTATTAGGGTTTAAATTAACTACGTTCATAGTGTGGCCTATTTATAATTAGTAAAAATGGCGATTCGGTCTTAATAATCCCTAAACTGTTGGTTTTTAGGCTAAAGGAGTAACTGGATTGATTTAGTTTATTAATAAAGATCTGACCCATAATCGTCTCAGCTTTAGGTAAGTCTTTATTTGGTTATAGTTATCTTAATTAGTCAGTGATAGGTTGGCTAGATTTGGGCCCTATGTAAACAAATCATGGGGCTAAATTCAATGTTTAAGTGATCGTTCAGATTTGTTGGTTTTCTATGGTTGATCAATCTTATTTGTACTGTTCTTTATCGGTACCAGCTGCGTATAGGCTCACTTCCAGCGTCAAGGGTCAGTAGGTGACGACGTGGGCTATTATATATAATAAAATTTTTTTTAAGGATTTTTGACAAATCCAAAATAGCAAAAAATCTAGGATGTTACAGATTTGGGAACATATAATGTTGTAATTTGAGATTTAGAGGAATACAATGAAGAGTTATAATTAATGAGTCATAAACGTAAAAGAATACCTCAATTCTTAGAACTTAAAGGATTCGTAATTGATGAGAAAGAAGACAATGGTTATTCCCATTAATATAGGTATATGTTTAAATGCGACAAGTGGTAAAATCAAGATAAGATGCTAAACCCCGATACAAGAGGGCAATTTCTAGGGTTGTACACGAGCAGAGTTAGCTCGGTTAGCTCGCTTGACTCGACTCGAAAAAGCTCGATTCGACTACGTTCGAAACAGAGTTCGAGCTTATTTTTTTAGCTCGAAAAAATGTCGAACCGAATTCAAGCTTGGCCGAGCTCAACTCGACTTTGGATCAAACCCAGCTCGAATTGGACTTGGATCAAACTAGTTCGATGACTCGGTTACTTTGATATTGATGTTGCTCACCAACTATTTGATGAAATAACCCAACCAAGTGTTGGCTGGTGGCAAGGAAGGTATGTATGTGAAACAAATACTCCTTTTTCTTGATTTTGATGTTGCTTATGAGGTGTTTGATGAAATACCTATAAAAACTGCTGCTACTGTTTTATAAACAGTGAGAATTTAAGATGCAGTCCATGTGTTTGTGAAAATGCCGCAGAAGCGAACTCAGCTCGATCTTGGCTCGAACTGGCCCGAGCTACTAAACGAACCGAGCCGAGCCAGCCAGTCAGCTCGAGGACCGAGCCGAACCAAGTTTGAGCTGGGGTTGGCAAGTGGTCGAACCGAGTCGAGCTGTGCCAAGCTCGACTACCTCTAGCAATTTCTACTAAGTAGAGAGCTACTAGGAATACACACGATGCTTAATTGGGGAATAAGGAGGATCCCATACCAAGGATAACGAAATTACAACGAAAGGGAGAATTAGGAAAAATTATAAAATGAGGAAGACCTTAAATCAAAATCTAAAGAATGATCAAACAAGTAGGAGATCACTAACTTTTTTACAACTGATCAGCTAACCCAAAAACCCAAACCTAGCCCGAAATCACTGGAATTGAGCTCGACTTGACTGACTCAGTGGCAACTCAGAGTTGAACTCAATGTAGAACTGGGCACTGCTTCTCCAATAGATCCACTCTTGCCAGGGTATTTTCAACTTATATCAGACCTGAATAAGGCCCACACCAATCCAACTCGGCAGCCAACTAGTTAACTCCGTTGAGTCGACTCGGCTTTCTTTTCTCTCACTTTCTCTTCTTCTTCTTCTTCTTGCTTCTATTCTCTTTCTTTTTATCTTCTTCTCTTCTCTCTCTCTTTCTTTTCTTCTTCCTAAACCATACCCAACAATGAACTCAACCTAGTCAACTCGACTTAGTGAGTCGACTCTGAGTTGAACTGATTCTCTCTCTCACTTAATCCCTTTGGTTCTTTCTTTCATTACTCTAACTATTTTACTGTGGGTATTACTTATGGTATTAGGATTATTTTTCTAATTCCTTTTCATCTCGAAGGTTCCTACACATTAGCGTCGAGTCAATGCAAAAACTGAGTAGCGTATGCAAAATTGGTTTTGATTTCTTGAGTTTCATTTGGATATTGAGCACCGCACACATTGAGGTTTGTCAATCTAATTTTCATGATTAAAGGCTGATCTTATGGCCCATCTAATGGACGACAAAGATCTCAGATCGAAGTTGTGGCGAAGAACATGCGATTCTGATCTCAATTCATGGAAGAATGGCACTTTAATGGCAAATTTTGAACCGCTGTGTATTTCTTTGAACCTGACACTTATGAATGGTCTAGATTCATTCTACAAAACTCTTGAAAAGCAAAAAATCGAAGGATCACATATGTTAAACTAGTGGGTTCGTAGGTGTATATGGTTTTGGTCATTTTCTACGAATTTTTGCAAATAGTTAAGAAATTTGGATAGATTATGTTGTGATTGGATCTCTTGGATTCCACTAAGATTTGAGAATCCCTCTAGTGAGCTTTAGATGGTCTAGATTGATTTAGAAATATAGTTTCTAATTTTTAGTTCATAGATAATCAGTGGGGAAGATTCGACATGGATTCACTATTTTGATTCCTCTAGACGCCCAGTATGATTCTTGGCATGGCAAAAGGATTTAAAACTGATGAGGATCATATGGCCCACCTAATGATCGAATTAGATCTACTATTGATGATTAGATCAAATCCTTTAACAATTTTTTTTTACTAAGGAAGTAGAGTCGTCGTCAATGGAAAATTCGAATTTGGCCTATTTTCTTTGTTAAGATCACATAGAATGGTCTATATCCATCCTACGAAGCTTGTAAATGCACATTTTTAAGATTTTAGGTTGTTCACTTGGGTTTGAGTTTGAAGAAAATGACTTCCTATGGCAAAAAATTCCGGTGTCAGTTGCGCTTGAGTGCCTTCTTTATTTCTTTGTGTGAAAAAGTATAGGAATGGATGGTGGAGATAATTTTATGTCGAAGGTTTTGGATTTTGAAAATCTGAAGTCATTAGATGTGAATCCAAGTAGTGTTTTAGTTGCAACCCGATCGACTCTTGACAACAGTATGTGGTCATTCATCCAAGTCTAACACGATAGGCATGGACGGCTAGGATTATAACTTTTGATAGACATGATTGAATAGCTGGGACATCTCTCTTGAATTCGCATGAAGTTTGGATTCTTTCCAATCCGAAGGGAATCAAGGAAACCTCATTCGAACGTGGTTTTCGTGTGTGAGGGGAAATAGTGCTATTTTGGTTCGTGTACAACCATACACACGTGTAACGACCCGCATACTTGATCGTATCGACTTGAGTGAATACACAGGTGTTACCACTAAAAAACTGTACTAATTGGATTAAAATGCACTTAGGATGTTAATAATACACCTTAGAGCCTTAATATTGTGTCTAAGCATGTGATCTATAAACCAAGCGTTGAGGTCTATGAAATTTTATTTTTCTAAATTGCCCTAAATGTGATCAAAATGTTTAAACAAACTCTAGATTGTTCGTTAGTGGGCCATGATCGTGGCGTTATGGAAACATGTTCTCCTTGGTTGGCTTGGAATCCTATATGGATTGGATGTTTGGGATCATCCGTCGAATTGTTCAACTTAGACCCGAAGGTGGGCACATGAGTTGGGGCGAAGCCCTCTCACTTTTCAGGAATCTCTATATAAAGGATTTCTTGTGCTAGGTTAGAGAAAAACCTAAATTTTAGGGTTTTATTTGTGCTTTGAAGGGATTTTTGATGGGATTCTCCCAATTAGTTATTGTTCCCTCTGTACGATCGACGTTTATCGTAAATTAGAGGTAGATCATCATCCTACTCCATATATTAGGAGCCGAATTAGGATTTACTGATCTTAATTAGGTCTTCTTTGAAATTCGTGTAGGGAAATTAGGATAATCTTGAATCTCAAACCCTAGGTGCCTTTAGTACGTGAAATTGTATTTAAGGTGATGGCTATTACCTTAAGTTAACCTTTATCAGCCCTTGTCGATTCCAAGTGAATTATTGGGTTTTTCTTAGAATTATCTGTGTTTAAATGTGAGGATTACTCTATAATTATGATTCATGTGCTAATTGTTGGTAAGATAATGACATGCTTGATTATTTGTATAAATTTATGGTCGTAGGATTCATCTAGTCTTGATATGTTTTGAATTCATGAAATTATTGGTTTCCTATACCAAGTTTGGTTATATGCCAAGTAATGATTTTGATATTAAAGCAATATGTTATGCTGATAATCATGTTCATGATATTATATATGTATATTGCATTGGATTAATCTCTGAGAATCGTTGAATAGTGGACTGCCTGCCGGGGTTGATCATTACACATTACCTCGATCGATTGAGGCGAAACGTAGCTGGCCAACACTAGCTAGGTCCACTAGGATGTTTTACACCCAAGATTGGTCTTGTCGAAGTTCCCTTGATCCACCGGATTAGTTAAATTTCGGAGTTAATCATCGATTATATTTGATTATTACCGAACATCTTATTGAATCTAGGGTACCATGATCTCCATTGTTACACAATCACCATTTATAAATGTTTGTGATTAATATAAATCATACTGCCAAATCTCATGAACCGGGCATGGTGGTATGTGACATTATATCTGAGTTATCAGCCTATGCTAGGTGATGAGCCTCTCATAGTGACCATTGAGTAGTGAAGGAGGATAGACCACATTGAGCACTTGAGCCCATTGATTATTGATTGAGCAACCACCCTTACTGCATTGATGTCGTGATGGAGGTGATGAGCCTTCCATTCAGTTGTTGATTTTCAGCATTGAGACCCTTACCATTGGTTGCATTATTCTTAAGTGATATGGGGTGACAAACCCTAATTTGTATTATGAGACTCTGGTGACGAATCATGCGATCCTATCTATTGGACTCCTAATTCAATTATGGTATTCTAGCTTCTCAAATTGGCTATTTGAAGTGGATTAATAAACACTTGGCTAAAGCATGCACATCATGGCATTTTTCAACAGTATTTGTGTTGAGCCATATTATTGTCGGTTAAAGGTTGTATTGCGGGTAATGTTGGTGACTAGCCACATTACTATCAGTTAACAGGCCATTGGGTGATTTTGGTGATGAGCCACATCCCCATCGGTACCTAGGATATTATTCGTATATCATAACATATATGCATATAATCAACCGGATTTAGAAAATCAATTTCTATATTGTGCTTTCATTACTTGTACTTGATTGTTTTAATACTGTGCATAACCTATGATAATGGTAACACTAAGTTAGCGACTCACTCCCACCTGGGACAGTGTTTTAAAACACCAACCAGGTATCATTGATGCAGGTACCATAGAGACAAAGATCCTAAATGAGGCTAATGACAAACCTGCTGAGGAGGTGTCATACTTTCAGGCGTAGACTTGCATGTCTCCGTTTCGTGATTCTTTTTAGAATTGTTATACTGAGTCATCAAATTCTTTCTGTACATTTTGAACCTATATATTAAGTCCCCGGCTGAATGGACTCTTTATTTTGGTTGGATGACTACACAAATACTATTGTGCTTGTCATGGCACCACTTTATTTTCAGACTATATATACACTATTTGATTTAGTTATGTATTATTGGTTTGGTGCCATCTAAATCTTATTAAACTACGCTTCTTCATTAAAAGTTAACACCCGAGAATTCAGAGATCGAGGACGTGCTCGACCTTTGAAATTTTGGGCATTACAACACATGCTCTTGTTCTGACAATAGTTCACACGTGAATAATTCAAAGGTCGATTGATCATAGATCAGTCTGAGCATTCAGTGGCCTACCATCATGAGGTTTTGGATTGTTAGATATCAACTATTTTCAAATGACTATATGAGATTAGGACTACATTTAATGATCAAATTTCATCAAAATCACAAGAAAGTAATATATGCGGTCCCTCGAGGTGATGGTGTGTAAATGTATGGGTGGTTTCTCATATTAATGGTCGGATTGAAGTTTCTTGGGCAAGGGCACACCGTTTAGAATGTATGTACACAATTAACACATTTCTTGAATTTCAGAAAGGGTAGGATTCTCCCTTAATAGTCCAAGGCTCCATAAATTCTTCTAAACGTACAATGATGTAAGATGTAAACTGTTAGATTTGTCAGGTATTATATGTGGATAACAAAGATGGTTGTTTTATGATTTCCAAGCGGGTCATTCAGTGGATATGATGTAAAATCTGATAAACGTTGAATCTTGTGAATTAAGAGCTAAAATTACAAATGTACGGTTCATTTGGGTTGTTTAGACATTATCTGAAATTTCATCACGATTGGGTTAAAAATAAGTTTTATGAGGTTTCAGTGTTAAGTGGGAACGTGTACACACATAGAAAATCGAAGATATTCGTTGGTGTACATATAACTATTACATCTACATTTTAATAATGGTAAATACTACTTAGTGTACTAGGGTCTAGATGGTAGGTTTAGATTTCAAGATGATCAAACGTAACTGTAACGCCCTGAATTTCGCGACCCAAGTACATACTCGTGCCCGAGAATTTCGGGTGTTAACAATGTAAAAATTGGATGCTTCAAAATCACACCTTATTTTTATTTTTTTCAATTAGATCACATCTAGTTACATTTACGAAGGTAACCAACCATTCACGAGAATAAAATCAACTGTATTTATTATTCCATTAAACTAAAAAGTGTACAAATAATTCTTTAATGCCCTCTCAATGGGAGATTATTACATTATTAGAGTTTGCAGTGGAAAAATAAATAAAAGCAAGTCATGCGTTATTCTTCTTCTCTATTCGAACATATCTTCCACAGAATGGTCGTCGTTGTATTATCAACCTGTAATTTACCTGCAACATCTGTATGGTTGAAAAAGGTTGATGCCCTACTCATAGCGGTGGTTATCCTCTAAAGTTTACAATGATTCAAGTGATTCATAAGAATAACAGGAGGCTTCGATACATCTCATACTCCATAAATACAAGTGGTATCGGTATGTGTAAATATTCTACATGAAATGCATGCCTAGCAATGTATGTGTGTTCCATCACACTCAGTGATTCATCACAATGTGGAAAATAATTTAAGAATACTCAGCTCGCCCTGCATCTCATATTATAAAGATTCGTCGGCGTGTCCAACATTAACATGGATTTATGTGAACATCTCAAGGCATCACAATATGCGATTGGAAGATTTACGTGACACGATTTGTTCATAGAGCGATTATTTGTGACATCCAATCCCTAAAAGTGATGTAACATGCATGGTAGTTTACTTACATTGATTGTGCACCACTGCCCAACCCACGGGATTACGTGCTGACTAAGAGGGCCGCTACCCGAAATACATTACGTCCACTGCTGAGGGTTAAATATTGCATATTAGACCCTAGTTAGTACCTGATTTTATGTACATGATAATGCTTAACGTCATTTTTTAATCATGTTTTTTTATTGCAAGGTGAATTTAAGAGTTGAGACTGAAAAAGGGTACTAAAAGCAAGAATTTAACGCTCAGAAATCACGAAGGCAAGGGACGGATCTTAGGGGACCGAAATCGAAGAAATTACATGCCAAAAATCCGAGAAAATCAAGCGATTGAAGTCCAAGAGGCCCGAAAGTCATCCTGAATGTAAGATCACAGGGTTCCCACCATCCGTTTAGCTCGAGACTTTATATCTGGCATGAGGACCCTAAATTAACCGTACACGCCGAAATTTAGCCATTGGATCCTAGTGGAAGTAGCCCAACAGATAGATCAATCACTAAATCTCTGATTTGGGGCCCACCAGATATCTGGATATGCTTCAATTTTGGTCTCAACCCCTTAAACTAGATGGAAAAATGGATGAACAGAGCAATTTCTCATAAACATCACAGTGGACCCCACTGGAGAATGGGCGAGTGCACAGGCAGTGCACTCCCGCACCGCACCAGTCTAGCCAACCTGATTAAAGTCGAGCTGACCCGACCTTCTCAACCTAAAGTCCAGTGAGCACACGTAAATCGATGAGGACTTGAAGGGACCATCATCATTGTCCCGATGGACAATCGGGACCGTCCATTTGCTCCGGGGAGTGGCCACGACCGTAGACATGTTGGCCTTTTAGTCCCATGCACGTGTACACACGCAGATCGCCGTCAAACGCAAGATGAACGACAACTAGATTTTATATAGTGGGCCGCACAAAAACCACTCATTTTCGACTGAAATTTTTCCAGGAATCCAATAAACGGAGTGGATTTCTCGAAAAAACATCACTGTGGGGCCCATCGAGCATCTTAGCGCAGGAAAATTCACAACTTATGCACGTCCGGGAAAACCGAATGTTGCGGGGAGTTGTGGCCCATCGTCCTTGATCGGTTGGATGATCTGAACCGTTCAAAGGAATTTCAGGCCAAAAATGACCCCAGCCATGGAGAAAAACTGGATTTTTCTGCGATCTTTCTGGCCAAAAAACCTAACCAAACGCAGGTCGGTTTGCGTTTTCACTGCACAGACTGTGCTGCTGCGTAAACACCTAACTCCCGGCCGACCTTCTCTTACGCACGACTCCAGCAACCTCCACCGCCCCTTGCTACCTATAAAAGAGAGAGAAGAGAGAGAGCTTGAGGATTCATCCTAGGACGTGAGCAGTCGTGGAGGCGTGGACGTGTGGAGCATGGCATCAAGAGTTTTCTTCTTTTTTATTTTCTGTTTAAATCATGTTTTTCTAAGAGTTTTTAGTTGATCATGCCTGTGATTAGTTGAACCTCTTAGCTAGGGCTAAGTAAGGTGAAGCTGTGTGGTGCTTTCTACTGTCGCTTTGCTTTGATTCATGTGATGAACTCTCTTTGATGCTAGTTTGATTATAAGATATACTTTAGTTTTAATGGTTTATTGTGACTTAAATTATAATAGATCGGCGATAGCTTTGAGTATGTTCTTCTCTTTTTGAGATTGTGATATGTTCACCATTGTCTCCTGGGCATGGTTGGATGATGGAATCCTTCCTAACATTCATAACTCTCTCAGATTGGATGTGAATTAGTTAAATTATGTCGTTTGCTTTGTCTCATGAGCATGGTTTTGTGATGGAATCAATTCTAATTCTCATACCTCTCATCTCTTGAAAGCTAGATCAAAGGAAGTTCACGATTGGTTTTAATGAAATATCTTCCAACTGGATGAAGATAGGACTCTGATTCCAGTTGTGTTCTTGAATCAAGCATAGATCTCCCTGATCTCTACAAGTGGATCCTTGGAAACCCTAGTTTCTTATCTTTGAATTCTACAAGTTTTAGTTAAAGTTATTCATCATTCTTAAATTCCTTTGGCTTAGATTAGATCTTCTTCTAGTTCAAAATAAGTACAAGGTTCAATCCCTGTGGATTCGACCTCGGACTTACCGAGATTATTACTACATCGCAACCCTATATTTGGGGTGGTGAACATCCACAATATTATATCGATTACTAGAAGTGAGATTTCCAACATTATACTTACATGACAAGGTAATAATTTGATAATTTAAATTGTGCAACAGTCATTCATAAGGTGATGATTCACAATAATAAAACTCGAAGCATGTAAGAATAAGATAATCAAATCAAATTATCACAAAATTTAAAGAAAAAACCCTCACCTCTTAAACTCGATCTCACTCTAACCATGCTAGATTTTTGTCGTACACTCCAACTCTAGCACAATTAACATGATTCTTCTAATAAGGCTATCGTATTATACATGTTACACTGTTAGGACCAAATTTTGCATTGTGGTCAATATGGAGGTAGATTTTGGGGTTGGATTCTAAACATGATTACATAGATTGTACAGTTAGACCGCAACACTAAATAGGTCATATGATTATGATCAAAACTTATGCTAGAGTTAGTCTACGATTTGAATTTAGTTTTTAACCTACTATTATATCCATATAAGAAAACTTAGATCTAGATGGCGAGCCTGGACAGCAGCTTACCTTGTTCAGCTTATCGAATTAGCCCAATCAAAATTTAAATTCCAGCGACTGCACTTGCTGTCTTAATTCGGTTTGACTTGGTTTTCTATGTAATTTGAATTTTGAAAAAAATAAAATAAAATCTGGATGAGCATTGATATTTATTTGGAATTTACCAATAATGATCTGAACCGTTAACTAACCTCTGTTTAACCAAGGATCTGGGCTTGATTAGCCTTTTGAATTTGATGGCTATTGTGGCAACCCGACGATGTTATAGACGTCTCTCTATTCCTCTTTATTTTCTTCTCTCTCTTTCCCTTGTTTCTCTCTCTCCCTCTTATCTATCATAGGAGGAAGGATTTATATAGCTGCAGAGTTTCTAAATCGTCCTTGCGTGACCTTGAGACGCTAGGTTACATTGAGCAGAATCGGGTTTGCACAGGTAAGTTTAAATGTCGTTTCGATCTGGCAACTACAATCCAGATCTCTGGTTCTTTCTTGTCCAGTATTTCAGAGAGTATAATATATCCGAAACACGGTTTTGATCTTTGAATGGGATTAATCACCATGATTAACACCCATCGTTTTCTCGAGGAAGACAACTCATGCTCCAATGGTAGATTCCATCCCAACCCATTTCTACTTGAACCAGTTCTTCCGGACGGTCCGGATTTGTTAAGGGAAACTTGGGAGGGCCTAGGATCAAGGTTCTAGAATGGTTCTTTTGGTGGGTTCCATGAAATTGTGTGATAGGCGTTTTTTTTTTTTTTTTTGTGTTTTCACAACTGAGTCCTTGAATCTCGATTTTTCCAACGTGTTGGGATCCTTGAGCTTTCATAGATCTCCTTGTTGGAGTCAGAATTCACTCCAATGAAGAATGGATGGTTCAGATCTGTTGAAGATTCAAAACCGGAAGTCTTGGAGTGGAGTATTCTTAGTGCGCACAGTTTTCACGGGTGTAGTTACACCGAGCGGAAGTTTTAGTACGGAATAGGTGGGGTCCACTATGATGCATTTTTGGGAAATTCATTCCACTCATCACTCTAGTTAGGTCGTGTTGGCCCAAGAGCCCAAATATGAAGTAGATAGGAATCTTACATAAGCTTATCAATTCTCCTAACAGGTGCTAAAAAGGACTTGATCTTAATTAATGGTCCACGCTTAATAATCAGGGATCGATTTTGGAGGGAATGTGTAATCAGGATAGGCAAACAATTGGACAAAATTTGGTGGTTAATCGATGGTGAAAAAGGACTAGATCTGAAATTTCACCTACTAGGCCAAAATGAAGGAACTGGCTTCAATAGTCAACGATGTAGGATTACAAATCGGAATCTAAATTTTGTATGATCTCATAGTCATATGAGACCAAAGTGTGGTCTAAGTTTGAATTGCGATGGACGGCAGGAAGTGGGTAAATCGGAAGATCCAAATTTATAAAGAGTCCATAAACCTAAAAAAGATAACTTCGCATATAAGGAAAAGCCTATCAAAGTGAGCTCTTCATATTTCACACTTCGTGCATATGATGGGCAATCTAAGTCATTCATATGAATGGAAATATCCTACTACAAATACCTAGAAGCTTTCCTCAGTCAATGAACACCAAAATCAATGATTAAAGGGTTAATTTGTTAATTGGGCCACTTTTACAATGATCTAATGGTTGAAATTCGACATGTGTGGTTAATTTTTGATACATAGGTATGGTATGAAATTTCACATCAAATGATCATGACGACCATGTGATATGAAATTCAAGGGTCTGGGTCAATGTCATTTTCGTAATTATTGATGATCTAAGAGTTTTGAAAAATCTAATGGTTTACATGGTTATAGGAACATTTCTAAGTTATTCTTACAAAAGAATTTACATCTAAATTATTGTAAATAAATAATTATTCACCAAATTAATTAGGGAAGGTACATATATCAAACCACATAATAGATGATCAAATGACATGTTAAAATAATAGAACTTGATGATTATTACTTTTACCATGTATGCAGGTGGATGTATGGTCAATTTCATAAACGGATGAACACAAGTGGATTTTTGGAGTGATCAAGAGGTAGAACATGTATACAGTAAGATTCAAGTAACTTGTTCACATGTGTAGTTCCTCAGATTGTAGTTCTGATGGTGAGTTAAACATATGCATAGGTGGTGAGCAAAATGAACGAATCAAAATCTCGAGTCAATACGTGTATGAGCGGATGTAGAGATCAGGTTATTAGTTTACTACGATCGGGTGGTCCAAACTCAAAGTGGACAGTCAGATATCTTTACTTAGCGGTGAATAGTTTACTGATCAGTTGGTTATGATGGATAGGTGAGAATACTAGAATATATGATGGAATGTCTTACAAATCGATGGTCGGATGAATTAGTCTACAAATAAAGATTATTCCCAATGATGATTTATATGTAAGGTTAGAATTGGCTAAATTGATATCATACATGGGTACATATTAAGTTAAATTTCATGGGAACACTCGAGAACTTTCAATACTCGAGTATTGAAAAGTTTGAGGTTTTACAATAACCGCTTAGATGGGCTTTTTTGTCAATTTCATGATGATGTAAGGATCCATATGGAATTCAAACGGTTGGATAGATAAATCTATCCATGAAGAGTTTTTTATGGTTTAGATTATTGATTGGTTGAGTAGATTATGATATATAAAGTTCAAGATGTGTAATTACATGTATATGTCAATGTGCATAGGGTTAGGATCCTTAGATCATGATTTTGATCTTTTATTAATCCTATACATGAGTAATGAGTAGGATTAATGGATCAAATTCTAGGATAATTATGTATATGGGTGGATATGATCGATAATCTCACAATTGATTCACTATGATTAAGGATCTAAAATCAAGGTGGATGATCAGATATCTTAACCTAGTAATGTTGAGTTATTTTCAACAGTTGATATGATGAAAATCATGTATACGAAGATATATTAGGGTCTGAGGTTCATTACAGAGTGTATATGGGTCTAAGGGAGTGTACCTGTATATTCATAAAAAAAAAAAAAAAAAAAAAAAAAAAAAAAAAAAAGTTCTACTCTCTAAATTATACAAGTTTACACACGCGGAAAAGCACTCATATGCATACTTGTGCTCAAAATTTTTTAAAATTTACAACTACATCCCACATATAGTATCTTCACATTTCTTTTACAATTTTTATGTGGGACTATTTCAAATGAAAAATATATAAGGGACAAGGAATTTCAAATAAATTTTGGAGGAAAGGATTTGACGGGATTTTTGAAAACACCAAAAAAATTAAAATAACTTTAAAATTACAATAGGCTAATAAACCATAGATTTGGAGTTCTATCAACTAATGGCAACTCCAACATAAGGAAGAAACATTCTCGAAATAATTCACCACCACATCTATTGACATTAGGGGTGTACACGAACCGAGCTAGCTCAGTTAGCTCGCTCGACACGACTCGAAAAAGCTTGATTCGACTTAGTTCGAAGCTGAGTTCGAGTCGAGTCGAGCTGATTTTTTAAGCTCAAAAATGAGTTTGAGCAGGCCCCAGCTCGACTCGACTCAGCTCGAATCCAACTCGGATCGAACCAGTTTGGTGACTCAGTTACTTTGCCATTGATGTTACTCACCAACTGTCTGATAAAATGACTCAACCAGATGTTGTTGGTGGCAAGGAAGGTTTGGCTGGTGGCAAGCAAGGTATGTACATTAAACAAATACCTTTTTTCTTTTTCTTTTTTTTTTTTTCTATTTTTACATTACTTAGAAGGTGTTTGATAAAACACCTGTAAAACCATTGCCTCTATTTGTAAAATAGTCACTACTAGAAAACTGGAAAAGGGCTATGGATAAAAGCCGTAGCTAAAGACCTATGGCTACAGTTTTATTCCATAGCATGACCATAGTCGTAGGTGTCATAGCCTGTCCAAAACCCATAGCTACAGATTAAATCCGTAGCTATAGATTACAAAAGCTACAAATATAATTTGTAGCACTCATTTTTGTAGCCAAAAGTACCTACAGCTATGAATTTTATTTGAAGCTAAAAGTAGTGTGGGATACGTAGCAATACGGCTGTCAGATTACCAGCTACGGTCAATATCCGTAGCTACTTCCTACATATAAAAAAAATTATATTGATTCATTCATTCAATTACAATCATTCATTCAAAAATGAATCAATTACAATCATTCATTCAATCAATTACAATAATGTTGAAAATACAAATCTTAGTAAGTTTGTGTGTACTCACAAATGGTACCATAGTGAATTAATCACTTGGTGAGGATTTTGGTCTATGATCGACTGCTCGAATTTTAGCTTACATGAATATTCAAAATTTCCTTCTATTCGCTTGGTACCATAGTGATCGCAATAGAGCTTTCCCAAAGTAAGGTTGTAAATGGAAGTTGTGACCTGAAGGAAAAAATAAAAAAGAAATACACATTTAAGCTTGAACCCTATGAGGAAACAAATGTTACTATTTTCATTCATGATTTTCATAACTTGCTCCACTGAAAAACTTCACCATCATCGAACTCGAGAGTTAGAAGACCAACAGGATCAAGCTGATTGAACGACCCCAAAATTTGCTTTTCAGATTACCATCTCCCCAAAATTTCCATCCTCTACCTTCACAGTGGCATGCAACAATCATTGGATGATGACTGACCTATTTCAAAGTAAAATATCAAGTTACCTCCTTGACTCAAACCAAGTCAACAATGTGAAGTCTTATCAGATTCTAAAACTCGTCAAACCAATCCATTCGACAGGTTTCTGAGCACTAGATAAACCAACAATGTCGACCCTGATTAGATTCCCACATATAAATGGAGCTTACCTGCTTAGCTCATTTCCCAAATACAAAGAGCATTGCATCTATGACGTTGCTTTTACCACTTCCATTTGGACCACTACCATTGAAAAACTCTACAGATAACAGAAAATTCAAATGAGACAATAAACACATGAGTCAAGATGTACTGCACAAAGCAAAATTGTGTGAAATTCACACTCAAGTAAACCAGAAAGGGACCAGATCCAGTGCCATTGGATGAATGGGAGGTACCATGCCCCATGTCATTGGGGCACATGTGACATGGAGATGGATTAGGTGAGGCAGGGGTAACAGCTTAGTGGGTGGGGCCCACCTTGATGTATGTGGTGTATATCCACGTCATCCATCCGTTTCACCATCTCTTTTTAGAGCATGGTCCAAAAATTGAGGCAGATACAAATCCCAGGTGGACCACACGACAGAAAAACAGTGGTGATTGAACACCCACCATTAACAACTTCCTAGATCCATAGTAATGTTTATTTGCCATCCAACCTGTTGATAAGTTCACACAGACCAGGACGAGGGGAAAACACAAATAGCAACTTGATCCAAACTTTCATGGACCCCAGAAGTTTTTTATGGTGGGAATTCAATCCCTACTTGTGTGGAAAAATAGATGAACAGTGTGGATATACAATATATACATCAAGGTGGGTCCCACGGTCAGGGCCTCACCCACTAAGCTGTTAACCCTGCACTCAAACCGAGAAAGCATCTCATATCCAATTCCTATCAGCAGCATTCACACAAAAATGGCACAAGACAGTTGAAAACCTAAAGCTAATCGGCACCTGTAAATCCCCTACAGCTCTATACTGAAATCCCCACAATGACTGCAGCGACTTTTAAGTGCAAAACCCAACTGCCCCTCGAATATCTACAAGTAGTGTCAAACACAATTAGCTCTGTAGCAAACATCAGGATACCAGAAACAAGAACTAAACTGTTTTACCTGTCTCCTTCCTTTTCCAGCATAAAAAACTTGAAAAAGAAAAAAGGAAAAGAAAAAAAATCTTAAGAGAACTTACAGTTTTGTAGCCACTGGACTGATCCAGTAGCTGGTCCGATGCATGCAGCTCATCTCAAAATTAAAGCCCTGTGCTTAGTTCCTGGGCCAAGATATAATGCTCGTTACCATGAGTGCTCAAGGGAAAACAAAAACAGAAAGCTGCTATTAATAGTTAAGGGTCTGATGGCTCCTAGCCCTGCCCCAGTTTGGACAATAGCTATATTCCTTGCATTCCTAAAATGGCATATTTGTCCCTTTGATATCTGTGGGTGTTCAGAGGACCTATGTCATTTTTTAGAAACAAAGAAACATTTGCTATTGCCTGAAGCAATGCCACACTGGTCTTTGTCCATCATGGTTTAGTAAGACGAGACGTATTGTATTTACTGCTCGAGCGCTTCATGTCTCGGCAGAATTTGCCCCCACAGCAGCACCGAAATGCCTTCACCGGATGATCATGGTCATCAAAATCAATCCCGTAATCCTGCAACATTTAATTGCCACACATAAGAATCAGCAACTAACGATGGCATCTGTAAATTTCTTCAAACAAACTGAAAATTATTTTGAAAGGGTTGTGTGGTCAAACCCATGGTTTTTATACTGGCTGTGCAAGGAACCTTAGTATGATATGAGGGGGTGCTATATCAGCTGACAAGATATTGGAGATCTTGATCGATAATGGCCGAGATCTCAGCCAAAATATCGCTTTATAGCAGCTGGTATATCAGTTTAAGAAACAAAGCTGTTAAATTGGATGAGCGAATGTTTCAGTGGCTGGAAAAGCATATGCAAGAAGGGTGTATTTGGATTCTCAATCAAATTTGAATTGATCATTACATATGATGACCAAATGGAGCCTAAGACTATAAATAAGTTCAAATATAGAGTACAAAATTCATTCAATATTAGAAAAACAAATCAAATAACATCTAGTGTAACTAGAAAGAACATGTAGACTATAACTATGTTGAACTATAGAGTGCCAAATTAGTTCAAAATTAAGAAACAAACAAGCCAAACATCATATAAAGTAACTAAAATCACACTCTCAATCTCTCATGAGTCATGACTCCATCGCTTGTTAACTAGTGGAAAATGTAGAGATGCTCCATTAAGTTTGATTCAAATTACATAACATGTAATAACAATTGTAGTTAAGTAAATACTTAGATGGCAAAGAATGTGCAGAAGATGTTTATGAAAAGACAATATAAGAGTACAGGATACAGTAAAATATTTCTTACCCAAGATTAGGAATAAAGAAAGAAAAGAAAGAAAGAAGAACTATTATAGAACATGCCATGTAAGTGAATGCCAAAGTTGGAAATTTCTATCACTTGAATGTATTACTATTACCTAACCAATCGCTTCCTTTGACAGTGTCATACATATGCCACCTCCAATCATCTTCAGTCATATTTCCTAAGGCTGCATTTATACCTTCTTCTTTTTTCTTTTCTTTTTTCTTTTTTTTTTTTTTTTTTTTTTTAAACGCACGCACACACACCCCACACACTCACACCTTAGTGGAATTTCACCACCTATGGGTACTCGAACCCTTGACCCAGTGTTGAAACTGCCGAGAGTCTACCACCCGAGCAAGAGTAAGGACCCAGGCTGCATGTATACCTCCCTGCAAAGAATCTACTAGCACAAATTAGCATGCATTCCCATTAAGATCTAGAGTAACAAAAGTTCTAAAAGTTTATATACTCTGAGGCAGCTCTCCTGAAGGAAGAAAGATACACCTAATACTAATCAACCAATCTTCAGAATAACCTAACAAAACAGACCTGATTATTCTACAATAGAAAATGGTAACAGGAACTCATTTTCTACCAACTTCACTTGTTTGACTTCATGTTTTGTTCATACTTGAAACATACGTAGCAGTAACTCATTTTCTGAGAAAATGTACCTGTATTGAGGCTTTGATCTATCATGGTAACAGTTATCACAGTTCAAATAATCTACACCCTGCCATGAGAAGTACTTAAATAGTTAAATTAGATTAAACAAACCTCTTCATGAGGAAGTGAGTCAATTCTACAAAAGAAGTGAGACCGAACATGAACCGGTTATAAACGAAATTATATAATAGAAATCATACAAACTATGAGAAGAAAATGGAAAGGGTGGGCAGATTGAGCTTCTAGCTCGAGATAATTGGAATAGTCCAACCGCAGTCAACTACGAAATAGAGAAAGAGCATTTACCACACCAACACACAACTATGAAATTCTTATAAAAAGTTTATCCATGGATGGTCAAAATTAATTACTTGACTTTTTAAAAAATAAAATAAAAAATGATCTAGCTGTACATTTTAAATTTGCAGTCCTTAAACACATGCCCATTGATTTGCTTACACCATTTTGACATTTAGGAATCAGAAAAACAAAACCTTGTACTAATTAATATCCCAACATGGAAAATGGGTGCCTGCCTTGTACGATTATGAAAGAAAATGCCGCTATTTTCTTTGCACAACCAGAGAAAGCAAAATATTGCCCATTATATCAATGGTTTGGATTACTAAACAATGGCCCTCATTTATACAAACTGTAACACAAGGTATTTTGAGGAGAAATACCTGTATTAATGCTGCAACTATTTTTGAGGAGAACAGTTACCAGCATCACCATTCCTGTAACACATAAGGTCCACCAAAAAAAAAAAAAGGAAGGAGAAGAAGCAGAATCAATCAACCAAGAGCAACAAAAAAAAGTATGTCCAAAGATGGTTTTTGTTCATTGTAGTATCAGGATTAAAAGTAGAGGATGATGAATTTAACATTTTCGAATATTTATCAAGTACTAAATAGAATTAATGCATATATGGACCTTTCATCTGTTGGGGCCTACCTTACCCAACAAATGACAACAGCTTGGTGATCCTGGCCATAAATTGGAGGATTCCGGCGGATTACCAGTGGGTAGTCAGGAGAAGGTAACGGTTGGCATTCAATGGGCAAAATTTCTCCAACCAATGAACATAATCATCTGAGAGGTGCGATTACTGGTGGGCATATCCTTGATAACTGGCTTCGATTAGCATTTAACAACTTAATTCTTTCTCATATGATATACTACAAGATTAGAAAATAACCAAAACCACTGGAATGATTAATGGTAAAATAGAGTTATTTGACCATTGTAACTAATATTATACTGTTGAAGCTGATCTTCTGTAGGAAAGCAGACCAAATGATAGGTTGTAGACGACCAATACAAGTAATGAAAAATTAACATAGAAAAGACGAGAAAGACAAAGCTTAATGATATGACCCTTTCTAGGTATTCAAAACTTGAAGGGTAAAAAAGAATCCAAACACTTAAGCTTCAAGGCACATTCTATTACAAGGTAAAGGTATATGAAATGAAGAATTAATTTAAACATTATCTGTAGTCATTCATCAAAGCTAAATGCTAAGTCAGCGCATGTTCAGACATATTGGATAATAAGGACCTCAAAAAAGACAAGCATGGAGCTTAAAGCAAATGCACTTAAGAACAAATACTTACTCTGATGGCATTCTCACCCTTCTTCATTGTCTTGGTCCCTCGGTCCCTTGGTTGCATCCCTTGATACTTAGCCTAACATGAAAGAAAAACAGACCTCACAAGTAAGATGATGAGGCGCACATGCTGCAATAAGGAAATGTGAAACTAAGGGGTGTTTGATTTTCACTGTCCAAATCAAGGCATTTCAAGAAATGTGAAACAGACCTCACAATTAAGGCATTTTCTTCTTTCCTAGTTAAGTATTTGATTTTCAACATCAGCCTCGGGTTTGCTGCCGGAAATACACTGGTAAGTAATAATTGCTCATTTCAAGGAATAAGATGTAGAGGTTCAAGTTTCATCAATAAAAATGGGAGCGAAAATCACATTATCTACTCTGCCCAAAAGCTTCTTAGGATGGATTCCAGTCCTGAAAGGTGATACATGAAATTACAAAGGATTAAAAAAGGGATAATAGGCTAATCAGTAACATGATGATAAAGATTAGAATCCTAAGAGGGACGGCCAACTAAGGATCCATACATCTCAACCATCTGATGTTTGGTTTGAGTTCCTAGACGAACATAGACAATGGAAAAGACAGACAATGAATGATCAAAGAATTGAAGCCAGACATGAATTTCCTTAACCATAGAATAAAGCATCATAGAAAAACCCTAGAAAAATCAATTAGAAATAAATAATAATTATTATAAATAAATAAATAAATAAAAGACAACTGATAAAGAGTACTTCAAGGTGCATGGAAACATAAAAACCATGTAGAGTAAAAAAAAAAAAAAAAACAAGGAGAACTTCTCACGATGCACTAATTAAGGATATTTGAAAGTGATCCACCTTTAGTAATCTTGGGGAGCATGGTCTTCAAAGTGTTCAGGTGAGAAGTAATTTGATGCATAGCCCAACTAAAAAGAAGGCCACCATCATAGTTCTCTTCACTTCCAGATGTATCATCGGAGAATATGCCTCTATAGTGATTAACAACATCAAAAAGATGCATCCTATGACAATTCACCATTCCTTTTTAAGTACTCATAAACATTTCTTTGGTCCAAGTCATCAAGAATGCTAGAAAGCCACACCTCTCTACACCTCAAAATTTGCTTTAAACAAATACATAAAAGAATAAACATCATAGTAGAAATTCAATTAAAAAAAGAAAAATTATATGCAACTCCCATCAACTAGCATGACAACTAGATACATGCACAACATAGCTATCCCAAAGAGGCAATGATAGATCAATTGATATCAATATTCCAATGCCAATAACCAAATAGTAATAATAAAACTGAAATAAGCACAAGATCATGTGCACATCATACTTGTAGACGCATTTCTGATTCACTGAATAAGCACAAGATCATGTACAAATCATACCTGTAGACATGTTTTCTTATTCACTGAAATAAGCATTTCTCTATTGTTTCAAGACATGTGAAACAGACCTCACTCCACAAGATCATGTGCAACCTCTCTGCACTCTGCAAAAGTGGTTAGATCCAAAAGTAAGAAAGAATACCTACAGAAAGATATCTACTCATTAGGAATAACTATTGAACTGACTATGAAACATGATTTAGGAAGGCAGTAAGACTTAGAAAGGCAACTGTAGAATCCAAGATCATGAGCATTTTCACAAACACATCATGAGCAATGGCATTTTCATAAACACATCATGAAAAGAACAATGATATTGTGGACATCTATCTTATGGACTAAACAATGTATATTGATTGTGGATTGTTTGTCAATTCGTCCAAAAATTCATCAATCATAGATAAGGAAATAGGATAATTTTCAACAAATTGACAGGAAGCGATGAGAACGGACCTAGATTTCGTGTTCGCCTTTGCAGGATCAATCGGAGAATGATTGCAAAGGGCAACCCTAAAAATCTCCTGGAAGAAGACCTCTCTCCTCATTTTCTCTCAAATTACTGGATTTCCCAAGAAAAAGCTTGAGGTTTGAGAAACGAAAATTTATACAGAGAGAGAGAGAGAGAGAGAGAGAGGAGGCGATTAAAGGTAAGTAACGGAACCAAAACTTACAGGATTTCTCTCCGATTCGCTGGAAAATGCAAAGGAGAAGTGAGAGAGAGAGAGAGAGAGAGAGAGAGAGAGAGAGAGAGAGAGAGAGAGAGAGAGAGAGAGAGAGAGAGAGAGAGAGAGAGAGAGATTACCCTAGAAATTATTCCCGTCAAAACGTGGGAAACCTTGATTTGGAGATTGATGGCCTGGAATTTCAATGTCTGTAGGAGAAGAGATTGAGAGGGAGAGACAGAGAGGGGGATATAGAAACCCTCGAGAAAGGGCGGTATACGGAAACCTTGAGCCTGTGAGAATATTTAAAAAAAAAAAAAAAAACTCCCGGGCTCATTTTTTTGGGCGTGGATTTGGTACTACCTACGTGGAGCTAGAGACGACGGTCTTTTCAAGGGATTTGTAGAGCCCATTGTGATGTGTGTGGTTCATCCACTCCGTCCATTCATTTTAGCTTTTATTTTTAACATATCATCTAAGAAGGGAGACAGATCGAAGGTCTAAGTGGACCACACCACAGATCGATAGTAGGCACTTAATCTCCACTGTTTCCTATGGTGTGGTCCACTTGAGCTTCGATCTGCCTCCTTCTTTGGGCTCGTGCAGTTAAATGAGCTGTCAAAATGGATGGACGGCTTAAATAAAACACACACATTGCAGTGGGCCCCATAAGGTCCCATGTGATACCGTCCATTTCTAGCTAGGTCGTGTGTCATAAAATATTAGCTACGGTTTATATCCATAGCTAATATATTTCGTAGCCTTTTCTCCTTCTTTTTGGTAGTGTGTGGGTTTTTAAAATTGTAGTTCAGGTATTTGTAGAAATGCCTCAATGGCGAACTTGGCTCGAACTCGGCCTGAGCTGCTGACCAAACCAAGCCGAGCTGGTCAGTGAGGCTCGAGGATCGAGTCGAGTTTGAGCTGAGGTTAACCAGTGTTCGAGCCGAGTCGAGCTGAGGCCAGCACGACTCGATTCGACTGGATGTACACCCCTAATTGACATAAATCTCCAGTGCGGCAGGCTAGCCCCATGTGCACGTCGATAGATTTTGCGACTCTACTAGTGAATATTCTTGTTAGCTACTAGCTAGCTATAAATGAATTGAAACACGACATTTTCAATTTTTTAGGATTTTTAGCTCTAGCCAATTCACTTCTCAGCACTTTATAATTTGGTAATTTACATTTTAGTAATTTTATTATTCTCTTATTTGTTTTTTATTTTCTTCATTGGGAAGCCTTATAGTAATGATTTCATAACCGGAGAACAATCCTATAGCATAAGAACCTATTTGGGCCCGCACTAGATTTTTGTCTAATTCTATGGTTGAAAAGACCCTTTGACAGTCACCACTTAAGCACGTACCCGAAAGGATGTGCATGCATACATTATATATATTTACCTTCGTGGATGGAGTTACACTCCAACACCATAGCTCTAGAACTCAAAGGCTATGAGGACATTAGTTTTTTAATGCCTTCCAGGCTAATGACCATACGGCATCTTATTGACTACACCCTATCTGATACCACTATCAATCATGGATAAACTTATAATGCCAACTCGGACTATATAAAATGATTAAAGCTCAATAACTATAGAAAACACATGATGCCCAATGGCTAAAGAGATATTATGATATTGTGGACTAATCTAAACAAACACGTGTTGTTATGAACAACATACAAGAGCGAAGAGGACCTTTCTTAATAGAAATTATC
This sequence comes from Magnolia officinalis, assembly GCA_021015155.1. Lineage (NCBI taxonomy): Eukaryota > Viridiplantae > Streptophyta > Magnoliopsida > Magnoliales > Magnoliaceae > Magnolia > Magnolia officinalis. The sequence goes on from JAJHSJ010000017.1 coordinate 18,472,066, forward strand.
TCACACATTCTTTTGGGCATTCGATAACCCTGCCACAACAATTTATCTCCCGCTTTCAACCTAGGTCGCGCAACAATATGTGGAATGAATGTCATAGATTCCTCTTACGGGGCTTCTTGAAATTAATATTAGTGCAAGCTACCCTTAAAATACAAAGGAGACGTAACAGTGGGCTACTTGAGTGAAAGAATTGAAATGAGAGAAAATTCTGGTCGAAGGCCACGGACATCCTTTTTTTCAAAAGTTTATGCTACCTTTGGGTTAATGTGAAGATAAAATTGGCCTAAAAGAGAAAATTAAAAAATATGAAAATCCAGAGAATAGAGAGAGAGGGGCCCTTTCCTGTCAGTATAAAGATCCTTAAGCACTTAAGCACGTAAAACAAGCTTAGTTACTACAAGAACACCCAGATCCATGGCTAAAGTGGTAGACTGAGTAAAAGATATATCATTTCAACAATGAGGTCTTGGTATCGATTCCCCAGTGGGGGTGGCTAACAGTGATGTGTGAACTGACAATAGGTGTACTAACAAGCTAACCAAAAAAAAGAAAAAGGGCGTAGTTACCACAAGTCACTGTAAAACAAAGCTTAACAAGGGTTGCACATGGTCACTGTGACTTGTGTACGATAACCAACCCATCCCGATGGTGGTCCCACCTTGAAAGTTTGAACCCTCCAAAATTCAGGCCGATCAACCCATTATGTGGGCCATCAAGTGCATTCGGAGGTTTTTGGGAGATTGTCAGTTTTTACCTATGGTGTGGCCCACCTACTGAGAAGGTGCAGGGATGCGGATTGGCTGGTGTACCGCACACCAGCGATATGGCTGGTGTGGGTACGTGACTAGCTTTGTAGTTACTCGAGCTACGAGTTGTACAAACGGCTCAAAGGAGATCAAAGTTAGATGGCCTCAAAATGATGTATTTATTATATCCACACTGTTCATCCATCTTTTGAGATAATTTTGGAGCATGATACCAAAAATGATTCATATCCACAGCTTAAGTGGACCACACCAGAAATAAATAGCAGCGGGGACAATTATTCACACCTTTAAAACATTCGTATGGCCCACTATAGTGTTTATTTTCCATCCAATCTGTTCACAAGGTCACGAAGACAGACCTGGATGAAGAGGGCAAAAAATATCACATCGGTCAAAAACTTATGTGATCCCAAAAGGGTTTCAATGGTAGACGTTCAATCCCTCACACATTTTTGGATTGTGGTCCACTTGATCTTTGTATCTGTCTTATTTTTAGGTTCAAGCCTTAGGACTAGCTCACCAAATGAAAGGATGATTGGAATATAACATATACCTCATAATGGGACCCACAGAACTTGGTGACGTTAGCACATCAGCCATGTCGCTGGTGTGTGGTACACCAGCCAATCCGCTCCCACGGGCAGCGAGTTCGGTCGAGGAAGCGGATTGCGTAGAGGGTTACTAGCGTACTGAGTGAACTCCGTGAGGTCCATCATGATTTATGTGTTTCATCCAAACCGTCCATCCATTTTCCTTGATAATCTTAGGGCTTTATCCCAAAAAAAAAAAAGCTCATAAAATATTTAAATAGATAACACTACAGGAAACAGCTGATCAAATTGAACTCTAACGTTGAAAATTTCTAGGGGGCATGGAAGTTTTGGATCAATATTATATTTGTGTTTTTCATCCATGTCTGGATGATGGTTAGATGACAAATAAACATCACTGTGGGGCCTAGAAAGGTATCAACGGTGGACATCATTGGCCCCACTGTTTCGTGTGGTATGATCCACTTGATCTTTAGATATGCTTCAATTTTGGGCTCAACGCCTAAAATTAGATGTAAAAACGGATGGACGGCGTGGGTCCAATTGAGTTCAGTACGATAATAACCTATTGAGTAACTCAGTACGCAATCCGATTTCGTTGGTTAGGAGGAACTCGACTAGAATCAATCCCTCACAGCACTTGTTGTACACACCGCGTACGCACACCAGGTGGGCCCACCATGTTATGTGCCTAGCATTCACTCTGCCCATCAAGTATGTCTCCATCGTGTTCACCATGCGGCTCATCAGCCTGATCCAAGACTGAGGTGGGCCACACCATGAGAAATACACGCACCTTTGTGGCCCCCATTCAAATCTATGGTTGGTGTCGCCTCACCATTGGTCTTTGTGGTGTGGCCCACCTGAGCTATCTATTTGGCTGATTATTTCCCTAAGGGCCTAACAACTAAAAGCAAGCCGGATGGATGGAGTAGATGTCAGCCAGACAACACGATGGCCCCACAGCTTGCGTGTTGTACGTTAAGCGTACAACAGATCCGAGTTTGGACGGGGGTCGGATTTCGTAGTGTAGTGCACACCAGGGACGTACTGGTCGGTGCTGGAAAAGCTATGTGGCCCTACCGTGATGTATGTGTTTTATCCACGCCGTCCATCAATTTTGCTAGCTCATTTTAGTGTACGAACTCAAAAATGAGGCCAATGCAAATTTCAGATGGACCAGATTTCAGAAAACAGTGGTGATTGAATGCTCATCATTAAAAACTTCCTAAGGCCTACTGATGTTTATTTTCCATCTAACCTGGTCACACAGATCTAGAGGTAGGAAAAACACAAATATCAACTTGATCCAAAACTTTTGTATTAAATAGTGGTCATTCAATCACATTGTTTCCTATTTTGTGGTCCACCTGATATTTCGATTTGCATCATTTCTGGGATCATTGCCTAAAATGACTTAGAAAAATAGACAGATGGCGTGGATAAAACACATACATCATGGTGGGGCCCACTGATCAAACGTGCTGTGTGCTTCCCGTTTCACGTGTGTTGGTAAAACGGCCGTTGCATGCAATTCCCGTCGCGGTTTCATGGCCTTGAACAGAAATTCTGCAAAACCCACGAACATGTGGAGTGGAATATATCTCAGAAACAGTCCAACAGATGTAAGATATTGTATAGCTAGTTCCCCACTACAACACTCTCTCAGATTCTTTCATTAAACAAAAAAAATAAAATTTAAAAAAAAAAAAATGAAGAAGAGGTATGTTTTTCTTGTAGATTCTTTCCTCTTTTTCATTAAGATTGCAATGGTTGTTTTAAGAATTTTCCCTCATTTTCATTAACATTATAATGTTGCTTGCTTGTATTGTTGTCAATGGGCCGGGATGGCCCATCTAGCTTTGGGGCTGGCAGACTTTGTGCCAGGCTAGGGCTAGAATACTAGGCCTGATGGCTTGGCCTGGGCCTATGATTAGAGCACATTCAATAAAATGGCTAAGCCCAATGGCTGCGCCTGGTCCTTCAATTTGAGCTGTTGGCCAAAATCTCTTCGAAGGAGTTTGAAATCCATCATGAAAGCTTGGATTACCTCTAAAATTCTTCCAAGAGTTGCATGCGTTACAACGTGTGTCACTAGACTATTAATTTACTGGACACATGGCTCACTAATGATATCCCAAAATAACTAGATTATCAATTGCATCACTATAATTACTTTAAAACAATGATCAATGACGTCCAAACACTGTCCATATAAATTAACAATTAAAAATCATTGGTTAGCTGCTTGGACATGATCTTGTGCTCGGATGGGGAGACTTAGAATTTCATCATTTTCAGGCAAAGTATATATTTCAACAGGCTTATTACAACCATTGTATCAAATATTACTTACATTCACTAATTAGAGATATTAAAATTGATTTAGTAATTAAATTTAAACCCCTGTAAATAACCTAAGCATAGCTAATTTTGGATTAAAGTTTATGAACCGACAGTGACAAACACAAAAGAAAGATTTCAAATCCAGGGTTCTGGATCCAAGGGTTCCAAATTCACGCAGCCCATAATGGGCAGGTCATTGTCAGTTCCCGGAGCTGTGTGGGGCTCATAGAGATGTCCGTGACAAATCCACACCGTACAAATGTTTTGAAAAACCACAATAGGACAGGATTCTAAAAATCAGGCAGATCCAAAACTCACGTGAGCCATACCACACGAAACAGTGGGGCTTGAACGTCTGCTGGTGACAGAAGTTTTGTATTTGTTCCTACAGTTTATTAGAGTAGTAATAAATCTATGAACGGTTTGGATGGCATATAAACATCATGATCAGGTCCAAGAAGGTTTCAACGGTGGACGTAGCTGTTCCCACTGTTTTGTTGGTGTGGTCGACCTGAGTTATTGATCTGCCTGATTTTTAGAATACTATCCTACTGTGGTCTTTCAAAACAGATGGACGGAGTGGATTTGTCACGGAAATCGCTGTTGCCCCCAAACAGTCCCAGCACAGAGATATCTCTGGACTCTGGGGAGTCACAGGCAATCCGCTCTCCACTGCAGCGGCCATCGCATTAGAAATGGACTTTCTGATTACAACTGGAGTTGAAATTCTAGAAATGTAGATGTTCGAGCACAAGTAAAGAACTACAAGGGCTGAGTCCAATACAAGAAGCTCACACATGACCCATCCATTGTGGGTCCACCATATAAATGGTCCAGACTTAATATAGGTGTGCCGCGCGCTCATCGTAGTGGTGTATTTTCCAGCACCTTGACAGAGGAAATAAGAACAAGTGCTCATGCATGTACCAAAAACCCTGATTCACCTGCAACTCGGGTGAGTTTGGACGATTTCCTCCTGACTCAAGCGAGTCCTAACTCAACATGGGCATGAATGAGTTGGGACGAGCTCACTCGGGTGCCTGTCTGTCATTACCTGGTTCAAGGAAACTCATCAGCAAGTGCTACTCCAACCACTTTCCGTAACAGTTGCGGTTGTCATGAGGTGGGCCTTGAAGGGGGCCGGGTGTCTTTGCATCCATAGCTCCATGGGGCAACAACCGTCGTGGCTTGCGGCACCTGAGTGCTTTTGGATGTAGAAGATGTTTGGGTTGCCGAGTTTCGGCTCAGCCAGGATATGCCTGGCCCATAGCCAACCTCCCTGCTTTAAAAATTGATCAAATCCATATTTCTCACAGAGAGTATTCCTTATCCATCCTTTGATCAAGAGGCCCACATGCTTGAAGAAAAAGACATTTAGAGAAATGAAATCTGAGGTCAGTACCATTACTTACCCTTGATTCACCCTCAATTAGGGCGAGTGGGGCCAGTTTACTTTTAACTCAAATGAGTCATGACTCAACTCGGACATGAGTGAGTCAGGTGAGGTGACTACGTTGCCTGGTTTGAGGGAATCCATTGTTGTGGATATCATGAGGTGGGCCTTGAAGTGGTGGTTGTGCATCTATGGCTCCGTCAATTGACAAATTGTTATGGCATGCAGTACCCATGTGTGTGGTGGTCCTGGGAGGAAATCCCATCCAAACTCTCCCTTTCTGACCCAAGAGGGATTCACTTTCTTTAAGTCAGCTAGGTTTCTACAAACGTCAAACTTGCCCTTAAGCAAAGCCTTGGTCATTATGTCTGACCCATTATCGTCCATGTAGACCTTCTCAAGCTGTAACACCTTATATTCCAAAGTATTCATAATCCAGTGATATCGAATCTCTATGTGCTTCAACTTGAAACACTGACTTGGATTCTTGCTTAAGTATATAGCACTTTGACTATCGTAATAAACCACATGCTCATCCTGCTTCAGGCTAAGTTTCTGTAAGAACCTTTTCATCCAAAGCATCTCTTTACATGCTTCTATGACTGCAATGTACTCGACTTCTGTCGTTAACAATGCTACGACCTTTTATAACTTGATCTGTCAGGAGACCGCTCTCCCTGTAAACGTGAACATGAACCCCGATGTAGACTTCATAGAATTTATGTCACCTGCCATATCTGTATCTGTGTAGCCCTCTAACGCAGGTTTATCGTCACCATAGCATAGGCTCAACCTGGATGAGCCTCTTAGATACCATAGTATCCATTTCATCATTGCTCAATACTCTTTGCCAAGATTGGCAAAATATCGGTTGACAACACCAACTGCATATGTTATGTCTAGACGTGTACACACCATAACATATATCAAATTTCCTACAGCAAACGCATAGGGTATTTTCTTCATCTCTTCCACCTCTACCTTCGTCTTGGGACACTATTTGTCGTTCAATCTGAAGTGACCATCCAGTAGAGTACTAACCGGCTTCGATACATTCATATTTAACCGCTCTAAGACTTTCTCAATATACCGCTCTTGTGACAGCTAAAACTTCCTTCTGCTTCTGTCCCAGGGACAGCAAGTTCGTTTAGGGAAGCGGATTGCGTAGAGGGTTACTCACTACGCTTAGCGTACTGAGTGAACTCTGTGAGGTCCATCATGATTTATGTGTTTTATCCAAACTGTCCATCCATTTTCCTAGATAATCTTAGGGCTTTAGCGCCCCCCCCCCCCCCAAAAAAAAAAAAAAAAGCTCATAAAATATTTAAATGGATAACACTACAGGAAACAGCTGGATTGAACTCTAGCGTTGAAAATTTCTTGGGGGCCACGGAAGTTTTGGATCAAGATTATATTTGTGTTTTCCGTTCATCCATGTCTGGATGATGGTTGGATGACAAATAAACATCACTGTGGGGCCTAGAAAGGTATCAACGGTGGAAATCATTGGCCCCACTGTTTCATGTGGTATGATCCACTTGATCGTTAGATATGCTTCAATTTTGGGTTCAACGCCTAAAATTAGATGTAAAAATGGATGGACGGGGTGGATATACTATATACATTAAGGTGGGTCCAATTGAGTTCAGTACGATAATAGCCTATTGAGTAACTCAGCATGCAATCCAATTTCATTTGTTAGGAGGAACTCGACTGGAATCCCTCACAGCACCTGTTGTACACGCCGCGTACGCACACCAGGTGGGCCCACCATGTTATGTGCCTAGCATTCACTCTGCCCATCAAGTATGTCTCCATCGTGTTCACCATGCGGCTCATCAGCCCGATCCAAGACTGAGGTGGGCCACACCATGAGAAATACACGCACCTTTGTGGCCCCCATTCAAATCTATGGTTGGTGTCGCCTCACCATTGGTCTCTGTGGTGTGGCCCACCTGAGCTATCTATTAGGCTGATTATTTCCCTAAGGGCCTAACAATTAAAAGCAAGCCGGATGGATGGAGTAGATGTTAGCCAGACAACATGATGGCCCCACAACTTGCGTGTTGTACGTGAAGCGTACAACAGATTCGAGTTTGGACGGGAGTCGGATTTCGTAGTGTAGCGCACACCAGGGACGTACTGGTCGGTGCTGGAAAAGCTATGTGGCCCTACCGTGATGTATGTGTTTTATCCACGCTGTCCATCAATTTTGCTAGCTCATTTTAGTGTATGAACTCAAAAATGAGGCCAATGCAAATTTCAGATGGACCAGATTTCAGAAAACAGTGGTGATTAAATGCTCAGCATTAAAAACTTCCTACGGCCTATTGATGTTTATTTTCCATCTAACCTGGTCACACAGATCTAGATGCAGGAAAAACACAAATATCAACTTGATCCAAAACTTTTGTATTAAATAGTGGTCATTCAATCATATTATTTCCTATTTTGTCGTCCACTTGATATTTCAATTTGCCTCGTTTCTGGGATCATAGCCTAAAATGACTTTGAAAATTAGACAGATGGCGTGGATAAAACACATACATCATGGTGGGGCCTACTGATCAAACATGCTGTGTGCTACCCGTTTCACATGTGTTGGTAAAACGGCCGTTGTATGCAATTCCCGTCGCGGTTTCATGGCCTTGAACAAAAATTCTGCAAAACCCATGAACATGTGGAGTGGAATATATCTCAGAAACAGTCCAACAGATGTAACATATTGTATAGTTCGCACTACAACACTCTCTCCGATTCTTTCATTAAACAAAAAAATAAAATAAAATAAAAATGAAGAAGAGCTATGTTTTTCTTGTAGATTCTTTCCTCTTTTTCATTAAGATTGCAATGGTTGTTTTAAGAATTTCCCCCCATTTTCATTAACATTATAATGTTGCTTGCTTGTATTGTTGTCAATGGGCCAGGATGGCCCATCTAGCTTTGGGGCTAGCAGACTTTGTGCCAGGCTACGGCTAGAATACTAGGCATGATGGCTGGGCCTGGGCCTATGATTAGAGCACGTTCAATAAAATGGCTAAGCCCAATGGCTGGGCCTGGTCCTTAAATTTGAGCTGTTGGCCAAAATCTCTTCGAAGGAGTTTGAAATCCATCATGAAAGCTTGGATTACCTCTAAAATTCTTCCAAGAGTTGCATGTGTTACAGCGTGTGTCACTAGACTATTAATCTATTGGACCCATGGCTCACTAATGATATCCCAAAATAATTAGATTATCAATTGCATCACTATAATTACTTTAAAACAATGATCAACGACGTCCAAACAATGTTCATATAAATTAACAATTAAAAATCATTGGTTAGCTGCTTGGACATGATCTTGTGCTCGTGGCCCATCCGAGACTTAGAATTTCATCATTTTCGGGCAAAGTATATATTTCAACGGGCTTATTACAATCATTGTATCAAATATTACTTACATTCACTAATTAGAGATATTAAAGTTGATTTAGTAATTAAATTTAAACCCCTGTAAATAACCTAAGCATAACTAATTTTGGATTAAAGTTTATGAACCGACAGTGACAAACACAAAAGAAAGATTTCAAATCCAGGGTTCTGGATCTAAGGGTTCCAAATTCACGCTCCCTATTTACTCATAACAAGTCATTTACAACAAGCCTAACAGCAGTCACTTTAACTCATGTATGACATCCAACCCGTCCAGATGGTGGTCCGAACTTTAAAGTTGAACACCCCAAAATTTAGGCGCATCAAGCCATCATGCGGGCCATCATGTGCATTCGAAGGTTTTTGGGTTGTCAGTTATTATAAACTTTCAACGGTAGATATTCAGTCCTCACTGTTTTCTGTTGTGCAGCTCAATTAAGTTTTGTATCTGCCTTCATGACTCGGGTCCTTACAAGAGTCGCGATCCTCTGTTATCGGGTCAACAGGATTTTCCTGTTACCCTAGTGGTTTGGCATCCGAAGCTTTATTTTATTTTATTTTATTTTATTTTTTCAGTGAGTGTTGACGTGGACCAATGATTTTTAAGGTATTAGGAATTCTCTATTGACTGGTAAGAGAGGATCCGGACTCCATTCACAAATATCAAGGTGGGCTGCACCTAGATTCTGTTGAAGAGACTGTCGCAGCAATCCGAGTCCTGATGGGAAACGGATTGGCTACTCCCCTGCCACTATCCCAATGGCCGGTGGTTGGTGCTACGTGGGCCCCACCATAATGGTTGTGTTTCATCCATGTCATTCATCCATTTTTACAGATCATTTTAGGAATTATTTCAAAAATGAGAGGGATATAAATCTCAGGTGGACCACACAACAGGAAAACAATAGTGAATGGATATCAACCATTAAAATCCTTCTTAGGCTTACTGTTTATTTGACATCCCATCTGTTGATTAGGTCATACAGATATGGATGAAGGAAGTAAAACAAAGATCAGGTTGATCCAAAACTTTTATGGGCTCAAAAAGTTCTTAATGGTCTATGCTCATTCAATGTTGTTTCTTATAACGTGGTCCACTTGAGATTGGAATATATCTCATTTTTGTTTTTGGTCTCATACGCTAAAATGATCTAGAAAAATATATAGACGGCATGGATGAAACACATACATCATGGTGGGGCACACAAAGCACCGACCACCAGCCATTGGCTGATGATGGCAGGGGGAGTAGCTAATCCGTTTCCGTCCTGACGGGACTTCGTTTGGGTCTGTACTGGCCGGTACTGAAAAGATCTGTGAGCCCCTATGACATCCATTTTGACTGCTTATTTGAGGGCATGATCCAAAATAGGAGGACCATTAAATCTTAGGTGGACCACACCACACGAAACAGTGGTGATTGAATCCCGACCATTAAAAACTTCTCATATGCTAAAAAGTGCTGATACCTGTGGTTTCCTTCGTCGAGGTCTGTGTGACCTAAGCAACAGGTTACATGATTTTAATGGTGAGTGTTCAATTGCCACTGTAAGGTGGCCCACCTGAGATTTGGTTTCGCCTATTTTTAGGTTTATGCATTAAAATAAGCTACCAAAATAGATGGACGACATGGATCAAACAAATACATCATAGTGGGGCCACAAAGCTTTGCTAGCACCGACCGTGCGCTATGATGGGCTACCCTACATAGGCCGAGTCGGTTTCTCGCATTTGTAAAACGGGGGTTGTAAACAATTCCCGGTGCGGCTTCGGTGGATGGCCAGATCCGCCCAGGTTGGTGGATCCCTGACTGTGGGCCGACCTTGATTGATGTATGCACCTTACATCCACGAAGTCATCCATTTTGGCATATCATTTGAGGGCATGATCACAAAAATGAAGTAGATATGAATCTCAGGTGGGCCACACCACAGAAAACCATGGTGACTGAATATCTACCATTAAAAACTTTTTGAGAGCCACTGGAATGTTTATTTTCCATTCAATCTGTTGATAAGGTTACAAAGATATAGATGAAGGAACCACACATATTTCAGCTTGATCTAAACCTTTGGTGTCCCATAAAAAAAATTTAATGGCCAATTACCACTGTTTCCTGTGTCGTGGTCTACCTGAGTTTTGAATCTGGTTAATTTTTTTGGATCATGCTCTAAAATAAGCTTCAAAAAAGGATGGATGTCATCGATGTAAGACACATACATCACTGTGGTCCCACAGTCAAGGGATCCACCAAAGCGGCGCCCATAGGACGCCCATAGGACGCTGATTGCATCCTACCCCCACTGATCTTTAGCCACGGACGGGCAGATCAGTGGGGGCACAGTGATGTATCTGTTTATCCACGTTTTCCATCCTTTGTCTCAGATAATTTTAAGGCATAAGCCTAAAATCAGGCGGATCCAACGCTTAAGTGGACCACATCACATATGACACTTGCATTTAATGCAAGCCAAGCTTACTATTTCGTGTGGTCTACTTGAGGGTTGGATCTACCTGATTTTTCAACTAATACCTTAAAATAATATAAGAAAATGGATGGACGGCATGGATAAAAAGGTAGAGGTAAGCCCCCACAGATCTATCCGTTCATGGCTAGAGAGGGGTAGGACGCAATTCGCATCCGCGCATGTAACGTTTTCACGGGTCTTGAACATAATTTCTGCAAAACCCACAAGCATATCGAAGGGTATATATCAAAAATAGTCAAACATATGTACAACATTCTATAGTTCCCCGCTACAACACACTCTCTTGGTGAGTCATTCCTGTAGCTTTTTCTTCTTAAAGAAGAAATTGGTACGCTTTTCTTCTAAAACTTTTACTTTTTTTCATTAACATTAAAATGATTGCTGTAGTTCAAGTAGATTTTAGTTTTACCCCCTTTCTCATTAATTAATTCCTTGTGTTGGTGTCAATGTGTCTTGATGGCCTGTTAGGCTCGGCCTAGCTACGACTAGAATACTATGCTGATCGCGGGGCTTGGGCTGAAAATTTCAACCACATTTAATAATTGGCTGCTTTTTAAGAGCCCATCAACCTAAAACATGTATAATGGGGCACACTTATCTTTCACAAAGGTGAGTGGCCTAGCTCAGGATAGGGCCAGACTTAGGCCCAGGTTGTACATAATCATTACAGGTCTGGGTTTGATTAGGTTTTACTGTTGGGATTTGTGTTGCGGAATCACATAGATCTAGATTTAGGATAGCAATCCAATGGCACCAAGCAATCACAAGAGAACATAAAGATCTAACGTGTACCCTTGCAGGAAAAAACCACGGCACAAAGCGACATAATTCCACTATGAAAGCATAAATTAAAAGATAAAGGACTTACCCGATTCGAACAACCTCGAATATCACTCTTGCTACACCCTTTAGAAACCCTAAAACCCTTTTAGGAACCCTTGGAATAACTTTATAAAGCCTTAACATACTTTAGAATAGCCCTAGGGACCCCTATTTATAGTTTAGGAAGCATCCCTTCTGCACCTTGTGAAACCGCCTCAAATTTACGCAGTCTGCACAAAATCCGCACAGAATCTGCGTAACCCTCAACCGGTCGACACAAAAAAAGATAGCACACTGGACTTCGAGTCGAGTGGTGCTCGACTGGTCGAGCAGCCCCCTCGACCGGTGGTCTTCTTACTATCTCACCACTACCCAATATTACTTACTGGGGTGTAACGCCCCGGATTTTGAGGGTCGAGCAAAGCTCTACTCCCCAGATCCAGTACATCACTTATGCAATATGGATAATGATGTTCAGATTTCGTCCATATTAATGAGTTAAACATGAGTGGGATTATACTAAAACAACATATCATACTCCGGATATAATTAATTTAAGCAAGCGGAAGACTTAAACATACATATATTGAACATGTAAGTGTTTCATAACCTTCAGAGTATGAGTATGTAACCGGGCTGAATATATACATGTATTGTTTCAAAATATACAAAATGTGAGAACGTAAGATGTCCAACTAAGCCAAGTATCCCCGTGTTCTCATCGAGTCAGCACGAGGTCTACATAAACCCACCTGAGAGATGGACATAGGAGAACTCTTCCTCCTCATCCATGAAGTCATGTTCCGTCGCGTAGACTTCATCAACACCTGCATCTAAACCTGAGTCTAGTTGGTGTTTTAAAATACTGTCCCGGGGTGGGAGTGAGTGATCAACTCAGTGACACTATAAGGCAAAGGTTAACATGTTATCAAGTCATTCAAGCAGTAATGATAACGCAATATAACAATTACTTTCTAACTACTCTTATTAATGTAGGAATGGTGTGCAAATAATGATGTATGCCCTTGCACAAAGCTCCCTCATAAGCGACTCTGACAACCAATTTCACATATGACAACGCTCCCTAAAGTACACCTTCCTCGCCAAAAGCACATCCTAACTAATGCAATGCGATGCATGGTCGTGTTAGTCGAATACTTAATTAAGTTTATCCATACAGTAAAGTTCGGGAAGCTAATGAACCTCCCTTTTTATCATTAATCCAAACTGAAGGATCCATCTAGAGTCGTCAATCTTAGTTAAACACATACAATAGGCAAGTTGTAGGGCATCACTCCTAATGAAAAGTAGTTGATAGGCAAATTCAAAGTTTATAATCGCGGTCACTACGGAGAGGCTCATCACCAAGGCGTAGGCTGACAGCTCGAATACAGTGTCTCATACCACCATGCCCAGCTCACGAGTCTGGGTTACTCACTGGTCACTACGGGGAGGCTCGTCATCCCAGCGTAGGCCGACAACTCGACCACGATGTCCCATACCACCATGACCGGCTCATGAGTCTTAGCGGATCGTGGTACCATGGTTGAAACGGGCCTTTACATTGGTGAGTGGTACCTTAGATTCAAGCAGTGATGTCCATACATGGTAAATACACAACAAGTCAATCGGTTTGTTTGGCAAGTTCGATTGGTACGAGCACACGTTGACTTAATCGATATGGGGTGCATAAGCACCCCTTGTGGCCTAACCACTGTCGACAATCGTCGTGCGGTCCCGGTTCGTCGAGTTACTCAATGTAGCGAGACTAATTCGGCCACCCGAAAGGAAACTGATATCGATTGTCTGGACTACGTTGTAGCCCCAATCTTACTCAGATGTAATAGGTAGACACATGTGATAATCATGTCAACATTCAACGAACAATCTAAATAAATTCCTCATTTGAGCATTTCATCAAACATATTGATCATATTACCTAACACTTGCATTTTATCCATAAATCGCGTAAACGCAAATAAGATTACATGAAGGAAACTATACATATGAGTAAGGTGACTGAGAGTCCTATCTTAATACTCTTAATAAATACAAATCATCAATAATTTCCCATTCAGACAATTTATCAAACACTTAAGTTACACTTCACCAAAATACATAGACTAGATTAGTTACGCCATGTATTATGGCAATTCCTTGCACAAAGAGGTCATCATGCATATGACAAATAGGAAACCTAGATTAGTAGTCATGGCAAACACAAATCATATTTACATGTTCATTCAAACATTTCAACAAACACATGAGATGCATCTTTTATTCCACATAGTTCATACATGAACAATATATCGAAAACAGCACATCTAAAATAATATAGCAGCAATCAAGTCAGACATAAATCATTAGCTGACATTGAAAACATTGAAAACCATAACCTAAACATTTATAGTCCGCACCATTCATCGGAATACTCGATTCGGACTCGGTTCCAACTATACGTTTCCGAAAACAGAACGTCGGGTACCTAAATAGTGAAATCGGTTAGCTAGGTTGACAAACAACCATTCTAGATCTCAACTACGGTATTAGGGTTAGGATTTCTTACCCAAATCGTAGCCGAAATAGATCGTGTAGCATAACGGGAAGGTGATTCCGCACGTGGAGTCATGGGAGAGAATCACTGCAATGATCTCCCACAAGCTTTCTTCTCTCCTTCCTCTTTTCTCTTCTTTTCTCTTCTTCTCTCTCCTTGGGTTTGGAGAAATTCGTATATGGGAGAGAGAGGGTGTGTGGGAAGCTATTTATAGGCCCAGTAGTGATGTAAATGGCCCCAGGGCCACTATAGACATGGGTTTTACCCTTTGGGCAACTATTTTTGACAAACAGAGCTCACAGGGAGGCTCACTACTCACATACGTCATAGGGTAAGTTCCCTGACAATGGATCTATGCCAGGATGTGGTTTCGGCATGATTGGATAGGCCGATCGATCGTGGAGGACTTGTGTCAGATCAACAGTCATACTTACTCGATTAGGGCCACAATTATATAGATACGTGTAGGGAAATTTCCTTTTCGCATGGGTGAAGTTTGGTAAAAAACTGACGGTCCAAAATCCCCAATTTGGCATGTGAGCGAACGGCCCAATTCACTTAAGTTTCATTACATTTTCTAAAGATATTCGCAATTTTCACACACTTCGCTCAAGGCTCAAGTTGTGCATTTCTGGACACAATCTGGCTCGATTCCCGCGGTAGTTGTCAAGCCCAGTAGGACGGACATAATCCTATAGTTTCGCGGTCATCTAATTCTTGACGTGCGGTCTAGGTCCGATACAGAGTTTCAAAGTACTCCCGAGAGCTATAGGAGCTGGGGATTTCACCTAGATCTTTAAGTGGTGTTGAGTCAGTGGTATTAAGGGTTTTAGGCCTTCTCATTTGTGGAATTGGTGGCCCAAGCTTACTCCACCGATTATTCAGTTTAATACTTAACTAATTTTCACCTTAATTACGACAGGATGCGGTCCTTAGGTGATTTTGCCTGAGGTGGTACTCGAGCCTTTGTACGGATTTTTCCGAGATGTTACAATCTACCCCCCTTAAAGAAAAATTTTGTCCCCAAAATTAGTACCTTTTCGTACTCCTCGAGGATCTGAAGGTAGTTCTTACGGACTTCGGCTTCCGTTTCCTAAGTAGCCTCCTCCTTAATGTGGTGTGTCCATATTACTTTCATGAGCGGGATAACCTTGCTGCGTAGGACTTGTTTCTTCCTATCTAGAACTCGTGTTGGTCGCAATACATAGGTAGTATCTTCACTTAGCTGCACTTGTTCCCATTTGATAATATGGGTAGTGTCCGGAACATATTTCTTCAGCATCGATACGTGAAAAATATTGTGCACGCCTGCGAGTGATGTGGGCAAGGTGAGACGGTATGCTACCACACCCACTCGGTCTAAAATCTGGAATGGGCCAATGAATCTCGGGGTGAGTTTTCCCTTCTTGCCAAAACGAATGACTCCCTTCATTGGGAAAACCTTAAGAAATATATGGTCTCCAACATCAAATTCCAGCTGTCTCCGTCTCATATCGGCATAACTCTTCTATCTACTCTGGACTGTAAGAAGTCGACGCCTGATAATATCGATCTTCTCTGAGGTCGCCTGAACCAGATCTAGGCCAACCAAGCTCTTCTCGCCAATTTCTGCTCAACAATGTGGAGCTTGACATGGGCACCCATACGAAGCTTCATAAGGAGCCATGCCAATGCTTGCTTGGAAGCTGTTGTTATAAGAAAACTCGGCATAGGGGAGAGAGTCATCCCAGCTGTCCTTGAAGTCAAGTACGTATGCTCCCAACATGTCCTCGAGTATCTGATTTACCCGTTCTGTCTACCCATCGGTCTGTGAGTGGAACGCAGTACTGAACTTTAGTTTCACTCCCATTGCTTCTTGGATTCGAGTCCAGAAAATAGACGTGAATTGTGTGTCTCGATCCGACACAATCTTTATAGGAACCTCATGCAGTCATACTATCTCCTTGATGTACAGCTTGGCTAGATCATCTGCCGAATTAGAAACTCTAATCGGAAGGAAATGAGCCGATTTTGTCAACCGGTCCACAATCACCCAAATAGAGTCACGCCCCTTTCTTGTCTTTGGTAACCCAGAAATGAAATCCATAGATATGAAATCCCACTTCCACTCAGCTATGGGCATGGGCTGAAGTAAACTAGGGGGTCGGCGGTGCTCGGCCTTAACTTGCTGGCACGTGAGACATCGGGATCACTACGCCAAAATGGGCAATTTGTGACGTATTTTTGCGACGGACTTCATCCGTCGCAAAAATCTCTTGGTTTAACGACGGATTTAATCCGTCGCTAATGGAAAATGTCCGTCGCTAAGTTCGTCTTTCTTGAAAATCCGTTGTTCGAACGTCGTGAAATTTCGCGACGGACCAAAATCCGTCGCTAAAATCTGATTTACGACGGATTGACGACCGATTTTTGTCCGTCGTAAATAGCCGACGGACAAAATCCGTCGCCAATTTTGATTTGGCGACGGAAACTGAACAGTGCAAATTCCCACCCAAAATACCAAAATTGCGCGCTTTTCAGTTGATTTTGCGACGGATCAGGTCCGTCGTAAAAGAACTTTTGCCTTTCAACATTTTTTTTTTTTCATTTTTTTAAGAATATGATGGAAAATTAAGTTTTTTTATAGTCTAATAATTGTTTTTTAATAGAATTTCAGTGGTTTAATTGTACATATTTGTATATAAGATTATTTTTTAACAATTGATTGAATGCAAAAAGAAAATTTAATTTGTTTTTATATCTAATGAGTGGAATTTTTATTTTTATTTTTGAATTTAAAACTAATATTTAAATTATTTGTAATATCACATGAAAAAGAATATTGAGAAGTTGAAAAATTTTAACAATGTTTGAGAAAAAATTAGATTTTGAAAAAATAAAAATCATGATTTAATAAAAATCTATTTTGTGGGAACAAAAAAGAATATTTAATAAAGTTGATAAATTTGAAAAAAAAAAAAAAAAAAGCATTTGATTTTGAGAAAAAAATAATATCCTGAAAAAGAAAATTAAAAAGATTTTTAAAAATGTGAAAATTTTCACAATGTTGAAAAATGAAAATATTTTGAAAAAGAAAATGAGAGTTTGTATTTTGAAAAATAAAATAAAATCGAGAAGTTTGATAAAAATTGACAGGTCTAAAAAAAATGCTTTAAAAAAATGGAGAAATTAGAAAGAATTGAAATTTTTTAAATAAAATGATATTAAAAAAATCGATACTTTATCGAAAAACAAATATTTTGAAACGAAAAATAAAGTAGTTGAAAAAATTTGTGATTTTGAAAAATAATTGAAAATGTTCAAAATTTGAAATTAAAAGAAAAAGTTATTTATAAAAACACTGAGATTTTGAAAAAAAAAATATCATTTTAAAAAAGAAAATTGAAAAGTTGAAAAGTTGAAAACAAAATGATGATTTTGAAGAAAAAAAAAATCGGCATTTTGGAATTTTTGGGGAAAAAAATAAAATTTGTGAAAATTTTAGAGATTTTGAAAATAAAAATTCATAATTTGTATATTTTTATGAAATATTTTATAATAAAAATGATATTTTGTTAAAAGTTTTCAATGAAAAATTAAGAATAAAAAAATATACATTTTGAAAGAAAATGCTATTTTTAAATGGAAATTGAAATTTATTTATGAAAAAATAATAATAAATTATTAGGCACATCCACCAATTGAACATTAAACCATTTTTGGACAATCTAATTAGTCCAAATTGAAGAATAAATAACTTCAAATGTTTAAATCAAATTTTACTCAAATTGTTGATCAATCTTGTATGCCCAATTTCTTTCTCATATGTAGTTAGCCTGATCGGGGTAAGTAACTAGTCAATTTTAGAGTATTGATCAGTAAAATAGAGTGAATGGACCAGACATGTAAAATGGGCCAAATATTCTGGTCAAAATTGTGACACAACTTATTGACCTTGCGAGAACCTAAGAATTGATGTTAGTAAGTTTTGTGGGCCTCGTCATGATGTGTGTCGAACATCAACACTGTGCATTTGATATGTCCCCTTTAGGTTATGAGATATCTCAAAAATTATTCGTATACGAAACTCAGGTGAGCCTTATCATCTAAAACCATGTGAAGACATCCTAAAAATATATAAAAGCACTTGGTGGGGCCCACATGAGTTTTGGATGCGGCTAAAACTTGGTCTGACCCCCCATCCAAGTGGGAAACACATATTAGTGGGTTGGATATGTGAATCACATTTAGGCAAGCCCAATATATAATTACGAATGTTTTAAGTAAACCCCACTCCACTACATTTAGGTGAGTTACTCGTTACCTTTATCAGAGTAAACTCTGGGGTCCACCGTTATTTATTTATTTTATCCACTCCATTCATCCATGTTAACAGATAATTTGAGGTCTAAAGAACAAAAATGAAGCATATCCAAAGCTCAAGTGGACCACACCACAGGAATAGTGTATTGAACCTCTACCATTGAAAAATTCTTGGAGGCCATAGAAGTTTTGGATCAAGCTGATGTTTGTGTTTTCTCTTCGTTCATATCTTTTTGATATATTATGAACAGGTTCGATGGCAAATAAATGTTATTGTGGGCCTAAGAAGGTATCAATAGTGGAAATCATTATTCTACACTGTTTCGTGTGGCATGGTCCACTTGAGTTTTGGATTTACCGAAATTTTGGGATCAGCCCACACCATTCATCTATTTTTCGAGATCATTTTAGAGAATGATCCAAAAAATAAATCATATCCAAATATTAAATGGACCACACCACCAATAAGGGGATGGATTGGACCACAATTTTTTGTTAGGCCCATAAATTTCGGATCAACCCACACCGTCCATCAATTTTTGCACATCATTTTAATATTATATCACATAAATGAGGTAGATCATTGGAAACAATATTGATTGAATGTGTATGGTACTCACTGAATTCCCACAGTTTCCTCTCGTGTGGTCCATTTGAGTGTTGGATACACCTAATTTTTCGTCACACATCCTAAAATGGTCTCATAAAATGAATGGACGGGGTGGATTTCTCACAAACATCTAGGTGGGCCCCACCCAACATCCTTGTACAGGAACTTCCTGTTAAAGGCTTTCGCACAAATCCTTCCCACTCACGCGGATCAGCTGCTGACGGGTAGAGCAGGGAGACTAACATCACCAAGTTATGTAAGCCCCGTGATGATGTATTCTTTGTATCCACTCCGTCCATCTATTTGGAGAGATCATTTTAGGGAAATAGACAAAGAGTGAGTCTAACCCAAACCTCGAGTGGACCACACCACAGAAAGGAGTGGGGAGCGTGACTCCACCATTAAAAACTTCTAAGGCCCGTAAAAGTTTTCGATCAAGCTGATACTTGTGTTTTACCTTTTTTCATGTCTTTTTTAACCTGTGAACAGTTTGGATTTTAAATAAACATCATGGTGGGCCTTAGGAAGGTTTCAACGGTGGGAACCACTCTCTCCACTGTTTTATGTCGTGGGGTCTATTAAAGCTTTGGATCTGCCTCATTCTTTGGATAACGCCCTAAAATGATATCTCCAAATGGATGGACGGTGTGGATACAACACATACATTGTAATGGGCCCCACAGAACTTGGTGACCTCACTTCAGTAGCAAGTCTCGCTAAACAGCCTGTCAGTAGCTAATCGGCGTCCCCTCCTCTCTGGCCCTAATCCGCTCTCTCTCTCTCTCTCTCTCTCTCTCTCTCTCTCCTCCTAATCCCCTCCCGCTCTCTCTCTCACTCACCTTTCTTGTGTGTCTTTGATGCACGAACGCCACCCCCACGCACCCCTTCGCTCTCTCTCTCTGAAGCTCGGTTGACGACTATTTGTCGAACGTGAGGTCTCTCTCTCTCTCTCTCTCTCTCTCTCTCTCTCTCTCTCTCTCAATCTCAATGTCGATTTAGGAACTTGGGGATTTAGTAATTTATGGATTTTTTATTTGATGTGGACCCTCATTTAGGGATTTGGGGATTTTAGGGCTTACAGATTTGAATGTGGACCCCGAATTGGGGTTTTTCTGATTTTACAAATTAGGGATTTGGGGATTTTGGGGATCTGAGGATTTTTGGAATTGGGGATTTCACCTTCTATGTTTTATTTATTTATTTATTGGGGATCTGGGGATTTCTGCTACTCCAATGCCGTCAAAAAGAAATGGCCCGTTTGGGGACAGAGCATACATACGACGTTTGGGGATAGAGCATACATATTCTTTCCCCAGAATGATGTTTTTTCATGGTTTATGGAGAGATCTTTAGGTTTTTGAAGTTATAAATTAAGTTTGGATATTAGATCTGATTTTTTTTCTGGTATTTGGCGCAATCTAATAGGATTCCTTACCTGATTCGATGTATTTGGTTGTAAAATGATGGAAGACGTGTTTCAAACAAGAGTTGGCTGCATCACAAGTTAGTATACGATGGTTGTAGGTGATCAGCTCTCAGAAGTAAATAAGGTGGTTTGATGTGTTTACCTTTCCTAGTTGTGGTATGACTGTAGCTTATGTGCTTTATTATAACTAAATATATATGTTGTGTAGGTTATATATATGATGCCCTGTTATGCCTGATTACTTCCTACACCTTACAATGGTTGGTTTGGCTATTCATGAGTTTGCGGATGGTGATTATGGTTAAACACAGGAATTATGAGATCCCGATCGTCTTAAGGTAAATAGTGTGATGCGATACGTCTATTTTGTACAAAGGGCTAGCTGACTGAACTAGATTTTTATTTTTATTTATTTTTTATTATTAATTTTTTGCCACTTTCACTGCCAAATTTGCTATTACATGATCATTTTAAGAATGGATGGATTTATGTGCTTCTTGATTGTAATTAAAACCCAAATTTGGTGGATGGTTACTTTCAGGGTAAGCTGATGAATGGTTAGGAAATAGCAGGGAAAATGCTTTCCCAGAATTTGGGGCAAAGGAATGAAGAATTCAAAAATGAGGTTTTTTTTTTTTTTTTTTTTTTTTTGCAAAACTTCAACACATGAATCTTGTTAGGATTATCAAATTGGCAGTTATCTGCCAATTATTTTCTTTGGTGTAGGCCACATGATGAGTGGACGAGCCTGATTTTTATGTTGAGCATTCTTCGTGGTGGGGGCCAAACCTTTTGGACGAGTGGGATGCTGTACACACTTGACACTTTGGAATTTATGCTCTAGGTGGACGGTAAATTATTTTCTAACTTGTCATGTGTGAGGCTGCCTCTTTAAATTATTATATTTTAAATGTTAAAGATATATACTTTTGTCATTGTAGATTCTTTTCGTTGACTAATAGTCGGGTACAAAATGCAACTTCTATAGTTTTCTTTTATTTATTTATTTATATGCATGTTAGTTTTATGGAAGTTGAAATCTTGAAAATGTTGGTATAGCTGTTGCAGGAAAAAACCTTGAAAAGTTAATAATGATTTTGAGGCCTCATTGTTGTGTAGTCTAT
This sequence comes from Magnolia officinalis, assembly GCA_021015155.1. Taxonomy (NCBI): domain Eukaryota; kingdom Viridiplantae; phylum Streptophyta; class Magnoliopsida; order Magnoliales; family Magnoliaceae; genus Magnolia; species Magnolia officinalis. The sequence goes on from JAJHSJ010000017.1 coordinate 18,493,862, forward strand.
GATCAAAATCTGATCCATTAACTAATAGAAATGTTGCTTTTTGTTTTTCTGTGCCAGCTCATGTGGTGTCGATTCCCTAATTGTGGATTATAGATTAAAAAACTGAAAATCCCTAATTAGGGATTCAAAATTCAAAACTCTTAATTAGAAATTTTTTAAGTGGATATATTGGGCCATTGGATGTTCTTGCAACTGAGATTTTACATTTGCAGGATGGAACTTCTGGAGAAGATTTCAACAATGACTCGATTGATCGTGAAGAAAGGCGGCTCACAGAGCTTTGGAGGTTTTGTTTTGTTTTTTTTTTTTTCCTTTTTCTTTTCTTCAGGAGAAATGGTCACGCAGCAGGCTGTATGTGAACTATCTTAGACAACCATTTCTTCCTAACCAACTTTTCATGTGTAGAATGTCCTATTCGGGACAAAATGATGATTACTTGGTTTGAACTTTAGGCCAATCCACTTACCATGTCGGTGGGACAATTACATTTAGTCATGTGATTAGCTAGATGTCCATTAGCTGGCCATTGATTTTGACTTATATCCTACCCAATGAGTAGATTGGCTCAATTTCTATAACAGGTTTCATGGTATGTGACTCACCTTTTGCATGTATTAAATATTTTGCAAACGCAACTCTGGTGGGAAAAAATGCAGAATGTGAAAGTTCATATACAGTTGCTGTATGTGATGATTTTGCGAACGCAACTCTGCCCTCCAATCATGTGCAAGGTATGTGCTACCGTCCAAACATCTGGATGGTCTTGACTGACATACATGAATGCTAAATGCACCATTTAAGAAACAGTGGATAGCATATGTACAACTATGCTATTTTGAAGGATTGCAAAAGTCACATCCTTTTTTTTTTTTTTTTTTTTTTTGTTTGAATGCAATAGTTGTGATTTTTTACATTCACTACATTCACTTGATTGAATCTAAAATGGTTTTTTATGTTTTAATTTTTTATGATTTTTATTTATTCTTGCATTAATGAATGGAATGTTGCTTTTCAGCATTAATGAAGGGCGAATAATTTAAAAGGTGGGGGAAGCTTGTGAGGTGGGCCACAACATGGAGGAAGCACATTTTCTACATGCTCAACAAGGAATTCCAATATCGGAATATGGGGTAAGTTGTTATAATTTCTCTGGTTGGTTTTCTGAACTGCTGGTACCAATATAGGAATATCAGTTTAATTCATAATATTGTTTCAGGCATCAGAAAAATCAGCACAAGCCTATAAATGGGCTGAACCCCAATTGGAAACAGTTAACTGCTACAGATTTGTTGTTTCTTTCTTTTACTAAATATGCTTGAAGTTCATTTAAAGTCTCAATGTTTCACTCTCTAGTCTCTACCATGCCCTATGGTTCTGCCGTGATTAATCCTGGGACCTGCTATCTACACCTGTTCTGACTAATGAATACATCCATCCTTTTCACTTTTGGTTTTTCACAACAGTACAGCCTTTGTAATATCGTATGACTAAAGGTAGAAAGGATGGATATAGTTATCTGTTGGATATGGAAATGCCTCCTGTAATCTTATCTCCAATTATGTGTTCACATTATCATGTTCCTTTGTATTTGATTAATCTTCGTTATTTGGGAGATCCTCTTCTGTTTTGAAATTCAGATTTATTTTTGGAATTAGGAAGTGGCTTGTATGAATTATGTCATTTTCTGTGGAATATTTCAGAAACATCTTTCACTGGCAAACCAAAATGGCCCACCAAATGATATTGACAGCTATGGTCATCAATTGATGGAAGTGATTCCAATAATTGTGATAACCAGCTCATCTTTTACAAAGGTCTTCTAATTTCTGATGCAGATGGAGATGCAGTTGCTTTACTCCAAGCTTCATGATAAGTATACAGAGCTGAAGGTTTGCATGGCTTTTGACACTAGTCTAATTGTACAAGAATGATTGAGAAGTACCTTCTTCTTTTTTCTTTTTTACCTTTTTTTCATTTCTTCTCCTAATGGTCTGGGCTCGGCATGTTTAGATGAGAAAGGAATCTAAGATTGAGCAGTACAACCGTGAACAGAAATCAAAGTTTATGAATTACGTATCTGGTACTCTTTTTCCTCGTCATATTTCTTATCCTTCATTTACTTCATTTAGTTTTATTGCATTTTTTTTTTTTTTTTATCATGTTTCAAAATTGTCACCAGCACCTATTACGTCAGTCAATATCTCTATTGAACTGTATTATGCTTTTGATAATTTACTCTTTTTTTTTTTTTTCTTTTTATATTCTTTTCTTCAGATCCTACTACATGGACAACCCCATTTCTTCAAAACCAATCTGCCTTGACTTTTTTGTGGTAGCATATGGCCTCTTCATGAAACAATTTCTTAATATATTGCATGGACAGCCCCAGCTGATTACCCTTAATCGCACTTCATCTTCGAAAAACAGCATCACCAGTCATGGTTGTGAGTCTTGTGACTGGATTTTTAACTGTGGATATTATTTTTAGGACCACAAATAAGGACAAATGTTGAAGCTGTGGAACAATCTGCCCAATTGGGATTGCGAACACAGTTTGGCTTGGCATGAATTGAATGTAAAGGTACGGTCAATCTCACATTCAATTTGTTAACTGGTAACTTAATTTCACTATTAACTATTGACCATGGAAACCATCTTTTACAGATTAATGCTATAAATGCTGCAACTGAAGCAGTTTGTCTTATTCTAAGTGTGGATGAGACAGTGAAAACACAGGTAAAGTCTTGTTAAAGATGGTGGTTTTTAAATTTTCTATTTTTATTTTTATAACTTGCCTCAACCTGTCATTGGTGCTTATATAGGTTTCTCCGTTCCAGTTCTTGCACTAGACCTGGTTCTTCTGGTTACTACGTTGCTCGCTCTTGACAAATTGCATTTCTTTGCATGAGCCCGTTGAAGCACAGCACACACTGATTTTGCTTCACATTTGATTTGCATTGTGAGATTTCATGTGTGATTTTTTTGAGCAGATTTTTCAATTAGCATAACTTTCTCATCAGTTGTTTTGAAAGTTCATCAAACGATTAGTTTAAGAGGGATTAGCTCATCTTAATAGGTCTGACATCTATTAAAACGAAAACTTAGGAGACATTACCATTATACATTGCTAGGCAGAGATTTTTTATTTTTATTTTTTAAAAAAGAAGAATTCGGAATTTAAAGTATCCAATTTTCCATCCGCTTTTGGATTTGAGAAAAGAAGGAAATATAGAAAAAGATAATATATCATTCTGGAACTGGTTGTCTTGGTATTGCTTCCTGCCAGTATGAGCTCCTTGAGTTACCTTTCAACCTGATCATTGTAATTGATTACCTTGGTGGGGAGAGTTCCAGTCATATGGTATCTGTCTCACATTTTCAAGCATATGTTGGATACTATTTGTCTGAGTTTTTGGGCATTGTTATGTTACTAGTGATAACATATGCCTCAATGGTTGGTACGTTACTGTCCATGCAGGACATGCATACCATGTCAAATGTGGGTCAAATCAAAGCATTGAAAAAATGGGCCCCAACCATGAAGATTATGTCATTCAAATCAGGTCAGTGCACCATAGGGAAAACAGCTTCAGAAGTTTCAGTCCAATAACCAAGAAAATTCAGGCATTTTGATTTCCTGTTAGATATCCGTGTGTAGTGTCAGCTTTATTTGGACTAGTATTCATATGTAGATTAATTAACACAAAATTTTGTTACTAGTTAAAGATTACTGCTCCCAATTCCCAAGACAAACTGTGATACTACCAAACTGTGATACACAAAATTCTGCCTTTGTGAGCCAACTCCAAGAATGATTTCGATAATGCTCAAAGGAGTACGTGCTCTCTTTGTTTCCAGGTGGATAGATATAAATGAGCTATTTAGATGCATTTGTTTTTTTTAATCTTTCCACAAAACCAGTGAATAAGACTTCCCTTCACTTTTTCAACCAATAATTAGGACTTGGCTTAGGCAATTTACATAACTCTGCTTTATGGGCTCCCATCCCATGTGAAATATTGAATATCATGGCACTATTATATAGGCTTTAACCATGTAGAGCGTCATGATTGATTTATACTTTATAAAGAGGCATGTTGGAAATGTTTTCCATGATATCTGATTTGGGAGTTGGTTTTCCATGTTGACTATTTTATTTTATTTTTGCACCTTATACAGGTCTTCTTGATGTGATTCTTCGACCCATAACCTGGAATGTGTGTTTATTTCTTGTCCTAAAAAGTTGCAGTCTCCTTTGATAGCCAATAGCCTACATACGTTTGAAATATTCTGACACAACAATGTTACCTAAATTGCCAACACCACTACATTTTCCAGTTTGAATTGCCCCCGATTATGGACCATTTACAATTACGCATCAACTATTTTGTCTCTCCATTATCGCTTACTTTCGTTTATTTTCCAAATGTATTGTTTCTCATTTGTCTTTCCATTATCTTTCGGTTCCTCCAATTCATGAAGCTAGTTCTGCATTTCTATGTATCGTTTTCTTCTTTCTTTAAAGTCAAGGTTTGTGTTATTTTGTTGATATAATTTAGAAAATTTTCTGCATCAGTATGCAATCGTTCTTCAAAGCATTTTCTTTTATAAGATGTTATCAGTTGTTCTTTATCTTTATTCAATTTCCTTAGTGCTATTCAATTTTTGCTCATGCCTCATCGTGAAATAAGGTTTTTCTAATGGAGTTATTTTGTTGCCGAGCAATTGAGGTCCATGATTTATGATTTGTAGGTTGATGTGGTAAGTGACAAGCACTCAAAAGCAAGTTATGATAATGATGGTGGAAAAGGATTCATGTAGCTGACCCCAATTAGTTGGGATAAGGCTTAAATGATGATAATGATGGTCTTCCTTATTTTGCTTTAGGTCACTCAGGTTGGCAGCTGGTATATAGGAAGTCAAAAGTTGAAATGGTAAATGGTTTCCTTTATTCGCTCCATTTTTATACATGCAAATTGATTTTCACATTCTGTCCTTCATTTGATATGATTGTGTGCCAGAAAATGATGCCCATCCCAAGCATTACAACAAATATGATGTTGAACTGTGGTGCCAATTATTTCTCAGAGATCTTGGGCCATTTCTAGAGAAAACCCAGAAATCTTTTGGTAAGAAAATCCAACCATTTTCTCTTGCAGCTCAAACCCAATTGCATTTTTCAAATAGCATTAGCTATTTATAGCTACGATTCTTCAGCTTGGAGCTTCTGTTTTTATGCAATAATGCTTCATGTTTTGATGAAATGACCTTTTTTTTGGTGGGTTATTTTTCAGCTCTGCTGTGAGTGATTACATATCAGCCGTGAAGAAATTAGCTTGTGGAGTTCTTGAATCTTTAACTGAAGGGCTGAAGGTTGAACCAAGCTTAACTGGTTTTGGAGAACACATTGACCCTCAGATAATATCAGTTCTGAGATCAAACAATACATCAGGCCTTAAAATCTCTCTCAGTGATGGAAGATGGGTTTCAGTCCCACCTGACCACAACTCCTTTGTCATTGTTGGTGATTCCTTACAGGTATAAATCTGCATAATGATGCTTCTTCTTTTTCTTCTTCTTTCTATTTAATTCCCAAGTTTCTCTGTTTTGAAGAATGGGCTTAATATGGTGGACCCAATTGAGAATGGGAGAGCAGCAGTATTGCAAAAGTTGTGGTGAAGTACAGTTGCATCTCTAGAAGGAGGCTAGGTTGCTTGGAGTTGTTTGAATCATGGGATGAGGCATCAACCTTCACGTTGCTAACCATGTAATCATTGTTGACGGTTCGTGGAACCCTACTTATGATCTTCAGGCTCAGGTTTGGAGGTATGACATAATCGAGATATTTATTTTCTAAAAAAAAATTAATGCTTAATCTGTTGGAGCGCAGTTTTCTCGTTATTGTTCTTTGTTTCTAAAATGTATTGCTTTCTTGCAGGTATGGGCAAACAAAGCCAGTTTATGCATATTGTTTGATGGCACATGGAACTATGGAAGAAAAAATATGTAAACGGCAGGTACAAACAAAACATGACTACTAATAAATGATGTGTATGAGGCTTTACTTACCATCACATTGTGAATCTCTAGATCCCATTTTACTGATTTTAAAAAAAGAAAACTCTAGATCTCATTTTATTTTCAAATCTTACTTCTACAATCAAAGTTAATTTGGAAGAAAATGTGCGTTGTTGTTGGTTTTTTTTTTTTTACTGTAACAGGTGACAAAAGAGGGACTTGCTGCAAAGGGTGGTTGATAAGCAACAAATACATCAGACCATTTCTAAGTAAGGAGGTCTTGCTTCTCTTGGATTTGTATTTTAATTGATGGGACATAATTATGATGATCATTTGTTAAGTTTTCAGGGTATTTTAATATGGCTTTGTACTGCATGATCTTTTGTCCCTTTTCTAATTTCTAACACTTTGGAGGATTTGAGGAACTCACAATGGATGTCTCGTTCCCCAAAAATTCCCAGACTAGAAAATCCTAGCCATTGAATTTTTGGCCTTTTATCAATTGAATGGGAATTGTTGCTGTGTCTCTCTCTTCACCGTTTCTTTGCTGGCCACCTGTTGAAAGGTTGAGGATTTTCCATCTAGATGATTTGGTGCATGGACTACTCATATCAGGGCCAATAATATTAACAGGTTGGACCACTGAACAATGGCCCTACTGGTGCAATCTGAAAACTCAAAAGGTGCTGCACAATCTCTTCACTGCAGCATTGTATGATACCTCTTTTCCAATACTGGCAGTGTGCTTGTCAGGTTTTAAGCTTCTTTCCCACTTCATGGTTTTCCAGGTTCATTAGAAAATATGGTACTCATGTTATTATTGGTGTAAAGATGGGGGGTAAAGATATGATTCATATTAAGCAGCAACAAAAGTCACTTCTTCAGCAGACTGAGGTTCAGAAAGTTATGAAGAAGTTAGCTGATGAGAAATTCTCCGAAGATGTTAACGGAAGCTTCATCCTGGACTCCAACGAATCAACAAGAAAGCAAAAGGTAATAAATAGAGTTATGATGGAAACATATTCATCGAATATTAGCGTCTGGAAAAGAGATTAATGAGATGTATCAAGAGAAAGCAGGAAAGTTGCGGAGACAATGTCAAAACAACAAAAATGAAACTCTTAAGTGCAACCTTTTGTACTAAAAATCTGTTGTCAAGTCATCTTCAATATATCTTCTCACAGATTTAGGATTTTTCTCTGCTGTGAGGGGGATTCCATCGCTATCATTTCTTGTGCTGATCATGGCTAAATAGCTACTTTTCGGGAGTTAATGACGTTTTTTAGGAGATCAATGATACTCTTTCAAAAGTTGCTTCCTATGTGTAAGGAATCCACTTCTGTCAGTGTCTTAAGGATGTCTGGTTGTATTTCTGGAGGTTGATCTTGTTGTAGCAAGGGTTTGTCCTTTTCTTTCTTCATAAATTTACTTTATTTACAAGGGTATGTGGTGTCAATACACTTCAGCATTTTTCCGCTTCAAGGTTTGTATATTCTCTTAAGTTTGAAATGATTTCCTTGAATCTTTTCAGGACAAACAGTTAGCTGGCTGGGAACACTATCCAGCAATGGCAAATTCTATTAGGCCCATAGTGTCACATTCAAAGAAGGATGTAAGCCTCTTCTCTTTTGCTGGTAGAAGTTATTCATATATGCAACCTCAAGAGTCAAGAGAGCAGTCTAACTTCAATGTGCTTAATGCCTCATTTCTCTTACATGCAGGATTTAGTAATCATTCGTGCTAGAAGGGGAGGTATTGATAATGGTCAAAGTCATAGCCAGTGGTTATCTACAATTTCACAGGCCCCTGATGTGATATCCATGTCTTTTGTGCCTGTTATTTCTCTCTTGAATGGTGTTCGAGGTAGTGGGTTCCTAAGCCATGCAATGAATCTGTACCTTCGCTGTAAGTATGTTCACTTACCCCTGTTAAGTCATAGAAAAAAAAATATCCCTGATATTCTGAAACATGGTGAACTTGTGATATTTAATAGTATTTTGAAGACATTATCCTGGCATTTTCAAAATGTCACCCTGATAATATTGCAATAAAATTGTCATAATTGCCACTTTTCACTTCTGTTAAGAGACGCAAAATATCTCATTTCATGAAACATCTTACATTTCTTAAGCCTTCCTTTCCAAGTCGATTTGTTTTATTATTTCATAAAAATGATCACATGTTTGGATAAGCCATTGTGAAATGCAAAATTTGTATGCTGCCAAAATATCCAAGTTAGAAATGAGAAGTTGCCAGGATATTCCATGTGGGTATGACGTAACACTACAGAAAACAGTGGTATGTTGTGCATGAAACTGACCAATTATACATGTTAAATTTGAAGGTTACAGATGGATATCACTACATTAACCATGCACAAGATGCATAAAGGAATTCACTCGTGAAAAGTTTGGATCCCACAAACTAACTGCACCCTATTCCAAGCACCCACGTGACAAGAAGACTCCACTTTTTTCAAATTTGACATGTCCACTTCAATTTGACTGTTTGAAGAAAATCCTCAATTATCATTTTTTAAAATTATTACTGTAGTTGAATTTTCTATTCAGATTCTGGACCAAATGCCTCTAGAGTAATGGGAGGAACTTTGCCTCCGTGTCATTGATGCAAGTCTGGCATACATGGACTAGATTGAAACCATTCATTTAACAGGTCAAATAGGTCCAAAATCATACTTTTTGGACAATCCAACCCTTTAATCAGTGGCACAAAACAACAACAAAGACAAAAGTCAGCAATGGCTCACACTAATTGAGAAAAGGTCCATTAATTAGATGGTTAGAATAGTAAAATTCTAGAAGCAAAGTATTTTTTATTATTATTGGTTAATCAATGACAGAGACCACAAGATCCCTGGCTAAGATCATGACATAGGTGCCACATGTGTGATACACGATCTAGAGCCATGAAATTGTCCAGCCTCCAAAGGCAGTGGATCAGCTCCCAATATCCATATTGTATTACCATATTTTTGTTCTCTAGATATGTTTCCTATATTTGTTACTTTTAGCTACAAGAGGTATATTTTTGCCACGTGTATTTGGTTGGCTGTAAAAACAGGGGAAACAGTATCTCTGTTTTTATTGTATGGCGCCTTATTCCTAATAGTTTGGCTCTTGTTCTTAATTCAGACAAGCCACCGATAGATGAGCTTCATCAATTTTTAGAGTTCCAACTACCTAGGCAATGGGCTCCAGTTTATGGTGAGCTCCCTCTTGGGCCACAACGCAAGAAGAATGCCTCGCCTTCACTTCAGTTCTCTCATGGGTCCCAAGCTTCATGTTAACACATCCCATGTAAGTTTCCTGCTCTTGATCAATTGAGAAAAATTGTTTAAGACCAACAAAATGGATGATGGCTGTACACATGTGAATCACACAGACATTCAGATCCGTTAAAAAACATTAGGGACAGAGAACATGGTGATTGTTTTGAACTGGCAAAAACAACCCTTCACATGTTGAACTCAAAAGTTATCTGAATTTACCTATTAACCTTTTTTACCACATGCATTGGCAACATGTATGGTTTTTCTTTCAATTCAAGGTACCCAACATGTAACAACTCAATAGATTTTAATCCTCTAAAGTGTTAGAAATTAGGTCATGCAATACAAAGCCATATTAAAATACCCTGAAAAGCCAAAATAGTTGCTGACTTTGATTTGGATGCATACATGAATGTGGTCTACTGTTTTCTTCCTTTTATTCTAAAAGTGGTTAGAAAGTTTCTATCGGCAATGATTAAAAGCTACAGTTAATTTTGATAGGCAATAACAGATGATTTGAGCTCGGGCAAGCTCGAACTCGGCTTGAATTTTTTTCAAGCTCCAAAAACCGACTCAACTCTGTCCGAATCCAGTTTCAAGCCGAGGTGAGTCGAGTGAGTTGACCGAGCTAACTTGACTCGTGTACAACTCATGTTCTACTTGCAAGGTAAGTGTGGGGCTAGGAAACCTCCAACCTATGGAGAAATTTTTTAGTTTTACTTTCAATGGTCTTTATTTGTTTGTCCTTTTTATATGATTGTTTTCTATATAGACTATATATGTTCCTTTCTGAGGAAGTTTATGTTATTTTCATTTTTCACAGATAACTCATCAAAGCGCCAAGATGTTTGGATTTTGTGGTCAATCCATGGTTTCATGGCCATATAAAATGAGAATGGTATGTAATTTTCCATCCAAGCTCAAAAATAAAAACTCTTTTCCTTTGAATATAGGGAGTCGGCTTAACCACTGAATAAATAAGGGCTTTGAATAATCCAGAGGTTAGAATATTCCAACAGAAGAGTTCTTATTTTTATTTTTGTACCCACACTCTGGCTGCTAGCAGCACCCTTCCCTTTCTACTTTTGGTTACACACTAGTGCCATTTTGTACTACAGAATTCTTTTAAATTACAGATTTTGTGAAATGATTCTATGCAATTGCACCGTTTTTATTCATTACAAACCCTTGTGAACGGTTTAAATTACAGAATTCTTTATGCTCGTCTTAGTAGTGCTTCTAACCCTATGTTAACAATGGCTTAGTATTTGATTTTTTTTACTAACAAATTTACTTAAATATACAATTTGCAGGTTCGGACTAGAGCCATGTCTTTGCAAAGGTATATTTGCTCAAGGGAGGGTATCTTAAACTATGCTACCAAGTTACTAAAGGCAGAGCTCCCTCTTTCTGTGAGGCTTCTTGGTATGTAGATGGTTTGCATGTTATGCATATTAATCATGGGATGTTACAAGGATTCATATGACAGAGTAGCAGTGCTTAGGTGTCCTGTTTTTATTGATTGAGAATTGCAATCTCATTGGCCTAGAGTCTTTTGATGCTCTTCAGTCATTTTATCCCATTTCCCACTTCATGTACTTGTATGCTATACTATGTATGTGCCCATTTTCCAAGCATTGGTTAAGCAACACATGCATCTTTCAACACAGATATGATGCATAGAAGGAACTTTACGAATGGCTTGCTTAGCAGGTTGTATCATCTAATGTATGTTTTCCAATTTGTTATTTCAAGGATTGTGCCCCAATGACATTAAGGGCATGTTTGGCCGGTTGCATTAGGTGGGATTAAAAGGGATGGAACTAGTTTTAAGGTAGTGATGATGTTGTCGGTGGATGGGTTAGAGTTCCACGGTATGTATTTATGAATATAACTGTATGATGGTTGGATGGATGGGGGAATCAAAGATATTTTTTTGGGTTTGGTTTCATGGACCAAATGGTAATAGAGATGCAGTTTCATAAATGAAAGCTGTTACAAGCACTGGCAAGTTGTTGCTATCTTCTGATTATGCAGGTGTATCTTGTTGGGAAATAGGAATTTCGCAGTTCCTACACTTTCATTTGGTCATTTTGTTAGACACTAGTGCATTAAATGTAGATTGCATTGCGCTGTTGTGTATTGATTCCAACATCTAAAGATCTTTTCAAACTATATTGTGCTCTCCCAGTGAATGCTATGAAGTTAAGAAATGCTCATACCTGAACGTCTAATGGCTAGGATGAATTCTAATCTTTTATTTTGTTAATTGGTTTCAGTTGATTAAACTATTCACTTTTCATGGATTTGAGCTAGTTACTTATAATATACGAAGGGTTGACTAAACTTGCCTTTTCTTGGATTGAATCTGGTTGTTTGTAATATATGTAGGAAGGGCTCAAAAGAAGGTTGAACAAGAGAAGATATGAAGTAGCCAATTCAAGGCAAGGCATAGCCAACAGTTGAAGTTCCGGGTAATTTGGTAATTTCTTTTGTATGGGTCCTAGTTTGGGGGGAAAGTGTTTAGTTAGCAGGGTTAAAGTCAATTTTTGTTGGAGTGGGCCATTTGGGTCATTTCCTCTTTTATTGAATTGAGTTGTTACCAAATTTGTGAATAGGATTCTTATCAAACAATAGTGTGAATTATTTTTTGAATGACTATTAGGTGCAAGATCAAAAAATAATAATAATTAGTCGATATTTTTATTTGTACAGATATTTTAGCGACGGACCAAATCCGTCGCTAATTTCTGAACATCGAGGGAACGATGGATAAGAGGTCCGTCGCAACTCATATTAGCGACGGACCTTATCCGTCGCTAATTTCTTAATGTTGAAAATCAGCGACGGATACGAGGTCCGTCGCTTACTCAATTAGCGACGGACCTTATCCGTCGCTAATGTTTTTAGTGACGACTAATTTTTTGAATATTACCGACGGATTTTTTATGACGGATGTTATCCGTCGCTATGATGCGACGGACCTTATCCGTCGCATATTAAACGGCGGATAAAATCCGTCATAAATCCAAAAAGACCCAATAAACAGCGACGGACGAAGTCCGTCGTTTATTTAGTTTTACGACGGATTTGGTCCGTCGCAAAACAGCGATTTTGGCGTTGTGGATAAAAAGTCTGCTATTTGAGCCTTCATGTTATCCCACCAGTACAAACGCTTCACGTCTCGATACATCTTTGTACTACCTGGGTGCATCACCAAGTTTAAATTTTGTGTGGCTTCTAAAAATTCTCTTCAAGTCATGGAGATTCGGGACGCATAAGCAGCTGCAGTATCGCAAACCTCCATCCAAGTCAATCCTCCACTCGGATTCTTCGCTGTCGTTTGCACGCTCTCGCATCTTCACCAACAGTTTATCTTCTTTCTGAGCTGCAATGATGCGGTCATCGATAAGTGGTTGCACGTGAAAGTGTGCGACGCTCTCGAATGGCTCCTCCACTGTCAACTTCTGTTCGAAGTCTCGCATGAATTTCACCATATTCCATTCTTCTATCATTAGTGGGGCTGCAAATTCTATGGTTTTCTTGCGGCTCAATGCATCGGCCACAAGGTTGGCCTTTCTAGGATGGTAGGAGACCTCAAACTTGAAGTCTTTCAAGTTCTCCATCCAACATCGCTGCCTCATGTTTAGGTCCCTCTGTGTAAAGATATACTTGAGGCTCTTATGGTCACAAAAGACCTTAAACTCCTCTCCGTAGAGGTAATGTCTCCAAAGCGTTAATGCGAAAATAACTGTTGCCAACTCCAGGTCGTGAGTGAGGTAGTTTCTTCGTGTTTCCTCAACTGTCTTGAGGCATAGGCGATCACCATATCCTTCTACATAAGTACACACCCCAAACCGACACGAGAGGCGTCAGTGTATATAGTATATTTGACCCCTTGCTTGAAGTACTAGCATGGGTGCGGACGTGAGCTTGTCCTTTAATTCCTGAAAGGCTACTTCTACTTTCTCGTTCCAAGTAAACTTAAGGTCTTTCCGAGTGAGTTGAGACAACGGTCGGGCTATCTTGGAAAAATCTTTAATAAATCAGCGATAATAGCCGACAAGTCCGAGGAAACTCCTCACTTCTGTAACTGAGTCGAGCTGCTCCTAGTCTTGTACCGCGGTCACCTTAGCAAGGTCCACAACGATTGCCTCCTTGAAAACCACGTACCCTAAGAACTTCTTTCCAGAAGTCGCGCTTTCGGTACTGTGCAAACAATTGGTTCTGCCTAAGAGTATGAAAGACTGATTGCAGGTATTCTTCGTGATCTTTCCGACTCTTTGAGTATATCAAGATGTCATCTATAAATACGATGACGGATCGATACAGATATGGCCGAAATACACGGTTCATGAGATCCATGAATACGGCCGGTGCATTTGTAAGTCCAAACGGCATCACGAGGAACTCGTAGTGCCCGAAGCTGGTCCTGAAAGTTATTTTCTACACATCTTCATTCCTGACGCGCAACTGACGATACCCAGACTGTAAGTTTATTTTAGAGAAATACGGTGCCCCCCTTCAACTGGTCAAACAGGTCATCTATCCTGGGTAGAGGATACTTGTTCTTCACGGTGACGTAGTTTAACCTGTGATAATCTATACACAACCGTAGCGATCCATCCTTCTTTTTCACAAACAACACGGGTGCTCCCCAAGGAGATACGCTCGGCCGTATGAAACCCAAATCCAATAAATCATCAATCTGCTTCCTCAGTTCCTCCATTTCACACGAAGGCATGCGGTACATCGGTAAGGAGATCGGCGTAGCGTTTGGCACAAGGTCGATGGTAAAGTCGATCTCGTGCTGAAGAGGTAGTCCAGGGATCGTTCTGAACACGTCCGTGAAATCTTGGACTACTGGCGTGTCCTCAACTGACAAACCATCATAATTCTCCAACATGGAAGCGTAACAACTAATGCAGCAGGGCTAACTGACCTGAACTGGGAAAGTGAAAGTCGTGCACTCGGGCCCATGGGCTCTCACCTATCTGGTTTCACAGTCGATCTCTGCTTTATTTCGGTGAGTCAATCCATGCCGAGGATGACGTCGTAATGATATATCTTAGTCACAATCAAGTCAATGCACACCACTCTGTTCCCTAAGTCTATCGGGCAACCCTTACAAAGCTTAGTGGCGTCTATGAAGGTTCCTGTTGCAGCGATGATTCTCACCCCAACCATAGGGGTAGTGTCCAACCCTAATCGCTTGACTGTAGAACATGCTATCATTGAAACAGTGAACCCGGTGTCCACCAACAGGAATACTGGTGAACTTTGGATGTGAGCAGTGACCCCAAAGGCTATCGGTAGTGTAACCACAGATTCAGATGCTTCGGCTGCGAGTGCATGTACTCGAGCTTGTTGCGGGCAGTTAGGCGGTGCTATCATAAGTCGTTGAGGCGGCCTATTTCGGGATACAGGAGGTCAGTTGTATGGTTGCACCGGTGCATAGATCATAAAGGTGGGGCTGAAATAGAGTGCGAGGGCTGGCGATTGATCCTGTGGGTCTTGGTCTAAGAGAGTTCTTATTTTAATTTATTTCCAAGGTAGGGGTTAATAAATATCTTAATATGCCTATGGTCAAAGATCATCCTAAAATAGTTTCTAATAGTATAAAGTTTTATATATCACCATTTCGATCTTATGACCAGTGGGTTATGAGCAGACTGCACTTCGGTTTCATTAACTTTGAGATGGAAGGAAGAATCGAGAATTCTAAAATATTTCAGAGATTTGGAATGTTAGCAACATAAGGCCGCGGAAAAGGAAAAAGGAGGAACATCTCCTTGACGCGGTATGAAACTTGAATTCACAAAAGGATAAAAAAAAACTTATAATATTTTACTGTAGTCCGCCTCTAACATGAGCTTATGGAGTATTAAACTATAAAACTCAATCCTATTCAAGGGTCCTAATTTAATTGCACAAAAACAACTTAAACAAAAATGTCTGTGTGTCATGTGTGTGATTTGATTATATATATATATATAATCAAATTTAACCACAGGATGATTCCTAGTATGATTATGAATAATTCCTAAATAGACTCCAAATACTAAACTTTAATATGAAAAGATATGACTAGTCTATTAGCAATTCGAAGTTGTAGAAATTTTTTGTTTCAACCCTTCTATTATTTATAACATATTTATCACCTTTAGTTACCATATTATTTTTATAATTTTTATAGTAATCCATTGTTAAGCTTACTTTTATTTCACAAAATTTCGTTTCATTCGAAGTTCCATAAAAATTATAAAAATTCGGGAAGTACTAGTTGTCCAAGACCATAATGTCTTTATTCCTTGTAATATTTTCTATAGTTTCAGTTAGTGAAATAATTTTAAAATTTTTATAGTGGTTTATCATTAAGTTTAAAGTCATCCCACAAAATTTCAGTTCATTTAGAGTTGTAGAAAAATTATTAAAATTCTATAAGTTGAAAAATTGTCGAAGCGTCTTAGATTTAACTATATTAAAATTTTTATTTTATTTTTCACTTATTTTTATATGAAACTATACTTATTAAACTTCAATTTGGCAATTCAATCACATAAATCCGATTTATATTGAGCGAGATATGACTTTTTGAAGTTGGTTGAAAAATGCATAAAATCACAGAAAACAGGTGGTGCACCGCCGATCCTGCGGCACCGCCGCGCTCCGCTGGACCGGCCGGTGGCACTCCGCCAATCCGGCAGTGCCACTGCGGCCCTCTAGTGGTCCTGATGGTGGTTCTGCAACTCGATTTTTGAAACGAATGTTTCTTACAAAACGGAATGAGTTATTCAACATGCAATATATGATTTTGGGGTATCTAAATAACCTAGTTATATTGTGAGATTCCATAAGGTTAATGTAACACCCTGAAAATCGAGGGTCGAGCAAAGCATCACTCGAGTTCCAACGCATCACTTATGCAGCATAGATAATGATGTTTAAATGTTGTTCATATTAGTGCATTAAATATGAGTGAGATTACACTAAAACAACATAACATACTCTGGATATAATTAAATTAACCAAGCAGAAGACTAAAACATATATAATTAAATATGTGGGTGTTTTACCAACTCCAGAGTATGAGTATGTAACAGGGTTGAATTCATACATGTATGATTCCAAAATTTACAAAATATTAAAGTGTAACTGTCCAACAAATCCATGTTACCCTATAATCCCATCGAATCAGAACAAGGTCTACGAAGACCCGCCTGATAGCTGAACATAGGAGAATTCCTCCTCCTCGTCCATGAAGTCTATTTCAGCTGGGTAGACTCCGCCATTACCTGCATCTACAACAGAGTCTGGGCGGTGTTTTAAAACACCGTCCCAGGTGGGAATGAGTAGCTAATTCAGTGGTACTATAAAGGAAAGGTTAACATGTTATCAATTCAGTCAAGCAGTACAACAATCAGGTCCTAATTACTCTTGTTAATGCCATAATGGTATGCGATAATGATGCGTGCCCTCGCCTGCACTCCCTCTGCGACATCATCTCACGATCGTGGCATGCACCCCTTCCTCTGTGCTCAACTCCAACCCCAAAAGCACATGCAAATGCGGTGTATGTACGTGATTAACTAAGTTCTTAATTAGACTTATTCATACAGCAGGTTTGGGAAGCTAAGGTACCTCCCTTTATATCATTTACCCAAACGATGATCCATCTAGGGTCGTCAATCCTAGTTAATCACATACAATAGGCAAGTTATAGGGAAACGTCATTCCTGATTTAAAAGCAGTGGACAGGCAAGTTCGGGTCACTATGAAGAGGCTCGTCATCTTAACGTAGGCCTTAGTTATACTAAAGGTCACCTTAGCGTAGGCCGACAGCTCAAATACAGTGTCCCATACCACCGTATTCGGCTCACAAGTCTGGGTTGCTCGCTGGTCACTACGGGGAGACTCGTCACCCCAGTGTAGGCCGACAGCTCGACCACGGTGTCCCATCCACCATGCCCGGCTCATGAGTCTTAGCGGATCGTGGTACCAAGGTTGAACAGGCTTTTCACTGGTAAGTTGGTACCTTAGATTCAAGCAGTAGCGTTCATACATGGTGAACCTACATTGGGCCAATCGAGTTACTTGACAAGCTCGACTAGTACGAGCGCACGTTGAGTTAATCGACATGAACCACATATGCACTCCTCACGGCCTAACTGTAAGACCCGTACCGATCCGTAGGTACCGGTGATCTTCCCGGTCAACCTTCGACCCTTAACCGATATTTGCGCGCGACCCTGATTCACAGGCTGTCAACCCGAGTCGACTCAAACCGAGACTTATACCTTTGCGACTGCGCCGTCGCCGCGGTTCCGATGCCGCATTTAGCGCGCCGATGCGATACCCAGGCCAGGAGATGTGGGTCCGCGTTCGGTGCGAGGAAAACGCTGCACGTGCGAATTCCAAGAGAATCTCTACGGCTTGTCACATCAATCAATCAATCAATCCCATCATATCAAGTACACATCACCTCACACCTTTCTCCAAGCAACCCCCAAAGTCAAAAGTTTCTTACACCACCCATACCTTTCTTACACCTTTTACCCCAAAAGTCAAAAAGAAGCTCTTACACACATCACTCACCACATCCATCACTCCATCACCCATCTCTCTCTCTCTCTCTCTCTCTATAACTCTCTCTCTCTTTTCAAACTCAATCCCAAGCAAAGAGAGGTGCTCACGTCCAAGCTCTTCCACTCCAAAAGAGCCACAAGTGTGGCCCACCTTCCCACCCTCTCATCTCCCATCTCAACCATCCAAACCTCATCTCCTCCGTTGGAATCTAAGCTAAGGAGCTAAGGAAGCCAATGGAGCAAGAAGATCGAACGGTGGGTGCGTTATAGGCTAGATTTTCATGTGTTTATGATGGGCCAAGTGAGGCCAACTGATCAATGGTTTGGATCTCACTTGGGACCCTAAGATGTGGCCGATGGCCCACTTTGATCATCATAATCATTCCATGATGGGGCCAATCTCCATGGACCTCATCATGATGTTTACTTTCTAGTTGATAAGGGTCATCTAGACCATTTATTTTAGTGGAGAAGGAATCTTCACCGTTGAATTGTGATTTAATGGGCCCACATGTATTGGGACCCACTTGATGTATGATTGATTGCAAGGGAGGGCCCATAATGTCGGGGTCCCTCCATCACACGCGTGTCTCACTCTCTCTTTCTCTCTCCCTCTCCCTCTTTTTTTTTCATTTTTCTTTTCTTGTGTTAACATGGTCATGTGGTCCATCAGGATGGACCCCACCATGAGGCAGGTATTTTATCCAAGCCATTTATAAGTGGGGCCCACTTTAAATGTGTTGTACCCACACGATCCATCATTTGGTGGCCCACCTAAGCAGGGCCCACCTCAATGCATGTGCAATGCCAGACCGTCGAGTGTCCAGGGACGCTGGACAAAAAGGGAAAACACAAATATTAGCTTGTTTCCAAGCTTATGGGGTGGCCCACTCATTTAGGCCCCACCTTGATGTATGTATTCAATCCACGCCATCCATTCCTTTCCCAAGCTTATTTTAGGCGTTGAGCCGAAAGATGGGGCCAATCCAACTTTCGGGCGGGCCATAACATAGCAAACAATGGGTTTACCATTGAAATATCCCCTGTCGTTTCTATACCCCAAAATATATTGAATATTGGGTTTGTTTGGCTTGTCTTGAAATATGGGAAGCAATGGTGGGGTTGAATTCTTCCAATGCGGGCCCCACGCACGAAAAACCTCAGAAATTAGGTTTTCAAAAAAAAAAACAAAAAAAGAAATATAAGAGGCAGCAGACACTACCGCTGCTAGAGGCGCAGGCAGTGCTTGCTGCGCACGGGCATGCGGGCGGGCGGACAGGAACCCACGACCCCAGCCGTGGGCCCCACTATGATGCTTATTTGTCATCCAAACCGTTTATTTGATGGGCCCCTCCCTGAAGTGGGCCCCCTCCAAAGATCAGGCCGATCCGAGTCTCAGATGGCCCACATCATAGGAAACAGCGGTGATTAAATGTCTGCCATTGGAACCCATTTGTGGGTATTATAGAAGTTTTGGATTCAATATGAAATTTGTTTTTCCTTCATCCAGGTCAGCGTGACCTTATCAACAGGTTGGACAGCGTATAAACATTATAGTGGGCCCCACGTGGGACCCACAATGATATATGTGTTTTATTTCCACCGTCCGCCTGGACAGTGGAGCCCACGGTGATGCATTTGTTCTATCCCCACCGTCCCCCCTGGACGGTGGGTGCATGCGTGTGCATGTGTGTGCATGCGTGTGTGTACATGTGGGGCTGTGCGTGTGTGTGTGTGTGTGTGTGTGTGTGTGTGTGTGTGTGTGTGTGTGTGTGTGTGTATTATGTAATATACCTGATGGTGGGCTTTCATGGGCCCTACCATGATGCACGGGTTGCATCCAATCCGTCCAACCATCTTAAAAGCTCATTTTCATGGCATGAGCTAAAGAATGAGTCAGATCCATAGTTCAAGTGGACCCCACCTTGATATGTTATGAGGCCCATCTTGATTTATCTGTGGTAGTCCATTGGGGCCCACATTGATGTGGATGTAAGGCCCATGTTATGAGGCCCATTAGATGTATTTGTGGCCCATGGTTGAGGCCCACTTTGATATATATATATATATATATATATATATATATATATATATATATATATATGGCCCATGTTACGAGGCTTATTTTGATGCATTTTAAGGCCCACGGGTTATGGCTCATTGCAATGTACATAAGGCCCATTGGTGCGGTCCATTGATGTGGCCCACTTGATGAATATAAGGCCCATGTGATATGGCCCATTTGATGTATTTAAGGCCCAATGAGATGTACCTAAGGTCCGTTGCAATGTGTGATCCCAACATGGTTTATGTAATGATGTTTATGACAGTTGTGCCTTGGGAGCAATGTTGGTTTGACGTCCACATTGTAAGAATAATGTTGGTTAAACGTCCGCATTATAATTCTCCCTAGGGTCTATTGTTAGGCCATACTTGTAAACCGTCTAGGCCCATCTTCATTATGAACAACATCCATCACCATATAACATGTTTAGTATAGTTCCATGATTCATGATCATATGCATCATATGTATGCTTGATATGAGGAGTGACTGATCATAGCATATGCCTTTGGGCAGATTGTCTAGGGGCTCCCGGTTAGGCGGTGTTGCCCCACATGAGCGTACGATACGCGTAGGATTGCTGCATGACTGGATAGTGTGATTCATGCATTTCGCATTTTGTGACAGGGTTACCGTATGCCCTAGCGACATCAGGGTCGTAGCCTCCACAGACGTATTGTGGTTGACAGGATTAGATACCGGAAATCTTGTTCTACATGGGGTGCTATAGATATCCCTGGGTGAAAGTCCCTAAACCCTTATGGTACCAAAAGGTTGCCCAACGTCTAGACCGAGTGGGTGCATGAGCGCCGAGTGCCGATTATCGGACGACAGCGTTTTCCTCTATGTCATGGTCGGTTGGAAGGGGGTGCGGCCTTACCCGCCCAAGAGGAGGGGGCAAAGCTAGGCTGAGTTTGACCAGCTCCAGGAATGGGTCGGCTATCTACGATCCGCGCCCGATATTGGCAGGCGGATAGTGAGGTCTCTTCCACTTACCTTATTGCGCGTAATGGGGCGGCAATCTGGTTTAGAGTGTAATAGACCCCGGTGATATTCCAGATTTGAACTGTATTGATATGTGGATATAGATGATGATTTGTATGCTTGAGTTGCATCTCGCGTCGCATGACCTTGGTATGGCCGACATCATTTATGCCTTGCATTGCATAGCCTTGGTACGACTATTGGTATCATGGATTCATCAGCATGTTCCGCATTACTCTGATACTGCATATCTGTATTACTACCTTGCGAACACACTTTCACCACCCTCTAAGCTTTCTATAAGCTTATGCACGACCGTTGTGTGCAGGTGACATTGGGACGCAGCAGCGCTGAGGTAGGAGCGTAGAGTAGACCATCTTAGAGCTTTTTGTCTATCATCATTGTATTTCCCTTTATGCTCATTGTACTTATAATATTTTTTATCATAGTGGAAATGTGATGGAGTTTTTAGTTGTTGTTTGTGGGTTATGTCTTTGGTTATGCTTATTACGAATTGAACTGATGTTGAAAATCC
The DNA here is from genome assembly GCA_021015155.1 of Magnolia officinalis. Classification (NCBI taxonomy): domain Eukaryota; kingdom Viridiplantae; phylum Streptophyta; class Magnoliopsida; order Magnoliales; family Magnoliaceae; genus Magnolia; species Magnolia officinalis. Next base: position 18,515,336 of record JAJHSJ010000017.1, read on the forward strand.
TCCTTGTAGCATCCAGGATCGGAACCTGGCGAATGGGCACTAGGAGCCGAGAATGGGGTTCTACGGAGGCTGACGGCACCGGATTCGGCGATCGAAAATTTTGTGAGCCCAGTTTCTGAATTTGGGGCGTGACACTAACCACTGCCGATAATCACCGTACGACTCGGATTCCTCGAACGTATCCGCCGTGGCTAAAACAGTTCGGCCACCGATAGTAAACCATTACCGATTGCCAGGACTACATCATAGCCCCAATCACACTCCAAGCAATAACATTCACGTGTGAAATCAAAGACAACATGTGACAACCAATCTAAATATAAATCTCATTTGAGCATTTCAACAAATACATAGCACACATGTTATCATATATAGGCATTTCATTTACAAAACACGTAGTAGTAAGATAGGTTACATAAAGGAAACTGTAACTATAGATAAGGGGATTGAGAATCCTATCTCAACACCCTCATTAAATACAGTTCAACAAGCATTTTCTCATTCAGGCATTTTATCAAACAGTATTCATTCAAACATTTCAACAAACACATAAAAGCAGTAAAATCAACATAGTTTACATATAGGTATAATATACGGAAATCATCATATCTAAGCATATGTGATAGCAATCAAGTCAGTCATAAATCATTAACTGACATTGAAAGCCTTGAAAACTATAACCTAAACGTTTATTGTCCGCACCTTTCACCGGTAAACCCGTACGGAGCTCAGTTTGAACATTACGTCTTTGTCTACGGCACAACGGCTACCTGAATCACGAAATAGGTTAGCAATTTCGTCGATTCATCTACTTAGATACCTAAAACAGATTAGGATTAGGATTTCTTACCCATAAATGAATTCGGATTCGTCGGTTTAGCGACACAGGAGAAGAGATTCAGCCTGTGGAGTGGCAGGAACGAATCCCAGCATCAAACCACAACTCTCTCTCACTTCTCCTTACTTTCTCATTCTTTTTTCTCTCTTCTCTCTCCTAGGGTTAGGAAATTCGTATGGAATGAGAGAGGGGTGGGTTAAGGTCCTTATATATGCCTAGAACTGACGCAAATGGCCCCAGCGCCATGGTATACTTATGTTATAGCCAAAGGGCATCTGTTTTGGGCCAATGGAGCTCATCTGGGGGTCCATTACCTGCACACGGTTAGGGGCAAGTTCCCTGACAATGGATGTAAGCTAGGTTAAGATTTTGGTCTGATTGGAGTTGTGGATCGACTATTGAGGACCAGTTTCAGTTCAACGGCTATCGCCGCTCGAACAGGGCTACAAGTACACCGACCTGTGTAGAGAAATTTCTCTGATCCAAGGGTGTAGTTTGGTCAGAATCTGACGGTCTGAAACCTTAAATTTGGCCTGCAAGTGAACGGCCCAAATCACTTAAATCTGAGTTCATTTTCTAAAGATATTCGCGTTTCCCACACACTTCACTTGGGCCTCAAGTTGTGTGTTTTTGGACACTATTCGGGCTCGATTCCCGTGGTGGTTGTCAAGCTCAGCTAGGCGGTCATAACCGTATAGTTTTGTGGTAATCGGACTTTCGACTGGCGGTACAGGTCCGATACGGAGTTTCAATGTGCTCCCATGAGCAACTGAGTTTTGAGATTGATCTTAGGTTTTTAAGTAATGTTGGGTTATTGATTTTAATGGGTTTGGGTCTTGTAGTTTGTATAGAAAGTTGTTCAAGCTAAATCCATCGATTGTTTAGTTTAGTACTTAACTAAATTCTGCCCTAATTACGACAGAATAAGGTCCTAGGCTAGTTCTATGCCCATTTTTGGTACTTTTAGTTAGTATATTATTTTAATTATTTTTCTAGTAGTTCGCCATCAAGTCTACTTCATCCCCATCAAATTTCAGTAGATTTCGCGTTGTAGAAAAATTCTAAAAATTCTTGAAGTAGCAGCTGTCCAAACTAATGAATTCCGGACAGTCCAAACTAGACTTATCAAGCTTCAATCTGGCTGCACAGTGAGGCCTCGCCGTTGCGGTGATGCGATCGCCGCTCGCTGGACATTGGGGCGATGGCTCGCCCCAAGGGCGATGTTATCCCCCCCTCGGGGTGCTGGATATGCCGGGGACCCACCTCGGGTCCCCCCGATTTGCGTCGTTTGGGCCCCCCGAGTCCATTTGATGTGGTTTTACCACCCGATATTTGAAACGAGTGTATTTTGTAAACCGAAATGAGTTATTTGATGTACAATATATGATTTTAGGGTAGGAGAAGTTGATCTATCCAAATAACTTATTTATTTCATGATACTCTAAAATTTTAATGGTAAAAAACCCATTTTATTTATTTATTTACTATTTATAGTAAATATTTATTTAAGTATTGTTCTTCATCACTTAAACTTTAAAATTCGTGTCTAATATGAAAGTACTTAGAAAAATTTGAAGAATAAGGTGGTGAAAGGAAAGATTTTGGAGGAAATGGGTTAAAAGGGATTTTAGACTTTGTGATTGAGTTCTGAGAAGTTAATAAGGTGTTATGGTCAACCCAATGCCTAAGGACGTCCATTGCCAAGTTGGAAAAAATCCGGGACATTACAATCTACCTCCCTTAAAAATAATTTCATCCCCAAAATTGACTAAGGGTAATAAGTAAAGATTTTATTATTTCTTCTGCCTAAGTTTTATTGATTTCAAGTTTATATGCGTGGTGGGGTGTATACTATCTATACTAGTCTGGCTCAATTTAGTCTACCCTCTGTAAAACATTTTTGCCCTGAAATTGGCTAAGGTTCCTATTAAGTTAGTATTCAACGAGCACACTCATAGATACACTGACCTCGGCTACTGTAATTCAGCTCGTACCCATTGTTACGCCTATTCTTTAATATGAATTGGTTTAATACTAGAACTCTAATTGATATCCTTCAATGACTTCATTATTGACATTCTAAGGAAGATTCAGATCTTATTTAGTGATTATCCCTACGCACAGCCTGGATCAATTTCCTTCGATCCTGGGCCAGTGGGGCAGGGGCCCGCCATGCTTCCTCTGCGCCGCTTTGATCTAATGAATGTATAGACTGACTTAACTACATTGGGCTCATAATGATCTACCCCCCTTAAAAATTATTTTCACTCTCAAGGCTCAAAGATCTATGTCCTGATCCGTATGTCGGAACAAGGTGTAATTTAGGACCTATCCTTGACATGAAATGGGATACGATCTCCCAATACATTGGTCTTCCTTCCATCGATGATGTATGTTATGGCATTGGTACCTATGGTTATAGAAGGGAGCTAAAATTATGGGTGTTGTGGTTCATTCCAGGGACGGGTGTGAGTTTGTGGCAAGATGCCTAATTCTACCCAAGAAGACACTCTTGCTACGGTTACGACTTACCCTCTTTAATCATGTCCAGTTTAATACTGTAAGATAATCTATACATTATTAGTACATAAGGAAGTTGGACAAAACAGGTTAACGGGCAGACTATCTATATCTAAGTTCATATGCACAATATGTATGCCGTAATGGTCTGTGATTCGGGACCTAATTCCTAACTATCTATTGCCTATTCGAGAAATTTCTTGGGCCTAAAAAGGGAAATCTCTATTGGCTATATATTCTTAACACTTCTCAAAGGCGAAGTAATAAACTTTTGGTTGTAAGCGGTCGGGCTAACACGGAAGGAAAGTTGTGTAGTGGATCTGCGCTGGATACATAGACCTTCTGCCTAGTCTATGACAGAAAATTTATTATATCCGTTCTTAATCCTAGTTGATCCCGATCTTCTGCTTGATCAGAGCATTGGGTTCATTGGTAACTACCAAGATTTAGAATTCGATTCACACCGCGAATACTTCGTTTATATATAGTTTCTCTACTCCGTGTTCCCGATCATAATAAGTCCTTGGGAAGACAATTCTAAGGGGTGTACTGATTTGACCTAACGTTAAATCCAAGGGATATATAAGTTTTCTCTAAGCGTGAATAGTTACTAATCAAAACAATCTTCCTAAGAGTTATTAAAGAAGCCTATAGATATTAAGGGGATTCAACGAAGGAATGAGGTCACACTCCAACCTAATCAAGCCAACTAACTAAGTCTATCATTCATTTATCCTAGCATAATTAGTCTTTTACATTCCTTAGTATAACCAGTAGCCTAGTCTTAATTTAGGAGTAGCGGTAATCCAATAGTTGTAATCCAAAGTCTCAAAAGGTTAATCGTACCATTTCTAATACAAGAAATTTTTTTATCGCTTAGGGTCAAAGAATTTAATTGCCCGAACTTGAATGTAATTGCGCTCGAGCACTTCACATATGCCCATACCAGCTAGAGAGGTCTTAGGGTTCACGTTATTAATTTATTGGGTTTCCTATACCGTCAGATTTTATATAATCCTCGTTTCCAAGGTCATAGTTATCTCATTACTCCGCTCTGAACATCTTGGTTTGGGTCCTTAGGCCCGTAGGGTCCGTTTTTATGGTCCAACACGCCCGTATTCGTGCCATTTGGATCCGTTTCAGGTTTGAAATTCGTCAACTAATGATTCAAACCCGTCGACTGACGGCCTAGAGGCGACCTAGGTCGATTCACGTGATCGAAGATACATTGTAGACTAAGTTACAGTATTCGATCTCGCCTGTCGGCGAAACCTTGGGATCCTAATGTCGTCTCTAAATTCCATCGCCCCATTCATAAGTCAGAGTGTGTTAGAGTGCGTCGTGTTACCATAACCCAGGTCCAATTTAATCCAAATCATGATCTGATATTATCTTGTAACGCCCTGAAAATCAGGGTCGAGCAAAGCTCAATTCTCGAATTCCAATGCATCACTTATGCAACATAGATAATGATGTTTAAATGTTGTCCATATTAGTGCATTAAACATGTGTGAGATTATACTAAAACAACATATCATACTCTGGATATAATTTAATTAACCAAGTGGAAGACTAAAACATATATATTTAAATATGTGGGTGTTTTACCAACTCCAGAGTATGAGTATGTAACAGAGTTGAATACATACATGTATGATTCCAAAATTTACAAAATATCAAAGTGTAACTGTTCAACTAATCCATGTAACCCTATAATCCCATCGAATCAGAACAAGGTCTAAGAAGACCCGCCTGATAGCTAAACATAGGAGAATTCCTCCTCCTCATCTATGAAATCCATTTCAGCTGCATAAACTCCGCTATTACCTGCATTTACAACAAAGTCTGGGTGGTGTTTTAAAATACCGTCCCAGGTGGGAATGAGTAGCTAATTCAGTGGAACTATAAAGGAAAGGTTAACATGTTATCAATTCAGTCAAGCAGTACAACAATCAGGTCCTAATTACTCTTGTTAATGCAATAATGGTATACGATAATGATGCATGCCCTCGCCTGCACTCCCTCTGCGACATCATCTCACGATCGCGGCATGCACCCCTTCCTCTGTGCTTAACTCGAACGCCAAAGACACATGCAAATGCGGTGCATGTACGTGATTAACTAAGTTTTTAATTAGACTTATTTATACAGCAGGTTTGGGAAGCTAAGGTACCTCCCTTTATATCATTTACCCAAACGATGCTCCATCTAGGGTCGTCAATCCTAGTTAATCACATACGATAGGCAAGTTATAGGGCAAAGTCACCCCTGATTTAAAAGCAGTGGACAGGCAAGTTCAGGTCACTATGAAGAGGTTCGTCACCTCAACGTAGGCCTTAATTTATAATCGAGGTCACTACGGGAACACTACCAAAAAATTGGGCAAAGCTGACGGACTTGGTGTGGTTTTGTCTACGACTAAAATCCGTCGGCATCGCTGATGGCTAAAACCCGTCAGCGAAACCCAATAATCTGTCGGCGTAGCCCAGGTTTTGAATGGTGGACGTCCAACCGTCCAAAATTTTCTCATTTTGTGGTCCACCCAAGACTTAATTAGGGCTCAATTTTGGGATCAATCCCAAAACTATGTGGAGAAATGGATGGAACATATCCATCATGGTGAGGCCCATGGAGACCCATTTCCAAAGCTATCTTTACCGTTTTATTGTTCCGTAAAAAAACTGCGATTTTTGTACAAAATGTAAAATAGTGGTGACTCATTTATGAAAATACTGGCAATGATAGAGAGTTATCCTGAAATAATTTGTCTAGTTGTAAATGTTTAATGTTTATAATTTTCTTATATAATAAAATCTTAACCATCCAGAAAATGGTCCCTCTTGCATGTACTGTTGTTAACAGAGTTCTTGTTATAAACAGTGGTAAACACGCTATTTCGTATTTGAAAATTTTATCTTATTCAGAAGAGGATTTCTAAAATAACGAGAGCGCCGTTTCCTCTCTATTCCCATTTTCAATCTTCTTCCTTCGAGCGGCGTCTTCTTCCTTCGAGCGGCGTCTTCTTCCATCAATCTTCCATTGTTGCGATAGGGTGTTGGGGTTCAGGTTGAACATGCAGCGGCGTCTTCTTCTTCCAGGTGCTCGCTTCACGAATCAAATTTTCCTTTTTCATGTTTGTTTTTTTGCATTGATTTTCCCACTCTCTTTTATAATTCTCTTCTGTTTTAGTAATTGAGATTTACTTCTTGTTTTGGTAATACAGTAGTATAGAGTTGTATTGTAATGCTACTGAGAGTAGAAAAAAAAAAGATGGGGGTGTATCTATCAAAAAAGGGTGATCGTAGATTGTGGGTCCCCTAATTTTCTAGTTATGATGTTTGGGGATTTGAAATTTACATCCATCCTGATTGATAGATACACCATTTTTTCCCTCATTTTGGCAATACAATAGTGGAGAGGCGGATATGTTATGTTACTAAAATTAGAAGAAGGGTGTACGCATAATAGGTATGGGTGTAAATTTCTGCTTCTTGTTTTCTGTTTATTGGTTTATATGCAGTAGAATTGATGCTTGGGATTTGAAATTTACATCCACCCTGATTGATAGATACACCATTTTTTCTCATCTTGGTAATACAATGGCGGGGAGGTGTAATGTTATATTACTGAAAGTAGAAAAGGGTATATACATTAAAAGGGTAGGTGTGAATTTTGGTTTCCTTATTTTCTGTTTCTTGGTTTATTTACCGTGGAGTTGATGCTTGGGATTTGAAAATTACACCCATCCTTATTGATAGATGCACCCTTTTTTCTCATTTTGATACATAATATATAGCTTCGATTGTTATGTTATTGAAAATAGAAAAAAAAAAACGAGAAGGTGTTTCTACCTGTTTCTTGAGATTTACACCCGCCCTGATTGATAAACACCCCCATTTTCTCATTATGGTAATACGGTAATACATATTTGTGCTATTATGTTACTGAAAGTGGAAAATGGATGTATCTGTCAAAAAAGGGTGGGTGTAAATGGTGGGTCAGTTGATTATCTGTTTCTAGGCATTAAAATTCAGTTAGTTTGATGCTTGTGAATTGATATTTAGGCCTAGCCTGATTAGTGGCAGCAACCTTTATTTCTACTTTAGGTAATACAATAGTACAATGTATCTGTAACATATACCACCATATATGCCAACGTGGCATACATGTAACATATCCAAACCATCAATCAGGAGGTTGCCACTATGTAGATTACCTATGCCAAGAATCAGATCAGTCCACTTATTATGTGGGCCACAATTAATTGAAAAAAATGTATGGTTGTGAAAAATCGCCAGAAGTCTTCCAACCCATCCACTTATTTATAATATCATGGCACACTACTAAGTGGACCAGCTTGATCGTTCTGCAGTAGCATCTAAAGGGTGAGGTCCACATGATGGATGGCTGCGATAATCCCGTGTGCCTATGTGATGCCGTGTGTATTAGCTGACTTGTACACGCGCGTGGCATAGCAAAGATCTTAGCTAGGATCCTGGTTGCTCTGTAACTAGTGTATAATAACTAATAAGCGTATTTCTACAATTTCGTGTGTAGCCCCACCATGATAGATGGCCCACATCCACTCTGTCCACAAGTTGCACCCCCTAAAGTTCACCAGATCGTAGCTTCCATAGCATTCAAATTGAGGGTCCGGGCTCCAAAATGCAGTTATGTTGGTTTCTAGTTTGTACGCCGTGAAACGTTACTGCAATTTGGGGGACTACCTCAGAGGAAGCCAAGGACAGTAACCTCAAGCCTCTAGTTTGTACAAGTGGGACCTGTGTCACTAAATCTGGGGCATTGATCTTGTGGGCCCCAATGTGGTGGAGTGATTCCCAATAATTTCCCTATTTGAAATATTGTAACACAATCTTTGGTCTCATGTGGTTTCAATGTGGAATGCTGCTGTATTTCTTCTTAACCGTCCATTCATAGGCCACCGACCAAAGGGTTAAGATTGTTCTAATGGGGATTTTTGGGTGTCACATATCCATGGTGGGGCCTTTTTGTTATCCATAGTGTAGATTACTAAGCCATGGATCTCACTTTACTCATCCACAGTGTAGATTACAAGTCAGGTCTTAAAGACACTGTATATCCTCAGCTTGGGTACAATATAATTGCTTGCTTCCGCTATATGGATCCTAGGGATGACCACTAGTTTCTGCCAATTCCGCTTTATTAAGCTGACTCTTCACAATAAAATTCACTTTTGCATCCAAACTTGCAGTTATCGTGATTTGATTTAAGAATACATGACGGGCCAGTTTTTTCATTGGGTATGATGGTATTGCTATGTGTAATTATAATTTTAATTTCCATACTTCTACTAACTTTCATTTAAAATCTTCTCTAACACAATAAATAAATAATTAGAACATGGTGAATGAACTTTGTTAGTGGATGGACCATGCTCCCGGAATCTCCAAATTTGGAAGATCCTAGCCACCAATCTTGGAATTTTTTTCAGTTGAATGTGGACCATTGCTGTATTTCTCTTCTTAACATTCTATTTGCCAACTACATATTGAAATGTTAGGTTTTCAGGGTATGGTACATCCACTGCATGGCCCAATTAATTAACAGTCTGGATCATTGATCCATGGGACCCACTGCAGAAACCGGAGACCTGAGTATTCTGTGCATATCCTCTTCAGGTTGATGAATGCATATCCTTCGAAGTGAATTATGAATGAAATCTGCCTTCTTGATTGTATGCAGATTTTCAAGGAATGGGCACAAAACCCAACACTTTCAGCTATGCCCAGCTCAGGGTTGCTACAGAGGACTTCAATCCTATGAATAAACTCGGAGAGGGAGGATTTGGACCAGTTTACAAGGTAAATTAGCATCACAATTAGATGGTTGACTTATATTGATTGAGTAAGAAGAACAGCTAAGAAGTTATGCTAGTTATTTCCTGGCGATTTAGGCTTACATTTGGATGCACAAATGAACTGAATCATAATAGTTTAGTAGTTTAATCAGGATGTAATGATAGAAATTAATTATGATTCCTAGCATTTTATCAGAAAAGTGCTAGGTTGATTTGCGTGAAGAGAGTCCAAAGAGAGTTTATGGCACACATGGGGACATAATACACATGAGAGATATGGGCCATCATCTGGTGGGTACTGCCATGAACATGCCTGGCCCAAAGATCAGCCTGGTCCAGTCATCAGTTTAGCCATGCTTGTTTGAGAAAACTAAACGGTTAGAAGAAAGATGACCAGTAATATGTATCACCTATGCCATAAAGGCACAAACCGTGTGATACCCCTCTTCAATCTCACCTTATGGAAATTGCCTCAGCATTTTTCATTGTATAATAAGGATTCACCCTCAAATTGGAGGTATGTTTCTTTCAACTCCAACATTATGTAACGAAATTGCAATTTGGATGCTAGATCTTCAATATGAATTCTAAGGAGATTACAATTGGGCTATTTTCAATTCATTAGACCAATAATCGCTATTTATTTGGTAGTTCATCCAAACGTACCCTAAGGGCGTGTATGGATACAAGGAATCCAAGGTGCGATTAGGAGATTATAATGATTATGTAATGATTGTTTCCATATTTACTGTAGAAAATAGGATTCCAGAATTAGTGGTATGTTTGGATGCAAGTGGAAATCTAAGTTTTATTTGACAAAAGTCACCTTGTATCCTGTGCTAGGGTGGACAAGTCTAATGATTATACTTTCGGAATCCTGAGTCTTCTTGCTATCTAAACAGCCCTAGCCATCTTTTCAATGGAAAAAAAAAAATCCCCTTTCCCTTGGATTCCTGCTATCAATACACGCCCTTAGACTTGTTTAGCAGTGTGGGATTGAGCAAGTATGCCTGCATTTATCAATACATAAAGGCATGCCTACTTACATACATGCACATGTGATTATTCACTTGGTTTTATTTGACTGTGGTATTCTTTAGGGTACACTTTCGGACGGGAAGGTGGTCGCTCTCAAGCAGCTATCGGCATATTATCGCCAGGGAAGGAGTCAGTTCATGGCTGAGCTTGCTACAATATCTTCAGTTCAACAAAGAAACCTTGTAAAAATGTATGGATGTTGCGTTGAGGGAGATAAGCAACTTCTGGTTTACGAGTATCTGGACAACAAGAGCCTTGATCAAGCACTTTTTGGTATGAGATTTGTTAGATGTATTTGGCCGTGTACTATTGAATTGAATTTGAATTATTACCACCAAAAAGTGCAAATGACGAAACAGTGATTTCTTGGGCACTGTCTGGGAGATGCCTAAAAATGAGTTCATCTAATTTTAGATACAACAATTATGCATCGGAGATCATAATTATTGTTAACATGATGGCGGTTAATTAAAATGAGATGGACTCATTTTTAGATGTTTACCAGGCAAGGCCATAGCACTCATATTGAAGGCCTGGGCTTCAAATTGTGATTATGTTTTTCATTTTTTATTTATTTTTTATAATATATATATTACAAGTTGGACTTTAAAGAAACTTAACTGCAATTTGAGGTTACTTTGAAAACATCGCTGGCAGGAGCCGCCTAGATGTTTGTAAGGCCATGTTTATAATCCGGTTTCGTTGTCTCCTATTTGATCAATTGAATAGGGTCACCATATCTGATTTGAATGACATTAAAAGACTCACCATCTCTCATGTGAAACAAAAACGGATAGGGCCATCCGGTCCAAATCAAATCACGGTTAAAAGACTGACTCTTCTCGTTGCTGAAACCAAATGGACACGACCATCCCATTGATTTAGAATTCATGGTTTCCACAATATAATTAATGAGTTTTGTAAAGTTTAATATATATTTTTTCGCTATTGGTTTAAAGAAACAGAAGGTAATTGGGAATCTTATAAATAATATTATAGAGTTATGATCAGTAATTTAAAATTTTAAATATCTATATCAGCTGATACTATTGATATCTTGTGGCTGATAATATACAACACAATTATTAAATTCCCCTGTATTGCACAAAATATCACAATGTATGCCAAAAACTCTCAATAAAATTCCCCTAACTTGTTGATACATGCGATACTCCCCTAATTTGTTGATACATGCGATACATTGCAATACATTGTGATATGTATTAGCGATAGATTGTGATACATTCCCCCACTGGAAATAATTAAAGAAAAATGCAAAAATCCCCACAAAATCCATTTGCTTCCCAATTTGTTTGGGGGAAATCTGTTTTCATACTTGTATTGTATGACTTATGAATTCTATGAATTCATTTTTGATATAATTGCATCACTTCTATTAGGCAGCACATTTTCTATACAAAGGAAATGCATTGGGCATACTTGTTTTGTGATCTTTTCACTCGTGTGTAATTGTCTCTTTCAACATATCTTGAAGTTTTATTAAAAAATTTCATCATTTTCCCAATGTTTCCCTTAAACAGTGATACATCTGATATTTGTCATGTGATGTTAAAATGTTTCCCTATCCCAAGGGTGTGATACGTGCATCCATTCCGTTATTTAATTCACTAGTTATGATCTAGTAGGCTAAGTGCATGTAAACCGTCTCATGCACATGGTTGCATTTGGACTTTTTGGCGTTCATATCACCTCTACCTGAACCAGCCATTAGGTCCAGTCCCCTCATTGTGTTACTGGGAAAAAAAAAAAATTGACAGCAATCAGATGGCTCTATACATCCGTGACTGGGCCTATCTTCTATGAACAATCTTGTACATCTATTTTGTATGCCACTAACTGGCTGTTTGGATCATCTGACCAGTATGTATTTTTCAAGGTGGCTTATGAAGAGCGAACTAACTGGCTGTTTGGATCATCTATTTTGTTTCCTACTTGAAAAAAAAAAAAAAAATGAAATCTCTATCCAATTTAAAGGGGCAACCTTAATTCCTTCTGAAATTAAATAAGAACCAAGTCTCTGGTCAAACTAAAGCATGCCCACTTGCCTTTTCTCCTTTCCTCCCCACGCATATCTTCTTCTTCCCCTTTCATCTTTCTCCCATTTCTTTCCCCTTCCTTTTCTAAGTCATGGGCTCTTTTCCTTCTTTTTTCCCTTTCTGTCATTCCCCCTTTTTTCATATTTTCTTCTTTCATTCTTTCCTTGCACAAGCATCTTGGGGGTTCTTCAATCTTTATCCTAACTGCTCACTAAAAAACTGATCACACTAAAGTGGAAACCTTATGACCTCGTTGAAATTTTATTTTATTATATATATAAAAAAAAGAACTCTCCAGTGAAAGTAAGGTAGGAACCATGTTTTCTGCTTGTAAAAAAAACTCATCTTTGACCAATTTAAAGTGGAAACCTCATTTCCTTCTTGAAATTAAATAAGAACCAAGTCTCTGGTCAAACCAGTTGCATTTCCATCCTTTATCCCTGCACATATCTTCTTCTTCCCCTTCGTCTTTTTGAGAAGGATGGTAACAGAGCAATGGTTATTGAAGAACTTGCGTCGGTAAGTTGAATTTTTGGGAATGGCAGGTTTCATGCATGGAAGTCCGCATTTTCGCTTATGATAAGTGGAAGATCTCCCAAAAAAATTCTAGGAATCACTATGAAGGTTGTGAATGATTCTTCAATGTCGAATCATGTTGAAAGTGTGAACCTCGATCTCCATTACATCTCATTAGGGATCTTGATCTTGTACCTAAAGAGCAAAAAACCCCCACCATTCCAATTGTGTTTGTGATGTGATGCAGTGGAGATGGAGGGTGGACCGTGGATAACTTTGTGTCCATCTTGTTAGTTAGGCAATCTCTTTTTATACATCTGTTATGCAGTTGGTTATTGTATAACAATTCATATGTAAGAACATTTAGTGATGATATGCATAGGTTGAGCATGATATGATAATTCATATAAGGGTGTGTTTGGTTGCACTAAATATCATGAAACTTGGTGATAATTCATACCATCTGCTGTAAGTTACTTCAAGGGTAAATGGTTTTACTCTATCTTAAAATCATGTAAATAGCAAGATGCTAATGCCAGAGGTACTCTTATTTGCAGGATCTGGTTTTGAGTGTTGCAGGATCATCTGCTGAAGCTACACTGGCTGGTTCTCACCCCAAAGGTACTCTTACATTTTTTTAATGCCTTGATTGCTTAGTACACATTTGGGACTGATCTGGTTTCTGTTGTTGCAGGTTGGTGTAGGTGTCACTTCAGGGGGAGTTAACTAGATAAGTTTATATTTTTCTTTTTGGTTGCATTTGAGTGTCTAATTACTTGCTTGCTTTCTTTTCTTTTCTTTTTTCTTTCTTTCTTTTAATTGTAATTCTCTTTGACTGTTTTAGATCAATAAGGGACGTCCCTGTATTCAAGGAACGGTTTCGACATGACAATGATGGTAAGCTTAACTCTAAATATCAGCTTTATAATTAGAATTTGTGCTCTTTATTGTCTGCTTTATAATCAGAATTTGTGCTCTTTATTGTCTGCTTTATAATCAGAATTTGTGCTCTTTATTGTCTGCTTTTTATATAATTGACACCTTTTATCTTGGAATATGATCTATGAAGTAGCATATGAACGCAATCCCCATCCAATCCACACCTAGGGGAGCGCAAATAAGAGGATTGATCTTAACAGTATGGCCATCATGCACATAGACAGAAAATGCTTGCAATGAATGTTATGAGTACTAGGTGGCCTATTAATGAAAAAATGTCTCCGTCCATAAATAACGCCTGTTTATGATTTGACCAACTTTCAAATATGTATGTCCTTTTGAACCTTCCCTGATTGCATAAGTGGCTGAAACATCTTTGTATGTTACACATAATTTTTCATCTACTAGTTTCTGTAAATGATCTATGTTGTATGTAGTGATCTTCTCTTCAAATGTGATCTTTTGAGCAATTTCTAATGGTAAACCAATTTCATGAATCCCTTTATATGCATCCCCAGTAATCACACTACGAGAAGAGAACCCTGACCCCTTCCTGATAAATAGTGTGCGCATCTTTTCAAGCCATGCCTTTGTAGAAGAATCATCAACCTCTTTAACAGCCCCATACTTCCTAGTAATGTCATGAGGTGCCTTGTAGGATGATAAATGAAAGTAAGATCAGGAAATACCAAAAAATAAGAAGAAGAAGAAGAACTACAAGTGACAAAAAAGAAGCCATCCGACACCATCCATGTGTATATACTAAGTTTGTTTAAATAATTTCAACATGCAATACTATGTATACCTTTGTGGTGCCACTGAGGTTCATATACTGTGCAATAGTTAACTGCAAGTCATTAGATTTTCCTAAAATTGGGGGTTTCCCGCATAGTGGCAATTTGGTAATTTTGGAGTCCTTGGTTAGGGTTTGGGTTGAAAGTACGAGTGCTGGAGCTGACGCTTTTGGAGTCCGAACTCATTCTTTTGAAAAATAGAAAAATGGGAATATTAGTAAATATGGATTTTTTTGTTAAGAAGAAAATGAAAGATGGATTGAAAGAACATAAAAGAGATTTTTATTTTCTTCTTTTTTTGCTTCAAGAGAGAGACGGAGAGATGAGAGTGGGGAAATCGAGGGAGAGAGTGGGGGAATGAAGTGGCCGCGTGAGATTTGAAACTAGCGAGTGCAGTTTGGTTTGAAAATGACGTTTCGCATGCATGGCGTGTGTCTATGAGAGGTGTGTCTACGGACGCGGGTTAGCTAATGAACGCGACAGTAGCGAGTTTGCAATAGATTTTTGTTTGACAAGTTCATCATTTGGGGTCCCATCAAGAGCCAAATCGGGTAGTGATATGATTAGGAAGGTTTCCAGTTTGGGCTTTGGCTTGGAGTTCTTGAAATTTTCTAATCTAGAGTTCCAAGATTTGTTTAAATTAATTTCTTTGTAAATTCAAGTCAAAGATAGCTTCTAAGTTTTGCTGGGTTTGCAAGTTACCTTATTGAGAAGTTTTTTTTTTTTTTTTTCTTTAAAACAGCCAATCTAAGTTGATTTCTTTCCAACTTTAGATTGTGTTAATTTTCTGATTTCATATTGAAGTTTTTCTTTTGTATTTGATTGAATAGAATTTTCTTAGATATGCCTTCTCAGATACATTTTCGAGGAATATGGGTGTCAAATCTATCATATATCTTATCAAACTTAGATGTACTCTCTTATTCTTATATTACCTTTTGGGTTGATGTGAGTGCGTTCTTATTGGAGGCTCTGCTAGCCCCACATGCACCTTTGCATCTTGGCAAGTGTGTGGGACATTGGAGCACTGTGTTAGCCCGTTAGGTGGCCCCCACTTGAAGATGACCATATGCAAAATGTGGTTGGTTGACTTATTAGGCCGACCACCTCGGGTATAGACAATTTAACAAACTTGCCATAATTCCAAATACGCACGTGGGCCACCTGATCAATGGACTGGACTAACACTTTCTTATGGCCATCTGACATGCAGGCCACCATATGCACTGCTCAAATGTTCTGCATACTGATCAGTTGTACTGCTAGGTTTTGGAAGCCTTTGGAGTATACCCCATCATGGGGTTTACAGATTTTCAGGTATTGGATTGAGTTGCAGTCTACTTTGTAATTACCGTGATTCTATTCATCATTTTTAAACTGAGAAATTTGGGTTCTTGATGGTTTAGCCAGAGCTTCATTCTGGATCTTGTCTTTATTATGTTTATGCAAGTGGTGGAAAATGCAAAAATCTAGGCAGAAACGGTATGGATTTAAAAAAATAAAATAAATCCGGTCTTTTTTTAATGGCCAGAGAGAGTTCTATATTACAACGGTTCTTTTAACTGTATAGCTATTTTCATTTTTTTGTTGACATTGTTGTAGGAGGCAGCCATGATACGATTGGATACAAGTGAATATGTGGAGCGGCAAAGAAAGTAGTTGGCAAGATTAAAGTGGAAGGTTAGTTTTCAATGGTATAAATCAAATTTCATGATGTTTGGTGCAACCAACTGCACCCTAAGCTACTTTTATTTTCATTGGTACAGAAATCATGAGTAATAGTCTATCTTAAATCAGACGTTAAAAAGTCCTAAGCCTTCTTAGAACATCTCAGGTTGTGTTTATGTTTGTATGAATCCCAACTTTTGAGTTTTGGAACATCTAAAGTTTGAAATTCTCATTATAGAAAAGTATAAAAAGAGATAGGTCTTAGTTTTAAAGAGTTAGATCTTGTTTGATTGGTCCAAACAACAAGAACAATTTCCTAAGGGCCTGTTGGATGCAAACTCCGAAGGGGCTTTTGAGGCCTAAACCCCTTTTTGATCCAAACAACAGTTGATGTTGTGCATTTAGATGTACTTTGCAGACCCTTGTCTCTTCTCCTGCTCAACAAAAATATGGTCTGGAACTGTTATTGTCCCAATCACATTCACCGTCTGTCTTTGTAAATATGGCTACAGTTTATGATCTGCAAAAGGCACACATGCACATCTCTTACTCGGGTGTGATATTGTTTATACTTGCACATCTCTTACTCGGGTGTGATATTGTTTATAATTGCAGTGTTGAGGCCTGACTGTGTGTTGAAACATTTCTAATACATACGGAGGGATTTTTTTAGCTTCCTAAGATTTGAGTTGGCTTCATTTTTGGATTTACATACATCACTTGTGAGCCCCACAGTTTGGGCTCCCACCGACTAAATGCGCTTTCTAAGAGCATTCATATTTTTCAGTTGTACAATAACAATCTGACAGGTCCAATCACATCCCATTTTTTAGTGTATGTTTTAGATCGTGTTCACATGCATTTCTACGAGCAGTCATATTTTTCAACGTCTCTATCAATTAACTCTTTTTTTTTTTTTAAGACAAGGTGTTCTTATCCAGAGTACGATCAACCTCCTATAAATACCCACCCATCGTAAGTTCGTAACAGACCATAAGCAACAACAGCCATGGCCATACAAAAATCTCTCTTGCTTTTCTTCTTTTAATATTAGAATTTCTTTCTTCCAATGCCTTTACAACAGCAGCAGCATCCACACTCGGAGAAGCAGAGGCTCTCTTGGAATGGAAAGCCAGCATCTTCTCACCACAAGCTCTCCATTCATGGTCACTTCCAGCTGCTAATGCTAGTGCCACCACAATCTCTCCATGCAAATGGTATGGGATCTCCTGCAACGGCCTTGGAAGCGTAATAGAGATAAGCCTACCGAGTGCAGGCTTGCAAGGTAAGCTTGATAACTTGAGCTTCTCCTCATTTCCAAAC
This sequence comes from Magnolia officinalis, assembly GCA_021015155.1. Lineage (NCBI taxonomy): Eukaryota > Viridiplantae > Streptophyta > Magnoliopsida > Magnoliales > Magnoliaceae > Magnolia > Magnolia officinalis. Next base: position 18,532,868 of record JAJHSJ010000017.1, read on the forward strand.
CTCTTCCGTCTCAATCTCAGTGACACCCGCTATTCACGGCCGAGGGTGATGATGGCAACTATGCGTCAACGGCAACGTGTGATCTCGCATGTTTGCAGGTAAGGATCAGTTGAATTCATCTTATGGGCAGTGCTGATTATGTGTTAGTTACACAAATGAGACGATTTTGGTATTCGCAGGCTATCTCTAGGAGGATTCATTATGGAATGTATGTTGCCGAAATCAAATTCAGAGATTGCCCACAGGAGTATGGGCCTGCTGTCCGTGCTCATGTCTGCACTTCTTTTCTATTTTGTGTTTTTTGAAGTGAAATGAATAGTTAGAAATTTAGGCTCGACTCCTGTATTAGCTTTTCACCATTTGGAAAATGGGGGTTGCTCTTTAAATGTGCACACGCAGAGCTGTGCGGCAGTCCAGACTGTCCATGATGCTGACCCAACTGTACATAGAGCATAATCGAAAATTTGTGCTGAGAAGATAATATTAACCATCTGACTTTTCCCTTTGAATTTGGATCACTCACGATTGTTTTTGAATGATCCATTTGTTACCAACTAATTATATGGTTAGGATTGCTTGATCAGTGTGAATTTTAGATATATGCTTCATTCATTAGATTAGGTATATGCTCCATCCACAATGGGACTAAAGAATTTGGATGGTGTGGATAGCTGCACCTAAGCACCACTTGTGAGAATGATGAGTTGTCACCATTTTTAAATGGTGCAAAATAAAATGCTATCTGACCCTTGGAAGATGGTATGGATGTTGATAAACAACTGGTTAGATGGTTTTTATTTCTACATTAAGCAGTCTTCTATGCTTTGTGTTAGTTCTTTTTTATGTGGAATGATTGGGAAGTATGGTGCAAATGAATTGTATAGGACACCTTGAGAATCCGATCATTGGTCTGAACTGTCCATCTGGTAACTCTAACCATCCAATGGCTGGCCATTTTGCCATCTCTTTTCAAGTAATGAATTTGTTTTTAAGAACATCACATCAAACTGTTTAACGGGGCTCATTGGATGGATGGTCCAGGTTGATGATTGGACGTTTTTTTTTTTTTTTTTTTTCAATGATATTTTTTGGCCTGTTGGTTGGATGGTTAGGATTATCCAGTCAGTGTATTTTGCCATCTCTTTTCAAGTAATGAATTTGTTTTTAAGAACATCACATCAAATTGTTTAATGGGGCTCTCAGATGGATGGTCCAGGTTGATGATTGGACGTTTTTTTTTTTTTTTTCAATGATATTTTTTGGGTTGTTGGTTGGATGGTTAGGATTATCCAGTCAGTGTATTTTGGCAATGAATACGCAAAGATTGGGACAGTGAACCAATGGTCCATAAAGTTGATTGAACTGTCAATGAATCTCGTACAACTGGTGTGCCCCACAACAATTCACATGAACTGCATTGGTTCATTGCCAACTTTGCAATAAAGCAATTTTATGTTTGGAGCCCATCATGACCGTCCACCTCTTTTGCTTTCTTATTTATTTCAGAACAGGGATGCTCTGATGAAAATGTTGACATTTGAGGTGGTGGAAGAAATGGTGAAGAGAAGGGTGGAGAAGAAGGCAAAGGTGTTTGGGCAGGAAGTGAGCCTCGATGACAAAGCCGATAAGGCCAAGTGCTTTTGAATTTGCAGAAATGCGCACCTTAGCAGATAGTTTAAGTAGGTAAATTCAGTGCTACTTAGATGGAAACCATAGCTAAGTAGTCCCTAATTCTGGGTTTTACAAAATGCCCTGTTATCCATGGATCAGAATCCATCAGTTGGCATATCTTTACTACTGAGTTGGTACGAGTGTTAATTTATATTCGGTCTTTGTTACTTGCAGGAATATCATTCATGGGAATCTAGATGCGAAGTGGGAAAGCATCAAGGGGTTAGAGAATGCAAAGCACCTTCTCAAGGAAGCAGTTGTGATGCCAATAAAGTATCCCAAGTAGGTCTCATTAAGTCTGGCAATGCCTCATGGATAGTTCTATTAAAATTGTTGAGAATTATTTGAGAAATTTTCTTTTAGATGAATAATTTGTTAAGCTTTTGAAGCTCATTATGTTAGGTAAGCTTTGTATTGCATATTGTGCCACTTTTTATGCATTCATTTCTTATATGTCCATTTGGTGAACTTCTCTAATTACACCAATCTACTTCTCAGTGCTGCACATTGCGTAATTGCATGAAAGAGAAACATCGTTAGATGAATATTAGAGTATTGAGCTTGATCAGAAGTTGTTAGATGGAGATTAGAGTTTTGAGCTTAATCAGACCAAGTTGGGAGATTGATTCTGTTCATTAACTTATTCCATTTGGGCTGCATTAGGAGTTTTGGCCATGTTTGGTTGTAGCACTGAAATTTGGTGGAAAGTCCAAAGGGATTAAAATAATGCAATTTTGTTAAACTTCTCTTCTTTTTTTTTTTTTTTTTAAATTTTTTGATAGCATATATCCAATCCAAATATTTGGAATTTGAATGATATATTTGATTTTGATTTCTTCCTTTTCTATTGTGTAAACTTACCTTCTCAAATAGGTTGGTTCGTTCAGGGCTTTAGAGAAATGGGTATATCTAGTTTTGGATGTGTGCATTGATTAATACACATCCACAACTAGATATACCAATTTCTCCAAAGCCCTAACGAACCAACTTATTTGAGAAGGAAAAGTCTACACAATAGAAAAGGAAGAAATCAAAATCAAATATATCATCTAAATTCTTAATTTTTACTATTTTTTTAATTAATGAGAATTGCTGACGGTTTTTAGCCTCTAAACACGCTGACGGTTTGCAGCCGCCGAGAACGCCGACGGTTTTAATCCGTCGGCGAGCAACTCCGATGCACCCTTTACCGACGGACCTTGCGACGGCTAAGAGCCGTCGGGGAAGGTCATTGCCGATGGTTTTTAGCCGTCGGCGTTGCCCTGTTTTTTGGTAGTGGAAAGGGTTGTCACCTCATCGTAGGTCAACAGCTCGAATACAGTGTCCCATACTACCATATTCGGTTCACGAGTCTGGGTTACTCACTGGTCGCTACGGGGAGGCTCGTCACCCCAACGTAGGCCGATAGCTCGACCACGGTGTCCCATACCACCATGTCCGGCTCATGAGTCTTAGCGGATCGTGGTACCAAGGTTAAACGGGTTTTTCACTTGTAAGTTGGTACCTTAGATTCAAGCAGTAACGTCCATACATGCTGAACATACATTGGGCCAATCGGGTTACTTAACAAGCTCGATTGGTACGAGTGCACGTTGACTTAATTGACATGGAGTGCATACGCACTCCTCGTGGCCTAACCACTGCCGATAATCACCGTACGACTCGGATTCCTCGAACGTATCTGCCGTGGCTAAAACCATTCGGTTACCGATAGTAAACCACTACCGATTGCCTGGACGACATCGTAGCCCCAATCACACTCCAAGCAATAGCATTCGCGTGTAAAAATCAAAGACAGCATATGACAACCAATCTAAATACAAATCTCATTTGAGCATTTCAACAAACACAACACACATGTTATTATACATAGGCATTTCATCCACAAAACAATAGTAGTAAGATAGGTTACATAAAGGAATCTGTAACTATAGATAAGGGGATTGAGAATCTTATCTCAACACCCTCATTAAATACAGTTCAACAAGCATTTTCTCATTCAGGTATTTTATCAAACATTATTCATTCAAACATTTCAACAAACACAGAATGCAGTAAAATCAACATAGTTTACATATAGGTGTAATATATGGAAATCATCGTATCTAAGCATATGTGATAGCAATCAAGTTAGTCATAAATCATTAACTGACATTGAAAGCCTTGAAAACCATAACCTAAACGTTTATAGTTCGCACCTTTCACCGGTAAACCCGTACGGAGCTCAGTTTGAACACTACGTCTTTGTCTACGGCACAATGATTACCTGAATCATGAAATATGTTAGCTATTTTGTTGATTCATCTACTTGGATACCTAAAACAAATTAGGATTAGGATTTCTTACCCATAAATGGATTCGGATTTGTCGGTGTGGCGACACGAAAGAAGAGATTCAGCCCGTGGAGTGGTAGGAACGAATCTTGGCATCAAACCACAACTCTCTCTCACTTCTCACTTTCTCCTTCTCTTTTCTCTCTTCTCTCTCCTAGGGTTAGGAAATTCGTATGGAATGAGAGAGGGGTGGGTTAAGGTCCTCATATATGCCCAGAACTGATGCGAATGGCTCCAGGGCCATGGTATACTTAGGTTATAGCCAAAAGGCATCTGTTTCAGGCCAATGGAGCTCATCTGGGGATACATTACCTGCACACGGTCAGGGGCAAGTTCCCTTACAATGGATCTAAGCCAGGTTAAGATTTTAGTCCGATCGGATTTGTGGATCGACCGTGAAGGACCAGTTTCAGTTCAACGACTATCGTCAGTCGACCAGGGCCACAAGTACATTGGCCTGTGTAGGAAAATTTCCCTGATCCAAGGGTGTATTTGGGTCAGAATCTGACAATCTAAAATCTTAAATTTGGCCCGCAAGCAAACGACCCAAATCACTTAAATCTGAGTTTATTTTTAAAAGATATTCGTGTTTCCTACACACTTCACTTGGGGCTCAAGTTGTGCGTTTCTGGACACTATTCGAGCTCGATTCCCCTGATGGTTGTCAAGCCCATCAAGGAGGTCATAATCGTATAGTTTCGCGGTAATCAGACTTTTGACGGGCGGTTTAGGTCCGATACGGAGTTTCAATGTGCTCCCATGAGCAACTTGGTTTTGAGATTGATCCTAGGTTTTAAGTAATGTCGGGTTATTGATTTTAATGGGTTTGGGTTTTGTAGTTTGTATAGAAAGTGGTTCAAGCCAAATCCATCGATTGTTTAGTTTAGTACTTAACTAAATTCTGCCATAATTACGACAGAATAAGGTCCTAGGCTAATTCTATGCCCCTTTTTGGCACTTTTAGTCAGTATATTATTTTAATTATTTTTTTAGTAGTTCGTCATCAAGTCTACTTCATCCTCATCGAATTTCATTAGATTTCGTGTTGTAGAAAAATTCTAAAAATTTTTGAAGCAGCAGCTGTCCAAATTAATAAATTCCGTACAGTTGTCATAACGACCTATATTTAACTACATTAAAATTTTTATTATATTTTTCACTTATTTTTATATGAAATTAGAGTTATCAAGCTTCAATTTGACTTTTTAATCACCTAAATTGGAGTTATATCGAGGGATATATGATTTTTCGAAGTTGATCGAAAAACTGTAGAAAACTATAGAAAATGGGCCGCTTGGCCCGCTGGACGGCGATGCCATCACCGCTCGCTGGACATTGGGGCGATGCTATCCCCCCCCCCCCCCCTCCCCCGGGGGTGTCAGATATGCACGGTACCCACCTTGGATTCCCCCGATTTGCGTCGTTTGGGCCCCCGAGTCTGTTTGATGTGGTTTCACCACCCGATATTTGAAACAGGTGTATTTTACAAACTGAAATGAGTTATTTGACGTGCAATATATTATTTTGGGGTAAGAGAAGCTGCTCTATCCAAATAACCTATTTATTTCATGAGATTCCAAAATTTTAATGGTCAAAAACTTATTTTACTTATTTATTTACTATTTATAGTAAATATTTGTTTAAGTATTGTTCTTCATCACTTAAACTTTAGGATTCGTGTCTAATATAAAAGAACTCAGAAAATTTTGAAGAATAAGGTGGTGAAAGGAAAGATTTTGAAGGAAATGGGTTAAAAGGTATTTTATACTTTGGGATTGAGTTCTGAGAAGTTAATAAGGTGTTATGATCGACCCAGTGCCTAAGGACGTCCATCACCAAGTTGGGAAAAATTCGGGACGTTACAGTTAATAGGAAAAAACTCATTTTATTTATATATTCACTATTTATAGTAAATTTTAGTTTAATTATTGTTCTTTATCATTTAAACTTTAGAATTTGTGTCTAATATGAAAGTACCTAGAAAGATTTGAAGAATAAGGTGGTGGAAGGTGAAATTTTCGAAGGAGATGGGTTGAACAGGTAAGTGTTTCACAACCTCCAGATTATGAGTATGTAGCTGGGCTGAATATATACATGTATTGTTTCAAAATATACAAAATGTGAGAATGTAAGATGTCCAACTAAGCCAAGTATCCCCGTGTTCTTGTCGAGTTAGCATGAGGTCTACATAGACCCGCTTGAGAGCTGGATATAGGAGATGTAACATCCTGAATTTTTACTATTTTTGATTTCCAAAAATCCTTGAATTTTTTTTATTAATTAACTTATAATATCACTTAATAACCATTAGCACTCAATGTTAGTTTATACAGGGGTAATACCAGTAAAGAACCGCACAAGTTCGATTAATCAACTGTAGGAAGCCAACGAATCCGCCCGATCACTTGAACATCAGGTGTAGCCCCATGATTTACTCACATAGGATCCAAATCTAGCCGACTCATCGCTAACTAATCAAGACAATCATGACTAAATTAAAGATCTAACCGAAGCCGAGTCAGATAAAGCCTGGATCTTGGCTAATAGGATAAATCAACCTCGTTACTCTTTTAGCCAAAAAACTAACGGTTTAGAGTAATTATGACCAAATCTCCACTTTCACTAGTTACAAATAGGCCACCCTATGAACATAGTTAACTCAAACCCTAATCATTGCCCGCGAGAAATCTCAGTATCTAATTCATTCCAGAAATGCTCTGAATTTCTAAATAAGCTCTAGACCGCTCGTTGGTGGGCCACTAGTTCCAAAACTATAGAATAATATCCGTCTTACTAGGCTTGATGTCCATCACGGGAGTCGGACCTGGGTGCTGTCCATAACCGCTCAACTTGAGCTAAAGGACGAGTACATGAGAAGTGCGAATACCCTAAAAGAATGAACTGAAACTTAAGTGAATTGGGTCATCCACTCTTATGTAAAGTTGAGGATTTCGAACCGTTGGTTTAAGACCAAACTTTACCCGTGGAGTAAGGATATTTTCCTGCTCATATCCGTATAACCGCGGCCCCGATCGACTATCGGTGACCGTTGAACAAACTTCTAATCATATCTGTCGATCGACCATCCAAATGGCGGGCCGATCATATACATATGTAGATCATCATTAGGGCCAACTATCCAACTGTGGGTGTCGACTCCAACGCCCCATAATGAGCCCTAGAGCTTAGAAAGACCTTCCCATAGGTTTAGTATAGTAAAAACCTAGCCCTTGGGGCTATTTACACCAAATCTGGCATTATAAAAGGGCCTCATTTGGGCACCCCCTCTCCCCATACGATTTTGCCCTAGAGAAAAGAGAGAGAGAGAGAGAGAGAGAGAGAGAGAGAGAGAGAGAGAGAGTGTGTGTGTGTGTGTGTGTTTGTGTGGGTGAGAAAAATCTTGATGCTTGTAGGGTTGGTATTTCCTCAACGAAACTAGTGGCTACTACAAAACCTCCACCAAACCCACCCATGCTAAGAAGCGGAGGTAAGAATGGTATATTTTTCCTTCAATAGAGCAACATAGTATAGATTTGTAGGCATTAATGTTGTCTTTCTTGATTTGATTTAGGAATTAGCGATTTTATCCAAATCCCCAAAACCTAAGATCTTAAAGAATGGAAATCTCCTCTTAAGGTGCGGACTATTATCCTTAGGTGGCCTAGCACTAATTTTATTATGAGTCTAATGAATTTGATTGCTTGGATAATGTATTCGGAGGATATAGAGAAAACCTAGGAAGAACCTTACCTTTGATCATTTCAATCAACATGGAGTAGTTATGGAATATTGTTGTTACTCACATGTTTGGGTAGAAATTTAATGTTTGCATATTCATGTCTTGCTGATTCGTGTGTGATGTTCCTAATAACATGTTTGTTGCATCTCTTATGTTTGGGGTAGAAATTTAATGTTTGCATATTCATGTCTTGTTGATTCGTGTGTGATGTTCCTTATAGCATGTTTGTTGCCTCTCTTATGTTTGGGTAGAAATTTAATGTTTGCATGTTCATGTCTTGTTCATCCGTGTATGACGTTCCTTATAGCATGTATGATTCATTAACCCTCGTGCATTGTGTTCGTACGTTGTATAAAATGCTTAACTTCCTCACTAACCCACACAATACACATGCACCTTTAGTTCACAACATGATTAGCTTTGCTTAGTAGAGAAATTTGAGATTCTATGTTGGAAAATATGAACGCATGCTATTACTTATGCTAGTTAATAACCCTGGTTATTAGCATGGTATGAACTACTATCAAAACCCTTGAGTTGGTCAGGAATCTGAGGAGAGATACGGTAGTCCTGTTGGTAGGACTATCCTGAGACTAAACTCATGGATTTGGGAGGGTGTGTATGGGTGACAGTAGTTCGACTGCATGGGTCGCTCGTACCCGATGTCGTCCGTCACGTGCTTGTCTAAACTTGTGCAGTTTAGTCTACTTACTGGCCAACCTTGTCTGTTAACCCTGTTTGCTCACATATGTATGGAACCTAGAACACCCTTCAACCATTGGAGCCCATTGCTAACCATTTGAAGTCGATCCACCAACTCGTGAGCCGGACATGGTGGAATGGGACACTGTGTCCGAGCTGTCAGTCTACGCTGGGGTGACGAGCTTCCCTGTAGTGACCGCGAGCGATCCCTTTTCTCAGCGCTCCCCATGTGCTTGAAGTCGAAGATGGGGAACCTGACGGGATCAAGGATCACGGGGTCTTGGCCTCATACGTTGGGGGCCTTGGCCTCGCAACCAGTTTAGGGCATTGATACGTAGGGTGTATCAGTTTTCCTAACCTGCTGGATGAATGAAATTAATTAAGAACTTGGCTAACACTACCATCGCATCGCACTAGTTAGGTTGGTAACTTGACAGTCAAGGTCGCATTGAGGGAGTATTGGTCATGCATGATCGTTAGACGGAGTTGCTTGAGGGAGTGTCGTGGCGAGGGCATGTATCATATCACTTTTCATGCACTTGCATTAACAAGATTAGTTATGTGTTTATGAATGCTTGCCTTTCATTAAATTCATAATATAATTGATGCCTGTTATAACTTAAGACTAATAGCACCCACTGAGTTGATCGCTCACTCCCACTCTAGGACGATGTTTTAAAACACAAACCAGACTCTCTCGTAGACGCAGGTGATGCAGAGTATGGGGAGCTTGGCGGTGCGAGCCTTGAGGAGGAGGATGAGATGTCCTACTTCCAGCTGATGGACAGTTCCCCGTCGGCCTAGTAGACAGGATTTGGATCGCTGAGTTGTGGACTCAGCCCTATTCTTTTGGACATGATATTCCTTTTGTGATTTTATTGAGCAATGCCTGGTGCGACCCATTTACATGCTTTTGGATTTGTATATATATATTTGACTTCTTTCATTTCAGTAGATTAGTTGTGATTATGTTTCATGTTCAAAGAAATTTCATGTTGTGCATTTAAACCCGATTAAACGTAAGTTAGTAAAAATTAGCATAAGTGACACCCGGGAACTTGGGAATCGAGTTTATACAAGACCCCCAATTCCAGGACGTTACAGGAGAACTCTTCCTCCCATCCATGAGTCCTGCTCCGTCGCATAGACTTCATCAACACCTGCATCTAAACCAGAGTCAGGTTGGTGTTTTAAAACACCGTCCCAGGATGGGAGTGAGTGATCAACTCAGTGGTACTATAAGGCAAAAGTTAACATGTTATCAAGTCAATCAAGCAGTAATGATAACGCAATACAACAATCACTTCCTAACTATTCTTGTAATGCAGGAATGGTGTGCAAGTAATGATGTATGCCCTCGTACAAAGCTCCCTCACAAGCGATTCCGACAACCAATTTCACATATGACAATGCTCCCTAAAGTGCACATTCCTCGCCAAAAGCACATCCTAACTAATGCAATGCGATGCATGGCCGTGTTAGCCCAGTACTTTATGAAGAGTATGCAGTCTCAACGACTTTATGGAGAGTATGCAGTCTCAACGACTTCCAACTAACTCACATGCAAGTTCCTTTAAAAGAAAGAAAGAAAAAACACTCACATGCAAGTGTAATTCGAACCAACAATAGTCCTCATTCACTGACGCCTATATGCTGAGAAGTCTTACTGATCGGAACCATTCATACTAATTTGGGATATATGTTAATGGGCCATCCTAAGGAACAGGTTGAGTGGATGATCCTGACCATTGCAGAAAAATTTAGACCAATGGAAAGAAAAATTCAATAGCTTGCACTCAACTCTAAAAATCGAAAGCTAGGGCCATCATAAAAGCTTGATTATGAGGTAATAGCATATTTACAATAGTGAAATAACATGGACAGATCATCGGACTATCCGGATGGCTGGTGATCACACAATGGGTATGAGTCGGGACAGTGGCATAGGACAAAGTTTGAAACTCACGGGTGAAAATTGCCCCATGCTTTTTAGAAAATTATCCACGTGAAAATTTGTGTGCCACACGCTTCGGCATGTACTTTTGTCCTAGTCTCAGCACAGGTAACATGTTCCTCACTAGTGATGTAATGGCCCTGATTTTCAGTTACATAAGATTTCAGAGTAATTGAATTAAGAATTTAATTTTGTGATTTATAAGAAAAAAAAAAAAAACCAAAGACTTATCTCAATGATAGAGATAGTCTTGATATAAGCTAAGGTTAGAGGATTGATTTCTAACACACGTATACATACAATGAGAGTAGCCCTGCAAAGGAGAAAACTCTGCCAATAAGTTTTCTACATTTTATTTTTTTAATTTTCTAAATTTTCAATCTAAAAAACGAAGATCTAACAAATGAACAGGGTTGATTAACACTACGTCCATTGCATTAATATATGGAGAAGTTTTGAAGAAAATAGAATGATTTGGTGTGAAACCTTGTATTGTAGGAGATCAACTTAGAGAAATGCATTCATATCAATTTAGAAATATTCGAATTAAAGGATTTTAAAGCCGAATTGTGTCAAGACATCGAATCCTAAGTAATGATAATTATTTATGAATGAATAAAATCCCAAATGGATGGATATAGTCGAATTTCAAAATTAGTGAGGTAATTTGAGAATGTGATTGTTGTAATAATGGAAAGGTATGAGTTCGTATAACCTATGTGGATGTTTGAATGTTTAATATTAGTGAGAACATATAATACATAAAACTAAAACTACGCTTCTTATAAATTGTATGATAAGTAAAATTATGTACACATAGTGTATGAGTCATGGACCGTAACTCGGGTTTGAGAGTGCACACTCTGTATCCAATTTTCAGAGTGTGACATAATGGTTTCATAGAGACGTTTTCCTTAAAACTAGTGTGACATGTGGGTTATGTTCCCCTATACACTTACATAATTGGTAGATCCCTAAAATTAGAAACTTTATACTTAGCATTTATCCTTGATTGTAATGCATAACAAAACTTAGAAACCAAGTTTAGATGCTACCTATATTCTAGTGTATGTATGTGTGTGTTATGTGATAGCTTGAATCGTAGATAAAATGTAAACATTCATCCACGGACCTGTTAAACAGGAATGGACAGCAGAAACCACACTTAATAAATTATAATTTCCTCCCTTATTATTACATCCGACTTTTACTTAGGGAATCACCTTCTTAAGCCTATAACTTTGTTGTGACCTCGGCATAAATCTAGAACAGATATCTCTCGGGATTTATATGAATATGATTAATCATTAGTCCTCGCTGCTTTCTGGGGTGTGGTCCACTTGAGCTTTGGAAGTGACTCAATTTTGAGCTCATACATTAGAATAATCTAAAAAACTTGATGGATGGTATGGATCTAACAAATATATCATGTTCAGGCCAAAGAAATTGCACACGGTAAAAGTTTGGTTGTGCAGCAAGCAATCCATTCGTGGGAGAGCATAATCCATTGAAAATGGGCGTGTTTTGTGAGCTAGCCGATGGCGATAGTCCAATGCAGTAAATAATTCATCCAAAATGTGCGTGTTCTGTGAGCTGGCCGATGACGTAGACCAATGAGAAGTCCACTGAATTTTTGTCTGTCAACACAGACTATCCGCACATCAAGGCTGTCCACACAGTCAGGATTGTATCATTTTTTTGTGAGGCCACGTCCGCACCTACACCCCCTCTCGGTATGAAATCCTTGCACGCCTCTCTCCAAACCTTTTTCACGTGCCGCATGATCACCCTCCATTTTCATTATAAATACATCACAACAACACTTCACAGCAACACAGCAATGGCGTCTCTCCTCAACACCATCCAACTCTCCTCCTCTCCCTCCTCCTCCCACCACCAGCGATGGAAGCACCGTATATATCCTGCTTCCATCGGCATAAACAGACACCTTCCCAGCTGCCTTCCAAACATTACATCATGCAATGCTATCAGAGATGAAAACCATAGAGAAGGAGCGTCGGGAAATATCGACAGGAGAAACATGCTCATCGGCATTGGAGGCTTGTACACCGCCACTGGCCTCGGTCCCCTACCAACAGCTATCGGAGCTCCAGTATCTGCGCCCGACTTATCCAAGTGCGGGCCCGCAGATCTACCGGCTGGTGCAACCCCAACGAATTGTTGCCCGCCCTATGATCAGAAGATCATAGACTTCAAGCTTCCATCCCCTTTAACACCCATGCGCACGCGGCCTGCGGCCCACTTGGTGGACCGTGAGTATGTAGACAAGTACAAGAAGGCCATTGCACTCATGAAGGCTCTACCCTCCAATGACCCGCGTAATTTTACACAGCAGGCTAATGTGCACTGCGCCTACTGCGATGGCGCCTACGATCAGATCGGCTTTCCCAACCTGGAGCTTCAGGTCATGTCCTAGAAAACATCATAACGCCCATCGTAACAGAACGACCGTTCTCTGCTATTTTATCCGGTTATATATATATATATATATATATATATATATATATATATATATATATATATATATATATATATATATATATATCCGTTATTTCTTAGTAATGGATAACTGCCGTACACGGTCATAACAGTGGTATGTCTGTTTTTCAGGTGCACAACTCCTGGCTATTCTTCCCATGGCACCGTTACTATCTCTACTTCTTCGAGAAGATACTCGGCAAGTTGATCGGCGACAGCACATTCGCTCTTCCATTCTGGAACTGGGACGCTCCCAAAGGCATGACACTTCCTGCCATTTACGCTGACTCGAATTCGCCCCTCTACGACAAGCTCCGTGACGCCAAGCACCAGCCACCGACGGTGATAGACCTCAACTACGACTTAACAGATCCCACCAACACCGACGAGCAACGGATAGCTGACAACCTCAATATCATGTACCGACAGGTGGTCGGTGCCAAGACAGCCCAGCTCTTCCTGGGTTCTACCTACAGGGCCGGGGACGCTCCTGACCCTGGCGCCGGTACCATGGAGAACGTCCCACACGGACCAGTCCACCTGTGGACTGGCGACCGCAACCAGCCTAACGTAGAAAACATGGGCAACTTCTACTCTGCGGGCCGCGACCCTATCTTCTTCGCCCATCACTCGAATATCGATCGGTTGTGGAATGTATGGAAAGGGTTGGGAGGAAAGCGGCGGGACTTCACTGACCCGGACTGGTTAAACTCGGCCTTCCTCTTTTACGACGAGAACACCCAGCTCGTGAGGGTGAAGGTTCGCGACTGCCTGGATTCGACAAATCTCAGATACACATACCAACCAGTCGATAACCCTTGGATTAATGCCCGCCCTACTTCGGTTAAAGCCAAGGTAGCCGCTGTGACAGCAGCCGTGAAGAAGAGTGAGTTCCCTCGAGCTCTTGACTCGGTCATCAAAACCCGAGTTGATAGGTCGAAGAAGTCTCGTAGCAAGAAGGAAAAGGAGGATGAAGAAGAGGTGCTGGTTATCGATCAGATCGAACTGGAACGAGACACGTTTGTGAAGTTCGACGTGTATATCAACGTCGAGGATGAAAACTCGACGGGTCCTAGCTCGACCGAGTTCGTTGGAAGCTTCGTGAATGTGCCGCACAAGCACGGCAAGAAGAAAATGAAGCTGAAGACGTGTTTTAGGTTGGGAATCACGGACGTTCTGGATGACTTGGGTGCTGATGCGGATGATGACGTGGTGGTAACCATAGTGCCACGTCAGGGGAAGGACGTGGTCTCCATTGGAGGGATAAAGATAGAATTATTCTCCTAGAGATAGTTCAACGTACCTTATCACTAAAATCAATGGACGTGGTCTCCATTGGAGGGACACGTGGAGGTTGATCTAGTAATATGAAACGTCCAATTAGTGGGCCTGGAATAATAATATGATTAAATCATTTAAGCTTTTCATCATTTGCTGTTTGTTGAGATCCGATCTAGTTTATCACTAAAATCAATGGATGGGATTGTGTTATGAGTATTGCTTTTATGTACTCAGCCGATCTAGGATAGTGGTAACGTTAGGAAGGGTTCGGATTTATACTTTCTTTTCCTTTAACGGTTGGCATGGAGAAACGAGTCTACCTTATTTAGGTTCTCTCGACTGTACTGAATCATTTCATTACGTGAGAATGACGACGAAATAAGAGCACTGAATAGATAAGGTGTCATGTGATTTTAATTACGTTATCGATCCCGGACCACTTCCATAGCAGAAACGTTCGGATTTTTCTAGCTGTCACGAGTAGAGAATCTAAAATCGATATCACGTGGCTATCTGGACATGGGAATCAAAAGCCGCGGGCTATGTTTGGTTTGAAACAATCAGAGGAACGGACGAGTCCGTATAATGCCTTTGTTTTTATTTTCGCAAGCCGCCGAAAACTTATTTAGCAAAAAGCGACCTATTATAGATCGGATACTGATATTTTGACTAAAATACTTCTGACTGCGAGAATAAATACTTAAAAAAGTAAGGATATTTTAATTTTTTTTAGGTTCATCCGTACTACTAAGTCTAGTTCTGCAATTAAGGTTTTTTTTAGGCGAATGAAATTAGTGAGTGATACCTGATGTCTAATTTTAAGTGTTGACGCCAAAATTGAAGCTTATCGAGAGCTCAAGAGGACCATGCCACGGAAACCGTTAAATAATAATTTCCACCATTGAAACCTTTCTAAGGCCCCACAGTGATGTTTATTTGTCATCCAAACTGCTCATAAGATTTTAAAAGCATGGATGAATGGAAATGAATAAATATAATCTGGATCCAAAACTTCTGTACACTACAAGAAAAAGGGGGTTTTAGCCTCTGTTCAAAATTGAGGCTAAAAAGGTTAAAAACTGAGGCTAAAGCCTTTAGCATCAGTTTTGCCTCAGTTATCCAAACCGAGGTTGAAACCCCTGTAGCTAAAGGCTTTAGCCTCAGTTTTAGCAACCGAGGCTAAAATGACTTTTATAGCCTCAGTTCTTCAAGTGAGGCTAAAAACCTTTTTAGCTTCAATTTTCTTGAAATGAGGCTAAATCAAAATTTTAGCCTCCATTGTTTTCAACTGAGACTAAATCCAAATTTTAGCCTCAATTGCCTCCAACCGAAACTAAATCTATTTTTAACCTTGGTTCTCAACAACCGAGGCTAAAGTCTTTAGCCACGGGAATTTCAGCCTTGGTTATCAATAACCGAGGCTAAATTCAAGCCTCAGTTACAAATTGAGGCTAAAAATTTTTTTTTTAAAAATATTTATTCAATCCACTCATGAAACAATCAATCATGAAAGCCACAATACCAACAAAACAGTTAACAACAGTCTATTTAAAGTTTAACTCAATCAAACTGTTACACAACATTAGGTTCCACAAATAATACAAAGTTATGGTCGCACCCGTCATCACCGGTGCCGTCGTGCTTGGCAGACCCTGAGATAACACTGCCCGTCCATCTTCTGCTGCTTCCAGGCCAAAGTCATCATTGCCTCTACCAGCATTCTCCATTCGAATTGTGCGTAGCAGGCCCTGCAACCTCAATAGGTAGCTCTGGCCTGCTGGCTGCAAGACATGCTTGGCTATATCCTAGTTCTAGCTGTGTAGTAAGGCCGGCACAACCTGCTCCAGGACCTAAAGATATCCTCCGATCTCCAACTACTGCAGGAGCAATAGTAGGCACAACAGTCTGTGAACTATTGCAAGTGTTCTAAATAAACAAATCAACATCAAAACCACACAACCATGGGATTTAAATTATTATGGAGGATCTTTTGTTCACTTAGTAAAATACCTTGAAAAGCATATACGGCTCATTGGGAGAAGAGTATATCTGAAAGACAGATACCATAACAGTAAGAAAGCCTTTAGGTTTGCAGCACAAAACATATTTTTTTTTGTAATAAGCTTACCTGATTAACCTGGAACTTTGTGCGATCAAATCCAGGTATAACAATCTCACAGAATATCTTCATTTCTGGAACCTCAGTTACTAAGTTGCACCTATAAATAATGCCGGGAGTAAGGAAGCTGGTGAAGCTAATAAAAAATATGGATGTTGCAATAGACCTGTTTCAATAGACCTCTCTAGTGGTACCTATGTCTAGCGGTGAGGTTCTAGAAATGAAGATATTCTGCATAAGAGGTCTATTGTTAGACATAGGATGGGATCCAGAAATCCTGTAAACGGTACCTATGTCTAGCGGTATGGGATGTTGAAATAGACCTGTTTCCAAGTCCCTTATCTGCAGAACATACTTGCAATCACTTAAATAGCTCACTAAAAGTTGGTTACCATTCACAGCTTTTGTCGATTCGAGCACGTTCTTTTCAGCTTCTTGGAGCACATCAGTCCATACACTTGGCTCCCTGAGAAGATATTGCAGGTTCGAATAAAATAAGTCAGCTACTTGGCTAGAAAAACTTTACACAAATCTTTCAGTCTATACTACAGAAAATAAGATGAAGATGTAATGTGATGCACTTATTTATGATACAAAAATGTATAGCTGGTAACTTTGATGAGTAATGACAGGTCATAAAGCACTGACTTATTTCTATTTGAAATGTCGAGTTCTACAATGTGAGCTATTGTAATGGTAGTAAAATGCTCAAATATGCATGGTTAGAAGCATTCATCTGATATCCAATCGGGTGCAACGGAAGAACAAAATTCTCAGCCCAGAAACTTTGAATCATGAACTTCTAGCAAACACCGTAAATAGAAACTGTATATCCAAGAAAGAAACAAAAATTTCACCATGGAATAAAATGGAAGAGAATCACAACAAACACAAAATCATAAGACCGAATCATTTAGGCCGATTGATGAATTGAATTTGATAGATAAACAAGGTCTACTACACTGATATGGGCTTTCCACCATTTCTTAGATGGCAACAACTCATCTGTAGCGCACATGCGTACATGTAATATGAAATCCAGGCCATCCAAATCATTGACCCAAATGGGAGAATTGACTAATGACCCTTTGATTGTTTTAATGAAATGGATGACCAAAGAAGAAAATACAGCAACAGTTCAAATTAAAACAAAATGGACCAGAGACAGAATACATCCTCAAGATCCATCCATGGTGAGGGCAAGCAATCCAAATGATGGTGCCATTTTGGATGAAATATATCCCGAAGATTGCATTTATTCAAAGGTGACCTGCGGAAGCTGCTCAGAGGCACACGCCTCCCATGACCACTTTCAGAAACAAAGAGCAGCCATGGTGGACTCCCAGGACTCATACAAAGAATTTATAGACCAAATGAATATGGGCAGGTTAACCAGGAGAACAAATAAACAACAGAAAACTCAACGTACACTAGACAATAGACATGAAACAAAAAATAAGATGGAAATTTTTTTAAAAAATGAATATATTTGGCAGTGAGAAAAGGGGCCAATGATGATAACTGAATCGAAGACATGATGGGGGCAGGCTTCCTTTCTTTTTTTTCTTTGATCGTTAGGCCTTTCCTTTTTATTGCATGAACCATTTAACTAAATGAACAAAAATGTTGCATATGCACACAACAGAAGCAAAGAAATGACTGCAAAGTCACCAAATTCTTTGAGAAAATAATCCAAGTCTTTGGAGTATGATATGAAACAAAGTTGGCTGAATCAGCGAATCGACCCATGACTAACCTAAGTCTTTGGAGTATGATATCATCTTGTTTCACATCGGCAGAAACAAAATGCAGGATGCTCGATTAAGAACATAAAAGAAGGAACGATCCGCTCGAGAAATCAATTTCTCTTCAGGATTTGAAAGAACAAAGGCCAGGAAAATGAAAACAACAACAGAAATCAAAATCGCTGCAAATAACAGAAAAAATAAAGATCCAGAACGAGATAAACTTGCTAGAAATCAAGTATTTTAGAGATTTCATCAAAATCCCCACAATAAAATTAGGTACAATCAAACGAAATCATCTGCTGAAAAGAGATCCAACAAGAAGTATCGTAATACAGAGAGAGGAATCCTTCAAAGAAAGAGCGTTTTAGAGCTTTTGAATTACCTGAAAACAGAAATCTTAGATGTAGCAGGATCTCAGAAGCTACCGACCCAGCTTCGAGAAGGAATTGGAAAATCGAAGCTTCTACTGAGCGAATTCTCCACACAGATCTGAAGGAAGTAACAAATCATAGCATGCCAGAAAAATCAAAAGGAAATTCGACTTCCCATCGGGAGATCGAAGCGAAAACCGAGCAATTCCAATAAAGAACTAAGAAATCAAGCAAAGATCCGTAAATAATCCGATTCAAACCGATTCGGAAAAAACGAAAGACAAAATCTTAATGGAATTTCTCGCAAGAATATAGAAATCGTCAACAATACCTACCTTGAAACGATCAGGAGCTCAAGCTCCGAAATCAGATGGCGTGTATTCGTGCGATCCTTCTACGAGAGGCGATGGCGCTGTAGATCTGAGGAGAGCCGAGAACGCCATTGCAACAGAAGCTCCGAGAGAGAGGCACAACACAAAACCCTAGAAAATGAGAAGATGGAGAAGGATGTAAAAGGGAGAGCGAGCAATGCTCCTTTAAAAAAACAGTGCCAAGAGAAACTAATGAACGTTTTTTTTTTTTTTTTTTGTGTCCGCCGACAATGTACGAATCAGCAGTACATACACGTGACACACGCATGGATCTGAACCGACAGGAGACTTATGCACGGATCTGAACCGTTACCATTGGGGATGTACCATAGACACTGATCTTCCATCCAAGCCATTCGATCTAAGAAACTTATATTCTGAATTCTTAACTGTGAGTGATCCAGACCGTTCTTCTGGAAGCTTCCGTACCATATGGTTAAAATATACATGGAAGATTGGGCCAACCTTGCGGGAACTTATTTAAATCGTTCATTTTTCAGTCAGTGAATCAGACATTTTTCAGCCAGCAAAATTTAGTATGCAAAATACTAGACTTTTAGATCTAGTTAATTTTTAGGACTACATCCTAAAATTATCTGAAAAAACGGATGGATGGCTAAGGTGGGCCCAAATATTTCTCCCGATAACTTAAGAGCATGAGTCCAAAAAGAAACCAGATCCAAATCTAAGGTGGGCCCAGGTAGACCATACCACTAGAATCGGTGTGGATTAAATCATGAATGTGAGTTGCAAAAATAATAGACTTTTGGCCTCAGTTCCTATGCAAGTGAGGCTAAAAGGTAGACTTTCGGCCTCGGTTCCTATGCAACCGGGGCTAAAAGGGAGACTTTTCGCCTCGGTTCCTATGCAACTGAGGCTAAAAGGTACACTTTTTGCCTCGGTTCCTCAGCAACTGAGGCTAAAAGGTAGACTTTTGGCCTCGGTTCCTATGCAAATGAGGCTAAAAGGTAGACTTTTGGCCTCGGTTCCTAAGCAACCGAGGCTAAAAGGTAAACTTTTCGCCTCGGTTCCTATACAACTGAGGCTTAAAAATAGACTTTTGGCCTCGGTTCCTATGCAACGGAGGCTAAAAGATAGACTTTTCGCCTCGGTTCCTATGCAACCGAGGCTAAAAGGTAGACTTTTAGCCTCGGTTCCTATGCAAATGAGGCTAAAAGGTAGACTTTTTGCCTCAGTTCCTATGCAACTGAGGCTAAAAGGTAGACTTTTCGCCTCGGTTCCTATGCAACTGAGGCGAAAGATGAACTTTTAGCCTCAGTTCCTTAGCAACCGAGGCTAAAAGATACATTTAGCCTCCATTTTTTCAACTGAGGCTAAAAAATTGTGGCTAAAGGCCTATTTTCTTGTAGTGGTAGCCCCCATGAATTTTTCAACAGTGGACATTCAATTCACACTGTTTCCTGTAGTGTGGTCCATTTTAGCCTTATATATGCTTCTGTTTTGGGCAAAGGTTTTAAAATTATCTTGTAAAATGGATGGATAGACAGGATAAAATACATTAATAATGGTGGACCCCACAGAGTTTACTCAGTAAGGATTGGGAATCCTATTAGATTTTATCCATGTGTATAGGGACGCGGATTGCGTCCTACTCCGCAGTCTAGTGGCCATCGTGGTGTATGAGTCTTACCCACACCGTCCATCCATTTTTTTCGTATAATTTTAGGCTGGGGCATAGAAAATTATCAACGGTGAGAATCATTATCACCGCTGCTTTTTGTGGTGTGGTCCACTTGAGCCTTGGATCTGACTCATTATCCATTTTGTAACCTAAAATTATACGAAAAAATGGATTGACTGTGTGGATAAGACCCTCACGTTACGGTTGCCGCTCAAAGCTCCTGCCTGTTCCCAGCTGGAGATGGGTGGGGTAGGACGCCATCCGTGTCCGCATAACAGATATTGCCCTCACCGTGGGGCCTATCTTAATGATGTATTGTATATACATGTTGTTTATCCATTTTACCTGTACATTTTAGGATGTGGTCAAGCATATCAAAATTTGATCACATAGACCACACTAAAAGAAACATCGATAATTCAACCTTACCATTAATTAAAAACATCTTAGGGCCCACAGTAAGGATGTCCTTAACATTTACTTTCCATCCAACCAGTTGATAATGTTGAGATACGTGGTTTTTTGAAAAAAAATATATATATATTCAAAATTTCAGGATTTTACTGCCGAAACATTTTTTAGGAATTTCAAATCGAAAAGTGTAGTGTGTATTTTTGTCTCACATCAGAAATGAAAAGAAGAAAATCATGGTTTATATGAAAATGTTTGTGTAGTATTCTTACTTAAGCTTTGGAGATTGTGACACTCGGGTCTACGCACTGGAACACGCGCACGCACGCATAGCATGGGCAGTGTGGCTGTAGTAGCGTTACTTGGCACACTTCGCACGTGTGCATCATATCACAAAGGGGTCGCTCCCTCGTGACCTTACACGAACCGTCACGAAACGGTGCGAGTGGTCTAGTATGAGCCAAAGTGCAATGGGTCTAAAATGAGTCAGGGCTTTATAGGCGACTGAGAACAGTTGGATTATTAATCCGAAACGGTCAGCCATTTTTCAAAACAAATAGCTGCCTTGAAAGCCATAACGGTCTGAAAATGGACAGGCTATGATGATCCGACAACCAGAAATGACTGAATTTCTCAAAAACATACAGTGGGCCCATGACTATTTTAGCAGTGGCCATTCAATAACACTAATCCTGTGTAACCCACTCAAAATTTGGATCTGATTCATTTTTGGGTCCACTACCTAAATGATCCCGTAAAAGGGGTAAATAAGATAGATTTGCCACAAGCATCAATGCAGGCTCTATAATTTTTTCAAGGAACGGTAAATATGGAACAAAAAGAAGAGAATCAACATCCAACTATTTCCTTTCATGTTGCCCACTTGACTTTCGGATTGCCTCATATTTTTGCCCACCTTCTAACATGATCTGAAAAAAATGGATGAACGGGATTTATTTTGCAAAAAATATAACAGTGGGCCCACAACAGTTTCACTGGTGGGACTATTTCTTGGCATGTGGTTAGAGTTTTGGATCTGACTTATTTTGAGTCCACCCCTAAAATAATCTAGAAATCCGGATGGATGAGGTGGATTTTTCACAAACATCATGGTGGGCCTGTGGATTTTCAAGGGAGAGAGGTTCAATGGTGGGCATTGACTATCCATTGTTTTGTGCTCGTGGCCTACTTGAGTTTCGGATCTCTTTCATTATTGGGCCCACAACCTAAACTAATATGAAGAAAGTGGTGGATAGGGTGGATTTGTCACAAACATCATGGTGGACTCATGAGCTTTTCAAGGGAGAGAGTGATTTTGAACTATGGATATTCAATACCCACTGTTTTGTGTGGCCCAACTAGTTTTGGATTTGCCTGATAGTTGAGCTAGCCAACTCTCTAAAATGATATAACTAAAATGGTAGACGGGATGGATTTCTTAAAAAACCACGGTGGGCCTTGACTCCTGAGTGTTTCAACGTTTTCCTGCGTGTGACCGACTTGAGTATTCGATCCACCTCATTTTTTGTGCTCATTGCATAAAATGATCCAGCTAAAACGGGATGTGGCGGATTTAGCACCATGACAAGATTTGTCACCATGGGCAAGGGCTTAGGGCCCATTGGCACCCCTAACTGAAGGGTTTTTCAGTTGAAAGGAATGATCCAATGCTCTGAGAGCACTATAAATTGTAAGTGCTCTTATCTGTATCAAGACACTTATATGGTCTTGTTGATGTGTTCAATCTGTCCATGAGGTCCGTCACCTTTATGGGCTACGTTTTAAAAAAATAATAATAATAAATAAAAATCACACCGATCAGATCATCCAATCCATCCATGAGGGACTTTATTTTTTAACCATCATTTTCCACCCATGGTTGGGATCGTTAGGATTGGCTATGATGGAGTCCAACATATAAATGGCTCGTGTAGTTGATTCATTCTATTTGTACAAAAGTAGATTTAGACCAAAATTTTTAGAGGATATTGATTAGAATGGTCTCATCAGGGTGATTTCTTACGGTGGCCCCATGAATTGAGTGTTGGATCTAATAGACAGTCCAAATTGATATATTCAACCTAGTGTTACAGTATGTGCAGAGCAACAGATAATTCTAATAAAGAAAAGTGCTACAGCACTCTTACAGCACTATAAGTTATAGTGCTCTTAGTTTAATCAGTTCATTTGGATAATCCAGATAATTCTAATAAAGAGAAGCATTATATAATTTATAGTGCTCCTAGTTTAATCAGTTCACTTGGACAATCCAATCAATTGATCTAGCTAGTCTAGTAACTTCAAAAGACATTTTATTGACTACCTCATAAAATTAAATTGGGGGGATGTGTTGAAGTGATAAAGTCCCTTGATATACATTGATACACCACACTCTCACACAACTTAAGCTTCTAGAGTAAATGGTTGTTTAACATGCCTTTTTTGAACGGATCATATCATGGAACAACTAAAACCGTATATTCACATTCAATTATAGATGATTCAATCACTTGGACAGAGGATTCCATAGAAAAGGTTTGGTTAAATAAGATTCATGGCATCTTTCCTAACGGTTACTGAGAATTTGAAAAAAAAAAATGAATTTATTTAATGGAGAATCATTATCGATAGACATTGGTCATTCCTAGACCTCAATCAGTGAATTAGCTGGGGAATCATCACATAGTTTAAATTTGAAAGGATTTGCTCTATTGGTCAAACAAAGAAGACATGATTTAGAAAATCAAACGAGATGTTTGAAATTTCTATCCAATATAGTTACAATTGATCCAAATGATCAAACAATTCAAAATAAATAAGAGTAATTTGGTTGTTTGACATGGTATCAGAGCAGAAGTTCCTATGTTTGAATCTCAAGAGCAACAAATATTATTTATGGTATGAGTGTCCCTTCACCTTTGTCACTATCTTCTTTGCAGAGTGACAAGATGTTCATGTTGCATAAAAGATGATTTTTTTAGAATCATAAGCAATATACACTACAACAAAAACTGGATTAGCCGACAATTTATGTAGTTAATTTATCGGCGCTAATTAAAATGGGCGTCGATTAACGATCGGGTATAAATACCGTACCTAAAGCCCTAACTCTGTTTTTCTCCCCTCCCGACTCTCTCCCTCTCACCGCTCCCGACGCACTCTCTCTCTCTCTCTCTCTCTCTCTCTCTCCTCTCTCTCTCTCTCTCTATCTCTCCCTTTAGATGAAGCGACAGCCATCGCCATCTCCACCTCTACCATCTCTTTCTCAATCGACCCTCTCTCTCTATTTCCCCTTTTTCCTCTCTCAATCGACCATCTCTTTTTGTTTCCCCTTTCTCAATCCACATCTACTCCTCTAGGGTCTCTCTCTCTCTCTCCTCTCTCTTCTCTCTCACCTCTCTCTCTCTCTCTCTCTCTCTCGTCTCTCTCTCTCTCTCTCTTTTACAGACCAGATCTAGGTTTTTCTCTCTTGATCTTTCCAAAACGGATTTGGATTTTTCTCTCAAGCTACAATAGATTTTCGATATAGATCTGGGGTTTTCTCTAGAGCAATTAGCAGATTATCTACAACCACATCTAGTCATAAGGTAGTTTCAGCTGTTTCGTACTCATATTATCAGAAATTGCATTGATAGGACTGTTTGATAAAGATCTAGGGCTTGAATCTGCCATCTTTTTAGAAACTAACAAATGGAAGTGACAGGAGGATATAATGTAGGAATTATTAGTTCTGGTGATTGGGACTGTAGACCTAATGGGGCCCAATGTGAATGAGGAATTCCTGAACGTCTTTAAGATCTGAGGATCTTAAGTATCTGATTTCTATCATTTTTTTCTTGGACTGTTGATGTGTTTTTTTTTTTTTTTTTTTTTTTTTTTCTTTCGTTCTTTTTTATATGGCCATATTTGCCACTAATCAAAGAGTTATTATATTCTAATACAGGAGATTTTTCAGGCATGTCCCATCTACATTGGTGCCCAAAGATCAATGGCCTGGATCACCAAACCATGCGCCCCAATTATTGGAGTATCAGAGATGTTTTGAGAATCTATAAAAAAAAAAAAAAGAGAGATTTTGAAAATATCAGGACATTTTCCTGATATCATTGCTATTTTTTAACATGTATGCTGATATTCTTATGTATCGAATCTTTATGAATTTTTAGTGATAGATTATATGCTCTGGAGCAAATCATTCTAAATGCAAAGTGATTGGTAGTAGAGTGGGCCAGGGCCTCAGATGCCATTGATGGCTGTCATGTTGGGGCCTTCCAGAGTAGTTGGGGATAATTCTTCTTTGTAGTGATCTAATGATACTTCGTCATCTTTATTGTATTTTATCCTCTTTTGTATTTTAACCCATGAAAGCAACAAAACAAGAAAACCTTGTTAAACAAAGCTTTCTTCAAATAAGATGTCCATGAAGTGTTCACATGCTTCGGCATTATAAACATTAAGAAATGCAAGATTCATCGTGGTTGTGCTTTTTGTTATTGTTCGATAAATATCATCAGTTCAATTAATGGGCACGTATATTATTATTTAATCCTTGAAACATTATAACAGGAAGCTTGGAACAAGTTAAATTCAGAGGAGCTCTTCTAAAGACCTTGAAGCCTTCTTTGCGGATGGTTTTGGTAATTTGCAGATGTTGGGAGGGGCAAACAACACATGCGTTTTGCCGCTGCTTAATACATCAGGCAGTTGTTCTGGTGTAGTGCTTTACGGATGGTGCTTCCAATGTGCTGTTGCTGCCTTAGTAAGGACTCTTTGTTGTGTTTATGGTTGCTGTAAATTGCTTTTCATTGAGAAATATGAGTTAGAGAGGTGTGCTTATGTGGAAGTGCGACGGCTGCTTTAGTCATGTGTAGAGTAGCAGCAGAGAGGGATGGCGTAATCCATGCCCCATCGTTCGACCATCCCTTTTGATTTGTAAGTGGTTGTCTTATTCTTTTTTGTGATCATCAGGATCAGATCCTTGAACGATCGAAAACATTGAATGAATGCCACTAGCGGCGGATGAGTTGCCTTAGATTATGAAGTCAAGCTGGCAATTTAAAAAAAAAACTGTAATTTGTTATGGCTGAGCCAATTGTGGCACTGCATCTGTCTAACCCTGACATTCCTTAGTTAATTTTTGGATTCTCATTGGGTATGAGCGAAGTTTGTGAGTGTTTAACTCTTGATACTGTAAATAATAAGTACTAGTGAAATCCCTTAACCTGGGATCCAATATCATGTGTTGGATAAACAATTAGTTTCATGAACCCTACTAGTGACTTGTTACTGTAAGTTATCTTATAGGAAGTGATCAACAAAGCATCCTGTTTGATTGATAGTACTGTATTTTACGAAAAGTAGATTGAGGGTTATTGTTCAAGTTAGGGTCTGGTTATTTTTACTGATTTGCATGAATCTGCAGCCGAAATTTCGGATAATGATTATGAATTTGTTTTAAGAAAGTGTGGGGTTTAGAGAGAAATGCTTATGAATTTCGATTTTATTCTCACTTTGTAAAGTTGTTGAGTTGCCAATAACAAAAAGGAGATGTCTCTCACTAGATTGCTTACTGCAACTCAGTTTGATATCTAATCAAAGAAGTTAATGAGTTGAAAGGTTAGATAGCATGCACATGCACTTCGGTTAATACTAGTCTAATCTCTCATGTTTGTTTTTCATTGGAGATATCCATAAATTTCCCAAATTGCACCACAGTTAAAGGAGGAAAAAAAAAAAAACTAAAAACTTGGCAAATAAATGCCCTACAATTGCAATAATTCTCTTCCAAAGGATTCCTAGCTTGGCGAGTTATGAACTTTGAGACTTGCTAAATCCAAATCCAATGCAAATCCATGTATTTAAAAAATTTATGGATTTAGAAAATTCATAATCTCATTTCTCTAATTCCAAACAAGTAAAGAAATAATGCAATGGTCTAGCATTATGTGGTGCTCTTGAACATGTGGAGAGTTTGATCAAACAATCTGGACAATCCATTTGATGTAGCCAACTCCAGTGGGTGATTATAACCATTCAATTATAGCCAACTCCAGTTATATAGCTGAAAAGGGCAGAGTCTGGAACTTTCTATTTTCTATTTTTATGGGCAACTATGGTTATGGGTTTTAGGACTGGTTTGTAGGCTGAAGGGAGCAGATTGAGGACATTTTTTGGACTGGGTTAGATCTGAAATGAATGGGCATGTTTGGTTGAAAATGAGCTGGTTTATAGGTTAAGCATGGGCAGATGAAGAGCGTTACTGGACAGGTTTAAGGACTCGACTGTGGAATTGAGCTTTGGGTGTTTGGTTGGATTTGGGTATTGTGGTGTTTTATATAAACCATGCCAAGATATTTAGGGATTAGATTTGATGATGGGATGTGCCTGATTATTTGTGTAAACAAGGGCTGTGTATGTGGATTTTAGGGACTGTTTTCAGGGCCTGGTTAAAAGAAAAAGAAGAATAAAATTGTACAGTTTTGGGTTTCGAGAAAAGTAAAAAGGAAAAATGAAAATAAAAACAGGAGGGAAGTAAAGAGATTGAGAAATGTAGATGATTGAGAAGGAAATAAAGGCCACACAACGATGGCTTTTCATTGATCAATATTTAAGGATTTCAAATATAACAGCTTGTCTAAACTAACTGCTATATTTAAGGAAACAGAAAGATCCTCCTAAATACAATGAAACAGAATTCAAATAACAAATACAAAGTCAAAAATAAAACTAATTGAAAACAATATCAGATAAGGTACGATGGCTCTATTATGCCCCCTCAAGATGGAACTCGAGTAGAGAGTCCAATCTTGGTCTTGAGAGTAAGAAATGATGTCCTAGAAAGGGGCTTTGTCAGAGCATCAGCAAGTTGGTCTTTACTGGAAACATGAGCAACACGTAGACGACCTGATTGAACTTGATCACGAATAAAATGGAAGTCAATAGCTACATGCTTCATTTTCGAGTGGAAAACTGGGTTGGAACATAGAGAAGTGGCCCCAACGTTGTCACAGTAAATCACTGGGGAATGAGAAAGAGACACACCAAGTTCATCCAAGAGAGAGCAGACCCAGTTGAGTTCGGCAGCAGTGTTTGCAACAGACCGATACTCTGCTTCAGTGCTGGACCGAGCGACAGAACGCTGCTTCTTGGAACTCTAGGAAATCGGATTTCGACCAAGATAAACAATATAGGCACTGGTGGAAGTGAAATCATCTTTGTTCCCAGCCCAATCGGCGTCAGAGAAGGCATGTAATTGAGCAGCAGAAAAGGCATGTGGAGAGTCACGGTAGAGAAGTATACCTTCATTAACTGAGCCACAAAAATAACGAAGAAGTCTCTTAACAAGAAGCCAATGATCTGAGGTTGGTTTATGCATGAACTGTGACAATTTATTGACTGCAAAAGCAATGTCTGGCCGAGTAAGTAGTAGATATTGCAAACTTCCAACAATGCCACAATATTCAGATGGATCACTTAGTGGAGAACCAGAGTGCAAAGTGATTGGTGGTGAAGTAGGAAGAGGTGTGAGAACAGGTTTTGCTTCCATCATTTTGGTACGAGCAAGAAGATCCAGTATGTAGCGCCTTTGAGAGAGCAACAGACCATGAGGATGTGAGAGAACTTCCACACCTAAAAAATAAGAGAGCTGCCCAAGGTCTTTAACTTCAGATTTACGCTTTAGTGGATAAAACCAGATGTATTTAGTGAAGTGATCTATAAAGATGACATAATATTTAAAACCATGATCTGATAAAATAGGGGAAGTCCATACATCTGAGAAGATGATTTGAAGAGGCCGAGAAGACACAATAGAAGAATTAGAAAAAGAAAGTTTGTGACTTTTATTGCACTGACATGCGTTACATAGAAAATCAGAAGACAATGATGTGGAGGAGTTTATTTGATAATGAGAGAGAATGTGCTTTAAAATAGGAGAGGCTGGGTGACCTAGTCTATGATGCCACTGAGAAGAGGTTGTCTTGACATTGAAAAATGCTAACAGAGGAGAGTGTATTGGAGTAGAGGATGGCCATTCATACACCCCATCTTTCATTTTGCCCTTCAAGAGAGTTGCCCCCGTGCGAAGTTCCTTCACAATAAAAGAAGAAGATGAGAATTCAATGGACACATTATTGGAGAGACAAAATTGTGAGATGGAGATTAAATTTTTCTTCATTGTAGGAACACAAAGAACATTGTTTAATTGAAAAGAGGTGTTGGGAGTGTGAAGAGAGATTGAACCTGTGTGAGTGATGGGGAGGCCAGTGCCATCGCCGATCATGATATCATCTGAGCCTGTGTTGGTGTGGGCATTCTATTAATTAAATAAGTTGCAGTAGCAAAAGCTTGAGGCCAAAAGGTTAAAGGTATGGAAGCATGGGTAAGAAGAGATAAGCCTGTTTCAACAATATGCCTATGTCTTCTCTCAGAATATCCATTATGTTCAGGAGTGTGTGGTGGGGTAGTGAGATGAGAGATGCCATTGATAGCAAGAAAGTTGGCTAAAGCTAAATATTCACCACCATTGTCTGAATAAAGTGTGCAAATTTTGAGTGTGAAGTGGTTTTCCACTATAGCTTTAAATTGAACTTGCTTTGATGTCAAATGGATGGGAAAATTTGTAGGAAACCAAGCTGAATTGAATATGAGAGGACAAATACAGCTATAAAATTAACATTCAAGACTAAAATATTGAATGTGGGATAATGCAACAGCCTTCTAGTATAAACTGGAACAAGAGAAAGATGAATTACTAATCTAAAAGTCTATAACTAAAAGACAATTAAGGAGACTTTAGTTGAGATATTCAGAATAACTTTATGCACAGGTCCCATTGTATGGCTTAGTTTATATAGCTAATTGTTTACAAGAGTCCCAAATAAAAGGTGGAAACCTCTACTTGCTTCCTAGTGGCCATAGTTCCTGGATTTAATATAACTTGTAGTAGAAATAAAGAGAGAAACTACTGTACGAAACTAATGATAGATGATCCGACCGATCTCAAACGTGTATACCACATGCATAAATATTGAATGCTTGAATGCTATCATCTTTTCTCACTGCAATAGTTTCCTGTTTCTACAAGTAGGGCTGGAATTCTTGAGTGCACTTTTATTTTCTTTTCTTTCTACAAGGGGAACCCCTGCTTCAATCAGCTTTGAGATCTTTAATGTGATCCAGCTTTTGAGATCTTTGTCATCTTTTTAAATGGTTGAAAGGAAGTTACCAAATCCAATTTGGGTCTCCTCAATATGTAATTACCAAAAGTGGAAGGATACAAATTATCAAGTGTATGTCAAAAATATATAAATCCAATTTGGGTCTCCTCAATATGCTATTATCTTTCTGTTGTGGACAGGATGTGGTATTGATAGGGAATTCAGCTAGTGCTGTCGACGTCTCTAGGGACATCGCCAAAGTTGCTAAAGCAGTTCATATATCATCAAGATCTGCACCGGATGGACCAACAACAAAGCATGCATCCTGGCTATGATAATATGTGGCTTCATTTTATGGTAAAGGCATTCTCACCTGGCGAGTGAGCGTCTGGTAGTCTCATGAAAACCCACTAAGAAAATTGATAAATTTGGTGCCAGGATTGCCAGATCAGTAAGAAATGCTAATTTCAGTTAAACACTCATGCAGATACGAAGTACCCATGAAGATGGTACAGTGGTATTCTAGGATGGAAGTTCTGTTGTGGCCGAGATCATTCTGCACTGTACAGGATATTACTGTGTCTCAAATGAATCTTTAATATTCTCATACTCTTTGGTCTATCTAGATTAATTCAGCTTTAGGGTGGCATTAGGATTAGAATAAGTCAGAAGTAAAGAAAATGTTCAGGGTCTGTCCCTTTGATTACCTTTGCATTCTTTCACTTTGATTTATTTTTCTTAATTACCGTTGGCCAACTCCCCTATTTTCCCAATTTATTGATGGCATCACTTGCAATTTGGGGTCCATCCAAACACACCCTAATGCAGCTAGAAGTCTGAGCTTGTTTCACTCCCATCAATTCTCATTAACTATGTGGAATATTTTTAAATACAACAAATCCCATTTGTTATTTGTTCTCAGGTACAAGTATAATTTCCCTTTTCTCAAAACCAATGATATCGTGGTTGTGGATGACAACCGTACGTGTTGGGCCGCTGTATAAGCATGTCAGGTAATTCCAGTCTATTGAAACATCCATCAAACTAAGGACAGTTTTAAAGATGTTTTCATTTCTCTAGAAGATTTAACATTACAGAGATTGCCAAACCGTGAGTATAGTTTTAAAGATGTTTTCATTTCTCTTTCTATTGATACATAGGAATTTGTGTGAGGTTAGTAGCTAGTCATGTTTTTTGTAACGTCCCGAAAAAATCCGTACAAAGACCCGAGTACCACCTCAAGCAGAAATCACTCAGTACCAAATCCTTTCGAATTAGACGAAAATAACTAAGTGCTAAACTAGATTAGCTGTGAAATTAGCTTGAACTACTTTAAATACGAACCGCAAGACCCAAAACTTGTAGAATTATTAACGTTATATTACCTTGAAACTTAAGATTAATCTCAAAACCCAGTTGCTCTCGGGAGCACATTAAAACTTTGTATCGGACCTAAACCGCGCGTCGAAAGTCCGATTACTGCGAAACCAAACGGTTAGGACCGCCTTACTGGGTTTTACAACTATCTCGAAAATCAAATCCAAATAGTACTCAAAAACGCACAACTAGAGCCCTGAGTGAAGTGTGTGAGAAACGCGAATATCTTTAGAAAATGTACTCAGATTTAAGTAAACTGAGTCGTTCGATTGTGGGCCAACTCTAAGGTTTCAGACCGTCAGAATCTGACCCAAATACACCCTCGAATAAGAGAAAATTTCATACACAGGTCCATGTACTCGTGGCCCTGATCGAGCGACGATGACCGTTGAACTGAAACTGGTCTGCCAAGGTCGATCCACAAATCCGATCGGACCGAAACCTTAACCTGACCCAGATCCAATGTCAGGAAGCTTAAGTCCGACCGCGCGCAGAAAGTGGGTCACTAAAAATGCTCCGTTGGATCGAAACAACCCCTATTTGGCTATAACCTAAGTATATCATGACCTTGGGGCTATTCCCATCAGTTCTAGGCCTATATAAGGGCATAAAACCCTCTCTCTCTCATGCCATACGAATTTCCAACCCTAAGAGAGAGAAACGAGAAAAGAGAGAAGAAAAGAGAGAGAAAGTGAGGGAGAGAGTTGGGGTTTGCTTGTGGGATTCTTCCCTACCATTCCACGCGCTTAACTACCGCTGCCGTAACGCTATTCCGGCGTTTCTGATTCCATTCTTGGGTAAGAAATCCTAACTCTAACCTGTTTTAGAGATTCAAATAGAATAGATGGTGGAATAACTAACCATTCCCTGTTATAGGTTGTTGTGGTGACGTAGACAAAGACTTAGTGTTTAAACTGAGTTTGTTACGTCTACCCGCGAAAGGTGCGGACTATGAACGTTTAGGTTATGGTTTTCAAGGCTTTCAATGTCGATTAATGATTTATAACTGATTTGGGTACCATTTCACATGCTAAATGTGAAGATTCCTTCGCTTTACAGATATATATGAACTATGTTGAGTATAGCGTACTTCATGTGTTAGGTGAAATGATTGAATGCATATAGAATTTAGATTCATGTTTGACATGATTATCCGTCGTGGATATAGGGTTGTTGTATGTGCGACAACCCCTTGGCAAAAGGATTTGCCCTAATACATGTTATGGCCAACATACGTCATGTATGTTATAGTGTGTAGTCTAAGTGTTTGTAAAAATGTCTGAATGAATATAGAATTTGGATCTGTGCTTGACATGATTATTAACTATGAATATATGCTTGTTGTGTATGTGGCAACTCCTTTGTAAAAGGGCTTGCCAGGATATATGTTATAATTAGTCTAATACATGTATGTTGAAATGTGTAGTTTAAGTGTTTGACAAAATGCCTAAATGAGGAAGTGCTTGTTTAAATGTATGTAATAAGGGTGTTGAGATGAGATTCTCAATTCTCTTATCTATGGTTACAGTTTCCTTTATATGATCTATCTTACTACTCTACGATTTATGAATGAAATGACTGTGTGGTTACATGTGTAGCATGTCTTTGTTACAATGCTCAAATGAAATTTATATTTAGATTTGGTTGTCACATGCTGTCATTGATTATCACTTGTGAATGCTATCGTTTGAAGTGCGCTTCAGACTACTACGTAGTTCAGGCAATCGGTAATAATTCCTGGTTAAGTGGCTGAACTAGTCCCGCCACATTGGATACGTTCGATGAATCCGAGGCGTACGATGATCGTTGACTGTGGTACCTTGTCGGGTAATTCAGCGTACGCTGGTATCAGTCGAACTTGTCTAATAAACCGATTGGCCTATTGTGTGTTTACCATATATGGACGCTCCTGCTTGAATCTAAGGTACCAACTTACCAGTGAAAAGCCCATTTAACCATGGTACCACGATCCGCTAAGACTCATGAGCCGGACATGGTGGTATGAGATATCGTGGTTGAGCTGTCAGCCTACGCTGGGACGACGAGCCTCCCCGTAGTAACCAGTGAGCAACCCAGACTCGTGAACTGAATACGATGGTATGGGACACTGTATTAGAGCTGTCGGCCTCCATTGGCGCAGCCTGGCTGTGGTCCCCAGTCGGGTCGGTGACGAGCCTTCGAAAATAGACTGTCAGTTGGTAGGGCATTGGTAGAGTGACCTCAAGTATGAAATAGGCCTATCCCGGTGCAGCCTGGTTGTGGTCCCCAGTCGGGTTGGTGACGAGCCTTCGAAAATAGACTGCCAGTTGGTAGTGCATTGGTGGTAGTGACCTGAACTTGCCTATCGTATGTGATTAACTAGGATTGACGACCCTAGATGGATCATTATTTGATTTAATGATATAAAGGGTGGTACCTTAGCTTCTCAATCCTGCTGTATGAAAAGATCTAATAAGAACTTGAAAATCACGCTCATGCACCGCATTGCATGTGTTGTTTGGCATTGGGTAGAGCACTGAGGAAGCGACTGACATGCTGCGACCGTGAGATGAAGATCGTAGAGGGAGTGCAGGCGAGGGCATGCATCATTATTACATACCATTCTTGCATTAATCAGAGTACTTAGGGATGTTTGATTGTATTGCTTTATCATTACTGGTTGACTGAATTGATAACATGTTAACCTTTGTTTTATAGTTCCACTGAGTTGATCACTCACTCCCACATTATGGGACGGTATTGTACACACCAATCTGACTCTGTCTTAGTTGCAGGTGGTGGCGATGCTTACGAGGCGGAGCTGGACTTCGAGGATGATGAGGAGGCATTCTCCTACATGCAGTTTTCAGGCGAGTTCATGTGAGTTGTGTCCTGATCGACAGGGATTTCGGGAATGTTGATTAGATGACATTACACCTTTTGTATATTTTGGAATTGTATATGTAATTATTTAACCTGGCAACATGTTCACATCTGGAGACTTACGACAGCTTATATATTTTATATATCTATCACAGTCTTCCGCTTGTGAAATTTAATTGTCTCTGGAGTATGATATGCTGTTTTGGTATAATCCCACTCATGTTTAATGCACGAATATGGACAACATTTAATCATCATTATCTATGTTGCATAAGTGATGCATTGGAACTCGGGAGCTGAGCTTCTGCTCGACCCTCGATTTTCAAGGTGTTACAAGTTGGTATCAGAGCATGATTTGGATTAAACTAGACCTGGGTTATGGTCACGCGATGTACGCTGATGCATTTTGACGTAGGAGGGTGCGAGAAAACATAGAAACAGGCATAGGATCCCCAGTTTCGCTAATCGGTGAAATTAACCGAAATCGATCGCCGAGATCGGGTTCGTACCCCTCCGTGATCGCTTGTGACGACCCCGGATCACCCCTAGACCATCAATCGATGGGTTTAGACCACGATTTATCCATCCCAGCCTTTAATAAATTGATAAATGCAAATATACATCAGCAAGGAACCCGAAATGACCTGAAACGACTCAAAAGGGAGTCGGGAGGCCAAACGAGGCATCTCTAGGGGGACCTAGAATGGGACCCACATGTTTTTAGGACCCAGCGGGCAGGAGGACCTCGCCCCACCGGCGAACCCTCACCGAAAAGTCCAATGGTCGGCGAGGACCTCGCTGGCTCCGCGAGGCCTGGCCGCCTGGCGGGTTGTGCAGGCCGACGCCCCAAGGGCATTGTGTGGCCCACTGTTTTGGGTTAGGATGTTTTAAAACACTCCCATGGCTACCCCTCTTCATATCCCACCCCTCCTAGCTCTCTTTTTCTTAAGAAAATCCAAAAATCTTCACTTAAATCGCCCTTCCAAGTGCTTCTCCTTCCATTTTTGTGCACCACTCACGCCACCCTTTCAAACCTCTCTCTCAAAGCTATTCACCTTCTTCATTTCCTTTCATTTGAGCATCCAAACCCCACTTTGTGTCTCAAATATGGGGGAGCCCAATAAACCATTCCATTTCCCTATTTGCTTCCCTTTTCCATGGCCTTATTCGAGCTTGTTACGGCCATATTCTCAATTCCCACCATTCTTTCTATCATGGGAAAGAAAAGGGCTCCAGTGGATGAAACCAGGCCTAGCTACCCTACTCGTTCAAGGAGACAGAGGGCCACCGCTGCAAGCTTAAGTGTCGATCGGGAGATAAGGACCAAGCGGGAGCTTGATCTCCAGGCTCCCCTTGAAAGGATTCTTCTGACGGATATGTCTCGTGGGAGATTTCATGGTCGTAGGGTCCTTTTTGAAGCGCACGTGGATGAACGACTCTTTGGGGAGCATCTGTTGATAGACCGCCTAGTGGAGGCCAGGTGGGGTCCGATATTTGAGGGCAAGTACCGGGCAATGTGGGCACTGTCCAAGCCTTCTACACCCACGTTCGAGAGCTTACGCTGGAGCCCTTACAGTTCAAGATCTCAGTGGGTAGAGATCAGGAGACCACAATTGATATTAGGTTGATAGCTCGGCTTATAAAAATGCCACTTGGTGAGGTCCATGCAAGCGAGAAGAATCTGAAGAGTGCACGTGAAAGGGATCGCCGCACGGGATTTCTTTGTGGCTGACTGGTCCACTGGAATCGAGACAATTACCTCCTGGCATCCAGGATGACTCCTGACTTCCGCCTGCTCCACCACATCTTCACGCACAACATGTATCTCAGGTGAAGCAATCGCAGCGGGTGCACGCGTTTAATGGTAGACTTTCTGTATCGAGCTGGGCAGAGAGACAAGTTGTGCCTTCCTACGTATGTACTACTACAGATATTTTAGACCGCACGCTCTCTTAGGACAACCATTTCACTCACATTTGGCTGACCCATATCAAGCTTGCTCGTGAATTTGGATACAGACTTGGCTCAAAGAGGCTTGCGCCGATCCACTTCATTAACGACACTACGCTTAACAACATGGGTATTGGGCCACGACAACGTCGAGCCCGATTTGATGGGTTCAGGGATGAAATAGAAGAGGGCAGTGAAAAGGAAGAAAGTAGTGAAGAAGAATAAGAAAATGAAATAGAAGAAGAAAGTGGTGAAGAAGAGGAGGGGTCCCAAAACTCAGGTGGGGAGCCTCCTCCTGCTACCGAGAAAGACCGCCATGATCAGGCCGCCCTGGAAACCCGATTGGCTCAGATCGAGAAGGGCCAAGTCGCCCTGAGACAGGAGGTCAGAGAGACCTGGGCCAAGTTTGAAGAGAGTCAGGCTTACGCGAAACAAAAGTTCAAGAAAATGTCTCACACCTTGAAGGCCCTCCTGTGCTGCATGTAGGACAAGGGTGTTCCTCCACCATCACCAGATTCAGATGACTAGTCCTATATTGTAACCGTCTTCTTTTTTGCGTTCTTGTTTTCTATGTTATAGCCATGATAGGGTTAGTAATATGGTAGAGTGGCTAGTATGTTTTAGTGTTCAAGAGTTTTGTTAGGTTAACTCACATGCATCTTCTGTCATGATCCATGTAAGGCTACATCCCATGTATTGTGATGATTTTAGTTAAATGAAATGCATGAAGCTCCTTTTGTTATAGAATGTATATAATGCTTGACAAGTTGAGTAATGCTATGTTAAATCTTACACATGTTGCACCCTATGTTGTATATAGGGAATACCTCCGAAAACCCCTAGGAGTGCGACTCGTCTTGCGCTTGACGGATTGATTGACGGGGCATCTCCCCCGAACAGTAGCCATACGGACCCTAGCTTGGCCCGAGCTTTGAGACGATGCCGGATTCACAACCGACCACTAGCCCCGCCAATGGTCCAACACCTTATGTACCACCGGTTCCCAAACAGAATCGTGCTTCCACATCGAGGCCGCATGTGCCTCAGTTGACCCCTTCTACTGATAGGTTGGAGCAGATGATGCTCTTGATGCAG
This sequence comes from Magnolia officinalis, assembly GCA_021015155.1. Lineage (NCBI taxonomy): Eukaryota > Viridiplantae > Streptophyta > Magnoliopsida > Magnoliales > Magnoliaceae > Magnolia > Magnolia officinalis. The sequence goes on from JAJHSJ010000017.1 coordinate 18,570,151, forward strand.
CAACAGCAACAGCTGCATCAACAACAGCAGCAACAGTTTTTCGCCACCATAGCAAGGGCTCTTGCCCAGAATTTGGGCGTGGCTTCACCTACACCACTTGTGCACCCTACTGGGAACGCGAGTGTTAGCGGCCTTTTTAAGCAATTCCAGCGCTTGCGGCCTCCTATCTTTGCGGGTACTCATAAACTCGAGGAGGCTGATTACTAGCTAGATCGCATCTCTAAGATGTTAAAGCCGCTACACTGCACTGAGGCAGAACAGGTTGAGTTGGTCACGTTCATGTTTGAGAAGGAGACTAGTTTATGGTGGGACAACATCCTATGAACAGCTCCCACAAGACACGTGTGGACCTGGGATGCCTTTGAGACGCGCTTCCACGAGAAATATTTCCCCCTCAGGTACCACCATGAGGAGGGAGAGTTTCTTCACCTCCGACAGGGGGGCATGACAGTGACAGAGTACGAGAATAGGTTCACGAAGCTAGCTAGATACACTCCTTTGATACTAACTGATGAACTGATGAAAATGCGGCATTTTTCATATGGGTTGCGGCCCGATATCTGCACTAAGATGTGTTGCGCTAGCATTCCCAATTATGCCGAGCTAGTCAACCGTCTGTAAGACCTGTACCCTAGTCCGTACCGTTCCGTAGGCTTCCGCGGTCCTTCCGGTCGAATTCTGGCAATTCTCGACTCGTATCCGACGTTGCGCGCGATCTTAAGCCGAGTCCTGCCTATCGAAGGTAGCCCGATCCGAAACTCGTACCTTGACGACCGTGCCGTCGCCGCGGTTCTAACGCCGCGACTCGTGCACCGAACCGATACCCAGGGTAGAAGATGTAGGCCCGCGTTCAATTCGAAGAAAACACCGCGCGTTGCGAATTACGAGGGAATCTCTACGAGATGTCCCATCAATCAATCAATCACTCATGTCAAGTACAAGTCAAGTCACCCCATACCCAAGTACAACAACTCATACCTCTCTCTTACACAAGCAAGCCCAAAGTCAACTCTCTCTCTCTCCACTCATCCCTCTCTTATAAGCCATCACTCCACCATCACCCATCACACATCACTCCATCACTTCTTATCAACCCATCACTTCTCTCTCTCTTCCTCATTTCTCAAAAATCTCTCCCAAGCAAAAATCCATACGTCCAAGCTCTCTCTCCCTCTCCCAAACACCAAGTGTGGCCCACCCTCTCATCTCTCATCCCCACCATCAAAACCTCATCTAACTCCATCAAACTTGAAGGCAAGGAGCTTAGGAAGCTAGGGGAGCAAGAAGAAAGAAGATATGGTGGGTGATTATCCTTCATTTCAATTTTTAAGGGCCCACTTGTTGTGGGACCCACTTGATGTATGTGTTGTGACTATGGAGGGCCCATAGTGGCGGGGACCCTCACCTCTATCATCGTGTCTCTCTCTATTTCTCTCTTTCTTTCTCTCTTCCTTAGAATGAAGTGGGCCCCACCAATATGTTAAATCTACTTCATCCATCAAATGGGGTGGCCCACCTCATTTTAGGAGAGATCCACCACCTATTTAGATTATATGACATATTGTAATATTTTATTAATATTTATATGCATAGTGGGCCACAAACATGCGGGACCCATCTTGATGAACATAGGCCACCCACGTGTGGGACCCCAGCCACGATGCCTTGTTTCCCCTTCTATTATGAGTTATGACTAGTTGCGATGATTGTGCAAATTTCGAGGATAAAATTTTTTTATTTGGAGGGGAGAGTTGTAAGACCAGTACCCTAGTCCGTACCGTTCCATAGGCTTCCGCAGTCCTTCCGGTCGAATTCCGACAATTCTCGACTCGTATCCGACGTTGCGCGCGATCTTAAGCCGAGTCCTGCCTATCGAAGGCAGCTCGATCCGAAACTCGTACCTTAACGACCGCGTTGTCGCCGCGGTTCCAACGCTGCGACTCGCGCACTGAACCGATACCCAGGGTAGAAGATGTAGGCCTGCGTTCAATTCGAAGAAAACACCGCGCGTTGCGAATTACGAGGGAATCTCTATGAGATGTCCCATCAATCAATCAATCACTCATGTCAAGTACAAGTCAAGTCACCCCATACCCAAGTACAACAACCCATACCTCTTTCTTACACAAGCAAGCCCAAAGTCAACTTTCTCTCTCTCTCCACTCATCCCTCTCTTACAACCCATCACTCCACCATCACCCATCACATATCACTCCATCACCTCTTATCAACCCATCACTTATCTCTCTCTCCCTCATTTCTCAAAAATCTCTCCCGAGCAAAAATCCATACATCCAAGCTCTCTCTCCCTCTCCCAAACACCAAGTGTGGCCCACCCTCTCATCTCTCATCCCCACCATCAAAACCTCATCTATCTCCATCAAACTTGAAGGCAAGGAGCTTAGGAAGCTAGGGGAGCAAGAAGAAAGAAGATAGGGTGGGTGATCATCCTTCATTTCAATTTTTAAGGGCTCACTTGTTGTGGGACCCACTTGATGTATGTGTTGTGACTATGGAGGGCCCATAGTGGCGGGGACCCTCCCCTCTATCATCGTGTCTCTCTCTATTTCTCTCTCTCGTTTTCTCTTCCTTAGAATGAAGTGGGCCCCACCAATATGTTAAATCTACTCCATCCATCAAATGGGGTGGCCCACCTCATTTTAGGAGAGATCCACCACCTATTTAGATTATATGACATATTATAATATTTTATTAATATTTATATGCATAGTGGGCCACAAACATGCAGGACCCACCTTGATGAACATAGGCCACCCACGTGGGACCCCAGCCACGATGCCTGTGTTATATCCATGACGTCCAGCGTCTCTAGACGCTGGACGTGCTGCTAACATGGAGTTCGTGTACTGACATGGTGGTGTACTAACAAGCTAATAAAAAAATTAAAAAAAAAAAGAAGAAAAGAAGGGAAGGAAATGGTGGGCCACTCATTAGGCCCCACCTTGATGTAAGAACTCAATCCACACTGTCTATCCTCTCCCTCAGATCATTTTAAGCGTTGAACAGGAATTTGAGCCCCATCCGACTTCCTGGTGGGCCATAGCGGGAAGAATAGAATCTTTTACCCTTAATTTACACCCCGACACTTCTGTATGCCAAAAACCTGGCCAATATTGGACTCGTTGGGTTTGTATCAAGCCTCATAAACTAATGGATGAGCCAGAGTTGTTTAAAGCGGGCCCCACCTACCAAAAACCATAGAAATAGTGGTTTTCAAAAAAAAAGGAAGAAGAAGAGGGAGCAGCAGCTGCTGCTGCTCTGATAGGCGCAAGCAGCGCCTGCGCTGCACGGGCGGCGGCCTGACGAGCCAGGCCCCACGGCTCCAGCCGTGGGCCCTACGTGATGCATTTCGAACATCAACACCATACATTTGGTGGGTCCCCTTTATCTGTAGGGCGTTCCCAAAAATCAGCCGCAAAAGGAACTCAGGTGGGCCATACCATCTAAATCATGTGAAGACATGCCTAAACCATATAAAAACACTTGGTGGGGCCTACCTGAATTTTTGATGTGGCTGAAACTTGGTCTGGACCCTCAGACAGGTGGGACACACATAATGTATGGGCTGGATTTGTGAACCACCTCGCAGTGGGACCCCTGACAATGTGACCTTATCAACAGGTCGGTTGGCAAATAAACATTACGGTGGGCTCCCTGACCGTGGGCCCAGGTCACGTATGACCTTATGAACTGGTTGGGTGGCAATCAAATATTACAGTGGGTCCTGGCCCACGTGATCTCATGAACAACTTGGACGTCAAATAAACATCCCAGTGGGCCCTACCCTTGGTCCACATGACCGTATGAACAGATTGGAGGTAAATAAACATTACAGTGGACCCTAGGCTCATGAGACCTTATAAAAAGGTTGGATTGAAAATAAACGTTTTGGTGGCCCCCCTATTCATGTGGCCTTATCAACAGATTGGATAGTAAAATAAACATTATGGTAGGCTTCACATGAGGCCCACTTGGATGCATATGGGCCCATGCATTTTGGCCCATCATTAAGGCCCACTTGGATATATATGGGCTCATGTATTTAGACCCATCTTGGCATACATATAGGCCCATTGTTGAGGCCCACTTTGATATATATGAGACCATAGTTCGAGGCCCATTGTGATGTTTTCAAAGGCCCATGGAGTATGGCCCATTGCAATGTATATGAGGCCTTTGATGCGGCCCACTTGACTTCTATAAAGCCCATGTGAGGCGGCCCACTTAATGAATCTAAGGCCATTGGGTCAAGGCCCAATAAGATGTATATAGGTCCATTGCAATGTGTGATTCCCTATGGTTTGTGTAATGATACTTTATGGTAGGCTATGCCTTGGGAACAATGTTGGTTTGACGTCCACATTGTAAGGATAATGTTGGTTAAATGTCCGTATTGTCACACTCCCTAAGGCCTACTGATAAGCCCATACTTGTAGTAAGTAGGCCGTCTAGGCCCATCTCTGTGATACGCAGAGCCTATCCCTATATACATATTTAGTATAGATCCATGATTCATTATCATACGCATCATATGTATGACTGATATGAGAAATGACTGATCATAGCATATGCCTTCGGTCGAACTGTCTATGGGCTACCTGATAAGCAGAGTTGCCCTACATAAGCGCATGGTTCACTCAGGACTGTCGCATATTTGGTAGAGTGATTCATGCACTTGCATTTGTATGATCATGATTATTGCATGCCCTAGCTACATCAGGGCCATAGCCTCCACAGACACATCGTGGGTGGCTGGATTGGATACCGGAAATGTTTTGGTTCTAGCATACGGGCGCCATAGATGTCCCTGGGTGAAAATCCCTAAACCCGATGGTACTAGAGGATGACTCCAACGTCGAGACTGAGTGGATACACGAGCGCGCGAGGGCTGTATACCAGTAGGCCACGTCTCCCACTGTGTCGTAGTCGATTGGAAAGGGGTGTGACCTTACCCGCCTGAGTGAGGGTGCAATTTCTAGGTTGAGTTTGACCAGCTTGAGCAATCGGTCCGCTATCGACGAGCCGGGCCTGATATTGACAGGCGGATAGTGAGGTCTCTTTCGCTCTTCCAGTTGTGCGTCCAGATAGGGACGACAAGCTGGCGTAGAGTGTACTAGACCCCGGTGATTATCCAAACTAATAACTGTATTGACATGAGGATTTGGATGAGGGTTGGCATGCTTGAGCTGCATCTTACATCGCATGGTCTTGGTATGGCCGATTGCACTCATATCTTGTACTGCATAGCCTTGGTACGGCTAGTTACATTTATGTACTCATCAGCATGATTCCGCATTACTCTGACCCTGCATTCTGAGCACGCTCATATTACGCACATACTTACACCACCCTCTAAGCTTTTCATAAGCTTATGCACGATTGATGCGTGCAGGTGACGCCAGGACGCAGCCGTAGAGTCGCTGCAGTTGGAGTGTACAGCCGAGCTTCTGGAGTTTTGTTATTAGCACTATCTTGTATTTCCCTTTCCTACGCATTGTACTTAAAGTTTTTGATCATAATGGAATTTGTGATGGTGTTCTTGTGGTTATTGTTCGTGGGTTATGCTTGTGGTTATGCTCATTACGATCAAATTGATTATTAGAAATCCTCCTTGTAGCGGTCCCAGGATCGGAACCTGGTATATGGGTGCCGGGTGCCGAGAATAGGGTACTATGGAGGCTGTTGGCGCCGGATTCGGCGATCGAGAATTTTGTGAGCCCGGTCTCCGAGTTCGGGGCGTGACACGTCTCTGCGAGCCGACCAAGATGGAGACAGAGTTTCTCAGACACATATACCAATGGGCCCGACGCCTCAGCCCGAATCATGGCACCGGCCAGTCCTAAGTAAGAGGCCACATGTAAACTCGCCTCCCAGGCTCGTGACTCTACCTACCCAGCAAAGGCGAGCGAAACGTTGGTGTATATATTGTGACAAAGGCGGACACACTGACCCCTTCTGTTTCACCAAGATGAAAGACAACGGTGTCACGCCACCTCAGAAGATCGACCGTCAGCCACCACATGGTATAACGACTCCACCCCTACGATCTGTACCACCAGCGCAACCACATTACTGACTGCCTATACCTCAGAATAGGCCACCTCAACGACCTATGGCAGCGTAACGAAACCATCCTCAACAAGCCCGTGTGCATGCACTTGTAGCTGAAGAACCCAAGTCAACAACTGCAACGCCTTTGACCTTTGAGGTCACTGCCCATATTCAAGGTACACCTGTATTCCTATTGGTAGACATTGGGTCTATTAAACCAATTCATATGAAAGAATAGGCCTAACAATGGATTAATATAACAACTATAAAATAATAATATGGTAACTAGAGGTGGCAAATATGTCGTAAATAATAGAAGGGTCGAAACGAAAATTTCTACAACTTCGAGTTACCAATAGACTGGTCATACCTTTTCATATTAAAGTTTAGTATTTGGTGTCTATTTAGGAATTATTTGTAATCATACTAGGAATCATCTTGTGATTAAATTTAAATTATACATGTATATTTTAATTGTTTTGTGCAATTAAATTAGGACCCTTGAGTAGGATTGAGTTTCATAGTTTAATACTCCGTATGCTCATGTTAGAGGCGAACTACAGTACAATATTATAAGTTTCTTATTTCCCTTGTAAATTCAAGGTTCATACCGCGTCGAGGAGATGTCCCTCTCATTTCCTTTCTCGCGGCCTTATGTTGCCAACATTCTAAACTTCTGAAATATTTTGGAACTCTCGACTCTTCCTTCCCTCCTGAAGTTAATGAAATCGAAGTGCAAATTTGCCCATAAGTCCCTAGCCGTATGATCGAAATGGTGACATACAAATCTACTTTTAGGAGATTGAAAACCCCTCTAGTATAGCCTTTTGACTATGAGCACCATAAAAGAACTAATTATCTACTAAGTTAAACATAGGTTAAACAAGAACTCTCGTTGAACAAGACCCAAGGGACAACCTTATGAACATGAGGCTTGAACCTCCTAGCGAATTATAATACTCCTTAAATACTTAGGATGATCAGATTTTAGAATTTCAAAACAATATCCCTACGAGGCATTTGCGGCTTAACTCAATTCTCAATCCTGGGTGATTACCAAAGGACTCGCTGCTTTAACCGAGCAGAAGACCAGGATCTATCAGGATTAGGAAGGGATACAACGAGTTGTCTGCCCAGGTCAGGCGGGCAATCGACATATCAGGTTCAAGCCTACCACAACTGACTTTTCGTATTAGCCCAATCATAAAGGGTATAACATACCACCCTTAGGTAAACTTTATCATCAAACACTTAGCACGATAATAATGATTTGGACATTTGTTTTCAAACCTCAAAGGTAGAAACTTTTAAGGAGGGTAATTATTATATATCCTAACACGTATATAAACCTGAAACCAATAGAACTAACATGAAAACCTTTACTTATTACCCTAAGGCAATTTCGGGGACGAAATTTTTTTTTAAGGGGGTAGATTGTAACGTCCTGGAAAAATCCATACAAAGACCCGAGTACTACCTTAGGCAGAAATCACTCAGGACCAAATCCTTTAGAATTAGATGAAAATAACTAAGTACTAAACTAGATTAGCTGTAAAATTAGCTTGAACCACTTTAAATACGAACTGCAAGACCCAAAACTTGTAGAATCATTAACGCTACATTACCCTAAAACTTAGAATCAATCTCAAAACCCAGTTGCTCTTGGGAGCACATTGAAACTTCGTATCGAACCTGGACCACGCGTCGAAAGTCCGATTACTGAGAAACCAAACGGTTAGGACTACCTTACTAGGCTAGACAACCATCTCGGAAATCAAATCCAGATAGTACCCAGAAACACACAACTAAAGCACTTAGTGAAGTGTGTGAGAAACGTGAATATCTTTAGAAAATGTACTCAGATGTAAGTAAACTAAGCCGTTCACTTGCGGGCCAATTCTAAAGTTTCAGACCGTCAGAATCTGACCCAAATACACCCTCGGATCAGGAAAAATTTCATACACAGGTCCATGTACTCGCGGTCCTGATCGAGTGACGATGACCGTTGAACTGAAACTGGTCTGCCACAGTCGATCCATAAATCCGATCGGACCGAAACCTTAACCTGACCCAAATCCAATGTCAGGAAGCTTAAGTCCGACCGCACGCAGAAAGGGAGTCTCCAGAAGTGCTCCGTTGGATCGAAACAGCTCCTATTTAGCTATAACTTAAGTATACTATGACCTTGGGGCTATTCCCATCAGTTCTGGGCCTATATAAGGGCCTTAAACCTTCTCTCTCTCTCATGCCATACGAATTTCTAACCCTAAGAGAGAAAAGAGAAAAGAGAGAAGACAAAAGAGAGAAAGTGAGGGAGAGAGTTGGGGTTTACTTGTGGGATTCTTCCTTGCCATTCCACGCGCTTAACTACCGCTGCCGTAACGCTATTCTGGCATTTCTGATTTCATTCTTAGGTAAGAAATCCTAATCCTAACCTGTTTTAGAGATTCAAATAGAACAGATAGTGGAATAGCTAACCTATTTCCTGTTATAGGTTGTTGTGGTGTCATAGATAAAGACTTAGTGTTTAAACTGAGTTCGTTACATGTCTACCGGCGAAAGGTGCAGACTATGAATGTTTAGGTTATGGTTTTCAAGGCTTTCAATGTCAGTTAATGATTTATAACTGATTTGGGTGTCATTTCACATGCTAAATGCGAAGATTACTTCGCTTTACAGATATATATGAACTATGTTAAGTATAACGTACTCATGTGTTAGGTGAAATGATTGAATGCGTATAGAATTTGGATTCGTGTTTGACATGATTATCCGTCGTGGATATAGGGTTGTTGTATGTGCGACAACCCCTTGGCGAAAGGATTTGCCCTAATACATGTTATGGCCAACATACGTCATGTATGTTATAGTGTGTAGTCTAAGTGTTTGTAAAAATGTTTGAATTAATATAGAATTTGGATCTGTGCTTGCCATGACTATTAACTATGAATATATGCTTATTGTGTATGTGGCAACTCCTTTGTAAAAGAGCTTGCTAGGATATATGTTATAACTAGTCTAATACATGTACGTTGAAATGGTAGTTTAAGTGTTTGACAAAATGCCTGAATGAGGAAGTACTTGTTTAAATATATATAATGAGAGTGTTGAGATGAGATTCTCAATTCCCTTATTTATGGTTACAGTTTCCTTTATGTGATCTATCTTACTACTCTGCGATTTATGGATGAAATGCCTATGTGTGGTTACATGTGTAGCATGTGTATATTGCAATGCTCAAATGAAATTTATATTTAGATTTGGTTGTCACATGCTGTCATTGATTATCACTTGTGAATGCTATCGTTTGAAGTGCACTTGGGACTACTACATAGTCCAGACAATCGGTTATAATTCCTGGTTAAGTGGTTGAACTAGTCTCGCCACATTGGATACGTTCGATGAATCCGAGGCGTACAATGATCGTCGACAGTGGTACCTTATCGGCTAATTCAGTGTACGCTCGTACCAGTCGAACTTATCTAATAAATCGATTGACTTATTGTGTGTTTACCATGTATGGACGCTCATTCTTGAATCTAAGGTACCAACTTACCAGTGAAAAACCCATTTAACCATGGTACCACGATCCGCTAAGACTCATGAACCGGACATGGTGGTATGAGACACCGTGGTCGAGCTGTCGGCCTACGCTGGGGCGATGAACCTCCCCGTAATGACCAGTGAGCAACCCAGACTCGTGAGCCGAATACGGTGGTATGAGACACTGTATTCGAGCTGTCGGCCTCCATTGGTATAGCCTGGCTGTGGTCCCCAGTCTGGTCAATGACGAGCCTTCAAAAATAAACTGCCAGTTGGTAGGGCATTGGTGGAGTGACCTCGAGTATGAAATAGGCTTACCCCGGTGCAGCCTGGTTGTGGTCCCCGGTTGGGTTGGTGACGAGCCTTCAAAAATAGACTGTCAGCTGGTAGGGCATTAGTAGTAGTGACCTAAACTTGCATATCGTATGTGATTAACTAAGATTGACGACCCTAGATGGATCATTGTTTGGGTTAATGATATAAAGGGTGGTACCCTAGCTTCCCAATCTTGCTATATGAAAAGATCTAAAAAGAACTTGAAAATCACGCTCATACACCGCATTGCATGTGCTGTTTGGCATTGGGTAGAGCACTGAGGAAGTGACTGACATGCCCCGACTGTGAGATGAAGATCACAGAGAGAGTACAGGCGAGGGCATACATCATTATTACATACCATTCTTGCATTAATCAGAGTACTTAGGGATGTTTGATTGTATTGCTTTATCATTACTGCTTGACTGAATTGATAACATGTTAACCTTTACTTTATAGTTCCACTGAGTTGATCACTCACTCCCACATTACAGGACGGTGTTGTACACACCAACCAGACTCTGTCTTAGTTGCAGGTGGTGGCGATGCCTACGAGGTGGAGCCGAACTTCGAGGATGACGAGAAGGCATTCTCGTACATGCAGTTTTCAGGTGGCTTTATGTAAGTCGTGTCCTGATCGACGGAAATTTCTGAAATGTTGACTAGATGACATTACACCTTTTGTATATTTTAGAATTGTACATGTAATTATTTAACCTGGCAACCATTTCACACTCTGGAGACTTACAACAACTTATATATTTTATATATCTATCACAGTCTTCCGCTTGCGAAATTTAATTGTCTCTAAAGTATGATATGCTGTTTTGGTATAATCCCACTTATGTTTAATGCATGAATACGGACAACATTTAATCATCATTATCTATGTTGCATAAGTGATGCGTTGGAACTCAGGAGCTGAGCTTCTGCTTGACCCTCGATTTTCAGGGTGTTACATTTTTTTGAGCCTGACATGCACTAAATGCCTGACCTTGTATTGCTAGCTATGCAATGGAATTGCTAAGGTTTCACGAAGCAGGATTTGAAGTAATTGTGAAGGTAAGCTTATTAAATTACTTTCATCAGTACTATGATCCTGTCCACTACAAGTCTATGATGATATGCTTCTCATATTTGGAATCAATCCTGTGCTTTTTACAGGATTTCAAAGAAGAGATGGGAACGACAATCCCGTGCATTCTATAACATCTTTAGACAGGTTGATAGAGTTGAAAAGCTGGCCGAAATTATTCAACGATTGGTAGGAAAAGAAAAGATTCCTTCACCTTGATTAGCCATTCATCCAAGTGGTTCAAGTTAATGTGGTGCTCCATCGATGGTTTTGTCATAGTATCAACTTCCTTGAACTGCATGGGCCTCTCTTTTGTAGGAGCAAGGTGATCTGAAGCTTCGAGTGCGAACACCGGAATCTGAGAGGGCTTTCAAATGGGTTGCGGCTGTTCAAAAGACAGTTGGAAGTGTGAGTTTAGTTGCACTCTCAAGTTTCACTTTGTACCATCATTGTCTTTAAACACATTCTCTACTTGTCCATCCATTGTGGGTTCCATCCCACTGTTACCTGTGTTGAGGCCCAGTTGAGCTATAAATGTCTGATTTTTTGTTGCAGGGCCTATGATCTAAGAAAGCACCTGATGGACAGAGTGGATTTTGCATAGGCAACATGGTGGGCCCACATAGCTTTAATGTTATACTCGCTGCAATGCATGCCATCCTTTGTACGGTAAAATCTCAATTATTCCCTCCCAACCATCTACATTTTTATGATGAATTTAGCCTCGCTCAACCAATGTCATGAGGATTAAATGTGAGAGTAAAATTGTCCAATGGTATTGACCTTATATATAGTAGAGATAACTAGTAAACTTCAGTGATTTTTTTAAAGGTCTTACCAGTGGGGTAAAAGACTATGATATTTGATTTTGAACAAGTCATTAGATTCCTTTATGCTTCTAGAACTGCATGGGCACTACACCTGAAGATGTTTAGTCATGTCTATTGAAACACAGAAGAATAGAAGAATCCCATAAATGGATGCTTACCTTCTTGGTGAAAGGTTGGCCATAAGCTGAGCTAACGGTTTTAATGGAGTTCACAGCCGAAAGTTTATCCATGATCCATCAAGACCCTTGAAATCGGAAGCAAATGGACCAAAATGATGATTGTAACGCCTAAAACCAAATCCAACTTCTTTAAACTGGACAACAGACGAGAAATCTAATCAATGTCTAGGATAGCTCCATTCAACAACCTTTTTTACCAGCTCCACGAGCACACTCCAAAATAACAGTGTAGTACCCAACATAGGCCTTCCACATATTTTTGGACCTATAAATCAAAACACAAAAAATTAAAGCAATGAAATCTGACGATGTTAATCAAGGGCTACCACCAACATCCAGCAAGCTGATATAGCATTGGGATGGAATAACTATACGACATAGCAGCGACAAGGACAATTTTTCAATGATAAATGCTTAATCTACCATAAAATTCTCCTAAATTGAGAAGAAACAGACCACAATCAGTAACACCTTTTTATCGAAATTGGAGGTTTTAGATAGGGAAAAAAACTATAGACTATAGAGTACTTTATAAAACACGTTCGGTTATATTTAGGTTTCATAAGCTAGGAGGTAGGTTTGCCCACATGCCAAATGGTCAGTAAGTTGGGGTTGCCAGTCACCCAAAATCACGACTGTCCATCACGGTCCTTCAACACCCCCCATAAAGCTGGAGCATAGATATCATATATGTCTAGCTTGGTAAAAAGATCATCTAAATGAGTTGAATGTTAAATTGTGATGACTTTTTTTTTTTTTTTTTTGAAATATAATTGCTTGCATGTCTCCCGAGCTATAGATATGTTGTTGTTGTTTTTTTTTTTTTGACATCCGGTCATTCAGTGACTTTTTTTCCCCTTGTGTGCAGGATTTTTAATGAATTGTGCCTAAATTTAGGCGACAAGCACTTCAGCCTTTTGACGCCAACCATATAGAGGATTTGTTTTTATTTATTTATTTATATTCAAGACCATTTTCAATTTATTGTAATAAATTATATATATTTTTTATTGTGTAGTAATATAAATTTGGTTTAATATTCAATTTTATTTGTATTGCATCATTTTTTATGTTTCAAATATTTAAAAAATACAGGTTTCGTTTGAATTATATATATAATAATAATAATAAATTACTGGCATGCTAGGGCTTTTCAAATCCATATAAAGGCTTTTACTGGCACTTGTGTAAAAATCTTACTGCGCTTTTCCATGAGAAAAAAGCCAGCTATAGCGGCGCTCGAATGATTTTCACCGGCGCTTATTCGCACTAGTAGAGACTACAATTGTTGAATTTACCTAGCGCCGACAATACATTTACGGACATACCCCTCTAGCGGTGCTTGACATAGTGATATCATGGGCCCTTAATAAGTAGATGGATGGACAATTTATGTGCCCTATGCATTCTGGATGAAGCGGATGGTTTCCAATGACCTTGGTATTGACAACTACACGCGTTTTGGACACTTCATGTGGTCCACCTATGTTTTGGATGGAGGGGATGGTCTCCAATGGGCTTCCGTAGCCCACTTACATTTTTGACATTCGTATGCCCCACCTACACTTTGGTTGGAGTGGATGGATCAAAAACTCATTTCAATGGGCCGCACCAAACTTAATATCCCACCTTCACATGCATGCCAAATTGCAGAGAGCCTCTCCACTTGCAATCAGCATAATTGAGTAAAATCGTTTCAACACTGAGGTCTTAGTATCAATTCCCTACTGGGGGTGGCTAACAGTGAAGTGTGAACTGAAAAATAAAAATAATAAATAAATAAAATGGGAGCATGACTATCATTTGTCAAATATTTAAACATGAAAAATTAGTGAATTAGTAATATCCGCAGCAGATTAAGGTCCGAGCTGTCTTTTTCGTAATCAACGTTAACTTTTGTTAAAGGTCTTTGAATCCAAGCCGCAGTAAGCAATGCATGCACCTACAAGAATTAGGTAAGTAGCCTCTTATAATAGTTTAAATTAAAGTAGGGGGTTCTGAGTCCATGGCCCAAAAGGCAGCCGCCATATGGAGAAATCATTGAAAAAAGTAGGAATTTTATGTACCTCACCTTTAATTTTTGATAGGGCCCACTGTGATATGTACGTGAGATCCACCCGGACCATTAGATGTGTAATTCCAAGTTAAGCTCATGGGCACAAAATTAGGCTAATGTGTGATTAAGGTAGGCCATCACAATAGAAATAGGTAAAAGAAAGACATCTACCTTTGATTTTAACCCAGCACACTTTGAAGATTATAAGAAATTCACCTCAACCATTAGATGCCACACCAAAACTAATGCCCGACATACAAAAATCAGGCCCATATGTGATTAGGCGGATCACACCTAAGGAAACCATTATTAGGGTGAACATTGGCATTTTTATAGGGTATACTATGATGTTTATAAGTAGGGTTGTACACCGAGTCGAACCAAGCCTCAGCTCAACTCAGCTCGGCCACTAGCTGACCCCAACTCGAACTCGACTTGGCTCAGTCCTCGAGCCTGATTGGCTAGCTCGGCTCGGTTCGATTAGCAGCTCGGGCCAGTTCAAGCCGAGTTCGAGCCAAAATCGAGCCTCTGCGGCATTTTCACAAACACATACTATGCACTTTCAATTTCACAGTATATGTAAACCAGCTGCGGCTGTTTACAAGTATTTCATCAAACGTAGCAAAAAGGTAACGTGGTCTGAATCCTTTGCCCCTTTTTTTGATAGTGAACACTTTACAGGCAACATCAAAATCAAGGAAAAATGGTATTTATTTCATATACATACCTTCCTTGCCATTAGCCGACACTTCGTTGAGTCATTTCATCAAACACTTGGTGAGTAACATCAATATCAAAGTAACTAAGTCATCGAACTAGTTCGATCCAAGTTTGATTTGAGTTGGGGTTCGATCCGAGTCGAGTCGAGCTCGAGCAAGCTCGAACTCAGTTCGAAATTTTTTTCGTGCTAAAAAAATCAGCTTGACTCGGCTCGAACTCAACTTCGAACTAAGTCGAATCGAGCTTTTTCAAGTTGAGTCGAGCAAGCTAACTGAGCTAACTCGGTTCGTGTACACCCCTATTTATAACGCAGAAAAGCCTTTTATAAGAACATTCTAACTGGGATGAACCGAAAATACAAATATTAGCCTGATCCAAAACTTATCTGGCCCCGCAAAGGTTTCAACCTTGGGCATTCAATCCTTACTGTTTCTATAGTGTTGTCCACTTGAGTTTTGGATCTACCTATTTTGCCAATAATGTCTTAGCATGAGCTCATTCCATCCTTACTGTTTTATAGTGTTGTCCACTTGATTTTTGATCTTCCTATTTTGCCAATCTTGTCCTAGCATGAGCTGGAAAAATCGATGAATGGGGTGGATTTCTCGTAGACATCTGGATGGGCCTAGCTGGTGTCAAAAGCAACTCACCACCCTTTAGAATATTATCCGCGTGAAAATTTGTGGACCACACTGGCCGCAGCCATTTATGACCTAGTCTAAGCATTTTGTATAAAGTATTAGTTCCTTGGCTCAATATTCTACCCCGTTCCTATCAAGTGAACAAAGCAGATGCAAAGAAAGGGACGCTTGCGGAAACTACAACCAATTACTTTCAATGGCGCCCATACAAATGGCCTGATTCCTTAGGATGATGAAACATGCACTAAAGGTGGCACGCTTACGAAAGTGTCAGAAGTTGGCACGTATGGCTTGTTTACTTTCGATTTCGTTGGTGGATTATATCTTTATTTCTAGTAATTAATGTATATGGGTGCTAATAGCTTTTGATAATTTTGCCCTTGCAATTAAGTCTTCACAATACTAGTTAAGAGATGGTATACTCTCATAAAATGTAATTGGTTGGTGAGGAACGCTTAATATTTTATCACATAGGGGACGGGCTGTAGCCCCATGAAGAAAAGTTTGTGCGAGTCTATAGGCTCCAACATGTTGTATGTAACATCCATTCCATACAGGTGGTGAGAACCATTATTTGAACCATGCAAAAGATAAGCCCGCTTGAAAACTCACATGGGCGACACCATTGAGGACAATGAAAATTTGCTTCCAAAACCACTAAATTCACAGTGTGGTGCACCTGAGTTTTTTATCAAGCTGATTTTTCTATTTTCTGTTCATTTTAATGAGTTGGACCTGATTAATGGATTTGATGAAAGATATTTCACGTGGCTCAAACAAACTTATGGTTAGCTTTCCATTGCCACAGTTCCATGTGATATGTTCTATTTAGTTGTAGATCTGGTTGATTTTTTATCTTAGGACCTCATATTAAGTATAGAAACTAATGGATGGAGTGGATTTTACATTGAAACATGGTGGTCTCAAAGGACTCGATGGTTTTACACCGTTATTAAAACATGTCTTCTGGTGGGCTTATGTTGCTTTGCCTTTTTTTTCTTTCCCCTCTTAATCTCTACCTTTTCAATCCTCTCCTCGCACCATCTATGGTACTTGAGATGCCTTAATTATAGTAATGCAAATATGAGAAGGGTATATTTGTTATTTTGCGGACAGTTAACCATGTGCAAGTATGCTGGGTGGGGCCACTTTCATGTTTGTGTGAAATCTATTCCGTTCATCTGTTTTTTGAGATTATTTTAGGACAATCAATCAAAAATAAGGAGGATCCAAATCTCAAGTGGGCCACATGAGAAGAAAATTTGTGGAAATAGATTTCTACCGTTGAAAGATTCGGGGGCTCGGCATTGATGTTTATATGCCACCCAAACCGTTTATAAGTTCATTACCAGTGGCGTGAAGTGAAAATTCAGAAAAGTAAGCCGGACATAAATCCGTTTATAAGTTTCGGTATAATATCTTAAAATGAGCTTAAAAAAGGATGAACGGGTAGATTTCTTACAAACATGTCGGTGGGCCCCACCGAGAATCTGCGCAGGAACTTCCTGGGCTTTTGGCAGGAAATCCGCGTCCGTGGTTGACTTACAAAAGTCTCAGTTCAACTACCGATTATGTGGATTGCGTCCTACCCCCGCCGGTCTCCAGCCGGGAAAGGTCAGGAGTGTTTTTGTTTTATCAACACCGTCCATCCAATTTCCCATAGAATTTTGTGATATATGACTAAAATTTAGGAAGCAGTGGTTGTAATAATTATCACGGTTGAAACTTTTCTTTGGCACACCGTGATATTTATTTGGCATTCGACCTAGTCATAAATTTTTATAGAATTAAATGAAGAGAAAACACAAATATTAACTTGATCCAAAACTCATGTGGCACCAGGAGTTTTCAACTATAAGAATGTAATTCCCATTATGCACCCTAGCTGTCTTGGATCTGCCTCGATTTTAGGCTTATATACTGATATACGAAGGAAAAAAAAAAAAAAAAAAAAAAAGAAAGAAAGGGCGGTGTAGATAGAACCAGTATATTATGGTAGCCACTCAAAGCTCTATCTGTTACAATTGGAGACCCGTGGGGTAAGAGGCAATGGTAATGAGCAGCTTTGAGTAGTCACTGTGATCTTTTTTTTTTTTTTTGTTTTTTCATATCATTTTAGGATTTAAGCCCAAAACTAAGGCAGATCTAAGGCTCAGGTGGACCACACCACAAAAAGTAGCAATGATAATAATTCCCACCATTGAAACTTTTCTAGGGCCCACCACCATGTTTACTTGCCATCTAACTTATTCATAAAAGTTACATGGACCTGAATTAAAAACACAAATATTAGCTTCATCTAAAACTTTTGTGGTCCTCAGGAAGTTTTTGATGGTAAGAGATTAATCCTCGTCATGTAGTCCACATTGGTAGTAGATCTACCTTAATTTTGGGCTTATACCATAAAATGATACCAAGAAAATAATGAATGGATGGATAAGACCCATATATCATGGTGGCCACTCAAAGCTCCTGCCGGCTCCCCGCTGGAGACAGCTGCCAATGCATGTGTGGGAAAAGGTTTGATGCCGTCGAGATCATGGTAACTTTCCAGGAGGTTAAGCTGTGTGGGAAAAGGTTTGTGAAGCACATCTCAGTGGGCCCATAAAATGATTATGAATGTTTTAATAGAGGGAAATCCTTCTCAACTTTTGTATGTGGTGTGGCCCACACATGTCACGGATTGTCTTTATTTTTAAGCCCTAGGCTCACCATGGAATGATGCATTGGACTGATGGGGTAGATGTTAGACACGCATCATGGTGGGGCCCACACAGCTCGACCTCATGAAAAGTTCCCATGAGCTCGACGGAATAGAACCTTTTCCATATATATATATATATATGAAATAAATAAAACTACCTCCAAATGGATGGACGGTATGGATACAACACATGCATCATGTTGGGTCCACAAAGCTTGGTGACGTCACTTCAGTCACGAGTTGGATATGAACTTGTCAGCATCTAATCCGCGCCCTATAAATACTCCCTAACAAGCATTCACAGCAACACGACAATGGCATCTCTCCTCTACACCACCCAAATCTCGTCCTCTCCCTGCTCTTTCTACCGCCAGCGATGGAGGTGCCCAGTATATCCGGCGTCCATCAGCATTGATAGACACCCTCGCCACTGCCTTCCATATATTAGATCATGCAACGGTAGTATCAGAGATGAAAACAACGGTGAAAAAGCACAGGGAAAGATCGACAGAAGAAACATGCTCATCGGCATTGGTGGCCTATACACCACCACCACACTCAGTCCCACACCAACAGCAATCGGAGCTCCAGTAGCCCCACCCGACTTAACCAAATGTGAGGCCGCAGATCTTCCCGCCGGTGCAAAACCAACGAATTGCTGCCCACCCTTAGATCAGAAGATCATAGACTTCAAGCCTCCATCTCCTTCAACACCCATGCGCACGCGACGCGCCGCTCATTTGCTTGATGGCGAGTATGTAGACAAGTACAAGAAGGCCATTGCACTCATGAAAGCTCTTCCCTCAGACGACCCCCGAAATTTTACACAGCAAGCTAATGTGCACTGCGCCTACTGCAATGGTGCCTACGATCAGATCGGCTTTCCCGACTTGGAACTTCAGGTCATGTCCTGGAAAACATTTTAAACCCCGTTGTAAAGGAATTGATGTAGAAAGGGCGGCGGATAATTTCATGGCCAAGATGGAAGGTCCGATCACAAGCGTTTGTAATCCAGATCGTCGGGAACTTATATCGAGCGTATATCATAATCTGGAATGAATTATTCAACGTATCACATATATGATTATGGGTAGTACGAGCTACTTTAGCCACCCAACCCCGTTATACAGCGTTGCCATTCTGAATTTGCAAAATACCATCATATTCATTCCCGTTTTATTTTCGTTTTTACTATTTATAGTAAGTTTTAGTTTGAGCATAAATCTTCATCCGGCTTTAGGAGTTGGGCCGTGCTTAGAATAATTAGTATAATACCATGGTTGCGCCAATTAGGACACTTACTAGAAGTTCCGTTGATTTGGAACAGTTATCGCCCTGAATAAGACGGTGCTCGACCTTACGTCCTTCCCTGCTATCATTCCAACAGTCTTTATTTCTCAGTAATAACACTGCTTTATTTGTTTTTCAGGTACACAACTGCTGGCTTTTCTTCCCCTTCCACCGCTACTACCTCTACTTCTTCGAGAGGATTCTTGGAAAGCTGATAGGCGACAGCACATTCACTCTTCCATTCTGGAACTGGGACACTCCCGACGGGATGAGAATGCCTGCCATATACGCCGACCCGGACTCGCCACTCTACAACGTGCTCCGAGACGCCAAACACCTGCCACCAACGATGGTAGATCTCGATTACAACGGAATCGATCCCACCGACACCAATAACCAACAGATTGCCAGTAATCTAGCGATCATGTACCGAAGTGTAGTCTCTGGCGCCAAGACAGCTGAGCTCTTCATGGGTTCTCCATTCCGAGCCGGGGGTAATCCTGACCCTGGTGCCGGGTCCATGGAGAACGGCCCGCATGCGCCACTCCACGTCTGGTGCGGGGACCGCAACCAGCCTAATACTGAGGATATGGGGAATTTCTACTCAGCGGCTCGTGACCCAATCTTCTACGCGCATCACTCGAACATCGACCGATTGTGGACTGTATGGAAAGGGTTGGGAGGAAAGCGACGGGATTTCACTGACTCGGACTGGTTAGACTCGGCCTTCCTTTTCTACGACGAGAATGCTCAGCTCGTGAGGGTGAAGGTTCGAGACTGTCTCGATTCGAGAAACCTCAGATACACATACCAACCAGTCGATAACCCTTGGGTGAAGTCCCGACCTACTTCGGTGAAAGCTAGGTCAGCGGCTCTGGCGACAACTGGGAAGAAGAGCGAGTTTCCTCGAGCTCTTGACTCGGTTTTCAAAATCCGAATCGATAGGTCGAAGAAGTCTCGTAGCAAGAAGGAAAAGGAGGATGAAGAAGAGGTTCTGGTTATCGATCAGATCGAGCTGGAACGAGACACGTTTGTGAAGTTCGACGTGTTTATCAACGTGCAGGATGAAAACTCGACCGGTCCTGGGTCGACGGAGTTCGTTGGAAGTTTTGTGAATGTGCCCCACAAGCGTGGGAAGAATCTAGCGAAGTTGAAGACGTGCTTTAGGGTGGGGATAACGGACGTTCTGGATGATTTGGATGCTGATGCGGATGATGATGTGGAGGTTACTATTGTGCCACGTCAGGGGAAGGATGTGGTCAGCATTGGAGCGATAAGGATAGATTATTTCTCTTAGACATAGTTCAACGTACCTTCAGAGGTTGATCTAGTAATCTGGAACGTCTGTTTAGTGGGCCTGTAAAAAAATAATTGGATTGAATTATCTACACTTTTTAATATTGCTAACGGGAGGATGAAGGGTACGGATTTATATTTTTTTTCCTGTCACGTGTGATTTTAAGAGACGAGTCTGCCGTATTAAGGTTCTATCGACTCTACCGAATCATTTTCTAGCGGGGGAAGAAAGCGGATTGCCGTTGGCCCGCCCCGTCTCTAGCCACGAACGGGCGGTCCTATCTGGTTATTCACATTGTTCAGGAGACGGATTGGCTACTCCCCCTGACACCAGCCCCGTGGCGGGTGGTCGGTGCTCTGTGGACCCCACCATGATGTATGTGTTTCATCTATTCCGTTCATCCATTTTTACAGATCATTTTAGGATTTGATGCAAAAATCGATAGGGATATAAATGTTAGGTGGACCACACCACAGGAAAACAATAATGATTGGATATCCACCATTAAAATCCTCCTAAGCCCTACTGTACTGTTTATTTGACATCCAATCTGTTGATTAGGTCATAAAGACCCAGATGAAGGGAAAAGATAATATCGGCTTGATCCAAAACTTTTATGGCCCCCAAAACGTTTTTAATGATTAACGTTCATTCAACACTGTTTCCTATAATGTGGTCCACTTGAGAATGAGATGTACCTCATTTTTTCTTTCATATTATAAAATGATCTATAAAAATAGATGGACAGCATGGATGAAACACATACATCATGGTGGGACCCACAGAGCACCGACCACCAGCCAATGGCCGATGGGATGGGGAGTAGCCAATCCGTTTCCACCGTTCATCCCTTCACTCTTATCATTTATATCATTTTAAAGGTATTTGCACGAAAATAAATTAGATCAAACGCTCAAGTGTACCACACCAAATAATAAGCTTGAGTTGCATTAAATAGACAAAGCAGTCACTTGCATTAAATACCACATGAAACTGTGGGAGGTATTGAACGTATAGATGTGACAAAAGTTTTGAATCAAGATGATATCTATGTTTTCAGTTTATCTGAGTGATTAAAAACTTATGAACGGTTTGGATCGCCTATAAATATCATGGTCAGCTCCAGGAATGCTTCAATGGTAGACGTTTCTGTTTCCACTTTTTATTTCCTATCGTGGTTTTTCAAAACAGATGAACGGAGTGGATTTGTTACCGACACATGCACACGGACCCAGGCATAAGTATACGTCACGACCACATAATAGTAGTGAATAGATAAGATGCCCTATGGCTCTCATTGGATGTAGTATCTATCATTGGATAATTCCACGGGCGTCACATGTTCATATATGAAACTGGGGAGTGGATCAGGTGTTACCTAACGCCCTAACCATTGGGGGCGGATTAAGGGTTACTCGGGTAACAGGGTAGTGGATGTTTCTCTTACCTAGGATCCATCTTGATGATATGTTGTATATCTACTCCAGCCATTTGTTTTTCTAGCCCATTTTAGGAAGCATTTCCAAAGCTCAGGTGGACCACACCGGGTGATTGAATGCTTACCATTAAAAACTTTCCAAAGTCCACTGTAAGCGTATACACAATGTTGATTTGTCATCCAACCCGCTGATAAGGTTAATCAGAGATGGAAGAAGGGAAAATACAAAGATTAGCTGGATCCAAAACTTTTGTAGCCTACAAAATGTTTTTAATTGTCAATCACTACTTTTTCAGTGGTGTGGTCCACCAGAGACTTGGATCTGCTTAAGTTTCGAGATAACGTCCTCAAATGAGCTTAAAAACAGATGGATGGAGTGGATATGACAAATTCACCAAGGTTGGCCCCACACAGTAAGGATAACATCCAATAAGGTGTTACCTGAGTAATAGTTAGGATGAACTTTGATGATGTGTTTTATATCCAGGCAGTCCATACATTTGATGATGCACTTGGGATGCACTTTGATGATGTGTTTTATATCCAGGCAGTACCCATACATTTTTCCATCCCATTTTAGGATGAAGTATAGAGAATTAAGCAAATCCAAATCTTAGGTAAACCGTACGCTAAAGGAAAAAGTGGTGATTGAACGCCTATCATTAAAAACTTCCGAAGGTGCACCATAAGCAGATTCATAATGTTTATTTACCATCAAACCTGTTGATAAGGTTAACTATAACATGAAGGGAAATTACAAAGATCATCTTGATCCGAAACTATTGTGTCTGTATATCATGTCAGGATATACAGATAGAAAGGTAAATGGACCAATGATAACTAAAATGCAGGATGCTCATGAGAAAGTAAAGAGATTAGTGATCTACACTAGAATACAGGATCCAAGCGAAAAAACAGACTAGTATAGTTAGCTGGTTAGTAGATTAGTATGGAACTAATAAAGACCAGAATAGTGGAAGTCAAGATATCCCTAAAAATTATTTTTTTTTGCAAAGCTCGTGTTTCGAGTTGAGCCTTGGCTAGTGGCTTGCAATTCCCAATGGAGTCATCATTCTATGAACACTGCCCCGTGTGCACATACTTTTCGATGCAATGCCCGAGATGTAAATGGTTTGTTTGGCTTACTTTTGTTTCCTTGGTTATGAAATATCTTTCCAAGATGATGTTTTAAGTGTTTTTGAGTCGTCACTAGTCAAAATGAGGCCTCGAAATCCACGATTGGCTAAGGTCCATAAAATTGCTTAAAGGTCAAGAATTTTGAAGAATTTCCGACTTGAATAACTCATGTTTTGGTATACACCATGGATTTTGTGTAAGAGCCTCGGTTACAAAAAAAGAATGGATTAGGCACCATTTTCTACCAATGCAATGCACAATCTCTACTTTACAGGATTGTACAGTTTTTAGAGAAATTTAAGAAAACTTCCGATACTATGTGATTAAATCGTACTATGCTAGGCCACGGGGCTCGGGTAGGCGAAATAAAGAAAAGAGCCAAGCATTAACAAAATAAGGAAAGTGCACAATGATAAATTATATCGCGCAAGCTTTTTTAGGGCCCAGGTAGACGAAATACTAAGGAAATGAAAGCAAATTAAACAAATGTACGAGTGGGTGCATATATATATTGTTGGTGTGTAAGGTATTTGTGGAGTGGAATACGTCCCAACTTGAGATGTAAGAGAGAAAATGAGAAATCAGATGCCCAATTTTGACAAAAGAGATGGTTAGATGTCCCGGATCCCGATCCTACTCGTTGACTTTGGCATTATTACAACTTTTGGCTTATGAATTAAAATAATGGTGGCAGGAATCACTTTCTCAGAGATAACAAAGATTCCTAAAGATGACATAGAGTGTTTTCACTCAAAATGGTTGAATAGAAAAAGGAAAGGAGAGTAAATTGTAGATCAGACATATCGTTGCACTGCAGTGTTTCCCTTCTTCTGATTGCTCCATCATCTCTAAGCTTACTCAATTCCTTCATTATCTCCCCGTATGATCACTTTGTACGATTAACCCTCCCTCTTCTTCCGTTCGCAAAGGGCCCCCTTAAATAGGCGATGGGCCACAGATCTGGTGAATCAACACTATAAATATGGTCTACTGGCATTGATTGTGCTAATACATCAAAGACCTAGAGCCGGTCATGCGCTGGCCTGTTTTGAGTGAAACTGGTCAGCCCATGATTGATTTGGGGCCGAATCAATTCTTATCAGTCCAATTCCTAGAACTAGCATTGCGGTGATGATTTTACCAATCTGGCAGTTTTGGGAAATTCCATGTTACTCCACAGGTTGTACTTGCTCGACATCCACTTTCCCTTGCAACTGTCGATCTAAGACGATAGGTGCAACTGGGGTGTGCCTTATGTCATATGGGTTCCTCGATCAGGACCTAATTGAAGTTAACGAATAGGATCTAACTCAGGTAAGGGTGTGGTATTATACTTTTCTTTTTCCCTTTCCTCCCTTGTGCCCAGCTGGTTGTAGGTTGCTTCTCTCTCTTTTTCTTTTTCTTTTTTCCCTTTTTCTTAGGGGTTCGCCCCGCTTGTTGTATCTTTCATTCTTTTGTTCTAAGTTAGTAATAAAAGAGTATTGCTTACTTGCTTTTAAAAAAAGCCTTTAACGACTAACCTTCCTTAAACTTGTTGATGGTTTCATCTGCTTTTAGCTTTTACTTAAATACCCATTTGCATCCTATCAATTTATTTTCAGATAGAATGTCTACTAATTTCCAGATGTTGTTTAATATAACGGGCTCTTGCTTGTCATTAATGGCTTCCTTCCAAAATATTGCATCAGGAGAGTTAAGTGCCTTTGAATAAGAAAGATGGTAATCTTCAAATAAGAAGTGTAAAAACCATCCCCTAGGTTTGTTTTTTTTTTTTTTTGTTTTTTCTAACTCTTTTGCTTATCATTGGTTCTAATTTTTCTTCATTTTAGTATACCAACCCAAAAATGAGGCAAATGCAAATTTCAGGTAGACTAGATTCCAGGAAACAATATGGTGATTGAATGTTCAGCATTAATAACTTCCTAAGGCCTACTGATGTTAATTTATTTTCCATCTAACCTGGTCACATAGATCTGGATGCAGGAAAAATAGAAATATCAACTTGATCCAAAACTTTTTAAAGGTCGATTGATCATAGATCACAGTCTCAGCATATCAATTATTGTCAAGTGACTATATGAGATTGGGACTGCATTTAACAATCGAATTTCATCAAAATCACAAGTAATCTATGTGGTCCCTCGAGGTGATGAGGTGTAAATGTATGGGTGGTTTCTTAGATTAACTTTCGGCTAGAAGTTTCTCAGGCAAGGGCACACCTTTCAGGATGTATGTGATCAATTAACAAATTTCTTGAATTTCAGAAAGGGTAGGATTCTCCCTGAATAGTCCAAGGCTCTGTAAATTATTCTAAACATACAGTGATGTAAGATATAAACCGTTAGATTTGTCAGGTATCCAATGTGGATAACAAAGATGGTTGTTTTATGATTTTTAGGTGAATCATTCAGTGGATATGATGCGAAATCTAATGAATGTTGGATCTTGTGAATTAAGGGGTAAAATTACATATGTGTGGTTCATTTGGGTTGTTTAAACATTATCTGAAATTTCATCACGATTGGGTTACAAATATGTTTTTTGAGGTTTCAGTGTTATGAAGGAACGTCTACACATTAGAAAACCGAAGATATTCATTGGCGTACGTATAACTATTACATCTGTATTTTAATAGTGATAAACACTACTTAGTGTACTAGGGTCTAAATGGTAGATTTAGATTTCAATATGATCGAATATAACTGCTTAGATGGGCTCTTTTGTTAATTTCATGATGATGTAAGGATCCATATGGAATTCAAACGGTTGGATAGCTAAATCTATCCATGAAGAGTTTTTTATGGTTTGGATTATTGATTGGTTGAGTAGACTATGATATATAAAGCTCAAGATGTGTAATTACATGTATATGTCAATGTACACAGGGTTACGATCCTTAGATCATGATTTTGATTGTATATTAAACCTATACATGAGTAACGAGTAGGATGAATGGAACAAATTCCAGAATAAATATGTATATGGGCTGATATGATGATCTCACAATTGATTCACTATGATTGGGTGATCTAAAATCGAGGTGGATGATCAGATATCTTAACCTAGCAATATTGAGTTATTTTTAATAGTTGATATGATGAAAATCGTGTATATGAAGATTTATAAGGGTCTGAGGTTCATTACAGAGTGTATGTCGGCTTAAGGGAGTGTACTTGCATGTTCATCAAAAAAAAAAAAAAACTCTCGAAATTATACAAGTTTACACACGTGGAAAAGCACCTATATACCTACTTGTGCTCGAAATTTTATAAAATATTATAACTACATCCTACAAATAATATCTTCACATTCCTTTTACAATTTTTACGCGGGTCGAGTCTATTTCAAATGAAAAATATATAAGGGGCAAGGAATTTCAAATAAAATTTCGGAGGAAAGGATTCCACGGGGTTTTTAAAACACCAAAAAATTTAAAAAGCTTTAAAATTACAACAGCCTAATAGACCATAAATTCGTAGTTCTATCAACTAGTTGTAATTCCAAAATTAAGGAAGAAACATTCACAAAATAACTCACCACCACATACATATGGACATAAATCTCCATTGCGGTCGCAGAGCCCCATGTGCGCGTTGATAGATTTGGTGACTCTACTAGTCATGAATATTCTTGTTAGCTACTTGCTAACTATATATGACTTGAAACATGGGATTTTCAAGTTTTTTGGGATATTTAGCTCTAGCCAAGTCATTTCTCAACACTTTATAATTTGGTAATTAACATTTTAGTAATTTTATTAATCTCGCATTTGTTTTTTATTTTCTTCATTGGGAAGCCTTGTACTACTGATTTCATAACCCGGTAACCATCCTACCACATTAGAGCCTATTTAAGCCCGCACGAGATTTTTCTCTGATTCTATCATTGAGAAGGCTCTCTAAAAGGCACCACATAAGCACGCACCCGAAAGAATGTCCATGCATACATTATATATATTTACCTTCGTGGATGGGGTTGTTGGTTGAAGGCCAGTGGGGCCCACTCGTGAGCAATCACTAGTGGGTGGGTCCCATTTGGTTTGACTCTTTCCGCTGCTTGAGGGCTCATCTTCTGCATTTCCCAACAGTGGTATCAAAGCCATTTAACGGCGGATCTCCGATTATTTTCATCTAGAAAGGTAAGTGGCCCATCCTTTCTTTTAGATTGGAATCCATAGCTTTTGAATGGTATTGGATCAGCATATGTATGATAGATTACATTTTATATAAGTACAATACCTAGTTTGGATGGATTGGATCACTGGATCAGTGTAATTTTTTTTAATATAAAAATCATTGATTATGATCTAATGATCGGTCCAGATCCATCACTAATGGTCTGGATTACCGAACAGTGAGACCCATCTCTTTATGTGTTTTATTCACGTTAAAAGAGGATTACACCTCTTCACAACTTGCGGTGACCTAAACAAATTAGATAAACAGTGTACACATGGCATGTGGTGTAAACGTAGCAATCATTGTACACGTGGCAATTGGCATCATAAATCCACTTGTCATATGTACAGTGATTAACGGAGGGAGCCATCTGATTCCATAACCAATGTGGGGAGTGGATTGGGTGGTGTACATTATATATTGTTGTTGTACACGTGATTGCTTGTAAGTGTTATGGTCTCATGCTCCTTTGGTTGTCAAATTTTGTGTGCCAAAAACATCTATTGGTGTTCTGTACTTGTATGATCATTTATTGGAATTCAAGACACCTCAAAAAAGCTACATGTTGAAGCCTCAAAATACTACATGATGAAGCCTCAAGAAGCTACAATGTTGAAGTTCAAATCTGAAGAAACAACGTATGAAGTAGTTCTATGTTGATCAAGATCTCAAGCCTGACAAGCCTGATATAATTCAATTTATCTACATTCGTTGAAAGGTTGAAGTTCAATGTCCATACGACATGGTTCAGGTTTGAATGACCTTAGGTTGACCCTTTAAGTAGGTCACTTTGGATACATTATTCAAATATTTAAAATACACAAGGTTGGTCTATTCTACGACCAGTCCTAGCTCTTGTTCGACCAGTCCTAACATTGGTTCGACTAGTCCAAGAAATTCCACGACCAGTCCTAAGAAGTTGAAGATTTTTCGGAATTTTTGGTACGCCCACGACCAGTCCTGGAGGTCCTTCGACCGGTCGTAGGTGTGGCTTCGACTCGTCCACGACCAGTCGTGGAGCTACGACTTAAAGTCCAGCGACGAAATCTCTGGTCCTACGACCAGTCGTAGATATCTACGACCAGTCGTAGATATCTACGACCAGTCGTAGGTGACCCACGACCAGTCGTAGGGTACTCACTACCAGTCGTAGAACGGCTTTCAAAGATCGCGCTTATTTTTTCAAAAATCTGTTAGAGCTACGACCAGTCGTAGGTTTCTAAGACCAGTCGTAGGAGCTATTTCTGCTTCTATAAATTGAACACGAAATTCAGAGTTTTCATAACTTCAACGCTATTCAATTCAAGAAATTTTCAAGTGATCACTCTGAGATAAGTTTGTGTTTATTTTAAGCTAAATTGTGCTTATTTAATATTCCTTTTTGCTAGCTTATTTAATTTGATTTTGTTTCTATATTCCAATCTTATTTGAAAAGAGGAATTATCTTATTCCTTCTTCTTGGAATCAAAATCAAATTTAGCTACGCCCAACGAGTTAAATCTAAAATCAATTAGAACTTAGAACCTTATGAATGTGAGTATTGAAAATTGAACTTTGACATTCAAATCATCTACTCCGATTGGTTCTACCGGGCTGCTACGAAAAAGGAGAAATCCAGGTATTTTACAATTCTGTAAAATTCATTTACTTTTGGTTTTGTTTGAGGTTAAGCCAGAAAAATCTCATTGTATTGGTTGTCTGAGGAAAACCAGAAAACTCAAAAAAGAGGGGTTTTTGGATTGTGTAAGCCCAAGTGAAAAAGACACAATTGTAAAGGTTTTTGGTGAACCTGTGAAAACCTATTTGTTAGTGAACACTAATATCCCCTGTGTGAGGATATTAGGAGTGGAGTAGCTTTTTGTGTGGCTGTTGGAAAACAGTTGGTGTACACACAAGCGAACCACTATAACTCTTTGACTTGTGATTTGAATGCTTGCTTAATTTTCATATCTTTTATCATTCGATTGTGTGGAATGTACAAGTGGATGTGAATGTTGTAACTATTTACATTTCAAGCAAGTGTGGGGATTGTTGTAATAATTTAGATCTTACTTCTGTACTTAAATTCAATTCCTTACTATTTCATTTACTTATATTAATATTGAGTCTTTGATCCAAAAGAGGTTCTAGAAATAAGGTTGTCCTACCATAAGCCCTTGTTGATTATGGTGTAAGGTTGTCCTTAGAACTGAATTTGCATCAATCTCTCGATATCTATTTATCAAGGTGATTTAAATTTAGCTTTGTGAATTGATTCATATAGTAAGGCTATTGGCTTATTTTATTTCCGCTGATTTTATTTTAAATTTGGCATAGTCCTATTCACCCCCCCTCTAGGACATATAACTTGGCCTTTTCAAGTGGTATCAGAGCCTAATAGCTCATATTTGTTGCTTTTTATTTGGATTTATTTCCTGAGCTAACGATCTAAGCTATATAAAAAGATGTCAAAATTTGATAGCCTTTCAGTTACTAGACCTCCTCCCTTTGATGGCTCCAACTATGCCTATTGGAAAGCCAGAATGAGGATCTTCCTCAAATCAATGGATGAAAGTGTGTGGCAAGCCACAGTAACTGAATGGAAACCTCCTATCACGGAAGTAACTGGTGTTGATGGTTCAAAATCTATGAAAATTACACCGTATTACCAATGGACCACACTTCAGAAAAATGAGAGTAGTGCTAATGCTAAAGCACTAAATGCTATCACTTGCGCACTATCACCGGATGAGTTCAAAAGAATCATATCCTGTGATACTGCAAAGCAAGCTTGGGATATTTTAGAAATGACACACGAAGGTACATCAATTGTCAAGAAATCTAAAGTCCAACTCCTCACAACTAAATTTGAAGAAATTCATATGGAGGAAAATGAAATGTTTATGGACTTTTACACTAGATTGAATGACATTGTGAACTCAATGTGGGGTCTTGGCGATAAGATCCCTGAAAGTAAAGTGTGTACAAAAATACTACGCTCTCTTCCTGAACGGTTCAATTCTAAGGTAACCGTAATCCAGGAACTTCGTGATACGGATAATATGAAGGTAGAGGAATTAGTTGGTTCTTTACAAACCTATGAATTAAGTTTTAAAGCTCCTAAAGGTAAGTCTATTGCTTTGAAGTCATCTAAAAGTATTATTCAAGAAAATTCAGATTCAGAAAAGTCTGAAGATGATATGGCCCTTTTGGCGAAAAAGTTTTATAAGATTTTCAAAAGTAAGAAAAGAGTCGATTTTCAAAAGGCAAATGAAAAGAAACGTTCCAAACCTAAGTCTAAAACTTTGAAATCATTAAAAGATAGTCAATGCTACAACTGTCAAGAATATGGGCATTTAGCAAACAAATGTCCTAAAAAGGACAGATCCAAAAGGAAGGGTATGTTGGCTACTTGGGATGAATCGACTGATTCTGAAGCCTCTTCTGAGTCAGAAAATTCAGAAACCGAGTCGGGCAATGAACTTAAGGCCCTTATGACTCTAGCCAAGTTTACTTTTTCCGATCACGATGATTCAACAAGTGAAGAAAATTTGGATAGTGATCATGAATATGATGAAGATCTTCAAGATGCTTACAATGCCTTATATAAGGAAAGTTATAAAATTGCTGTCAAACTTAAACTTCAAAAAGAAAAGTTTTATAAACTTAAAGAATGTTTTGAAACTCTTATTTTAGAAAAATCTCAAATTTCAGATAGTTTTGAAAAGTCTAAGTGTGATCTAGAATTCAAAACCTCCCTAATTGAAAATTTGAAATCTGAAAATGAGAAACTTAAAAATGAAGTATCTTCTCTTTTGAGTTTGAAGGACACATGGAGATATGCTCAAGGTGATCCAAAATTAGAAAAATTGTTATCCGGATCAAGAAAATGTGGCGATCGATCCGGGTTGGGTTATGATAAAAATACATCTCCTAAACAGAAGAATACTCCTTCCAATTTTGTGAAAGGAGAGACTTCTAACTCAAAAGGAAAAGGTACTAGTCAAGTTTTTTCTAAAAATACAAAAACTTTTCCTAAACCCAAAAACAGCTATTTTAAAAATCAGATTCGAAACCCACTAGCTGAAAAAATTATTGATTTACTTAAGGAGCTATTAAAATCTAATTCTGTAGGTCACTCCTACAACTATAAACATAAGAAGACCAATTATTCTCCTAAACCTAAAACTGTACTGAAATGGGTTCCTAAAGCTGTCTGTTTGGTTGCTCACACTGCTTTCAAAGCTACAAGCCATTCGAAATGGTATCTAGATAGTGGATGCTCCAGACATATGACAGGCGACAAAGCACTATTCACCGATCTTAAAGATATGACTGATGGGTCAGTCACATTTGGTGATGGTAGCAACTGCAAGATAATTGGCAAAGGTACGGTCCAACTCTATAACCTTCCCTTATTTAAAAATGTTTTATATGTTGAGGGTTTAAAACACAACCTATTGAGCATATCTCAAATATGCGATAACAACCATAATGTTAAATTTTCTAATCAAGGTTGTGAAATAATAAATGAAAAGGGTTTTGTAATATTAACTGGTCGCAGAACTTCTGAAAACTGCTATATAGTAAGCGATAGTAGCTCATCTAAACAAACGTGTTACATGGTCCATACCGATGAGACAGAATTATGGCATAAACGCCTTGGACATGTACACTATCGAAATTTATACAGATTGAGCAAAGGTGAACTAATTAGAGGTCTACCTAAGATGCAAAAAGTAGACAAGATTTGTGGTGAATGCCAGCATGGTAAACAAACTAGGAGTTCTCATAAAAAGGTGAACTCCAATACCACCACAAGACCACTCGAGCTTCTCCACATGGATCTTATAGGACCAACAAGAACGGAAAGTCGAGGTGGCAAAAAATACATCTTAGTTATTGTAGATGATTATACAAGGTTCACTTGGGTTTCATTCTTGAGAGACAAATCAGAAACCCTTGATGAAGTGAAAAAGATTATAAAACGGATTCAAACTGAAAAAAGTTCTCAAGTCAACAAGATCCGTAGTGATCATGGATCCGAATTCGAAAATAGCGGTTTTGAGAAATTCTGTAGCGATCAGGGAATATCGCATGAATTTTCTGCACCTAAAACTCCTCAACAAAATGGAATTGTCGAGAGGAAGAATAGAGTGCTTCAAGAAATGGGAAATGTTATGTTAAATAGCATGAAGCTCCCTAGAAATCTATGGGCTGAAGCAGTGAATACAGCCTGCTACATTATTAACCGTGTTTATATCTGTAAATCTAATAATAAAACGGCTTATGAAATGTGGTTTGAGAAAAAGCCTTCTGTCAAATACTTTCGAGTTTTTGGTAGTAAGTGTTATATTTTGCGTGACCGTGAAAATTTGGGAAAATTCGACACTAAAAGTGATGAAGGGATCTTTTTAGGGTATTCTTTAAACAGTCGTGCATATCGTGTTCTGAACAACAGGACCGGTGTGATTCAAGAGTCAATAAATGTTGTGATTGACGATCTTTTGAATACACCTGTTCCTAGTTCAGATAATGATGAAGTGCTTATACTTGAAAAACAAGAAACTTCACCAAGTGAACCTAATTCTGAATTTAGGACTGTTAAAGATCATCCAACTTCTCAAATACTTGGAAACCCTCTCACTGGTGTGCGCACTCGTAGACAATTAGAGGACATATGTAATTACGTATGCTTTACATCCCAGATTGAACCGGTTAACGTAAAAGAAGCACTTTCGGATGAAAACTGGATTCTTGCGATGCAAGAAGAGCTTAATCAGTTTGTCAGAAATGATGTTTGGTATCTTATTCCTAGACCTAAAGATAAACATATTATTGGAACAAAATGGATTTTCAAAAACAAATCTGATGAACTTGGAAATATCATTCGAAATAAAGCAAGACTAGTTGTACAGGGTTATACGCAAATTGAAGGTATTGACTATAATGAGACATTTGCCCCTGTAGCTCGTCTTGAATCAATCAGACTTTTTATCTCCATTGCATGTTTTAGAAAGATTAAAATTTATCAAATGGATGTAAAGAGTGCCTTTCTGAATGGTGATTTACATGAAGAGGTATATGTTGAACAACCAACAGGGTTTGAAGATCCTAAATTTACTGATCATGTGTATCGTCTTAAGAAGGCTCTCTATGGTCTGAAACAAGCTCCCAGAGCATGGTACGAAAAACTGACTAAGTTTTTACTAAGTCATAATTTTCAAATGGGATGTGTTGATAAGACACTCTTTGTTAAGAAGTATAACGATGATATTTTAATGGTTCAAATATATGTTGACGATATTATTTATGGATCAACCTGTACTAATATGACTATTGAGTTTGCAGATTTGATGAAGTCTAAATTCGAAATGAGCATGGTTGGTGAATTAAACTATTTTCTAGGGTTGCAAGTAAAACAACAACCTAATGGAATTTT
The DNA here is from genome assembly GCA_021015155.1 of Magnolia officinalis. Lineage (NCBI taxonomy): Eukaryota > Viridiplantae > Streptophyta > Magnoliopsida > Magnoliales > Magnoliaceae > Magnolia > Magnolia officinalis. The sequence continues at coordinate 18,604,047 of JAJHSJ010000017.1, forward strand.
TATCTCTCAAACCAAATATGCTCAGGGCTTAATCAAGAAATTTGGATTTGAGAAAGGTAAAAACTTTGATACTCCTATGAGTACAACTTTGAGACTCTCAAAAGACTCTGCAGGTAATGATGTGGATCCTAAATTGTATCGTAGTTTGATTGGTAGTTTACTTTATCTGACTGCTAGTAGACCAGATATAGCCTTGAGTGTTGGTATTTGTGCTCGTTATCAATCAAATCCTAAAGAATCTCACTTAACTGCAGTTAAGCGGATTATGCGATATGTCGCAAGTTCTACTAAACTTGGTCTCTGGTATCCACATGAAACTAATGTTCAATTAGCCGGGTATGCAGATGCTGACTGGGCTGGAAACATTGATGATAGGAAATCAACCAGTGGTGGTTGTTTCTACATTGGAAATTGTCTTGTTTCTTGGTTTAGTAAAAACCAAAGTTCTATATCGCTATCAATAGCTGAGGCTGAATACATTGCTGCTGGAAATGCCTGTACTCAACTTGTTTGGATGAAACGAATGTTGAGCGATTATGGAATTAATCTGGATTCTATGATTTTATTTTGCGATAATTCCAGCGCAATAAATATCTCTAAAAATCCAGTTCAGCATTCACGTACTAAGCATATTGATATTAGATTTCATTACATTCGTGAATTAGTGGAAGAAAAGGTAATTTGTTTGGATTACATTCCAACCGAGACTCAACTTGCTGACATTTTCACTAAACCGCTCGACAAAAGCAGGTTTAATAAATTAAAGTTTGATCTCGGTATGAGCAATTTAAATTGAATTTGCATGATTTAGTGTATCATAATGTACATAAATTTGATGATTTAATTTGAAATTTATTTAAAAAAAAAAAAAATTTTTTTGAGTCGTACTCGATCAGTCGTGAGTATACACGACCGGTCGTACTACGACCGGTCGAACACGTACACGACCGGTCGTGAAACTCGGGTTTTCACTTTAATTTGGGGATTTTGACTCATCTTCCTCATTTCTCTTTTCCCACCAACGGCTCTAGCTACGACCGGTCGAACCCACCTTCCTAGTTCTTCAAGGTTAGTGGTTCCTTTGCATTTTTACTATAGATTCTTGATATTAGTGTCTCAAATCACTCTCTTGTTGAATCTATTGGGTCGTTCATTGCAAGATTGAGGTTTTATCTTGAAAAATCTGATCTATTAAAACCTCATTTTTTCTATCTTGCATCTTGTGGTTTCATTGAAATCCTCCATTAAAAATGGATGCTAGAGGTAAAAAGAAAACTACTAGAGGTCCATCTTCTTCTAGATCAACTTCTATTGTACAACGTCATCTTCGGTCTCCCGAAAATGATCCTCCGAATGTTCGGGATTTACGTATGCGAAATATTATTGTTGAGCGTCCTGTGAATGTAAATCACATTGCTTCATATGGTATTCCTACTCTGTTGGAATCTGTGGGATGGGATAACATCTTGCATTGGGGTGGACCTGCATACCAGTCCATTGCCCAATCCATGTTTGCATGTATCTGTGATTTTTCTATTGATAATTTAATTTTTAAAGTTGATACTCAAGAAGGTTTGTTTATAGTGGATCGGCATTTGATTGCTGATATTATGGAAATACCTGTCAATGATGAGAGCATTCCAATTGGTATTTTACATGACAGTCTCTCTGAATCTGAACGTAGAATGCTTACTAGAGATCTATGTAACTTGGATGTTCATTGGACTCATAAAGGTCATGCACTTCCCTCAAGATTTTTGTTACCCAGACACAGAGTACTACATAGGATTTTCATCTCTAATCTTTATCCACGTGCTGGTAATAAAACCGAACTCACTGCTTTTATGGTTCGTGTTTTGCATTCTGTCATCTCTGGTGCAAAAATATGTTTACCTTCCTTAATTTGTCATTCCATTATTCTGTCTCGTCAACATCCTGGACATAGTGATATACCCTTTGGTTATTTGTTGACTATGCTAGCAAATCATATGCTCATTGCTATGCCTACTAGAGAAAAACCCATCCATCATCTCCCCTTCAATAATTCCAATCTTAACAAGATGACTTTAGAATTTACTGATGGTCAAGTGGATGCTGGTGGCGTTGGTGCTGAAGCAAGAGATGCTGGTCAAGCTAGTGATCCTACTGAAGACGTGAATATGGATGATTTGTTTGAAGAACTTGAGTCAGATTCGGCTGATGATCCTGATTTTCAGCCCTCTGATTTTGATGAGAGATTGAATTCCCTTCAAGAGCAAGTGGCTCAAATTCGTGTTACCCAAGATACGCAATTCTCTTATCTACGCAAATATATGAGGCGTATTGCTAAGGGTTTACACAAAATTGATCCTTCTAATCCTGCTCCATCCTCTGGTTCTGACTGAATGTTTTACTAAGTCTGTAATATTTGTTTTTAACTTTTCATACTCACTGACTTTTTGAATTATGCACTAAAGTTTTCTTGAATCTATACTTTAACTGCTATATTCATTTTGATTGCTGCCCTTGTTCCTTTGTCATTTTGTGACAAAAAGGGGGAGAAGTTTTGGGAGTTCCTATTATCTATTACTCAGGGGGAGTTAAACAACTTCTCAGGGGTACCTATTACTCTGGGGTAGGGGGAGTTAAACAACTTCTCAGGGGTACCTATTACTCTGGGGTAGTTATGTGAGAATGAAATATTTGACTTGCTTCTCTATATGAACTTGTGGTGTGTATGCTTCTCTATTGTTCAACTTATTGTGAATATGTTGTGAGTAATATGTTGTGAGTACTTCATTTTAATTTGAAGTATTATTATTATTTGGATGTTTTGTCACAAATTTGCCAAAGGGGGAGATTGTAAGTGTTATGGTCTCATGCTCCTTTGGTTGTCAAATTTTGTGTGCCAAAAACATCTATTGGTGTTCTGTACTTGTATGATCATTTATTGGAATTCAAGACACCTCAAAAAAGCTACATGTTGAAGCCTCAAAATACTACATGATGAAGCCTCAAGAAGCTACAATGTTGAAGTTCAAATCTGAAGAAACAACGTATGAAGTAGTTCTATGTTGATCAAGATCTCAAGCCTGACAAGCCTGATATAATTCAATTTATCTACATTCGTTGAAAGGTTGAAGTTCAATGTCCATACGACATGGTTCAGGTTTGAATGACCTTAGGTTGACCCTTTAAGTAGGTCACTTTGGATACATTATTCAAATATTTAAAATACACAAGGTTGGTCTATTCTACGACCAGTCCTAGCTCTTGTTCGACCAGTCCTAACATTGGTTCGACTAGTCCAAGAAATTCCACGACCAGTCCTAAGAAGTTGAAGATTTTTCGGAATTTTTGGTACGCCCACGACCAGTCCTGGAGGTCCTTCGACCGGTCGTAGGTGTGGCTTCGACTCGTCCACGACCAGTCGTGGAGCTACGACTTAAAGTCCAGCGACGAAATCTCTGGTCCTACGACCAGTCGTAGATATCTATGACCAGTCGTAGGTGACCCACGACCAGTCGTAGGGTACTCACGACCAGTCGTAGAACGGCTTTCAAAGATCGCGCTTATTTTTTCAAAAATCTGTTAGAGCTACGACCAGTCGTAGGTTTCTAAGACCAGTCGTAGGAGCTATTTCTGCTTCTATAAATTGAACACGAAATTCAGAGTTTTCATAACTTCAACGCTATTCAATTCAAGAAATTTTCAAGTGATCACTCTGAGATAAGTTTGTGTTTATTTTAAGCTAGATTGTGCTTATTTAATATTCCTTTTTGCTAGCTTATTTAATTTGATTTTGTTTCTATATTCTAATCTTATTTGAAAAGAGGAATTATCTTATTCCTTCTTCTTGGAATCAAAATCAAATTTAGCTACGCCCAACGAGTTAAATCTAAAATCAATTAGAACTTAGAACCTTATGAATGTGAGTATTGGAAATTGAACTTTGACATTCAAATCATCTACTCCGATTGGTTCTACCGGGCTGCTACGAAAAAGGAGAAATCCAGGTATTTTACAATTCTGTAAAATTCATTTACTTTTGGTTTTGTTTGAGGTTAAGCCAGAAAAATCTCATTGTATTGGTTGTCTGAGGAAAACCAGAAAACTCAAAAAAGAGGGGTTTTTGGATTGTGTAAGCCCAAGTGAAAAAGACACAATTGTAAAGGTTTTTGGTGAACCTGTGAAAACCTATTTGTTAGTGAACACTAATATCCCCTGTGTGAGGATATTAGGAGTGGAGTAGCTTTTTGTGTGGCTGTTGAAAAACAGTTGGTGTACACACAAGCGAACCACTATAACTCTTTGACTTGTGGTTTGAATGCTTGCTTAATTTTCATATCTTTTATCATTCGATTGTGTGGAATGTACAAGTGGATGTGAATGTTGTAACTATTTACATTTCAAGCAAGTGTGGGGATTGTTGTAATAATTTAGATCTTACTTCTGTATTTAAATTCAATTCCTTACTATTTCATTTACTTATATTAATATTGAGTCTTTGATCTAAAAGAGGTTCTAGAAATAAGGTTGTCCTACCATAAGCCCTTGTTGATTATGGTGTAAGGTTGTCCTTAGAACTGAATTTGCATCAATCTCTCGATATCTATTTATCAAGGTGATTTAAATTTAGCTTTGTGAATTGATTCATATAGTAAGGCTATTGGCTTATTTTATTTCCGCTGATTTTATTTTAAATTTGGCATAGTCCTATTCACCCCCCCTCTAGGACATATAGCTTGGCCTTTTCATTGCTGTACACATGCACTACCAGAAAAATGGGCAAAGGCTACGGATTAAATCCGTAGCCATAGACTTATAGTTACGGATTAAATTCGTAGCACGTCCATCGTCGTAGGTGCCGAAACAATAGGTCTAAAACCTATGGCTACGGATCTAATCCGTAGCAATAGGTTAAAATAGCTACGGATATAATCTGTAGCAAATATTTCTGTAGCCAAAAAAACCTACAGCTACGGATATTATTGATAGCTAAAAGTAGTGTTGTATCCGTAGCAATATGTCGAATTTTATAACAGCTACGGTTAATATCCGTAGCTATAGCCTACATTAAAAAAAAAATTATAATCATTCATTCATTCATTCAATTACCACCTGCATAATCATTCATTCATTCATTCATTCAATTACCACCTGCATAATCATTCATTCATTCAATTACAATCATTCATTTATTCAATTATCACTTGCATAATCATTCATTCATTCAATTACCACCTGCATAATCATTCATTCATTCAATTACAATCACATATAAGCTGCCTCAGATTGAAGCAATTACTAATGGTGAAGAGTTACAAGACCATTCAACAATGGTGAACCAAGAACCATTCTCTGGCCTCATATGAGTTGCTTCAGATTGAAGCAAGGCAAGAGAAACACTTTCATTTCAGTTGCGGATGACTTCCATGGCCAGCAGGTGAGCAGTCTTGTTCTGCAACTTTGCAAGTTCATCCATGGCTTCATATGTGTATTTGTCAGCAAAAAGCTTTAGATAAATCGTGCCGGTGCCTTTGTTATGCCCTCCCACTTCTCAACTGTCTCTTTCAGTTTGTCAAAGCCCTGCATAGGACAGGAAGAAACTTAATATATGCTTACTTTGCCGATATAGAACCGTTCGGATTTTCTATTAGTTGCCCCAGGAATGATATGTAGATGAAAATGGGGCAAAACCAAGCATTAAGACACTGCTGATATAGAAATTTTCTGTGGTAGTATTCTTTTAAAAATGGTTAGACATTTGCTAAATTTCAGATCCCAAAACCCATGAAATAATTCAAGTTGCAAGTATGGTTGGAAGAAATTCAGTTGTTGTAAATAACATGACCCAAATACAAACTTGGGTACTCACCAGGCGGGTTGTGAAATGGCCGAAAGATTCTCCCTGTTGGCGTTTGTGACTCCAGTTGTAGTGGTGAAACTGGAGGAAAAGTCACGGTGGCCATTATTGAAGCTTACCTGCCAAAATATAAAGACAAATGAGTCATTTTCCTTGTAACAGCAGAGAAACCTGTATAGTTGAAATTAAAAAAATTGTAATAGCTAAAACATAAAACTACCAAAACTATAATCATGTGGAAGCTTTTTAGGAAGGCATTAATATAATGCCAAACTAGATCCTCACCTGCAGAAACTAGTAGAGAAAAAAAATATATATAATAATGGCATCTCTTACAATGTCGACGGAGATATTTCTGCTTCATTCCTGTCCACAGATGTCAAGAGATTTTATGTGGTATCGTTCAATCCAACAACTACATCATTGTATCTTTCTGTGTTAGCTGTCCTCAAGCGTCTACGATTCAGAGGTTAGGATTCTTTGACGAACCTGATGGCATCTTTACAATGGCATGATACTCTGCTTCTAGAATTCCAAGATGCTTGTTGTCAATGTCCATGAGCTTCATCTCAAAATCAGCAATCTTATCTTGACCTTCAAAAATGACAAAACCTAGATCAGTGATAAAACTCTAGGGAAAATGCAGGAGTTAAATCATCCTTTCTTTGCAAGAAAATAGATTACATACAAAAAAAAAAAAATGCAAAATGAATAGAAGAAATTTGCTAAAAGACCCAATTTATCCATCCATTTCTTCTCTTCTCACACTACAAGAAATGCCACTTTTACCGACGAAAATTTTCGTCGCTAAAAGATATATTTTCGTAGGTAAAGGGTTTTACCGATGAAAATTTTCGTCGGTACATTCATAGCTAAAACTCCGAGGGTAAATATTTTTACTGACGAAAATTATTTTTCGTCGGAAAAGGTAAGGTCTTTACCGACGAAAATTTTCGTCGGTAAAAATAATCCAAAAACCTTTACCTACGAAAATTATCGTAGGTAAACATATTTACAAAACTTTTACCTACGAAATTATTTGTAGGCAAAAAAATTTACAAAACTTTCACCTACGAAACGTTTCATAGGTAAAAAATATTTACAACCCTTTTCGTAGGTAAAAAATTTAGAAAACTTTTACCTACGGATATTTTCGTAGGTAAAAAATTATAAAAATATTTGCAAAACATTTACCTACGAAACAATTCGTAGGCAAACAAATTTTGCAAAACTTTCAAAAAATATTTTCAACCCTTTGCCTACGAAAATATTCGCAGGTAAAAATGTTTGCCTACGAAACTTTTCGTAGGTAAAAATGTTTACAAAAGTTTTACCTACGAAAATTTTCGTAGGTAAAAGTCTATTTTTTTTTTTTTCAATAGCCAATGCAAAATTCGTTATATTCACCTGTTAGAACAAATTTCATCATATTCACACCTGTTCTACATTCACATCCATACCTAAACTAGTAAATCCATCCAGATACTATCCATCCAAACACAAACAATATCCACATCACATTCATTCACACATAAATAGATACAAGTTTAACATTATAAATAAAAATACAAAAAATCAGAAAGACGAAGGCGGAGGTGGTGGCGCATCGGTGGGTGAGCGTGCAGCGAGAGCCTGAAGTATCTCCGTCATCCGTCGCTCATGCTCCACCCGCATCTCCTCCATCCTCCTCCCCTGCTCCTCCCTCTGCCTCGCCAGCTCCTCCATCCTCCTCTGCTGCTCCTCCCTCTCCCTCGTCAGCTCCTCCATCCTCCTCTCCTGCTCCTCCCTCTGCCTCTCCAGCTGCTCTTTGATATCATGGACAACGACCCGTAGCTGCTCAACCTCTTTCTCTGCGACATCAGCTCGGCATACGGCGCTGTCGCCAACGACAATAGATCGGCTGGAGGCAGCTCTAACAGGTGCCATGAGCTTGGCACCATGGCCAAGCCCACGCACATATCCGGAACGGGCGCCAAGCACCTCACTCAGGACCTCTGGCTCACTCCGCTGAGTACCATCGGGAGTGGGCTGACTGCGTAAGGCGTCCATCGCCGCCTGTAATGAAAATATATGAATTTTCATAACAAATGACATTATTATAATTCAATGCAATTAAATTTTACAATGTAAGAATTTTTACCCAATTCTCGGTGGCTTTAGGATGCACCCAAGATCCCGTCGCCTGCCGACAGTGAGTCCCTCTGTAGAGGTCTACTGGTCCGGGCTCCTGGCCAGTGACAGAATCCCGCTGCGCAATGGAAAGGACAATAGAGTTAAGTATAAATGCATGAAAAGAATATATCAAGTTATTAATCTACTGGTAATTTCTTACCATATCGTGACGAAGTTGTACAAATGACTTTGAACCAGCCACATGGTTCACTTCTAACTTTTCCCTGTTGTCAGAATTTATTTTGCTCCTCTTCTGAACACATTATTCATAATACATTGTTATTAATTGCGAATTTAATTGTTACCTTAAGATATCGTAAATATATAAATATTACCTGAAAAGAATCAGACGAAAATCTATCACAGAGTATCCGCCAATCGTCACCTGCCATCTGCGGCGGTGCGGACTGTATAGCCTCCTTGTGGCTCGCGCACCGCTTGTACCGCTTGTGTAAGTCACCGCGGTACTCCTTGAACCGCTCCTTCATCATGTCGTCGACGGCATAAGAGATGTGCGGAACACTCATATCCAACTCAAATTTATCCTGCAGTTTCGTAAATAATAGATTAAGGGAAATAAACTTATTAAAAAAATAACTTATCCGTAAATGAACTTTTATAAAATAAATTAGGATAGGGTTAAGTTTATAAGGTTATAGGTTATGTTATAGGTTATAAGTTTAGGTTATGGTTTAGGTTATAAATTAGAAAATTGGGTTCGGGTTCGAGATCGGGTTTAGGTTTATGTTTTCAAGTTTAGGTTTAGGTTTAGGTTAGGGAGTTGAGATTAGGATTAGGTGTAGGTTTAGGTTTAGGTTTTAGTTTATATGTTTAGGTTATAAGTTTATGTTTAAGTTTTAGGTTTAGTTTAGGTTATAGGTTATTGTTTATATAGGTTGTTATATAGGTTATAGGTTAAGGTTTAGGTTAAGGTTTTAGGTTTTGGTTAAGGTTTTTAGGTTTAGGTTATAGGTTTTGGTTAGGTTTAGGTTTAGGTTATAGGTTAGCTTTAGGGAATTGAGAATAGGTTAGGGTTTAGGTTTTGGAAGGGTTCGGGTTCGGGATCGGGTTTAGGTTTTAGGTTGTTAAGGTTATAGGTTTAGGTTATAGCTTTAAGGAATTGAGAATAGGTTAAGTTTAGGAAATCGGGTTCGGGTTCGGGATCGAGTTCGGGTTTTGGTTTTAAAGTTTAGGTTTAGGTTTAGGTTAGGGAGTTGAGATTAGGATTAGGTGTAGGTTTAGGTTTAGCGATTTGAGAATACATTTAGGTTTTAGGTTTCGGTTTAGGTTTAGGTTAAGTTTTTAAGTTTAGGTTATAGGTTTTAGGTTTATGTTAGGTTAGTTATAAGTTTAGGTTATAGGTTATAGGTTATAGGTTAAGGTTTAGGTCATAGGTTTTGGCTTAGGTTAAGGTTATAGGTTATGGTTTAAGTTTAGGTTTAGGTTTAGGTTGTTAAGGTTATAGGTTTAGGTTTTAGGTTGTTAAGGTTATAGGTTAGGTTATAGCTTTAGGTTATAGCTTTAGGAAATTGAGAATAGGTTAAGTTTAGGAAATCGGGTTCGGGTTCGGGATCAGGTTCGGGTTTAGGTTTTCAAGTTTAGGTTTAGGTTTAGGTTAGGGAGTTGAGATTAGGATTAGGTGTAGGTTTATGTTTAGCGATTTGAGAATACATTTAGGTTTTAGGTTTTGGTTTAGGTTTAGGTTAAGGTTTTAGGTTTAGGTTATAGGTTTTAGGTTAATATTAGGTTATAGGTTATAGGTTTAAGTTAGTTATAAGTTTAGGTTATAGGTTATAGGTTATAGGTTAAGGTTTAGGTCATAGGTTTTGGCTTAGGTTAAGGTTATAGGTTATGGTTTAAGTTTAGGTTTAGGTTTAGGTTGCTAAGGTTATAGGTTTAGGTTTTAGGTTGTTAAGGTTATAGGTTAGGTTATAGGTTTAGGTTATAGCTTTAGGGAATTGAGAATAGGTTAACTTTAGGAAATCGGGTTCGGGTTCGGGATTGGGTTCGGGTTTAGGTTTTCAAGTTTAGATTTAGGTTTAGGTTAGGGAGTTGAGATTAGGATTAGGTGTAGGTTTAGGTTTAGCGATTTGAAAATACATTTAGGTTTTAGGTTCGGTTTAGGTTTAGGTTAAGGTTTTAGGTTTAGGTTATAGGTTTTAGGTTAATGTTAGGTTATAGGTTATAGGTTTAAGTTAGTTATAAGTTTAGGTTATAGGTTAAGGTTTAGGTCATAGGTTTTGGCTTAGGTTAAGGTAATAGGTTATGGCTTAAGTTTAGGTTTAGGTTTAGGTTGTTAAGGTTATAGGTTTAGGTTATAGGTTGTTAAGGTTATAGGTTTAGGTTATAGCTTTAGGTAATTGAGAATAGGTTAAGTTTATGAAATCGAGTTCGGGTTCGGGTTCGGGATCGGGTTCGGGATTAGGTTTTAAAGTTTAGGTTTAGGTTTAGGTTAGGGAGTTGAGATTAGGATTAGGTGTAGGTTTAGGTTTAGCGATTTGAGAATACATTTAGGTTTTAGGTTTCGGTTTAGGTTTAGGTTAAGGTTTTAAGTTTAGGTTATAGGTTTTAGGTTTATGTTAGGTTAGTTATAAGTTTAGGTTATAGGTTATAGGTTATAGGTTTTGGCTTAGGTTAAGGTTATAGGTTATGGTTTAAGTTTAGGTTTAGGTTTAGGTTGTTAAGGTTATAGGTTTAGGTTTTGGGTTGTTAAGGTTATAGGTTAGGTTATAGGTTTAGGTTATAGCTTTAGGGAATTGAGAATAGGTTAACTTTAGGAAATCGGGTTCGAGTTCGGGATCGGCCTCGGGTTTAGGTTTTCAAGTTTAGATTTAGGTTTAGGTTAGGGAGTTGAGATTAGGATTAGGTGTAGGTTTAGGTTTAGTGATTCGAGAATACATTTAGGTTTTAGGTTTCGGTTTAGGTTTGGTTAAGGTTTTAAGTTTAGGTTATAGGTTTTAGGTTAATGTTAGGTTATAGGTTATAGGTTTAAGTTAGTTATAAGTTTAGGTTATAGGTTATAGGTTAAGGTTTAGGTCATAGGTTTTGGCTTAGGTTAAGGTTATAGGTTATGGTTTAAGTTTAGGTTTAGGTTTAGGTTGTTAAGGTTATAGGTTTAGGTTTTAGGTTGTTAAGGTTATAGGTTAGGTTATAGCTTTAGGTTATAGCTTTAGGGAATTGAGAATAGGTTAAGTTTAGGAAATCGGGTTCGGGTTCGGGATCGGGTTCGGGTTTAGGTTTTCAAGTTTAGATTTAGGTTTAGGTTAGGGAGTTGAGATTAGGATTAGGTGTAGGTTTAGGTTTAGCGATTTGAGAATACATTTAGGTTTTAGGTTCGGTTTAGGTTTAGGTTAAGGTTTTAGGTTTAGGTTATAGGTTTTAGGTTAATGTTAGGTTATAGGTTATAGGTTTAAGTTAGTTATAAGTTTAGGTTATAGGTTATAGGTTATAGGTTAAGGTTTAGGTCATAGGTTTTGGCTTAGGTTAAGGTTATAGGTTATGGTTTAAGTTTAGGTTTAGGTTTAGGTTGTTAAGGTTATAGGTTTAGGTTTTAGGTTGTTAAGGTTATAGGTTAGGTTATAGGTTTAGGTTATAGGCTTAGGGAATTAAGTTAGGAAATTAGGTTCGGGTTCGGGTTCGGGATCGGGTTCGGGTTTAGGTTTTCAAGTTTAGGTTTAGGTTTAGGTTAGGGAGTTGAGATTAGGATTAGGTGTAGGTTTAGGTTTAGCGATTTGAGAATACATTTAGGTTTTAGGTTTCGGTTTAGGTTTAGGTTAAGGTTTTAGGTTTAGGTTATAGGTTTTAGGTTAATGTTAGGTTATAGGTTATAGGTTTAAGTTAGTTATAAGTTTAGGTTATAGGTTATAGGTTAAGGTTTAGGTCATAGGTTTTGGCTTAGGTTAAGGTTATAGGTTATGGTTTAAGTTTATGTTTAGGTTTAGGTTGTTAAGGTTATAGGTTTAGGTTTTAGGTTGTTAAGGTTATAGGTTAGGTTATAAGTTTTGGTTATAGCTTTAGGGAATTGAGAATAGGTTAACTTTAGGAAATCGGGTACGGGTTCGGGATCGGGTTCGGGTTTAGGTTTAGGTTTAGGTTAGGGAGTTGGGATTAGGATTAGGTGTAGGTTTAGGTTTAGCGATTTGAGAATACATTTAGGTTTTAGGTTCGGTTTAGGTTTAGGTTAAGGTTTTAGGTTTAGGTTTTAGGTTTAGGTTAGGTGATAAGTTTAGGTTATAGGTTATAGGTTATAGGTTATATGTTATAGGTTATGATTTAGGTCATATGTTTTGATTTAGGTTAAGGTTACAGGTTTTGGTTTAGGTTTAGGTTATAGGTTTAGGTCATAGGTTTTGGTTTAGGTTAAGGTTACAGGTATTGGTTTAGGTTTAGGTTTAGGTTTAGGTTTACGTCAAGGTTATAGGTTTAGCTTATAGCTTTAGGGAATTGAGAATAAATTAAGGTTTAGGTGTAGGAAATTGGGTTCGGGTTCGGGTTTGAGATCGGGTTTAGGTTTAAGTTTAGGTTTTAGGTTTAGGTTAAGGTTATAGGTTTAGGTTAGGTTTAGGTTTAGGTTATAGGTTATAAGTTTAGGTTATAGCTTTAGAGAATTAAAAATAGGTTAAGGTTTAGGTTTAGGAAATCGGGTTCGGGTTCGGGTTTAGGGAATTGAGTTTAGGTTATAGGTTATAGGTTGTAGGTTAAAGTTTAGGTTATAGGTTATATTTATCGGTTTAGGGTGCGGTTTAGGTTAAGGGCTGGTCCCTGCAAAAAAAGATATAAACATGTCCGCTAGCGCAAATGGCTACGGCCCTCCAATGCTATCCATAAGAAATGGACAGCTTCATTATGGTCATAACAGCGGTTCCCACCTTCCAGGGACCCCCGCTCATCCGGATAGCTCCGACGCACATCCGGGTCTGCTCCATTAATTTTGAGCAAATAGATAAACACGGCCTGTCCAAATGGTCAGGCCCCTCCCATGCTGTCCATAGGAAATGGACAGCTTCATCATGGTCATAACAGCGGTTCCCACCTTCCAGGGACCCCCGCTCAACACCCGGATAGCTCCGACGCACATCCGGGTATGCTCCATCAATTTCGAGCTACTACATTTATTTTTTAAAAAAAATACACAACATATAAATTTACCTGAAGGCGCTGGCGGATGAGCTGCCGCACATCATCTGTCACGTCTGCCCAACGGGGGGTGGTGGTGGGGATCAGAGATCGGCATAAGACACCGACCTCCGACGTAAACAACCTGACATTGTTCCCAACAGGTCTAATACAGTCCTGTGGGAACTCTACCGTCACCCTACCCTCACGCGTAAGTCGCTCTAAAAGCAACCCACGCGTGGGTCCACGTCCTCGTCGGCTGGTCGACGACGCTGTTGCAAAATAAATATGTAAGTCTAAAATAAACAGAAGTCATTAAAAGAAATAATTGTCTAGACTTACATGCAGTGCCCGATGTATGCGTGACTAAGGGATCCGACGACTGCGATGCAACTAGTGACGGCGATGCTGGCTCCATCGCATCACGGGTAGAAGGGGTAAATCCAGTGCGCGAACCACATGGTCTCCTACCTGGTGCCATCACTGAATACGTGGGAGCTACGAATTTATAAATTTAAACAATGTCAATACAAGTGGAATATACTAAAACAATTAAATCCTAAATTAGTTATACTCATCCAGGGTTGGATAGATTGTAATACTTTCATATTCCCATTTAAAAGTCCACTGTTCTAAGTGAGCACACATTGTTTAAGCGCGCGATTGGGGCTTACTATGCCAAATAATAATTATGAAAAGCTGTGACACTATGTTAGAGTGTGATAGTTCATACTTATGCATTCCGAAATCATGCACACGGCAGGGGCCTGCTTCGGTGGATCCTTGGATGTGGGGCCTACCTTGATTTATTTTCCTTGCATCCTCTCCGTCTATCCGTTTTGATAGATCATTATAGAGAATTTTCCCAAAAATGAAGCAAATCCCAATCTTAGGTGGACCACATCATAAGAACAGTGGTGATTGAATACCCACCAGAATACTTATTTGCCATCCAAATGATGGTGGAAGGTTTAGAAAATAAAAGAATAACTATCAAATATGTTGCGGGATAAACTATTGAGAAAGTCAATGAATGGAATTATCTCTTAAATTTTATTTTACGTGTAAACCATAGAAAAAGTTATGAATGGAAATATCTCAAATTTTTTATTTTTGACGACACCATACATTAGTTGCAGTCGCACGGGTGAACCTGATTGAAATAGCATCAGAGCGAAAGGTTAAGTATTCGAATTTCAGATATAGCAAATATACATCTAGAACATATATCAGTGAACATATATCAGTGGATTTAGGGATTTGGGGATTTTGGGAAAATCTGGATTTAGGGTAATCAGGTTTTCAGTTTGTATAAGTGTCCCCATGGTTCACCTCAGTCTTGAAACATGTCTTGTCTCCCATTGAGCTTTGGGCTTGAATCTGAAGTGTACATTTTGGCATGGATGAACTTGAATTGAACCGTCCATCTATTATACTTCCAATGATCTGAAGCTAGAAGATCAAATTAGTGTAGATTTTAGCTTATGATCTATCTAATTTGATTTACTTGTATGCCACTCTTACAATTTCTTAGTACATGACCATCAAACACCAATCAAAGTTCTTCTCTTGGCTTGTTTGGGTAGGAGGAATCCACAGGAGAAGATTTTTTTTTTCCCCACAAAACCACAGTTCTCCATTGTTTTGATTGCAAAAAACGATAACGATCCTCAATTACATTTTTATCTTCATGCACGGAAAGTGTAATTGAGTTTCTTAAAAAAAAGGCAGCTGGTAGTTAGAATTCTCTGGTGGAAGATATGAGCTGGTGAAAGTGACATTGGATTTATTTGCGAGTTCTCAGATTTCCACCACAACTTGTATCTGTTGAGTAGTTACTAATAGGGTTGGGATACGTTGGTTGACTATGTATTAGGCCTTGTATCTTAAAATTATCTATTCCACGACCACTAATTTATTGAGGAATTTATTTATTTATTCCACTGACTTTGACATGGGAATTCATGAATATGACGCGATGTTGGATGTCCTATGAAGCTTTTTGTTTCGCATACATGCATGAAAAAGATTCAAACATTATAGAGCATTGATATTTATCGCTAGGTGTTCATTTATCTTATTGATATTGAAAAACTTATACTTGTTTTCTGGATAGGATATTTCCATGGTTCTGATGATTTGTTTTCAGCTCATTTTTATATTACAGGATAGTGCTTTCTTGTTGGGTTGTCTCTGTGTCTAGAGGAGTATTATATTTCAAAATGAGGAGGTAGTTGCAACTGAAATTCTTTTTCTTTTAATTAGGAACTTTAGAAGAAGCTAGAAATATAACAGCTCTGCCAAATAATTGAGTTATAAATTATCTATTCAGTTTCTCTTTCATATTTTCGTCACTTTTTTGGTGCATATCTTCAAGGCATTGAACGATGTCGAAATGACACAAAAACGGTCACATTTGAAGGAAGATATTGTAGTTCCCATGGTAAGAATAGTTATAGGTATTGTTGTTGCATGCTTCTTCAATGTTTTTGAATTGTGTTAAAAATTCTTTTCCAGCAGGCTCATTGCTATATTTATGTTGAACGAAAGTAAATTGACTGGATAATCATTTAGGGGTGGTTATGGGCCAAGCTTTGGCCATGTCAAGGTCAGGCAGAATCTAACCTATTTACTGATTTTCTCCTCATCTGTTATTATGCCATGGCTTCAAATAGGCTTGAGCAGGTCCGGAGGTTGTCAGTCCCAGTGACATGATGGATGGCTGTGTTGCAACAATTCGAGCAACTTTGGATGCAGCAAGTTCATTGGTGATTGCTTGTTAGAGAATGTCATGCAACAATTTGGCCACTGAAACTACAATTTTCTTATGTTAGGTAAAATCTGAGGAGTCATGGCTATCCTTTTTACTCAAGAGGCTTCTGTCTTACATAACCACAAGGTAAGATCTCACAACTTCTCCACACACACACACACACACACACATATATATATATTGCTATACAATGAGGGCCCGTTTGGCCGGTCGGATTGGAAGGGATTGGATGGTATTGAAAGGGATTTGAAGTTAAATCCAGGGATTGGCCCGGCGTGCCAAACAGAGACGGTGATCCGATCCCAATCCCATGAATCTGGAGACAATCCACTGACAACACCATCATTACATTTAAATCCCATCCAATCCATCATAATACGTTCAAATTTGCCTAAGGTTGTGTTTGGTCTCATGGATTGGAAGGACGGGAGGGTGTGATCCCGGGATTGGCCAGGCGTGCCAAACAGACTACCTGTAGCAATCCAGGATATAGCAATCCCATGTATCTCAAGACAATCCACTGACAACGCCATTATTACCTAGAAATCCACGCCATCCACCTTAATACCATTCAATCCCTTCCACTCCACCCGGCCAAACGGGCCCTGATGAAAATGACCTTTGTAGGTTCAGGCATTTGCAGGTTCGCCTGGAACTTGAGTCCAGCAGCTTCAAGTCGTGGGTGGAGCTGATGAGAGCCGACGGCTGAGGCTGAAGGCCCATTGGAGTGGATGGTCATTCTGGTATTTTGTTCATGCCCATGCCTTTTGCTTTTCAATTGTTTGGTACTGTATTTGTTTTGGTACATTGGGCTTTCTGTAATGTTGGTTGATTGCTTGCCTTTCTTACTACAAATACTCCTTTGAGTCGTACAACGTATGCCTAAGTCTAGCCTAAGCCGTAATGGGCCAAAAAAACAGTAAGCTGGGCATTCAATGACCACTGTCCTATGGTATGGCCCACTTGCGATTTGAATCTGCTTCATTTTTGGACCATGCACTAAAATGAGCTAGAAAATTTGATGGACGGCATTGGATATACAACACATACATCAAGGTGGGTCCCCGGGTCAGGGCCTCGCTAAATCCGCTCCTTCCTTTTTCAAGTTTGCTCGTGCTCTATTCTTTAATTGCAAAGCTATATATTCTGCAAGAATATTAGGTTGTCCAAATAGCTCTTGATTTTGTTGTGACATAAACTGTACTACAAAACGCTTATTGTTATCATTGTTGAGGTGTATTACAAATCGCATGAAAAATATTACTTAAATGTGGGGAAATGTGGGTATTTGGGCATGGAAATGAAATGTGGGGAAATGTAGATGGTATTCTATCAGTTTTTGAATACCATCTTTGACGATTCACCCATCTTTTTACATCATTCTAGTCTTATTTTTCTTAATGATATATGTTTATGCGGGGAGGGCCCTGTGTTAGTTTTGTACAATTTAGAAAATGGTAGTGACTCATCCTCCTCACATGTAGCACTGATGTACAGCTATATTGATCATCGAAATTGTGATTCCCATTGTGTATGGAGCATATCTCTAAACTCACCCTGATGTAGCAATTCTAACCATTGAATTAATGGGCTATCAAATGGATGGTTAATGGTAAAAATAGGGAGTTGTCCAGATTAGTAGGGAAAAACCAGGTGATTAATATTGTCTTCTCAGTGAAATGTTTAGTTTATGCTCCATCCACAGTTGGGTCAGTGATTTGGTGAGTCTGGATTGCTGCAAAACGATGCCATATGTATGGTTGAAGACTCTCCACCATTTTTTAAGTTGTTCGGAATAATATGTAAGTCTAGCCTATGTTATATATGAGATTGGAGAGATTAATCCAAAGGAATATGTCATTTGCAACATCCAAAGTTGGGCTCTACTTTGATTTCCATTTGTTCTATTTTCAGATTCTATTAGTTGTAGAAATATGATAGTTCAAATCCCATTCTATAAAAGTATTTATTCAAAATGATAGATGAAATGAAGCCAAATCAGCACAATTAGTTCAAAAGGGAAATGTTTTCAGCAGGGGATCGGAATTGAATTGGCTCTACTTGGAAGATGACCAAAGAAGATATTTGTTACTAATCCAATGCTTACAAACTTACAATATCTTGTAGTCAGCCATTGTTGAAGCTGAGTGGTGCCTCATTGATTCTTGAAGAGGCACATTTTGGTTGTCTTAGCATTTGGCTTGGGTTATTTTGGTTGCACATTTGGTGGAATCAAATCAAATGTGCCCTTAATAAATGGGATAAAAAAATAATAATAATGGTTCCTACCATTCATGATTGTTGAAATAGGTAAAAGAAGAGAACATAGAATAATGGTTCCTACCATTCATTTTACCCACTTTCCAATATTAAATTTCAAGTAAATGCATTTTTCCCACTTTACAGATCATTTTAGGGCTTTATCCCAAAAATTAGAGGGATGTAAATCTGAGGTGAACCCGATTTCCTATAACCTACACTTATAACCTAACGTAAATCTCAGGGGATTTTTTTTTCTCTAAGACATGATTGATTGAGCCAATGACCTCAATCTACCATCATAAAGTAGTGGAATCAGTACCCTTTTGTAATGTGTGGTGTTTTCCACTTGCGAAACTATTCGTTGCGAAACATGGGGCTTGTCGGGACGTGTGGATTTCTCACAAACTCCAACGTGGGACCCACCCACCATCCTTGAGCATGAACTTCCTGCGAGAGTCTTTAGTAGGAAATCGGCGTCTGGTTCTTGTAATAATAATGTGGGCCCTCACAATGCTGTATTGGATGAATCCCATTGCTTCAGGCCAAATCCCACGACGCCTAACTGATAATTACTGGAAAACCTTTAATTCAAGTAGGCTGGCCCATATATTGAACTGATGCCAGCCCCACATGCAGGCTTTGCATTTTCAAAGTTTTGGGTTTGCATTGCCTAGGCCCCATGTGGTCTCTGCATTTGTGCTTGAGTTCCAGGCAAAATAGTTGATTGGGGATGGCCTCAATGGCCTTATTTAACTAATGTGGGCTATGTATTTGGTTACTAGGCCTATCCAAATCTCGATTCCATAGCTCACTGATTAAGATTGAAAACTGGGTTAGGTTGGCAAGTGTTGGGAACCTGATCCCAGACCAACTAACCCAACTCAAGTCGACTGAGGGCATTGATAGAGAATTAAATATCCCCACCTTGGAAGAATCAGGTTAGGCAAGTGGGATTGGGTTGAGCCTGGCCCAAGTTGAAGCCTTAGCCATGGTTTGGGCTGATGTCAGTAGCTTATGCCTTTCTTTCAGTCACTGCACCTATAATTTTAATAAAAGAAAAATCCATATAAATTAGAGAAACCATCTTCATGCCGAGATTGGATAGTGCCTTAATGAATGCAATTTTGATTTGGAATTGGCCAATAGGATGTTTTTCTTTTACTGCGAACTGGACAATTGAACAGGCCACTAAAAGTAACCTCATATCATATGCTCTCTAGTTTAAATGTTTTTTTTGTGGTTATCGTGTGGATGGACCATTGGCCATAAATCATTATCATCATTATCAAAGCCTTATCCCAACTAATTGGGGCTGGCTACATGAATCCTTTTCTGCCATTTCACTTTATCAAGGGCCATAACTTCAATTAAACTATAGGCCATTAAATCTTTCATTACTACCTCCACCCATGTCCTATTGGGCCTTCCACTTGCCCTTTTAGAGCCTCCAACTTGTACCGACTCACTCCATCTAACCAACATAGTTCTTGGTCTCCATTGCACATATCTATATATATATATATATATATATATATATATATATATATATATATATATATTAAAAAATTATTTGGGATGTAATTAATTTCTTTTTGCTATTTTGTTTTGCAGGTTCTAGGTAGGGATGAATGGGAGCTAGATCGATGGATTTCTTCTTCTTCTTCTTCTTCTTCTTCTTCTTCTTCTTCTTTTTGTATATGGAACTATTCAACTTAACTCTTACCTCATTTAGGAAACTACCCATCTTGTCAGGTTTTGTAGACGTCAGTTTGTTAGAATGCAACCCTTTATCCAGACCCCTGTTGGTTTCAAAGCCTATTTTTATTTGTAGGTTTCAATATATATGAATCTTCATTTCTTGGCTTTTGGTTATGGAAATTGTTAATGCATGTCGTTGAAACCTCAGTTTTAGAAGTCTTACAATTTCATGTCTGCATTTTGTTTGCTGATTCTCACTATATTTTGGCTTCTCTCTCTTTTCGTTTTTTTTCCCGCTTTCGTGAGGCATATTTTCATATCTCGCAGACCATGAACATGTTATCTTACTTGAATTTCTATGTTTTGTTCTTTACAGAGTTTCTTTTATTGGTTGTGCAAAGGAGTTGCTCATTGTCATGGCCATGGAGTTCTACACAAGTTACCTTTTGTTGCTTATTCATTCGTCATCCTTTTTATTTTATTGATTCCATCATTCTATAAATGTCATTGTACAAAAATATCAAAAATCTGATCTTGATCTGTTGGAACTGCATGGAACAGAGATCTGAAGCCTCAAAATCTCTTGGTGGACATAGAGAAAGGCATATTAAAGATTGCAGATCTTGGGCTTGGAAGAGCCTTCACAGTCCCTCTCAAGAGCTACACTCATGAGGTATGCATAGGCAGTGGCGAATGAGAAACTGGCCCATGTAATTTGGTTTAGATTACTCATCTAAAGCAAATCTTCCATTCAATTTCATATTTGTTTCCCATTTCAGATTGTTACACTTTGGTACAGAGCTCCTGAGGTGTTGTTGGGATCTACCTATTACTCAACTAGAATGGACATGGGTTAATCTATTTTTCTTTCTTCATCTTCCATTGCATTATATGAAGTGGAAGAAGAATAGCCTTAAAATGCTAATTTGTTTGTTTGAATTAGCTCAGTTGTATGTGTGGTGTCATGATTTTTGGTAATAAAAAATTATCTTTGCCTCCATGAATTATTTAATATTCATGATAATTGCCTAATAGCCATCATATCCAAGAAATGAGTGGAGTTGTAGTCTTTCGTGTCATAGTTTCATGAATTACCATAATATTGATGTTCTTGTTTCATTGAATTGGTCTCTTGTAGGAGAGACATTGAAATCCCCATTGCTCCATCTTCTCTGTTTCTTTAAAAATTGTATCCAACAATTGTACTTAGTTCTTGACTTCTTGTACTCTTCCTAAAACTTAGCAACTTTATTACAATTTCTTCTGGTTATGAATTTTGATTTTTAAACTCAACTGTTTTATTTCTTTTGGTTGGATTACCAAAATGTTTAAAATAGATATTGTGCCTTTTCTAGAACAACAGCCATGTTCAATCGTTCATCCTCAAATGATTGAGCATCCTTATGTTTTCAGTATGATTTGAAGAAAACAGAAAACAAAATGCAGGTTTTTTCAATTATGGTCACAATCTCTCTCTCTCTCTCTCTCTCTCTCTCTCTCTCTCTCTCTCTCTCTCTCTCTCTCTCTCTCTCTCTCTCTCTCTCTCTCTCTCTCTGTGGATAATTGTTGTAAAACTTCTGCCAATATACAGGTAGGATCATACTCATGTTTTTGCCATTGCATACTGCTTACAGGTAGGATCATACTCATGTTTTGCAATAAAACATGTTGTTTATTCATTAGAATGTTCTTGTTTACAGATATGATTCATTGGAAATAGGGCAATGATTAATGAGGGAAAAAGCAACTCCATTCTGGTTAGTGGTGAAAGTGGTGGTGGTAAAACTAAAACCACAAAAATGATTATGCAATATCTTGCCTATATATGTTTCTTTCTTCTATTAGTATTGTACAGTTATTACATAGAATGGTTTGATGGATGTTTTGATTGGTAGTTTGAACAATAGATGGCTTGGTGCATTGTATTTTTGTCTTCCTAATATGCCATTCGATGTAAGGATACCAAGTCAAATCATTTTTCTCAATTTCTATGTAAGTCCTTAGCTCATAAAATACATCTTTGAAGGGGTATATTGTATTTTTTGTTATATAAGCTACTGTGGTTTTTGCACCTGTGATTGAACTTGTGGAGCTTCGGAAGAAGCATGGATTTTTATTGGTCATTGATGATATAAGTGTGGCTTCCAATTCCAATTAGAGCTGCATGATTGTGCCATACAAAACAGTGATTGATCGATCTGATGCACTGACATTTACATGGGTGGCGGGTGTGTGAGATCGGAGCCTCTTGATGGCGGATCCGCACGATAGATATCAGCTAGGTTTTTTACATCAGTGGGAATCGCCTATGAGCGGCTCTGCTCTTTCACACGTGTCCCTCAATTGCACGTGCTTCGTGAACACGCTTGGCAGTCCTCAAAAGGGGTTTATTTGGTATTCTGGATGCAAATGACGCTTGATATGCATGTACTAAATCAAGTTAAGCCGATTGGATTGTGGAGAATTCTCTCTTTTTAAGTTACAGTTCAAAAGTTAAAATGGTTTTTTTAAAATAGGGATTTTTACTAGAAGATTCCTCCCGAGTTTGAGTTTTACCAAATAATGCCCGGGAGTGTGCTTTTCGGTAGATGAAATTATTGGATTGCCTTTTATTTATTTATTTTTTCTGTTTTTTGAAATATCAAATTGCTTCTTTTTTTTTTTTTTTTTTTTTTTTTTTTTTTTTTTAATAGAAGTGATGAAGTCAAGAATCATGCAGCCACATTGTATGTGTATGACATCTAATTCGTCCAATAGATGAATCCCATCACAAAGATCAGAAGAACGAAAAATTTGGAGGATCCGATCATAAGATGGTCCCACCATAAGAAAAAAAACATTCTACACCACCCAAAAACATCAAAATTCACGTGTAGACCATCTGATGATTCAACTGGCCAGATGTTTTGTTCAAGTGACCATCAAGGTGGGTCATATTTTGGATGGGTTGGATGTCATACACATACCACGTGAGCTCCACAATTCTCAACTTTATCACTTTTAAACAAAAATAAAATAAAATAAACGTAGGTAATTTGGTAATTTCAAACATCAAGAAACACCACCCTTTGTTTTGAAATTCCATTTGAACAACACAAAGTTGAAACAGCCTTTATCCTCTGTCAATATTATGCTGCTTGTTTTGGAAGCTCACTTGACAAACACCGGTTTGCATGTAACAGATGTAAGAAATACCATTATTATAATTTCTTTTTAAAATAAAAAATAAAAAAAATAGGCAGTGGCTACGGCTACAGCAGTTCATTGTTCATATAAAAGAAATTAATGTCGACTTATATGAGCCCAGAAGTACCTCTACATATGCCGCACTGCTGGCTAACTTGGCACTTACAGTGGACGTATAAGTTGTGCATCAGGTGAGGCTAATGCATGGATAAACTAGGCTTTCAAGTCAAGTTATCAAGTTTTTGAATTATGTTTAGCTCAAGATAGGCCGAAGAAACATATTTGTATTTAGCCTAAGCCATCTTTAAAGACAACCTCCATACTAGAAGGGCCTCATTGCCTTTTGAATTTGGCCTCCATACTGTCAATGTCTTTCATATAGTGGCAATTGTTAGCCAAACACCATGCTCTTTTCAAAATTCTTAAAGATGGAAATTTGTGCAATTGTTATGGAAATTTATGCAGCAAATTTTAATTAATTTTGGTAATGGTCCTCTTCAATTTTGCCTAATGGTGGGCACTACCTTCGATTTGACACCTGTGGTTGGTTTTTTTGTTTTGTGTGGATGCTTGAATCATGATTTGATGGATTTAGGTTGTGATTTTTAAGAACTAGGCTTGACATTTTGGAATTTCTTATAGACATGAATGTTGACTTAGCTTTTTACCAATTAGGCAATGACTTTTTGTCGAATGATGGAAATTTTCTATGAATGTGGCAATTTTTTGTGAGAAGTTCATGTGAAGAGCGAAATTGGCATTTAGCTTGTGATGGTTAGGTATTGATTTTCATGAAATTACATCAATGAAAGTTCACACTTGTTTAAAGACTATTCATTGCTTTCGTTAGTAAGCTCAATTATCTTTCAAAAGGACTGCGAAATGGATTAACTTGTACTTTTCTGAACTAGGAATTAGTTTTCTTACTGATGTTCACAGCTTTTTAAATCAATTCCATGAAAAATGAGGATCACATAAATATTCTGAAGTATGGTGCATTTGGACATTTGGACGTTTGAGTGGGCCCTTTAAATTTTTTTTTTTTTTTTTTTTTTTTTTTTTTTTTTTTTTCAGATTTCTTTTCCAAATAGAAACTAAAATTTCAATTTGGAATATTACCACGTTTGAATGGGCGCTTTAAATGTTTTTTTTTTTTTTTTTTTTTTTTTTTAACCAGATTTCTATTCCAAATAGAAATTAAAATTTCAGTTACCGAAACTGAGACTACAACTCCGGTGGTTAAAGGGTTTAGCCTCGGTTGTTGAGAACCGAGTTTTAAAATAGATTTAGCTTCAATTAGAGGCAACTGAAGCTAAAAATTGATTTTAGTCTCGGTTGGAAACAATGGAGGCTAAAATTTTGAATTAGCCTCATTTCGTGATTTAGCCTCATTTTGAGAAAACTGAAGCTAAAAAGATTTTTTTAGCCTCACTTGAATAACTGAGGCTATAAAAGTTATTTTAGCCTCGGTTGTTAAAACTGAGGCTAAAGCCTTTAGCCACGGGGGTTTCAACCTCAGTTTGGATAACTGAGGCTAAAGGCTTTAGCCTCGGTTTTTAACCTTTTTAGCCACAGTTTTGAAATGAGGTTAAAGCCCCCTTTTCTTGTAGTGAGTCTTTGTTTGAAAGTCACATGCAACGTTGTATGGGAAGATTAACACGTGTGTACTGTCCATGCACGCTTCTGCAATATCGTGCTTTTGTTGAGGTGGGACGGAAGCCGATTGAGTAGTGAAAATATTCGTGGTTCTTTATTTTGATACACATACTCGTGGGCAGTATAGGTGCATGCTGGATGACTTGGATTAGTTGGACTTTGGATGGTTAGTCATTATTTACTTGTGTTTGTGCTTGTTGCTTCATTCAATTTGTTTTGTTTTCCAAGTTAGTGAACTTTATTTTCTGAATAGAAGTTATAAGTTGTTGAGTATCTTTGGTTTTATGATTTTACTTGTACATTCCTGTATTGATTGCTCAAGCATGACGATAAGTTGTTAAGAAATTTCTTGTAGTATATATGTTTGGGTTTAGATGGATGTGAATATGAATATAATGAAATATATTATATAATAGGTGTATATCTGGAATAATATGATGAACTATATTGTAACATGTGTATATTATGCATTTTGAGATGGAATAGTGGAAAAAATAAAAGAAGAGACTTTTATCTACGAAACATTTCGTAGGTAAACGTTTCAACCATGTTCTTTACCTACGAAATATTTCGTAGGTAAAAGTGAAATTTAAGTTAAATATTAAATTTTTACCTACGAAACCTTTCGTAGGTAAAACTCTCACCTACGTTTGAGTTTCAGTTAAATATTATAGGTATAAGTCTCATACACGTTGTTTAGCTACGAAAACAATCATAGGTAAAAGTCTTGCATAATTAAAAATTATATTTTTACCTACGGACCCATTTGTAGGTAAAAGTCGGATACACATTTTTTACCTACGAAAACAGTCTTAGGTAATACTTTTTACCTACGGATCTTTTCGTAGGTAAAAGTCTCAAACACGTTTTTTTACCTACGAAACCTTTCGTAGGTAAAAGTCTCAGAGGTTTGAATTTTAACATATTTTTACCTACGAAACATCTCGTAGGTAAAAGTCGGCTACACGTTTTTGACCTACGAAAATAGTCGTAGGGATAAGTCTCATACACATTTTTGTACCTACGAAACCGTTGGTAGGTAAAAGTAATTTAAAAATTCAAAACACCTTTTACCTACGATAATATTCGTGGGTAAAAGTAAGTATTTAAAAAATTCAAAACACCCTTTACCTATTTGTAGGTAAAGATTACTTTTACCTACGAAATCTTATTTGCGTGGGTAAAAGTAATTTTCCACCTTTTAGCTACGAATGTTTTCGTAGGTACATATGACTTTTACCTACGAATTTTATTTGCGTCGGCAAAAGTAAGCTTTTCGATTTATTCCCTTCAAAATACTCTTTACCTACGAAAATGTTCGTAGGTAAAGATGGCTTTTACCTATGAAATTAACCCTCGTAGGTGAAAAAGTGAAAGCACCCTTTACCTACGAAACGTTTCGTAGGTAAAGATGACTTTTACCTACGACTTTTTATTTCGTCGGTAAAAGTTTACTTTTACCTACGAATATCAGTTTCGTCGGTAAAAGTGACTTTTACCTACGAAAATTAATTTCGTAGGTAAAAGTTTCATCGGTAAAAACCATATTTCTTGTAGTGTCAACAATACATCAATTGGCATTTTCACTTGTTATAGCATCCCATATAGTGGGCCCATTTATAGCAATCAAGATTATTGATACAATGGGCCCCACTGTAGAGGATGAAATAGACTAAACATCATTCACCAGACTTACATCCACCCATGCATTTTTCTGTAGAGGATGAAATAGACTAAATTCATGAATTCCGCAAATCCACTGGTAACAACGAGACTCAAATGTACTTCTCATACCAATGTTTAAAAAAACCCGGCTTGTCGATTGACCACATAAAATATCATCGTAGGATATAGCCAGAGAGAGTATCACAGCCATTGCAGATATTGGTGCCTCTTTTTTTTTTTTTTTTTTTTTTTTTTTTTTTCCTTTTTTTTAAGCATAAGTTCTAAAGTGCAAGTCACCTAGAGATCGAAACCAGTATCAGTCACCCAACTCATTCCAACTCAGTCAGAATTGTTCAGACTCAGTCTGGTTTTGGAATGTGACTTGCCAATGACACATTTCATTCTCCACCAAGATCAAGTCGACTTAGTATCAATCAATATTCAAAACCATGATACAAAAAAAGAAAGAAAGTTGGAGAGCAAGTTGGGATCACTAGAGAGATGAGTGAGTTTCCAAAAAGAAAGAAAGAAAGAAACACACCTTGTATATATTTTCCCAAAAGCAAAATCTGGTTAATCCTACTAGACTCTAGCTGCTAAACGATACCCGCTGGCTTTGGATGTGCTTCATATCTCCCAGTAGGATACAGGTGGCTATATACAGAATTCTTGTCCTTCCCTATATAGTGACAGAATAGATGCTCAGTTGAGCTACAGAATGCCAGTACAAGTAGAAAATTTTGACTTACGTACCAGAAGGTGGAAATATGTGGAAAATTGGGCTCATAGCATAGACATATGCAGAGCTTCCATAGTAACCTTCAATGTTAGACCAGAATCTATTTAATCCCTCCCCATGAAGCGAAGACCTGAAAAAAAATTCAGTCAACTATACGTTCAAAATAGAACTCAATCAAGCATGAGAATCACATAATGGTTATAGATTCAATAGAGAACTAATGATTAATGATTAATCTAATATGCCGACAAAGACTCACCTTGAAGCCCTTCTCCCTCCTCCTTTACCCGGGCTTGGGACCGGTAATGCAAGGAGTTGCATTGGCGGAGTTAAAAAATGGCTTAAGTTCCATTTGGTGTGAGATAAATTTATATTCATAAACACTAATGTGATGACCAAATGGAGCCTAAGATTATAAATATGTTCAAATATATAATACAAAATTCATGCAGACTATAAATATCAATGAACTACAGAGTACCAAAGGAAAAAAAAAAAAAACAAGTTAAACATCATATAGAGTAACTAGAAAAAATATGCAAACTAGAAATATGTTGAACTACACAATTTGTGAATTTAGCAATTCAAAATTGTCAAGTTCACTGATTCCATGGAATGATTACCCAGCGTAGCCACCAGAAATTCCTTGAACACCTGTCCATACTCAAATTGAATTATAGAATTGCTGCAGAGGTTTCTCACTGTCCCATCATAACAGATAACGACATCTCTAAGTGTGACCATTAGATTTTTAAACAAAGTTCCTGGTTCAGTAAGTCCTCTGGAAGAATGGATCAACACTTCCCTGGATGATATGGAATGAACCAACTCTTCATAGGGGGTCAGACCTTGAAAAAATGAGCTCTTAACTAACCCAAATGCCTCAGAAGGATAGTCAACACCATTAACAGAATACTTATTTTGGAAGTGGAAACTCATATCCTCAACCAAACGCCTTGAATAAAACTTCCCTCGGTCATAAAGTTGAAGCCCCAAAAAGCCAAGTTGTTGAACAACCTTACTGATAGCTGAATCATTTTTAGAATATATCAAATTACCCAAAGCAGATAACTTTAGAATACGAGTCACGATAGGCAATTTTATAGTTTTCAGGTAGGCTTTCCACTTGTAACTCTATAAGTTCATTGTAATTTGATCTCAAGTGAAGCAGCAAAGGTGATATGTCCTGAATCTTCTTCTTTATATCTTCAGTAACAGCCTTGGGAATGTCAAAATCATTTAAGCCAACACTATATCCTTCTAAAAGAGAATCTCCATCAGCAACAGCTGCAACATATTAAAGAACTTAACAGCTTCTTTTGTTCCCTTCTTATCACGAACAGAAGTAACAATCTCTGTGAATGATGACCGCAGTAAATCTCTAGTGAAATCAATCCTCACCATTTCACTTTTACTGATCAAATGCCTCTCCCCAAAGCAGTCAAAAAACGCAGGTAAAGCACTTTGTACTATTTGCAAAACAGTCCACAGAGGACCTGTACGGTGAGCCTTAAGTAAAGCAGGTTCTGGTAAAACTGGTGAAACACACATAGCCAATTGTTGCGCAGTCGCTTTGTTCAAAAAAAAAGTTCTAAACATGAGTTTAAGTGACAATAAGGAATCATGACCAGTTGTAAATTCAGACTACCACTATGAGAACTACGGATTTGCTTTTCAACACTAAACAGCTCCAAAACTTCTGCTTTGCTGCTAGAGACTGTGGATAAAATATATGAACACAATCCCCATCAAAATCCGCACCTAGGGGAGCACAAATAAGAGGAATGATCTTAACAGTATGGTGGTCATGCACATTGACAAAAAATGCTTGTAATGAATGTTTATGAGTACTAGGTGGCCTATTAATGAAAACAATGTCTCTGTTCATAATACTCCTATTTATGATTTGACCAACTTTCAAATATGTATGACCTTTTGAACCTTCCCTAATTGCATAAGTGGCTGAACCATCTCTGTATGTTACACATAATTTATCATCCACTAGTTTCTGTAAATGATCCATGTTGTATGCCGTGACCTTCTCTTCAAATGTGATCTTTTGGGCAATTTCTAATGGTAAACCAATTTCTAAAGGTAGGCATGGTAGCTCAAATCATAACACAGAGACATGATACTTACTTTGCATGTATGAAGACAAGGGAAGCTAAAAACTCTTTGGCAGGCTCCTGCAAGATATTTTCACATTAATGGGCATCATAATTTATTTTTTGTTCATGCACAAATACTATTTCGCTTCGTCAAAAAGCATGTTACTGACAAATGGACAAATGACATTTAATAAAAGAATCCCAAGAGGAAGGCATACCGTCAGGCTAATTCGACTAGTCATTCGATTGGGTCGACGGGTCTCAATTCCACCGAAATTACCAGAAAATCCAGAATTTTGCCATATGCCACATTCAATGAAGGAAGGTCAAAGATTTGATGGCTAGGATCTTCCAAATCTAGAGAGTTGGGGGGGGGGGGGGGGGGGGGGGGGGGGTAGTCCTTTCATGACAGGGGCTTCTAGATGAATTGCTTAGATAAACCAACCATGGATCCCACATGTACAAACTCGATGTGCAACAGGGAAGCTCTCTATTTGTCACAAAGAGGGAGTTTATCTCTACAAATATGCAACTTCCAAAAATATTCTGCACTTGCTTTAGAGGGTGTTTGGTTGCACCAAATTTCATGAAATATCATGAAAATTTGCACCCAATTAGCCTGATTAATCATTATATTTCATGACATTTAGTACAACTAAATGCACAATTTAATGTAAATGTTGGGAATCTGGTAATGGGTTGGGCTCTGGTTGACCCTAAAATAAGGTTTTAAATATCAATAACAGGCTTCAATCACTGATATGATACGGCCCCACATCCGCCTATATCACCCTGTAAGTGCCCCTGTTTCGTGCATGGGGTAAGCAAGTACTATAGATACGATGTATAAAACCATGCCCTAACCCAACCCGATCCCAAATTCGGCTCATTGCTGCCCCTAATTGGCACCCAACTCTGATTGGTAACTGTTTATCCTAATAAAAACAATAGCTTCCTATGAAGAAAATAAAAAAACAGTAACAAAACAAAAATAATAGTAATCAAAGTAGGTTTGTCATAGAATTGGGAAATTGGGTTTCTTGAAGAGAGATGGAAACAAAAAAAATGATGTATTAAATTTGGATGGAGTGAAATACCTGGAGCTTCTGCCCTTCAACTGATGAACATGGGCATCAACCTTTTTGAAATCTACAGGCTGCTGATCTCTTCAAGAAAAGAAAAACATAGAAAAAGTGAGCTTTTCAATATCCAACAAGAGAGAGAAAGAGAGAGAGAGAGAGAGAGAGAGAGAGAGAGAGAGAGAGAGAGAGAGAGAGAGAGAGAGAGAGAGAGAGAGAGAGAGAGAGAGAGAGGCAGATTCCTCACAGAGCTCTTCTCAGATCATCATGAAGCTTCTCAGAATCATCAAAGAAGAGAGACACCACTTCAAAAACAAAATCTGGGTTGCTCTCATCTTGCAACTGCAGCAACTGTGTGAATTGATCATCCAAGAATCCCTACCAAATAGGTGGGAAAAAAACAAATTAATAAAAGAAAAATCAGGAATTACCTGAACAAGTTGGTCTTCATTTACCTGAACAGATTAATCAGATGATGATAACTAAATATCAAGAGCCTGCAAGTTGGAGAGAGATTTGGTATAATAATCCACTAGGGATTGGGATTTAGAACCATCTGATCAAAGGGGTATGCAATCTGGGGTAGACACTCCCCTATTCCATAATACTCAAAGGTGTAGCAACTGTCCAAGCAATGGACTTGTACTAATACACCCAGCCCAATTCCATTTGGGAAATTGAATTAGTGCATATTCGTGCGGTTCCCAGCCACCTCTTTTATTTTCATATACCTGTTCCAAAATGAAAAAAGTATATGAAAATCAAAGGGTGGGTGTGCATATCAATTCCCATGATATAATTAAATCTTTCATAGTACCAACATATGGTTTGTGGTATTGGTAATACTGAATAACTTGAACTTCAAAACTTTCAGACAGTTAAAAAAAAAAAAAAAATGAGAGAGAGAGAGAGAGAGAGAGAGAGAGAGAGAGTTCTCAAGCTTCCCTTCTTGGAGAAGATGCACCCAATGGCTGAAACAACAAACATAGAATCTGATCAACATTTGTATGTCTTTATGGTGGGATTGCCCAACTCAAAGTTTAGAAATTTGAGCACATCAGTTTTTATCTTCATGACCTACACATACATCTGAAATCATTCAAACACTCCAAGAAGAGATTCAAAACCAAAAGGCAAATATCACCTCTTCTTTGGTGTAGGTTTTTTTAGTAGGAAAATCAAAACTCACGACTTAAAAATAACATTCTGCAGTACCAAAATCCAGCCCACACAAGTTACGACGTTCATTGTTCCTCTTCAAAATTCCAACATTCATGCCATCAATGTTCCAAGAATATCATTGAAGGGAATCTCATCAATGACAGCTATGCAAGTTACTGTTGATGGAGGAAGAATATCCCAAAGTGTCAGTGGATGAGCTAAATCCAGCTACAATCAGATAGTAATTATCGTTTCAAGAAACTATCTTTATCTAAGGAAGCAGAGGCATGAAAAGTTATATATAAACAGTAACAGTTAGAACTGAGCTGAATTCCATTGCCAATGCCACATAGAACTATTTGCCAACATGCTAACTATTATAAAAGAATGCAAAGAAGAATGTACAAAGTGAAAATTGTAAAAAACAGTAGGGAACAGAAAAATGAGAAATCTTGATATGGAAGCAAGATATTCAAACACACCCTGGAACCTACATTTCATGAATAGTTTCTAACATCTTACATCAGAAAGTCATTCAGGCTGCATTTGGCTCATGAGCATTTCACAGGCATAGAAAAACAAATTTATGACTTTGGAATTTCTACTCTTAGGCTCTTAGTAGGTTTATGTAAATTGTGAAATATGAAGAAAAATCTCTCTTGTGGCAACCAAATGTACTCTAAAACTAATAACCAGTCCGTAATAAACTGCAATTCAATCATTTAAAACAAGGTTTTCCTGAAATGTGGCAACCGATATCCACAACTTCACATGTATCTCAATTATTGCAGCTCAGACATTTCAATCAGACTTTGGTTCCATCCTTAAAAAAGACTACATATAGTGGTGGCAACAATGAAATGGGCAATCTTCTACAATCCTCGCTACTTCCTAAATGTTCATATTGACAATAAAGACTTGCCATAATAAATAGAGTTAGAACTATTTACAAGTCACAAATTCTCAACTCATGTCAGAAAATTACCAAAACTAGAATATTTCTGCCTTTTAACTACAGCACAAAGTGCATAATCCCACAGACATTGAATAGAAATGATAGAAAACAGAGATAGCCTGGAACTTTTTGAAGTGTCAAAGTCAATGATCACCCTTCAAATTGATGAAGGCGTTAATTAGATTGGTCCGTCAACATACTCGAAATTTAGAAGTTGGGACTATTGAAGAAAGCTTCCTTAACTATTCTTTTCTCTTAACTTGTCCCACGAAAGAAGATACAATTACATACAGAAAAATCAGCAGCCAAATCTCTCTTTTCTTACCTCAAGGTGGTAGTCCAACTTCTGTGGGCCCCACCATGATGTACGTATTATATCCACACTGTCCATCCATTTGGAGAGATCATTTTAGAGCATGATCCAAAGAATGAGTCAGATCCAAACCTTGAGTGGACCCCACCACAGAAAACAGTGGGGAGAGTGACGCCCACCGTTAAAAACTTCTAAGGGCCACAAAAGCTTTCGATCAAGCTGATATTTGTGTTTTCCTTCTTTCATGTCTGCGTTAACACATAAACACTTTTAATCATCCAATAAATGTTCACTATTTTGATAGTCAGACAATCAGATAGTGTAATTTTTGGTTCATGATATATCTAAACTGAGAACCATTATTTGAACAGTTTAATTTGACTTGTATGGCTTGCATGCAATTTATGTAATTTGTAAGTGCCTGCATATCATCCAAAGTTGGAGACACTCAATGTGGATGCTAAGGGCCTCTTTAATGCATGGGAATCTATGGATTAAAAAGAAGGAAAATTGTAATCATTAATGTTTCCCCTAGTTAGACTACCAAACAAACATGCATAAAATTACCTGAAAGTGATTGTGCAGAAAAAGAAAAAGAGATCAGGAAAAAAAAAAAAGGAAGAACAAAGTTGTTGCTAGTTGAGTGTGTAGCATGGATAGGTTAGGAAGACCACTTGTAGAATTGTTTTTTTTTTTTTTTTTTTTTTTTTTTGTTCTGCAAGTTGTTGCTAGTTGAGTGTGTAGCCATACATGAACCAAAGGGGAAATCCTCAACAGTATACAGAAAAAAAAAAAGGAAGAACCAAGTGACAACAGTATCCTCGGGCATATAAGAAAGGATGAGAAACAATAAACTAGAGGATTGAAACACTCTCAATGGGGTAAGTTTTAACTTACACAACAATAATTACAGGATTTACACTTCTGCAACAAACGAGAAGAGGCAACTGTTGTAGCAAAGAGGTGATGGGAAATCAAATTGTCAAATAACATTAAATTCTAGTTAAGTAGTGCATTCTAATTCAGTTTAGCATGGTATACCATGGCATGAATTGTTACCAGCATGGTATACCATCTAAAAAGTTCAGTCGAATACTTACCTTGAGCCTCATGACAACATCTACAGCTAGTTTAGCAAAATGCTCCTTGTCCTGGGAAAGTATTTTTGAACTTAAAGTGGTCATAGCTATCTTCATCAAGTCTGATTTAAACTTCTCTGCATTACAACAATGGCAGTGTGCATTAGAGACATACCAGTCTGCACCATTTTTCAAGAGTGACCCACCCAAGGAGCTGCCCAGATAATAGACTGCAGTGCCACCTCCAATTTGACTGCAATGTAATACTATAGCAAATGGAAGTAAAAAAAGAAAAAAAAAAAAAAAAAAAAAAAAAAAAAAAAAAAAAAAGAAAAGAAAGAAAGATTGGCCATCATCATCATCATGGTCTCATCCCAGCTATGCTAGAGTGGTACTGTTATGTGGCACCCACTTGATGTATGAAGGCCATCAACCCTATCTATCAGATGCATCACCACACATTACCTAAATCCACCTGATGCAACAGTCAAGTGGGCCACAACACAAGCGAACAATGTGAGAAGGGATGCCTACCCTTGATTTAAATAGGGCCACACCAAAAATATGAAACGGCTTGTTTTAAACGAAGTTGCAGCAACACCTACCAATAATAATAATAATAATTCCAAGTTACACATCAAACAAAGTTGGAAGGAGATACCAGCAATAAAAAAGAAAGTCCTAGTTTGTAGAAAGAGCATATCAAACAAAGTTCAAGGAGATCCCAATAGTTGCTGTGAAGAATTCCATTGCAGCATGAGTTACCTGATTGTGAGGCCCGACATTCTTGTGGTGCCCACCTGAATGTGTGTGGATTGTACATCCCCTGTTCATATTGTCAAATATAGGGGCGAGACCCCTCCTTTTGATTTTTTAAAAAAAAAGGTCTATTAAGAAGAGGACTAGATAGTTTTCACAAGCGGCTCAATGAGGAAATTCGACATGGAATTGACAAGGTAGGTAATAGATGAAATACCCCAACATTATTGTATTTCCAAAGCTTATGAACTCCATAATCAATTACCTGTAGCCAAAAACCTGCTCATGTCAACCAACAACTCTACACATCATTTTTTTTTGAATAAGCATCCATGTAAAAATAAAAAGGAGATTGTCCAGGCCATGCCTGGATATTGCTAGTTACTAAAAACAAAATTGTAAGAAACCTACAGCTAAATGTGGCAAATTACTGTACCCAGACACAAGGCCTTAGAGGTTTGCAATCCCCTCCATAGTCGTCTCTACACGAATAGACATGCCAACCTGGCACATGCATAGGAGATCCAATCCAGTTTATCAAGTGAAACCATCATTAGATCATTGGACCAAAACAATTAGGCTGCCCAAGGGTGCCAACGCCAATCTTTAAAATAAAGTTTTTAAAAAAAAAAAAAACCACTTGCAATCAAGAGTCCATTTTTTTGTACAGATTGACCACTTGATAGTTATTGTTTTAATGGCAGATCATCTGAACTAGGTTGGTTTAAGCCCAGATTTTGAACTAGCTGGAGGCTGTGACGAGCCCACTGACAACCCTGGGCTAACTGGGTTTTTTCTAACCTTGATGTAGAATTTCACCAGCCACATCTTATCCTCAATGTAGCAGTTGGGAGGCAGAGTCAATTCCTGAAGGGAGGAATGTTAGTGTATATGAAAACAACATGTGCTTGGTCAAGCATAAATTGTCTATTTGAAAGAAAAAAAGAAGGAAGAGAAAATGTACCCATTTAAATGGATGTTCATGGTTTAGATTCCATGTATATGGGAGATCCACGCCAAAGATCCCTGCAACCAAT
This sequence comes from Magnolia officinalis, assembly GCA_021015155.1. NCBI lineage: Eukaryota > Viridiplantae > Streptophyta > Magnoliopsida > Magnoliales > Magnoliaceae > Magnolia > Magnolia officinalis. The sequence continues at coordinate 18,639,649 of JAJHSJ010000017.1, forward strand.
GAATAAATAGAGAGGCAAACAGTTCCTAAGCTAAGGAAGATCTCTGACTGCAATGGAATAGAATAAGCAAAAACCACTTGCAATCAAGAGTCCATTTTTTTGTACCAGTGAAACTAGATGGTAGAGATGCCAAATCACATGAAAACTACAATAAGCAAAAACTAATCGCTTGACTGCTACAACAGAGATAACTACCCTAAAAAGCAGATAATCCAGCAAGTGAAAAAGATATACACCCTTAATCTGCTCTAAGTGAACTACTAAAAAAGGGCCAATGACAAGGAAAAGACAAAAACCATTTGCCAATTCATAACAATAATATCCCAACGCTTCATCCAATGTAACTTGATTATCGTCATATACGGGCGTCTTTGGAATCCTTTAATGTCTGCTCATAAGCCTGATTTTGTTGATCCAACACTTCTCGTATTGGAATTTGAAAAAGAATGTTTTTGCAGCCCACATTTTAAATTTTGAAGCCAAAGGAGTTGCATTTCTGCCCAAATCATTGTGATTTTGGCATAGAGCATCAAATTAATTATCGCTCGACTGCTTCAACAGAGATAACAAGTTTCAACTTTCAAGTCATACATGCATTTGTAGAGGTAATTAAGTCTAGATGCATATGCAACCAGCTGGGTCATACATGCATTTGTAGAGGTAATATGCAACCGGCTGGGTCATACATGCATTTGTAGAGGTAATTAAGTCCTAAACATACTCTTAAATCAGGTATTAGATCATCATACCTTAGGCTCAATATTTTCCGGTGTGATATTTTTGCGGCACTTACTTCCACCAGACGTTGAAGGCTGCAAGTATCCGAGATTAGCAGCAAGGATGAAGAATGGTACAGACCACATTATGGACCACCATGAAAAACACAATTCTAGCCAATGCATACGGCTAGAATATTGCGGTATTAATCCTTTTTTTTTCTTTTTTCTTTGTTCTTTTTTCTTTTTTTCCTTTGTTTTTCTTTCTTTCTTTCTTTTTTTTTTTTTCAAAAAAAAAAAAAAAAAATTAAGAAAGGGGACTGATTATATTAAAGTAGAAAATAGGAACAAAAAGTAGCAACCATGATTATTTGTTGCATGTTCGATGTTTCAGTTCAAAATTTCCATTTTAATTTTTGTAGCGTTGAGGGAATTGTTCAGGGCCAAACTAGGAAACTGCCCATGCTCCAATTTCTTACCCAGCAGATCATTCCTAATAGGCAAATGATCCCTAAATAAAAACTGACAGAAACCATTAGGTATAGAAGTAATTCCTAATAGAGATTTATGTAACCTAGAATGTTAAATACAAATCCCAAATAATGCCCAAACAAAGGTTTGACTCGATATTTATGGGAGTTTTATGCCAATTTAAACATAAGGCACAATACCAAATTGAAGAATAAATCAAGTATTGTACTGCTAAACAGATCAATACATTTTATTTTCAAAGAACTATCAATGCAAGAAATCTCTACTTGAACACAATGCCCAAACCTTTCAAAGTCTTATGCAACTTTCATCATTTTATTAAATCAAAGTCAAAAAAATAAACTACATAATGTTCAATTTGAAGAAGATGATCCACTCTTGCATGACATCCACTCTGAGCAGTTGCTCCAGCTAATGTTGTGAAATGGGTCGAAAAAATTAAGATTTTCAGTGACCACATCAAAAAAAAAAAAAAAAACAATCGACATACCCCAAAATCATGCCTGAGTAATTCCATGCCCTGCTTGCACCAAACCAATTAGCTAATTATTCCAAAGGAGTTACAAAAGATTTAGAAGGACCATGAATCAATTTTTCATGAACAGTGACATATAATGCAAAGGAGTTTTGAGGCAGTACCTGTATCGCAATAATGAACTCTGAAACCAAGAAAATCTTCAAATATATTCACAATAGCCCACACCTTTGGCAGCAAATTGCCCAATTAATAGGAAAATACAAGTAAAACTTAAGTAACAAGAATGGATGAAAAACAACGTAAATTATCATTTCATTCCATCTGTAACTGAAATTTTGCATGACAGAAGGAAGAAACCATACATACAGTTTTTGCAAACTTAGCTTAGAAACAAGGGAGAATATGTTAACCAGTTATGGAGGAAAAAGCCTTTTCCATTTATCATCCATTCATGAGAATGGCAAAACAAAAGAAAGCAGATGATGGCTTAATAACAACACCATGCTAGCTCTTTGTAAGGCATATGCAAGTATGCCTCAAGATAAAACATTTGTAGCTTCAAAGTTGCCAATGGAAGTACACTTGACTACTGTGGCTGCAGATGAGTGTACCACATTTACCAACTCAAGATCACATCTAGACATAAGATACTACAATCCACACAAAACATTTCTTGTTAAGCCATTTTATCAAACAGTTAGCATGCACAAAACACAGGAGGAATTACATAATGGCTCTCTGAAATCCAACTATTAGGATCTAAAATCATGTTCAGTCGACATTGCAAGTAACAAAAGGCAAAAGAAAAACCACCTAAAAATCTTAGTAGTCTTCACAACACAAACTCCCAAAACTTCCAGCAATGTTAGGCTGCTGGATAGAATAACCCAAATCAAGCAGGATTTTAAACCCATTACTGACAGTAACCGGAATACATGTCCGATAAACTCCATCATCGTCTGCTTGACGGACAACAGATTGAAGGCCCACCAAATACGGCAGCCAATAGTGTCAATCGCCACCGTCATCGCCGCTGAGCTTGCAGCAGCCATTAATGGCAGCAACAAGCCCTTAGAACTCCCAGCCATTATAAAAAGAAGAAATAAACAGGGGTTTTCAAATCATAGATGGGAGGAAGAATAAGGTTTAACAGATGAGTGTTGGCTACCATTAGAGGTGTGCGGCCGCTAAATCCTGCTTTTGATTTGAGTCAGCGGTGATGAATCGAACTCCGGTGGCTGTGATTTTGAAATCAGGTGTTGGCATATCCAGCTCTCTCCCTTCTTTGGATCTAACATACAGAGGAGAGAGAGAGAGAGAGAGAGAGAGAGAGAGAGAGAGAGAGAGAGAGAGGAATCCTCAGTGAAGAGAGAGAGAGTGGGAATGAGGGGGTAGGGTTGAGAGAGAGGGAACGAGAGGGGTAGGGTTGAGAGAGCGGGAATGAGGGCGGTGACTTTTCCTTTGGGTAAAATACCCCGCTAAGATTCCGCGTTCGCACAAGTGTTCTGATGGACGGTCCGGTAAAGGGCTTTGTGGGGTCCACGGTGATGCATTTGATATATCCACTCCGTCCATTAATTTTGTAAATTTTTTTACAGGGAATGACCCTAACATCTAGGCAAATCGAAGGTCCAATTGAACCACACCATCGATCAATGGTAGGTATTAATCTCCACTGTTTCCTACCGTGTGGTCCACTTAAGCGTTCAATCTACTTCATTTTTGGGCTCTTGCACTAACATGCTCTTTCAAAACGAATAGACGCATTAGATGAAGCACACAAATTTTAATGGGCCTCATAGAGTCCCTTGCGAGTTGTCCCAGGTTGCAAGAACGTGTGGAGGTGTAAGGTTTTAGCTACAGTTTGATCAACTTTTAGCTACGGTTTTTTTAGCTACGGGTCTATATCCGTAGCCAATATAGCTACGGTCTATATCCGTAGCCAAAAGCTAGCATAGTCCGTAGCCTTTGATCGTTTTTTTGGTAGTGATGAATGGCTAATGTACATCACAGCAGTAATCTTGCCTTTACTTTGACGTCAGCCCCTATTTTTTCGGTGGAGAATTTCGGTGGAAATTCTCTTGAGGGCGTGATAGTCTTGCGCTGTTACAGCGCATGCGGAAGATGTTGCTTCCGGTTGAAGGTCAAGGTGGGGTCCACCATGATAAATTGTCGATAAATCCACACCCTCCATTAGTTTTGTAAAATAATTTTAAGCCATGGCCCCAAATTTTAGGTGGATCTATGGAGTGGAGGACCCACACTTGGAACAGAGAAAATGGGATAAAACCCATTACGTAACAAAATGTTCCTGGTTTTTCGTGGAAAGATTCTGTTGAATTTGGGTTGGATAGGTAAGGTCCACTAATGATGCCTTCTCGAAGATCCACTCCAATCTTTATTTTCTCGGTATCATGTCATGATATGGAGTTTAAAATGAGGAAGATCCACTCATCTAGTGGACCACACCATAGTAAAAAAAAGTGTTCAACGGCCGTTAATCAGTTTAATCCCATTGATGATTAGATTATTCCCTAGAACAACATGGATGCTAGATTAAACCCATCACCATACGACTACCATGTGTACAAAATGGACGGTTCAAAATAATTCACAAGGGTCAAAAATATCCCTGTTTAGATTAACGGTGAGACCCACTTGTTAAATGACGTATACAACCAAAACACGTCAAATATTTTATTCACGTTGAAAGATATAAAATTCACATCTACACATATTGTACATGATTGGCTGGTGTATCATGTGATTGGCTGGTGTATCACGTGATTGGCTGTTGTCACGTGTACACATATTGTACATATTGTACATGATTGGCTGGTGTACACATAGCTGCAAATCACGTGATTGGCTGGTGTATCATGTACAGTGATGTGTTGTATCAAGTACATGTGATGTACACGTATGAACTACATGTGACATGCTAACACATGATTACTATTCACGTGATTGCTGCACATGTGTGATTTCTGTACATGTGTATACAGTGACGTGTGCACATGTGTGATTTCTGCACATGTGTATACAGTGAAAACATATACTGTACATGTGTAATTTCTATTCATCTAATGATTACTGTACACGTGTACACACCAAGTTTGTGTATATAAGTATTTCTAACGTGATTGCTGTAACATAATCTTGATATGAAAACAGTGATCTTGTTGACGTGTACATGTAATCTGTACATGTACATGTAATCTGTATACATTTACTGTTTCTACGGTACACGTGTTGTGGTTTTATACATGTTTCCAATATGTTAGTGATGTACATGTTTACTCATGTAGCAATATGGTTTAATGCAACACGCTTACTGTTTCTACTATATACGTTTACTGTACAAGTTTACTGTTTCTACTGTGCACATGTTATGGTGTACACGTGTTGTAGTGTTACTGTACACGTGTATGGTGTTATTGTACACGTGTTGGCTGATGTACACGTGCAGTTACTATGTTTGAGTTTTGTTAATTCCACATTAGTAGATCTGTTGAAAGATGAATGCAGATATTTGTTAAATTCATGTTTCCTTTATTATAACTTCTTCACTGTTGATCTAAAACTCATTAGTGATCGAAACGATTATCAACCATGATGATCACTATTGATGAAAGGATCCATCATCAATAATGATCATTAACGGTAATGATCGGATCTATCACTAATGGTCATGATCATAGATGAAGATAGTACTCAATTGATATCTTAGCACTTTATTTTCCTTCTGATGATGATGTTTATATGAGTGAAATAATTAGACTTGATATGTTTAGATCTAAGCCCTCCTTATTTTTCATTTGAACATATAGAAAAACTTAGTGCTAGAATCCTCCCTAAAACTAAAGGTTGTGCATAACCTGAGTGGGAGTTTAATCTCCTCCACCAAATGATGCACCCAACTATGTAATGGAAAGTTGCACGTTATACTAATTTATTCTTATAAAAGCATTAAACTCATCTTATATTGAGAACTTGATTGTTCTACACCGCCCATTCGGGTATGTGGACTTTCAGATCTCGTTAAGATGTGTTGACTACTTTTATACTCTGTAAATTTGTATAACATGTAGAAATGCTGATGATTAGAGTCAATACGTTAGATCATAGCTAAGTAGTGATACTCATGCAATGTAGAGATGGCCACCAAAGCGTTGATCGCTGAACAACTGAAAGGACAACATTTCGACGGCAACAACTATGAAGACTGGTCCCGTGCGGTGCGATGCCTTTTGGACGAGGACGACATATCTCACACACTCGATGTAGTTCAGGAGGAACCCATCTTGGCTGAAAATGGGAATTTACAAGAACATAGGGTTGCGATGACTCACTACAATAAGTGGCGAAAACAAAATCGTTCAGCCCGAAATGTCCTTCTTAGCACCATGCACAAAGAACTCATACCTACGTATGAAGTGTATGAAACCGCTAAGGGAATCTGGGAAGCACTGACATATGCCTATGTGCAAAAGTCAGATGCAAAAGTTAGGGCAATGGAATTGGAATTCCAGAAGTATAGGATGTCTGTCGGCTACCCCATCAAAGATCATATCCGTAAGATGGAGCAAATGATAGGTGCCCTTAGGAATGTCGGGTATAAATTGACTGAAAATCAGAAGATTATAGCTATGCACCGTTCCTTGCCTGAATCTTGGGCCCAAATCAAAAGAATTCTGAACCATACTGATTCTATTACTACATTCAGAGACTTTTGTGGCCACCTGGTACGTGAGGTTGAAATGAATGCAATTCAGCCAAGTTCGGCCAGAGCCTTTGTAGCAGAGACCCATAAGCGGAAAGTTAACAACAAACGGTCCAAAGCTCGTAAGAAGGCGAAGAAGAATAACCAAGAACAGAAGACCACAACACCCGTTCCAAATCTCAAGAAGGGGAACGGGAAGAAGAAGCAGAAAAAGACAAATGTAGTCTGCTTCGTCTGTGGAAATTCCGGTCATTATGCTCGACAGTGCGCCCATAAAAAGACGGTAATTTCTCAGTCACTAGATACTTTGTATGTAGGCGTTTGTTCTGAAATCCTTTCCGTTGATATCATATCTAACGAGTGGATTTTGGATTCAGGCGCAACAAAGCAAGTGACAAGCAGTCGTCGGGACTCGAGGAATTCTGGCCTGTAGCCAAGGGGAGTTACAAGCTGTACATGGGCAATAACGCTGTTGAAGACGTACAAGGGATTGGTGTTTTCCATCTACGTACGCGTATAGGGCGAACAATAATACTCCGTGATATTTTATATGCACCGGGGATGCGTCGGAATTTAATTTCTGTTTCTAGATTATTAACTGATGGTTTTGATATTCGATTTTCCGGGACAAGAGTTTCTTTGAGACAGAATAACCTCATTTTTGCATGGGGTAATTTAATTTTAGATCTATTTATTCTAGACGTAGAATGTGATAATGCATCTATTGCTTTGTCTGCTATGTCGAATGAAACTGTAGTATCTGAATCTCAAAAATGGCACGTGAGGTTATGTCACATTGGAAATGATCGTATGACAAGACTAGTATGTTCTGGTCTATTAGACTCCTTATCCAAAGTTGATTTGCCATTTTGTGAACATTGTGTGTCCGGGAAGACTTCGAAGAAACCATTTCCCAAAGCAGCTAGATCAAATGGCACACTAGAGATAATCCATTCAGATATTTGTGGACCCTTTAATGTACATGTCAGGAACGGATGTCAATACTTTGTCACTTTCATTGATGATTACTCACGCTATGGATATGTGTATCTCATCTTACACAAATCTAAGGCTTTTGATTGTTTTCTTAAATACAAAGCTGAGGTGGAAAACCAGCTTGAGAAAAAGATTAAAATCCTTCGATCTGATAGAGGTGGCGAGTATACATCTGAAACGTTTAAATCATACTGTGAAAACGTTGGAATAGTTCGGCGGTACTCAATGGCTTACACTCCACAACAAAATGGTGTTGCAGAGAGAAGGAATAGGACATTATTGGACATGGTTAGATCGATGATGGCTCAAGCCAATCTCTCTACCATATTCTGGGGAGACGCACTGTTAACAGCCGTCTACGTCCTAAATAGAGTCCCATGCAAATCAATTCTTAAGACTCCATATGAGATGTGGTCTGGGAGGATTCCTTCTCTAGCCAACCTACGCCCTTGGGGATCTTTGGGATATGTTTTGCTGCCTACTTCGCATAGAGGTAAACTTGATAGTAAGACCATTGAATGTGTGTTCATAAGATACCCCATGCATTCAAAGGGATACGTTCTAGTTTATGAGGACCATGGACGATAGATTGAGATAGAATCCCGAGACGTGACCTTCGTTGAAGATAGATACCCAAGCCGAATGAAGTAAAAGGTTCCAATACAACTTTTTGAAATACCCGATGTATCTCAAGAGAGTGGGAATTCTGCTTTACAAGATGATGATACTCCTATAGTTCATCAAGACAGTGGGAGGACATCTCAACAGGCTCCTGAGTTACGTCGAAGCGAAAGAGGATTGATTCCCCGAAGATATTTCGATATTGAAGGGCAAACATTCTCTTGCGTTGCAGTTGATGATGATGAACCTGATTCGTATCAGGATGCATTATTATCTTCTAACTCGGCCGATTGGGTAAATGCTATGGACGAAGAGATCGCTTCCATGGAGAAGAATAAAGCCTGGAAACTTGTTGATCTGCCTTCCAATCGCAAAGCGATAGGTAACAAATGGGTACTAAAGATCAAAAGAAAGGCAGATGGTACAGTGGACAAGTATAAAGCACGATTAGTTGCTAAAGGTTTTACACAACAAGAAGGCATTGACTACGAGGAGACTTTTTCACCTGTTGTAAAGTTCTCCTCAATCCGCATGATCTTGTCCATTGTCGCAAGTTTAGACTTAGAGTTATATCAGATGGATGTAAAGACCGCATTCTTAAATGGTGACTTGGATGAAGAAATATACATGCAACAACCCATGGGTTATTTGGACAAAAAACATCCAAAGAAAGTCTGCAAGTTGTTGAAATCTATCTATGGGTTGAAGCAATCTTCAAGACAGTGGTACATGAGGTTCCACTTGGCCATCACCATTTTTGAATTCACAATGAGTGAAGAAGATCATTGTGTATACTTGAAACTGTCTGGAAGATATTTTCTGATACTATCTCTATATGTAGACGATATCCTGTTAGCTGGTAATGACATTCAATTGTTGACATTGACTAAAGATTGGCTATTCTCGAACTTTGAGATGAAAGACCTCGGTGAAGCCTACTTTATCCTTGGGGTAAAAATCATCAGGGATCGCCCTAAGAAATTTTTAGGCTTGTCTCAAGCAACCTATATACAAAAGATCTTAGAGCGGTTCAGGATGGAAAATTCAAAAGCTGTTGAAACCCCTATGGATAAAGCTACCAAGTTAGACAGGAAATCGTGTCCTCAGATTGAAGCCGAGAAATTGGCTATGTCCTCAGTACCTTATGCAAGCTCAGTAGGAAGCTTAATGTATGTTATGCTTTGCACCAGACCGGATATTAGTTATGCAGTTGGCATAGTCAGCCGTTATCAGAGTAACCCGGGACAGTCTCATTGGCAAGCCGTCAAACGTATATTCCGCTATCTCAGAGGAACAAAAGACCTAATGTTGTTTTATGAAGGCACAAGCCTCGAGCTCAAAGGATATTCGGATGCTGCTTGGGGTAATGACGCCGACGAGGGAAAGTCTACTTCAGGGTATGTATTCTTACCCGGAGGAGGAGCTATCTCATGGTCGAGTAAGAAACAGACATCCACAGCTCTTTCATCTATGGAGGCCGAGTACATTGCATGTTATGCTGCTGTTCAGGAGTGTATATGGGTTCGTAGATTTCTATTGAGTCTGGAAATTGTACCGAGTGTTCGTCAGCCTATATCGCTGAAGATAGACAATACTTCTGCTATTGACTTGGCAAAGGACCCTAAACACCACCAGAAATCTAAACACATTGAGATCAAGTATCATTATGTTCGTGATCAAGTGAGAGATAAAAAGGTCGCCCTCAGCTACATTCCTACCAAGGAGATGATGGCTGATCCCATGACAAAACCTATAGCTAGAGATCTATTTCAGGTTCACGTCAGGCAGATGGGATTGAGGAAAACTTGATTGATGTACTTGTTTTGTAGTACCTTTGATCTTTCATTAATGAATAATACATTTCATTTATTCAGTATTGAACACTAATATAAACTAGGTAAGAAGATCATCAGCATTTACATTGAGATCATGTAGGATTTCTATTTTTGTCGGCAGGCCGGTCACCCACTCGCACGGGTTGACCAACCTCGAATGTACAAGAGAGGTACATTTGGGGCTATGTTTATACATTGAAGTATAAACTTCCCTTTATTGTGAATAATAAAGGATGAGGATATGAGTGAGTCGTATCCGCCTACAATCTTATAAAGATTGTAGATGAGACTCATAAAGTCGAATAACATAATCGCATCATTCCTTTACATGAGATCAATGTTATGGCCTGAAATTAAAGCCAGGTTATGAGGTTATGAGATGAGTCGTACCTTATGTAGAATAACCTGCGTACTGTAGACCCAACTTACACCTAGTATTGTCTACTTTACGACGTGGATTGTAACCACGTGCTGGGACCTATTACCTACAGATTGCTTTGATTCGATCTAATCATTGCAACGTGCGAGTAGCCAGTCCCGTAGGTGACTCTTTGTGTCCTTAGCTACCCTCCTCTTGTGTATATGAGGATGAGATTGAGTGTCGCTACTTTAGTGTACAATGACGAAAGGTCCTTGATTGGCCAGACTCAGTTACGCTAGGAAAGTGGCTTGATTAATTCCAAATTACACATCTGCGTGGGGAAGATCCCGTGACAGCTACACCAAGTTTCTAGAACTATAAATACGCACTTGAAGACTTATCCGCCGGCAGTATCGAATTGTTTTTATTAGACTTTTGCAAACAGTATTTTTCTTAAAAAGCATATATATAAATAAGTATAGTTTTGAATTGGTTTTAATCGAAGTTTGTGAAAAATCAAGTTTTCAGAATAACTCGATGAGTTGGATAAGTGCGTATGTTGGCCGAGTACTCCAAATCGGGAGTTAACTCTATCCGGTGTGGTCATGCGGACTAGGACAGGCATTACAAAGCTTGGGTTATTGAGTACTAGTTAGGTGGTTACTTAGTACTTAAGCACCTGTGAGAAGATTATGGTGATCCAGCTGGTCTCATGCCTCTGATTCTTTTGATTGTGATGTTTGGTATTTGATTGTTATAAGGCAAGTTGTTGGACAGATTTATGTGCCTATCCCACAATGTGATTGAGTGGGAGATGTTGGTTGAAGGCCAGTGGGGCCCACTCGTGAGCAATCACTAGTGGGTGGGCCCCATTTGGTTTGACTCTTTCCGCTGCGTACTTTCCTTTCAGTTGAAATTTCAAATTCATATTTGAATTTGATTTTGGATAGGAGGTTTGGAAAAAGACCGGATAATCTGGTCTCATCCCATCTCCTTCCTATCCTATAAAAAGGAATACGCCCTTTCTCGTAATGTGAATAAGAAACATCGAGGGTATACAGAGAGTAATAGTGTGCAACATAGTCTGTCCATGTTAAGCTTGTCCTTGGGACGATCTGATCCATAGAATGCAATCCGGGACCACGATATACCGTAGGATCAGAGGTGTGAACAGTTCAATCTGCTCCAGTAGTAGATAGACGGGCCATTGGAGCATCAATCTTCAGCTTTGTGAGGGTCCCAATTATCGTGTAGACCGTCAGATCTTGAGGGCTCATCTTCCGCATTTCCCAATAGGGGTTACACTCCAACACCATAGCTCTAGAACTCAAAGGCTATGAGGACATCGGTTTTTTAATGCCTTCCAGGCTAGATGGTTATCTGACATCTGGTACCACTACCAATCATGGACAAACTTATGACGCCAACTCCGACTATATAAAATGAGTACAGCTCAATGATTATAGAAAACACCTGATGCCTAATGGCTAAAGGGATATTATGATAATGTGGAATAAACTAAACAAAATACACATGTTTTGTTATGAACAATATACAAGAGTGGAGAGGACCTTTCTTAATAGAAATTATCTCACGCATTCTTTGGGCATTCGAGAACCCTTTCGGCCCAACAGATATGTGGAATGAATGTCATAAATTCCTCTCGCGGGGCTTCTTGAAATTAATATTAGTGCAAGGTACCCTTAGAATACAAAGACACGCGATAATGGGCTACTTGACTGAAAGAATTGAAATGAGAGAGGGGGTCCTTTACTGTCAGTATATAAAGATCCTTGGTTACTGAAAGTCACTGTAAAACAAGCTTAGCTACTATAAGTCACGGTAAAACAAAGCTTAATTAACAAGGGTTGAACATGGTCACCGTGACTTGTGTATGGTCCCACATTGAAAGTTGAACACCAAAATTCAGGCCGATCAATCCATTATGTGGGCCATCAAGTGCATTCGGAGGTTTTTGGGAGATTGTCGGTTTTTACCTATGGTGTGGCCCACCTACTGAGAAGGTGCAGTGAGTTCGTTAGGGGCCCGGATTGGATACTAACAAGGTCAGTAGCCAAATCGCTACTGAAGTGACGTCACCAAGCTCTGTGGACCCTACCATGATGCGTGTGTTGTATCCATACCGTCCAACCATTTAGAGATGGTTTTATGGCATTAAAAATAGAATGAGATAATCTAAAGTTCAAGTGCACCCACCTCAGAAAACGGTGGGAGCCGTCACACCCACCGTTGAAACATTTACAGGGCCCACAGTGATGTATTTTTGAGATCCATCTTATTCATAATTTAACATAGAGATAGATGAAGTGAAAACAAAAAGATCAGCTTCATCGGAAGCTACCGTGGCCCCTAAGAATTTTTGAACGGTGGATGTCACTGTCCCCCCTATTTTCTATGGTGGGGTCCACTTGAACTTTAGATCTATCTCATTCTCTTTGTAATGCCATAAAACGATCTCTAAAAATGGTTGGACGGTATGGATATAACACATGCATCATGGTGGAGTCCACAGAGCTTGCTAACGTCACTTCAGTAGCTATTTGGCTACTGACCTTGTCAGCACCCAATCCGCGACCGTTCGTTAGGAACTCGACCGGAATCCCTCACAACACCTGTTGTACACTCGGCGTACAACACCAGTTGGGCCCACCATGTTATGTGTGTAGCATTCACTCTGCCCATCAAGTATGCCCCCGTCGTGTTCACCAAACGGCTCATCAGCCCGATCCAAGACTGAGGTGGGGCACACCATCAGAAATACACGTACCATTGTGGCCCCCATTCAAATCTACAGTTGGTGTTGCCTCACCATTGGTCTATGTGGTGTGGTCCACCTGAGCTATCTATTAGGCTGATTATTTTCCCTAAGGGCGTAACAACTAAAAGCACGCTGGATGGATGGAGTAGATATCAGCCAGACAACACGATGGCCCCATAGCTTGCGTGTTGTACGTATGCGAACAACAGATGCGAGTATGACGGGATTCGGATTTCGTACTGTAGCGAACTAGCACAGGTCGGTGCTGGAAAAGCTCTGTGGCACCACCGTGATGTATGTGTTTTACCCACGCCGTCCATCAATTTTGCTAGCTCATTACGAACTCGAAAATGAGGCCAATGCAAATTTCAGATGGACAAGATTTGAGAAAACAGTGGTGATTGAATGCTCATCATTAAAAACTTCCTACAGCCTACTGATGTTTATTTTCTATCTAATCTGGTCACACAGATCTAGACGAAGGAAAAACACAAATATCAGCTTGATCCAAAACTTTTGTATCTGGCCCCTAAGAAGTTTTTAATAGTGGTCATTCAATTACATTGTTTCCTATTTTGTGGTCAACCTGATATTTAGATTTGTCTCATTTCAGGAATTATAGCATAAAATGACTTACAAAAATAGACAGACGGTGTGGATATAATACATACATCACGATGGGCCCACTGATCAAACGTGCTGTGTGCTACCTGTTTCACGTATGTTAGTAAAACGGCCGTTGTATGCAATTCCCGTCGCGGTTTCATGGTCTTGAACAGAAATTCTGCAAAACCCACGAGCGTGTGGAGTGGATTATATCTCAGAAACAGTTCAACAGATGTACCACATTGTATAGTTTTCCGCTACAACACTCTCTCTAATTCTTTCATAAAGAAAAAAGAGGTACTTTTTGTAGGTTCTTTCGTCTTTTTCATTAATATTACAATGGCTTCTGTAGATTTCCCCCTTATTTTCATTAACATTACAACGTTGCTTGCTTGTGTTGTTTTGTTTTTTTTTTGTTAGCTTGTTAGTACACCCACTGTCAGTTCACACTTCACTGGTCAATGGGCTGGGATGGCCCATCTGGCTTTGGTGCTAGGCTGCTAGCTGACGGCTACGGCTAGCATGCTAGGCCTGATGGATGGGCCTAGGCCTAAGATTTGAGCACGTTCAATAGAATGGCCAAGCCCGATGGCTGGACCTGGGCCTGGGCCTGGGCCTAAAATTTGAGTCATTGGCCCCTCTAGTACTAGGGCGGTACTGAAAAAGCTCGCATATCATGATGTATGTGTTTTATCCATGTTATCTATCCATTTTCCTGTCAGTATAAAATCCTTAGGAGTCGCTTGGCACTTTAGGGGGATTTGAGGGGATTTCAAATCCCCTAGTTGTTTGGCAGCACAAAGTAACTGAGGTTCAAATACAGGGTGTTTGAAATGCACGGTGAAGGCTTGGATTACATCTAAAAAAGTTTCAAGAGTTGCATGTGTTACATGTGTATTACTAGACTATTAATGTATTGGACACATCACTCACTAATGATATCCCAAAATAATTAGATTATCAATTGCATTACTATAATTATTTTAAAACAATGATCAACGTCGTCCAAACATTGTCCATATAAATCAATGGTTAAAAATCATTGTTTAGTCACTCGGACTTGATCTTGTGCTTGTGGCCCATTCAGACTTAGAATTTCATCATTTTCAGATAAAGTATATATTTCAGCGGGCTTATTACAACCACTGTGTCAAATATTACATACATTCACTAATTAGAGATTTTAAAGTTATTTAGTAATTAAATTTATACCCCTGTGAATATACTAAGCATAGCTAATTTTGGATTAAAGTTTATGAATCTAGAGTGCCAAACACAAAAGAAGGATTTCAAATCCAAGTTCTGAATCCAGGGTTCCAAATCCATGCTCCCAAACAGGCCCTTATTTAGTTATATCAAGTCACTTGCAAGTTGCAACAAGCCTAACAGGAGTATTTTAACTCATGTACGGCATCCAATCCGTCCAGATGGTGGTCCCAACTTTAAAGTTGAACACCCCAAAATTCAGGCGCATCAAACCATCATGTGAGCCATCAAGTGCACTTTCAACGGTAGATATTCAGTCCTCACTGTTTCCTGTTGTGCGGCTGAGTTAAGTTTTGTGACTGCCTCATTTTTTAATTACTCAGGTCCGTAGTCACAAACATCAAGGTGGGCTCCACCTAAATTCTGCAAGAGACTGTCGCGGTAATCCGAGTCTTGATGGGAAACGGATTGGCTACTGCCCCTGCCACGATCCCGGTGGCTGGTAGTTGGTGCTCTATGGCCCCACCATGCTGTATGTGTTTCATCCATGCCGTTCATCCATTTTTACATATCATTTTAGGGCTTTGTCCCAAAAATGAGAGCTCAGGTTGACCACACAACAGGAAAACAATAGTGATTAGATATCCACCATTAAAATCCTTCTAAGGCCCACTGTACTGTTTATTTGACATCCAATCTGTTGATTAGGTCATACAAACATAGATGAAGGGAAAAAAAATTCAATGCTGTTTCCACTTGAGATTGGCATATATCTCATTTTTGGTCTCATACCCTAAAATGATCTATAAAAATATATGGATGGCATGGATGAAACACATACATCATGGCGGGGCCCACAGAGCACCGACCACTAGCCAATGGCTGATGGCAGGGGGAGTAGCCAATCTGTTTCCGTCCCGATGGGACTTCGATTGGGTCCATACTAGCCATTATTGAAAAGACCTGTGGGCCATCATATTATATGTGTTTTATCCACGCATCTATCCATTTTAACTGCTTATTTGAGGGCATGATCCCTGTTGGGGAAAAATATGACAAGTCCTTGAGTCGGCCAAAATGGTGAAAGAGTGGTATAGTAATGGCTCAGACTTGTCGGATGCTGAGTCCGAATAGAGCCCAAAATCCATAAGGGCGCTGAACGGAGAGACGTAGCTCGGACCGTGAGGCCCTTGACCCGGCCGTAGCTTGAGCGTCCCGAGCCATAAAGCGAAACCTCAAAAGGAGTGCACCTCGAGGTCCGAATGAAGCCTTCTAGAGGAAAGCTTAAACCGACTGAATAGGATCAGTCGGTCCTAGAGTCGCCCGAACTTCAGTCTGACTTAAGGATTGAGTTGGCCAATAAAGTTAGCGGAGAATTAGCCATAGATTTTATCTCAGCACAACCATGTGGAAAGATAAGCATTGGCTGAGCTTTACATTGTCCCATATTCAGAAGTTTCCTACTAAAACTCTGGATTCTGCCCGAGATCTTCGGAAGATAAGGAAATAATCTTCGAAGATCAAGAGAACGTAGGAATAACGGATCCGCAAAGATTAAAATCTATCTTTACAAGATTTTCTCTAAGGAACACGAAAACCCTACAGGGTATGACACCATTATATATACAAAGACCTACATCGTGAAAGGTATGCAAAAACTCTTGCCCTCAAAACCTTTTAAAAGAGACCCAGATTCTGACTTTAGCATCAGAGGGTCCCCTGGCAAGACCAGGGTCACCTTTCTCTTCTTACGTGTGTGCAGATCCCAGGGTCATAGAAGAGGCAAGCCAAAAATAGCATCAACAGCTTGGCGCCATCTGTGGGAAAAGATACGAAAGGTTGTTTTCCAAGCTCTATCGAGAAGATTCAAACAGGTTCCAATGGCGAGAACTAGGAAAACCGTTCAAGATGAACCGAATGAGGTCGCCGTCACTGGACCCCCCCACAACCGAAGGACTGCCAGGTACGAACGGAGCCTAGGGGGTCCAGAACAAACCTGTCAACCCACAAAGTTCTGCAGCTCGTCCGGCAAACTCTGCTTCGACCAGGCATACCCAGCGAAACCGAGGGAATGGTCGGTTAGACGAGGAGGTCCAAGAGCTTAGAACCGATATAACTTCATGAAGCAAATGCTGGAATAGATTCATCGTCACTAAGTTCAGCTGCCTCAGCACAACGATGGTCAAGCGACGAACGTTCCACGACAATTCGCTGACCCTTAGCCTATCGCTCCGCAATCTGTTCCTCAAGCAAAGCCAACACCATGGTCCGTCCAAGCTCATGCCCACTCATTCTGAGACCGCCCTGCTGCCCGCCACTGATCTCCGACACGAAATAGATCGGAGAAGGCGCAACGGGCCTCCGGTCGAGGGAACGACAGAGAGTGACGAACCCTGGAAAGCCGACCTCTAGGACTTCAGGAGGGAAGTGCAGGAAGAGATCACTGATATGAAGTAGAATCGCTCCACCAATCCAATGGCATCCGAGGCAATGACATCCCCGTTAACGGAGGAAATGATGAAAGCTCGGTTATCGAAGCGATTCCGCCTTCCGCAGATCCCGCCCTTCACTAGTAAAACCGATCCAATTAAGCACGTTGAGTCTTTCCAGACTTACATGGAGCTGCATGAAGCCTCGGATGTCGTGATGTGTCAAACAAGCGTTTTCTCTCACTTTTACTAACGTAGCACGTCTTTGGTTCAACAATTAAAACCAAAATCGATCAGCTCCTTCACCGAACTCAGTGATGCTTTCCTTGCCAATTTCAATGGTGAGAAGAAAAAACTGAAGTCATCTGCGCATCTGAACAATATAGTCTAGAAGGAGGGAAAGCTACTTAAGGATTATATCAAGCGTTTCAATTTTTAATCACTCCAAGTTCAGAAACACTCGGACGAGACAACTCTTAATTCAATTATGCAAGGTGTCCAAGACAAGCCAGTTCTCGCATCTCTTGACAAGAACCCGCCAGTTACTCTAGCCAAGTTCATGGCTGGGTCAGATAAGTATGTAAATGCCGAAGAAACCCGCATTCTGCACGAGGCCGCCCAAAACACAAAAATCCTAGCTAAAGAGCCAGCAAAAAAGGAAGCTGACTCGACTGATGGAAAAAGCGGAAAGCTGACTCCAGTTTGTCATTTGTGTGGTGATTCTGGTCATTATAAGTTCAAATGCACAACACCTAAATGGTCTCAACAACTAACTAGAAAAATGCAGAATTTCAAGAGTCCACTTAGAGATATGGATAGAAGAAATACACATCCATCACCACCCAAAATGACAAACAAAACGAAAGAGTCAATTAATCAAGAGGATAGACTGAACTCTAAAAACTCTACCATGAAATGGGTAAGGAAGAATTAGTTTAGATCATGCATCAATATCTGGAAACTCGCTGAAATGATACAATTTTGATGAGCTTCAAATGATATATCTGAGGTTCTTCACCTCCATCTTTTGTATATAAACATTCAAATGTTTATAATTTTGATGTGTGCATTGATTGTACAAAGTTTTGCTGTGTATACTATTGATAAATTTACATACTAAAAGTATACACGAAAGATTGTCTGAATGCTGAAAATTGAAAAACATTTACGTCTGATATGTCTGCCGATTTGTCATGGGCATTCTCGATCAAATCGATAAAGAGTCGATATTATCGACATCTCTTCAGAATTTGAAAAGCCACTTAATCGAGACTATTATCGAAGTTATTATCGATAACATCGAATGAGGATCATCGATATAATTGAAAGTAAGTTCGATAGAATCGATGACCACCACCTGATAAAAAGGCGGTCGAGCAAAAAGACTTTCATTTTGTTTGAGAAAAGGTATTCCATTCTTTTTGGCTCAAATCCTCGGCTGGAAGTTCTTTGGTGGGTCCCAGAAGGTACTTAAAAACTGGTATTACCCTCCTTTTTCTGATCTTGCCTTTTGGTCAGGTACTTTCTGTTTCTTTAAAAAGAAGGATTTGGTCTTCTTTCCCAAAGTTTTCAAAATTTCTGTTGTTCGGATGGGTAAAGACAAAGGAAGAGCATCCTGATAGGGAGAGTCTTCGAGATCTGCCCAACAAAAGGTGCTTGCTTCAAGAGAAAGGGCAAGGGGCCCGGACCGTGGAACCCTCACAAGGCAACACTAGAGACATGGCGAGTCCCAGTCTAAGGCGCAGGCTCCTCCACCTATGCAGGCTAATCCAGTCTTAGCAAAATTTACAGGGAGAAAAGTCATTCCCGAAAGGAAAGTCGACAGAAGCTGCTTGATTCCATATAATCTGGAACTTCTATTTGCCGCCATAGATTGGTTACCAGTTCTCGACTTTGGAGGATCATATCAGCTTGAATGATTTTATCATTTCTTTACTACCTGTCATTCTCCGACATCTGATCCACCATCCATCTCCGTAACTGTAGATGGTGATGATGTGCTGATCACTCCAAGATCTGTTGTAGGGATATTCAATCTATCTTATCTCTTATAGGAATCCCTGATATGGACATGGAAGATCCTGAAGTGTAGTCCGAGGTCACCAAATTCCTCTGCCATAATCGTGCTGTCCAGTGGCACCAAGGGAATGCCCTAAAAGTGAAGTTCATGGAACCACGTTATCGAGTCATGCATGGTATTCTTGCTTCAAACATTTACTCTAGAGGTTCCAACAGAGCTGACCTCACGAGCTTCATGACTATGATAATCTATTCAATTGCCGCTGGGGTCAAAATCTGTCTGCCTACCCTGATTGTGTATCAGTTGGTGTATGCTTTTCATAGGACTAGGGACATTCTCCTACCATTCCCTGGATCATCAATACAATCTGTAATGTCATAGGGTTCTCAACTACAAATGATCCTGAACTCCCTCTCCAAACCTTCAATAAAAACAACATCCGAAGGATGGATTTGATGTTTCACAAATATCCTGAGGAGCCCTTGGAGGAAGGCATTCAAGTTGAGGGAGAAGATAGGGCTGACGACGCTCTCATGGGAGGGACTGAGATAACTGGAGAAGAAGCTTCTGGACCTCAACATGCTCCATCAACGTCAGCACCTGGGCATGCAAAGAGATTTAAGGTCCATCAAGACAGGATTGGCGCTATTCAGCATGATGTCTCTCTACTCAGGGAGTCAATGAACGAGAGGCTTATTGTCCTGGAACGGATGGTGCAAGGTGTGCAGTAGACCGTCCAACAGTTGGTGGATCTGATGACCTGCCGTCAAGATGACACAACACCATTCCATTCTGCTCCATGATGTTGATCACTGCTTGCTATCACATACACTCCACTCTTATTTCTGTGTACGAATATTAGTATCTTTTTGAATGTTCTACGCCTTCATAGGAGTATATGATAACTAACTAATTTGGAGAATCTGACATTTTTTCTTTTTGGTATAGTAATTGTATATCCCCATGGTTGGGCTGAAAATGTTTTCTTTTGGTTTAGTTTTGTTGGGATAAACTGATAATTCTACTGTTGTCTATGGCAGTATGTGCTTTCGATATTTGAATATTTTTGTAATGGCTAAGTATCATTCTTATCTTTACTCTACTGCCATGATTATGATTTAAGATCCCCTGGTTTGTCTGATGTGGAATGCATGTATGCTGTATCATAAATATATGCATATCTTGCAGTCAATATCAACTGCTATATTTTTGTCAATGATTAAAGGGGGAGAACAGTTCAAAAACACCCCGAACAAAAAATTATATATTTGTTTGGATGATGTTGCAGGTGTTAGGGGGAGCAGCTGTATCAAGCGAAGGGAACTTTACAGTTATGACAGTTAAGGGGAACAGATACTGGGCTGCGTACATGGGTTCAATAGAAATTGTAAAATTGTATAAAATGCATGTACACACAATTTAGGATGTGTTTGTCCAGTACTTTAGGGTGTTTTGGGATTTTGTTACGTAATTGACAAAGGGGGAGATTGAAAGTGCCCTACTTTGTCAATTAGTGTCAGTGTTGAGTCAGTTAAACTACAGAGCCTGATAGGAAGATCAATTCAAGTGTCTGCCTCAACCGGATGTGTGCAAGCTCACCACAGGTAAATCTGAGCCTCACATCCATTGTCCCAAATCACCAACTATACTAAAATCCTTAAAAAATGTTAGAATATCATAGGGTTTTTAGGGTAAGAAAACGTTTCCAAAATAGGAAAATTCTCAAAGTTTCTTGCCTTATCGATTTTATCGATACACATCTCGATATGATCGACTTGCGCCGTCGTGTCCTCGATGCTCCATCGATACCATCGAAAAGAGGACCAAATATGTCCAACAACCTTATACACATCTGGACAGAATTATCGATGTATCGATACACCTATCGATATTATTGTAAGTGCTATGATTTGATTCCTCTTTGATTGTCAAATTTTGTGTGTCAAAACTTCTTCGTTTGTCATATGTTTATATCTTGATAAAATTTGTTCGAGACACTTCGTCAACACTTGAAGACCAGCTCAAAGAATTCTTCAAGCTTCATGATAGTTCAAGCTTAAGAGAAAGCTCAAGGTCAAGACTCAAGTTCAAGTGCAAATTCAAGATTCAAATCTAAATCCGGGACTCAAGTACAACTCGAAGTTACATTGAAGCTTCTGAAGTAATCAAGCTACATCGAGAAGAAATCAAGCTTCGTAAAGATCAAAGACTAAGAAAATGAAGTATTCAATGTCCATACTTCATGTTTCAGGTTTGATAGACCATTAGATTGACCTTAGGGTAGGTCACTTTGGATACATAATCCAAATGAACATCATTATATGATTTTGGTCTACTTTAAGACCAGTCCTAGACCCTATTCGACCAGTCCTAGCACTGTCTCGACCAGTCTAAGAAGTTTTAAGACCAGTCCTAGAATTGTTGCAAATTATCGAATTTTCTGGTTCGGCTACGAACAGCCCTGGAGTCTGCTCGACCGGTCGTGGGATGGTCTCGACTCGACCTTCGACCAGTCGTAAGGCTACGACTCAAACTCCAGCGACTAAATCAAGTATCGTACGACTAGTCGTAGAGGAGTCTCGACAGGTCGTGGACTGCCTTCGACCAGTCGTGGACTACTTACGACCGGTCGTACAACGGTCTGATGCGATCGCGCTCAAAAATTCAAAAATCAGTTTATTCCAAGACTAGTCGAAGACGAACTTCTTCTGCTATAAATAGCACACGAATTTCAGAGTTTTGAGATAGAAAATCAAGTGAATTCAAGGCTCCACTCTGAGATAAGTTTGTGGTTATTTTAAAGCTATTTTGTGCATAATTTTTTTCTCTTTTAATAGCTTATTTAATTTGATTTTGTTTCTGTATTCCAATCTGATTTGAAAAGAGGAATTGACTTATTCCTTCTTCTTGGAATCAAAATCAAATATAGCTACACCCAACTGATTTAAATCTAAAATCAATTAGAACTTAGAACCATATTAAAGTGAATAGTAGACATTAAACTTCTATATTCGAAAGCCTACTCCAATTGGTTCTTCCGGGCAGCTACAAGAGGAGAAATCCAGGTATTTTACAACTATGTAAATTCCATTTTGGTTTTGTTTAGGATTCGCCAGAAAAATCTCAATTTGTGTGGTTATCTGAGGAGAGCCAGAAAACTCAGAAGTGTGGGTTTTTGAATTGTGTAAGCCCAAGATAAAAAGACACAATTGTAAAGGTTTTAGGTGAACCTGTGAAAACCTATTTGATAGTGAACGCTAATATCCCCTGTGTGAGGATATTAGGAGTGGAGTAGCATTTTGTGTGGCTGTTGAAGAACAGTTGGTGTACACACAAGCGAACCACTATAACTCTTTGTCTTGTGGATTGAATGCTTGCTTAATTTCCACATCTTTTATCATTCATTTGTGTGGAATGTACATGTGAATGTGAATGTTGTAACAATTTACATTTCAAGCAATTGTGGGATTGTTGTAATAAATTAGATCTATATTTCTGCACTTAATTTCAATTCTCTGCTATTCATTTATTTCTATTAAAATTGAGTTCTTGATTCAAAAGAAGTTCTAGAAATAAGGTTATCCTACCATAAGCCCCTGTTTATTATGGTGTAAGGTTGTCCTTAGAACTGAATTTATATCAATCTCTCAATACTTATTTATTAAGGTGATTTGATTTTAGCATTGTGAATTGATTTATAATTGTAAGGCTATTGATTTATTTTATTCCGTTGATTTTAATTTAATTTGGCATAGTCCTATTCACCCCTCCCCCCCCCCCCCCCCCCCCCCCCCCCTCTCGGACATATAGTTTGGCCTTTTCAAGTGGTATCAGAGCCTAATAGCTCATTCTTATTTATTTTTGGATTTATTTCCTGAGCTAACGATCTAAGCTATATTAATAAGATGTCAAATTTTGATAGCCTATCAGTCATTAGGCCTCCACCCTTTGATGGCTCCAACTATGCCTATTGGAAAGCGAGAATGAGGATCTTCCTCAAATCAATTGATGAGAGTGTGTGGCGAGCCACAGTGACTGGATGGAACTCTCCTACCATTGAAGTAATTGAATTTGACAGTTCAAAAACTATGTCTGTACCTGCTTACTATTTATGGACCACTCTTCAGAAAAGTGAGTATAGTGTCAATGCTAAAGCACTAAATGCAATCACTTGCGCACTATCACCGGATGAGTTCAAAAGAATTATATCCTATGATACTGCAAAGCAAGCCTGGGATATACTAGAAATGACACACGAGGGTACATCAATTGTCAAAAAGTCTAAAGTCCAACTCCTCACAACCAAATTTGAAGAAATTCATATGGAGGAAAATGAAATGTTTATGGACTTTTACACTAGACTAAATGACATTGTAAATTCTATGTGGGGTCTTGGCGATACAATTCCAGAAAGTAAAGTGTGTGCAAAGATACTACGCTCACTTCCTGAACGGTTCAATTCTAAAGTAACCGCGATCCAGGAACTTCGTGATACGGATAATATGAGGGCAGAAGAACTAGTTGGTTCTTTACAAACCTATGAATTAAATTTTAAAGCTCCTAAAGGTAAATCTATAACTTTGAAATCTTCTAAAGGTATTTCTCAAGAAAACTCAGATTTAGAAAGTTCTGAAGATGATATGGCTCTTTTGGCGAAAAAGTTTTACAAAATTTTCAAAAGCAAGAAGAGGGTCAACTTTCAAAAGGGAAATGAAAAGAAACGACCTAAACCTTAGTCCAAAACTTGGAAGTCTTTGAAAGACAGTCAATGTTACAACTGCCAAGAATATGGGCATTTAGCAAACAAATGTCCTAAAAAGGACAGACCCAGGAGGAAGGGTATGTTGGCTACTTGGGATGAATCGTCTGATTCTGAAGCATCTTCTGAATCAGAAAATTCTGAAACCGAGTCGGGCAGTGAAGTTAAAGCCCTTATGACTCTAGCCAAGTTTACTTTTTCAGATCACGATGATTCAACAAGTGAAGAAAATTTAAATAGTGATTATGAAAATGAAGAAGATCTTCAAGATGCTTATAATGTCTTATATAAGGAAAGTTGTAAAATTGCTGTCAAACTTAAGCTTCAAAAAGAAAAGTTTTCTAAACTCAAAGAATGTTTTGAAACTCTTAATTTAGAAAAATCACATATTTCAGATTGTTTTAAAAAATCAAAATGTGATTTGGAATTCAAAACCTCCTTGATTGATGATTTGAAATCTGAAAATGAGAAACTTAAAAATGAAGTATCTTCTCTTCTGAGTTTGAAGGATACATGGAGATATGCCCAGGGTGATCCAAAGTTAGAAAAATTATTATCCGGATCAAGAAAATGTGGCGATAGATCCGGGTTGGGCCATGAGAAAAATACATCTCCTAATCAGAAGCATACTTCTCCCAACTTTGTGAAAGGAGAAACTTCTAACTCAAAAAGAAAAGGTACTAGTCAAGTTTTTCTAAAAATATAAAAACTTTTCATAAACCTAAAAACAACTATATGAATTTTAAAAATCAGAACAAAAATCCTCTTGCTGAAAAAATAATTGATTTACTTATGGAGCTCTTAAAATCTAACTCAGTAGGTCATTCTTACAACATCAGACAAAAGAAGACCAACTATGTTCCTAAACCCAAAACAGTTTTGAAATGGGTTCCTTAAGTTACCTGCTTGGTTGCCCACACTGCGTTCAAAGCAACAAGCCATTCAAAATGGTATCTAGACAGTGGATGTTCCAGGCACATGACAGGTGACAAGGCTTTGTTCACCGATCTAAAAGATATGACTGATGGATCAGTCACATTTGGTGATGGTAGCAACTGCAAGATTATTGGCCAAGGTACGGTTCAACTTTATAATCTTCCCTTATTTAAGAATATTTTATATGTTAAGGGATTAAAACACAACCTGTTAAGCATATCTCAAATATGTGATAACAACCATAGTGTTAAATTTTCTAATCAAGGTTGTAAAATTATAGATAAAAAGTGTTCTGTATTATTAACTGGTCGCAGAACTTCTGAAAACTGCTATATTGTATGTAATGGAAGCTCATTTAATCAAACGTGTTACATGATCCATACTGATGAGGTAGAATTATGGCATAAACGCCTTAGACATGTACACTACCGAAATTTGTACAGATTAAGCAAAGGTGAACTAATTAGAGGTCTACCTAAAGTGTAAAAAGTAGACAAGATTTGTGGTGAATGCCAGTATGGTAAACAAACTAGGAGCTCTCACAAAAAGGTGAACTCCAATACCACCACAAGACCACTCGAGCTTCTCCACATGAATCTTATAGGACCAACGAGAACGAAAAGTCGAGGTGGCAAAAAATACATCTTGGTTATCGTAGATGATTATACAAGATACACTTGAGTTTCATTCTTGAGGGACAAATCAGAAACCCTTGATGAAGTGAAAAAAATTATAAAACGGATCCAAACTGAAAAATGTTCTCAAGTTAGTAAGATCCGTAGTGATCATGGATCCGAGTTTGAAAATAGCGATTTTGAGAAACTCTGTAGTGATCAGGGAATATCACATGAATTCTCTGTACCCAAAACTCCACAACAAAATGGTATTGTGGAAAGAAAAAATAGAGTGCTTCAAGAAATGAGAAATGTTATGTTAAATAGTATGAAGCTCCTTAGAAATTTATGGGCTGAAGCAGTGAATACCGCCTGCTACATTACCAATCGTGTTTATATCTGCAAATCTAATAATAAAACGGCTTATGAAATGTGGTTTGAGAAAAAGCCTACTGTCAAATATTTTCGAATTTTACGTGATCGTGAAAATCTGGGAAAGTTCGATACTAAAAGTGATGAAGGGATCTTCTTAGGATACTCTTTAAACAGTCGTGCATATCGTGTTCCGAACAACAGGACCGGTGTGATTCAAGAGTCAATAAATGTTATAATTGACGATCACTTGAATACACCTGCCCCTAGTTCAGATAATGATGAAGCTCTTATATATGAAAAATCAGATACTTCATCAAGTAAAACTAATTCTGAATTAAGAACTGTTAAAGATCATCCAACTGATCAAATACTTAGAAACCCTCTCACTGGTGTGTGCACTCGTAGACAATTAGAGGACATATGTAACTACGTTTGCTTTACATCCCAGATAGAACCGGTTAACGTGAAAGAAGCACTTTCTGATAAAAATTGGATAATTGCGATGCAGGAAGAACTTAATCAGTTTGTCAGAAATGATGTCTGACACCTTGTTCCTAGACCTAAAGATAAACATATTATTGGAACAAAATGAATTTTCAAAAATAAGTCTGATGAATTGGAAAATATCATTCGAAACAAGGCAAGACTGGTTGTGCAAGGGTACACGCAAATTGAAGGGATTGATTATGATGAAACCTTTGCCCCAGTTGCTCACCTTCAATCGATCAGACTTTTCATATCGATTGCATGTTTTAGAAAGTTTAGAATTTTTCAAATGGATGTAAAGAGCGCCTTCTTGAATGGCGACTTACATGAAGAGGTATATGTTGAACAACCGACTGGGTTTGAAGACCCTAAGTTTACCAATCATGTATACCGCATTAAAAAGGCTCTCTATGGTCTGAAACAAGCTCCTAGAGCATGGTATGAAAAATTGACTAAATTCTTACTAAGTCACAAGTTTCAGATAGGTAGTGTCG
This sequence comes from Magnolia officinalis, assembly GCA_021015155.1. Classification (NCBI taxonomy): domain Eukaryota; kingdom Viridiplantae; phylum Streptophyta; class Magnoliopsida; order Magnoliales; family Magnoliaceae; genus Magnolia; species Magnolia officinalis. The sequence continues at coordinate 18,666,575 of JAJHSJ010000017.1, forward strand.
ATAAGACGCTCTTTGTTAAGAAACATAACGATGATATCTTAATGGTTCAAATCTATGTTGATGATATAATTTATGGATCAACTTGTACTAACATGACTGTTGAGTTTGCAGATCTAATGAAATCTGAATTCGAAATGAGCATAGTTGGTGAATTAAATTATTTCCTAGGGTTGCAAGTAAAACAGCAATCTGATGGAATTTTTATTTCACAAACTAAGTATGCATTAAACTTGATTAAGAGATTCAGATTTGAAAATGGTAAGAACTTTGATACTCCTATGAGTACAACTCTAAGACTCTCAAAAGACTCTACAGGTAAAGATGTAGATCCTAAATTGTATCGTAGTATGATAGGTAGCCTACTTTACCTAACTGCAAGTAGACCTGATATTGCTTTAAGTGTTGGAATTTGTGCTAGATATCAGTCTAATCCTAAAGAATCTCACTTAACTGCTATTAAACGAATTATTCGATATGTCGCAAGTTCAGTTAATATGGGTCTTTGGTATCCCTATGATTCTAGTGTTCAATTGGCTGGGTATTCGGATGCTGATTGGGCAGGAAATATAGATGATAGAAAATCAACCAGCGGTGGTTGTTTTTACATTGGAAACTGTCTGGTTTCTTGGTTTAGCAAGAAACAAAGTTCTATATCACTCTCAACTGCTGAGGCCGAATATATTGCAGCAAGAAATGCATGTACTCAGTTGGTTTGGATGAAACGTATGCTGAATGATTATGGAATCGCATAAGACTCTATGGTTTTATACTGTGATAATTCCAGTGCGATAAACATTTCAAAAAAACCAATCCAGCATTCACGTACTAAGCACATTGACATTAAATTTCATTATATTCATGAATTAGTGGAAGAAAAAATAATATCTTTAGAATATATTCCTACCGAGACTCAACTTGCTGACATTTTTACTAAACCGCTCGACAAAAGTAGGTTTAACAAATTGAAATTTGATCTTAGTATGTGCAAATTTAAATGATTGATCATGCATTTATATAGTATATTGTATATAATGTTAATATGCGATTAATTTAAATTTCAAAATTTTGTGAAAAATGCATATTTTTTTTCTGGTCTAAGACCGGTCGAGGACGTGCTCGACCAGTCTTGGTACGACCGGTCGAGTATATCCCAAGACTGGTCGTGCGCGCGATGATCTTTTTAATTTGGGGAAAACTTGTTTCTTCTTCATTCTAACCCTCCTCACCAACGAGCCGAGCTTCGACTAGTCGAACCCTTGTGTTTGATTCCTTCAGGTTAGAATGATTTTTCTTGTTTTCTTGAAAAATCTTGATCTTAACTCTTAATTTTCTTGATCATTGTTGTCTATTTCTTATAAATCTTTAACTTTTGGGTTCTTCTTCCTTTCCGTTGAATCTAGAAAAACCCATCTCTATTTTCTTGAGATTTCTTTCATTTTTTCAAGATTATGAAATCTAGAGGTAAAAAGAAAATTCATAGAGGTGCATCTTCTTCTCGTTCAAATGCAATCGCTAGACGTCATCTTAGGGATCCTGAAGATGATCCTCCGCATGTACGTGACCTGCGTATGCGCAATATTATTGTTGAGAAAGTTGTTAGCTTAAATGATATTGCTCCTTATGGTCTCCTTCCTCTCCTTCAATCTGTAGGTTGGAAAAACATTTTACGCTGGGGTGGACCGACATATCAGTCCATAGCACAGGCCATGGTTGCATGCATATCTGACTTCTCTGCTGAGCAACTGACTTTTACTATTGATACTAGAGAAGGGCCGTTTCATGTTGATCGACACCTAATTTTCGGCCTTATGGATATACAAGTAAATGATGATAGTTGTAATATCCCGGATTTTCGTCAACCTGGAATTAGACGTCCTTAGGCGATGGGTCAATCCTAACACAGGTTTAACTTCCCAAACGCTCAATTAAAGCCTCAAATCCCTTTTTAAACAATTTTCTTCACAAATCCCACCCTTCACTACTTTGTGCTTTCAATTTTTCAAAGCACTTTCGCCCTAGACACTATCTTAAACTAGCTAAGTAGTAAAACTTGGATCACTTTATATACAAACTGCAAAGGCCTAAGTACCATCTCAACCAGAAAATAATTAGGATTAAATCCTTTAGAAATTTAACAAAGTTAACTAAGTGCAAAACTCGATTAGCCATGAAATCCGTTGGGATCGCTTTAAATACGATCTGCAAGACCCAAAACTTGCAAAATCAGTGACTCTAGGTTTCCCTAAAGTTTAGAACCAAACTCATTTCCCATCTGCTCTCGGGAATGAAACGAAACTTCGTATTAGGTCTAGACCGCACATCGGGAGTCCGATTAACACGAAGCTAAGGAACTAGGACCGCCTCACTGGGCTTGACAATCATCTCAAAAAATCAGATCCAGCCGATGTCCCACAGCCATTCGTTTCGATCCGGACCGAGGGTGTGTGAAAAACACTATTCCTTTTGAAAATAAATATCTGGAATAGTGATCTGGCACCATTCGCTTGCGCATCAGTATTAAGCAACCAGACCGTCAGAATCAGACCAAATTACACCCTCGGATCAGGAAAAATTTCAGGAACATTTACATGTGCTTGGAATTTCGGATCGTGGCCCACTGACCGTTGAACTGAAAGTGGTCCGCCACGTGCGATCTGGGAATCCGATCGAGTCGAAAACGTAGTCCCTCATAGATCCATGTGTGGTGAGCTTAAGTCTGACGTTTGGCTCAAGGAGGGCCACCAGAACCTCTCTTTTGAGCTGGAAAAGTGACGAAATTCCTATATTAGCAGTAACCCTTGAACAGGAGTCTATTTCGGTGAGTTTTGAGACTATATAAGGACCTTAAACCCTCTCTCATGGCAGCCATACGAATTTGGGATTTGAGAGAGGGAAAAGAGAGAGGAAGTGAGGGAGAAGTGGGAGAATCTCCCTGCCGTCGTTCCCTGCCACCACATGGGCTGCACCATCCCTTTCTTGACGCTTTTCCGGCATTTCCGGCGTCATTTCTAGGTAAGAAACACTAACCCTAATCTGTTTTGGGGTTTAGACTGTTGTAGGTTGTGAAATAGCTAACCTATTTCGTTCTCTAGGTTGCCAAACTGCCGAATACGGAAGCTTAGCAAACCTATCAACTCCGTTACGATTCTACGACAAAAGGTGCGGACTTTAGGTGTATAGGTTAGGGTTTTCAACGCTTTCAATGTCAGATAATGATAGATTCATGATCTGCATGCAATTGCACATGTACAAAGTGCTTTCCGTTTCCTGTTTCGATTAACGTTGTAGAATATGGAATTTCACATACTCTAGGTATACGTAGAAATACCGTATACGTATTTTTTTTGGAGAAATGTTTGACATGTTTATTTAATGTATGATTATACTATATATGGATAAAATACTAGTTTGGCGAAAGGAATCGCCGTAATACATGTTCACTTGTAAATGCTACGTATGTTGAAATTGTGTATTCTAGAAATACTGTATACGTATAAATTTTGGAGATGTATTTATCATGATTATTTGCTGTAATAATATGTTATACATGGATAAGATACTCGCTTGGCTAAGGGATAGCCCCAATACATGTTTTGCTAACATGCACCATGTATGTTGTAATAGTGTATTCTAAGTGTTTGTGAAAATGACTGAATGAGTATGGAATTCTCATTCGTGCTCGCCATGACTAATTGTCATGGATTCATGATTTATGTATTGGCGATGCCCCTTGACGAAAGGATTTGCCCTAAGTCACGCCACGGCCAATATACACTATATATGCTAAAATGTGTGGCCCAAGTGTTTGTGGAAATAGCCGATTGAATATGGAACTTGGGTTCCTGCTTGCCATGACTATCCGTCGTGGGTGTACGTGTGTTATGATTGGGGCAACTCCCTAGTGAAAGGATTTGGCCTAATGCCTATGTGATCGACATATGTCATGTATGTCGATGTATGTTTGTTTAAGTGTTTCTTGAAATGTCTGAATGTGTAGTAGTTAGCAAATTGTAATGTATAAGGGTGTTGAGATATGATTCTCAACCTCTTTTAACTATGTGTATGATCTCCTTTGATAGTTGTGTGATTAGGAATTGAACATGTACAAACTCATGCTTGTGTTGTGATTCATAACATGCTCAACTGCTTTATGATTTTAACTATGTAATGCATATGTTTAAATTTATATTTACGTTGTATGATCCTTCATGGGTGATGGGAGAGCGGAGCAATGAGTGCGTGCAACAGCCCTGGCAGCCCTAAACGGATAATACCAGACCTTGACTATATGAGTTGAATCTTGATCCATTACTGCTTTATCTATCTGCAATTGATTGTGTTTGGGGCTATGCTTATGGCCCAGGCAATCGGTAACGGGATTGAACTCGTGGCTGAGATTCATTTGCCACGTGGGATGTGTTCGACGAACTCGAGTCGTGCGTTGCCTGTCGGTAGTGGCTAGGCCACACGAAGTTGTTTATGCACTTCATGTCGTCCAGCTCAACGGGCGATCGTGCTAGTCGAGCTCGTCAAGTAACCCGATCTGCCTTATGCATGTTCACCCTGTTTGGACGCTACTACTTGAACCTAGGGTACCAAACTTACCAGTGAAACCCCCTTTTAACCATGGTACCTCGATCCGCTAAGACGCATGAGCCGGGCATGGTGGTATGGGACACTGTGGTCGAGCTGTCGGCCTACGCTGGGGCTATGTGCCTCCCCGTAGTGACCATTGCGCAACCAAACTCGTGAGCCGAATACGGTGGTATGGGACACTGTATTCGAGCTGTCGATACTTACGGCGAGAGCTCGTGCTGACGGGCGACGAGTCCTCCGTAGTATCTTCGAGTATACTCCAAGGGTCTGTGATTGGCGACGAGTCTTTCACAGCAACTAGAGTATGAGTTGAGCCGAGTACGGTGAGACCTGTACTCGAGCTGACGGCCAGCAATTGTGCCGCATACGGTGAGATCTGTATCCGCGCTGACGGATGACGAGCCCTTTGCGATGCCTTCACTATGCTTCTCAAACCATAATATCGTATGAGATTAACTAGGATTGACGACCCTAGAATGGATCATGTTTGGGAATGATACAAGGGAGGTACCTTAGTTTCCCAATACTGTTGTTTGAAATGGACTAATAATAACTTGGTAATCATGAGCATCATCGCACCGCATGTGCTTTGTAGATGTGGCGCACTGAGGGAGTTAAGCATTCGCGAACGTAAGATGATGTCGCTTGAGGGTGGTTTGGCAAGGGCATACAGCATCATGTCATTTCATTCTTGCATTTAATAAGAGTAGTTAGAATTGTTTGATTTGTATTGCTTTATCATTACTGCTTGATTGAATTGATAACATGTTAACCTATGCTTTACTGTTCCACTGAGTTGATCACTCACTCCCACGTTACGGGACGGTGTTGTACACACCAACCAGATTTGTTGAGTTTCAGGTGATGGTGATGTTTGTGAAGCAGAGCCGCACTACTTCTATGATGATAGGAGGAGTTCTCCTATCTGTATCTCTCTGACAGGTCAATGAAGACTTGATAGTGTATTGACGGGGCTATGGTACTTGGGATAAGAGATATTACACTTCCTCACAATTGGTATATTTTAGAACTGCACTTGTATTTATTTAACCTGGTAATGTTATCACACTCTGGAGACTCATCATAGTTTATATATTTTATCTATCTATCACAGTCTTCCGCTTGCAAATTTAACTGTCTCTGGAGTATGATATGTTGTTTTAGCTTAATCTCACTCATGTTCAATGCACGAATACAGTCAACATTCAATCATCATTCATTTTGTTGCATAAGTGATGTTCTAGAACTCGGGAGTTGAGTTTATGCTCGACCTCCGATTTTCAGGGCGTTACAATAGTGTTCATCCTAGTGCACTTGGTGAGAGAGTCTCAGAATCTGAAAAATGAATTTTTACTAGAGCATTGTGTAACATGAATGCACCATGGACTGCAAATGGAAATGCCCTTAAAACCAGACACTTGTTACCCAAATACAGAGTTTTGCATCGCATCTTCACTTCTAATCTGTATCCTCGCTCTGGAAATAAGACTGAGTTGACTCTATTTATGGTTCGTATTTTGTACTCGATCATTACTGGTGCTAACATCTGTTTGCCCTCCTTGGTTTGTTCCTCTATCATACAAATTCATAGTCATCCTGGTCATGGTGATATTCCATTTGGATATCTGTTAAATGTATTAACCACTCACATGTTAGTCGCTATGCCCGTCGGTGAGGCTCCTATCCAACACCTAATATTTAACAATTCCAACCTGCATAAGATGAAGTTAGAGTTTGCTCCTGGTCAAGTCGATGTTGATGCAGGTGCTGCTGTTGTTGAAGCTGAGATGGGTGTCGAAGGAGATGAGTTGTCAGCCGATGATATTGACATGGATGATATTTTTAATGAAATTGATTCTGATTCTGGAAATGATCCAGACTTTGAACCATCTGATTTCAATGCACGTCTTAGTGCATTAGAGGAAAAAGTAGAACAAATGAATGTTGGACACAATCAACAATTTAAAAATATGCGCAAATATTTTAGGTGCTTACAGAAGAGCCTTCACCAAAGTGATCCTAACATTCCTGCTCCATCTTCTGGTTCTGATTGAGAATGTTTAATCTTTGGTGTATAACAAGTTTACTAAGTTTCTTTCCTTGGTTGTGTGGATTACTGTCTTAAAACATCACTTGTTAATTTTCTTATTATGTACTCTGACTCACCTTGCATACTTCTCTTGTTTTGTTCTTCACTCAGGAATTTTTTTTATCTTTCTGAGTTGCTATCTCTATTTTCTGTCTTTCATGTCCTATCTTTGTTTCTTCCTTTATCATATTTTCACAAAAAGGGGGAGAATGTGTGCATTTTATTATATGTGATATGATTGATATGATGTATACCTACTCAGAGAGAGTTGAGGTGTATTAACTCAGGAGGAGTTGAGTTGTCTCTGCTGCTTGTTTTACGACAACTGGTGCATGATTCGTTATTATATAATGTGATACTTATCTTATTGACGTTTGAGAAGTGTTTTGTCACAAATTTGACAAAGTAGGAGATTGTAAGTGCTATGATTTGATTCCTCTTTGATTGTCAAATTTTGTGTGTCAAAACTTCTTCGTTTATCATATGTTTATATCTTGATAAAATTTGTTCGAGACACTTCGTCAACACTTGAAGACCAGCTCAAAGAATTCTTCAAGCTTCATGATAGTTCAAGCTTAAGAGAGAGCTCAAGGTCAAGAATCAAGTTCAAGTGCAAATTCAAGATTCAAATCTAAATCCGGGACTCAAGTACAACTCGAAGTTACATTGAAGCTTCTGAAGTAATCAAGCTACATCGAGAAGAAATCAAGCTTCGTAAAGATCAAAAGCTAAGCAAATGAAGTATTCAATGTCCATACTTCATGTTCCAGGTTTGATAGACCATTAGATTGACCTTAGGGTAGGTCACTTTGGATACATAATCCAAATGAACATCATTATATGATTTTGGTCTACTTTAAGACCAGTCCTAGACCCTGTTCGACCAGTCCTAGCACTGTCTCGACCAGTCTAAGAAGTTTCAAGACCAGTCCTAGAATTGTTGCAAATTATTGGATTTTCTAGTTCGGCTACGACCAGTCCTGGAGTCTGCTCGACCGGTCGTGGGATGGTCTCGACTCGACCTTCGACCAGTTGTAAGGCTACGACTGAAACTCTAGCGACTAAATCAAGTGTCGCACGACCAATCGTATAGGAGTCTCCACCGGTCGTGGACTGCCTTCGACTAGTCGTGGACTACCTACGACCGGTTGTACAACGGTCTGATGTGATCGCACTCAAAAATTCAAAAATCAGTTTATTTCAAGACCAGTCGTGGTGACCCTAGGACCAGTCGAAGACGAACTTCTTCTGCTATAAATAGTACACGAATTTCAGAGTTTTGAGATAGAAAATCAAGTGAATTCAAGGCTCCACTCTGAGATAAGTTTGTGTTTATTTTTAAGCTATTTTGTGCATAATTTCTTTCTCTTTTAATAGCTTATTTAATTTGATTTTGTTTATGTATTCCAATCTGATTTGAAAAGAGGAATTAACTTATTCCTTCTTCTTAGAATCAAAATCAAATATAGCTATGCCCAACTGATTTAAATCTAAAATCAATTAGAACTTAGAACCATATTAAAGTGAATAGTAGACATTAAACTTCTATATTCGAACGTCTACTCCAATTGGTACTTCCGGGCAGCTACAAGAGGAGAAATCCATGTATTTTACAATTCTGTAAATTCCATTTTGGTTTTGTTTGGGATTCGCCAGAAAAATCTCAATTTGTGTGGATATCTGAGGAGAGCCAGAAAACTCAGAAGTGTGAGTTTTTGAATTGTGTAAGCCCAAGATAAAAAGACACAATTGTAAAGGTTTTTGGTGAACCTGTGAAAACCTATTTGATAGTGAACACTAATATCCCCTGTGTGAGGATATTAGGAGTGGAGTAGCATTCTGTGTGGCTGTTGAAGAACATTTAGTGTACACACAGGCGAACTACTATAACACTTTGTCTTGTGGATTGAATGCTTGCTTAATTTTCATATCTTTTATCATTTATTTGTGTGGAATGTACATGTGAATGTGAATGTTGTAACAATTTACATTTCAAGCAATTGTGGGATTGTTGTAATAAATTAGATCTATATTTCTGCACTTAATTTCAATTCTCTGCTATTCATTTATTTATATTAAAATTGAGTTCTTGATTCAAAAGGAGTTCTAGAAATAAGGTTGTCCTACCATAAGCCCTTGTTTATTATGGTGTAAGGTTGTCCTTAGAACAGAATTTGTATCAATCTCTCAATACTTATTTATTAAGGTGATTTGATTTTAGCATTGTGAATTGATTTATAATTGTAAGGCTATTGATTTATTTTATTCCGCTGATTTTAATTTAATTTGGCATAGTCCTATTCACCCCCCCCCCCCCCCCCCCCCTCTAGGACATATAGCTTGGCCTTTTCAATTATCGATATTCAAATATCGAGTTTATTGAAGTTGACTCGATTATATCGACAGGCAGATTTCTAGCACCCCTATTTTTCTTAAGAATATCATATAAGCATCGATATATCGAAGCCTCCTCGATACCATCGAAATTCAAACCTCGATAATATTGGAAGGCCTTCGATGATATCGGTCTTGAGCGTCAAGTTCTCCAGCAAAATATTTCAGGGTGATTTATCTATGATCGGTGGTCACTCGATAAAATCGATATTCAAATATCGATGATATCAATGCCGTATCGATTGCATCGAACATGGACAAAAACTGTCCAACAAGCTTTACGAAAAATCTTTTTGATTTATCGATGGATCGACACAGCTATCGATATCATCGAAATTCAAATTCTGATGATCTCGAAGGTCTCTCGATCACTCATGAAAACCTGAAATATTTCAAGTCAAGTCTCTCTCATTTTTTAAGTGTCGATGAATCGAACCTCTTATCGATGGAATCAGAGTTCAAAAGCCGATGACTTCGACAATCGTTTCGATTTATTGACCAGCTAGAAAAAGGTTTCAAAAGCGGATGACATTGAGCTCGAGTCATCGAGTAGACCATTGATGCTATCGAGAGTATACGCTCGATGACATCGAACATGCTCGATGATATTGAACTCTGTCATAAATGTGACCGTTTTATATCCGTTGGAACCTTTTTCCTATATAAAGAGGACTTGTCTTGTGTTGCTGTGAGAGAAAGCAGAGAGAGCTTTTGTGTGTTTAACCTCAGATCTTATACCCAAAGCCCTTTCTCTTTAGGAAGTTCATCCTCCAATCCACCCTCACCATTGATATTCAATAGAGTGAACTGGGGAATGAACTTTCGCATTCAAGGATCCTCCAGCTACTACCTTAATGGAAAATCATGAAGCTGGGATGCCTTGAATGCATAGATGATTGAAATCGCTCTATCTTCCTTATAGGAAAATCTTTTGAGAGTAGAATTTCATCATAACCTTGACCTAACCCGTCGCCTTGCATTGGTACATCATTTGAGTTGCGGATCAAGGAGAAGACTCTTCATCAACAAAGGAGGAGATCTTCGTCAACGTGCTTAATGGGACTCATCCACTTATCTGTAAGTATCTAGAGTCCAAAGAATACTTGTGATCATTCCATTTTAGGATAGGGCCTTATATGTTTCTCACCACTTTAAGCCCTCGTAGGAGACCTCTGGCGGGAGTGTACGTTGTGGGTACGTTGTGTGGACCCTTGCTCTGTGGAGAGCATAAATATCTGGTTGAAGGTGAACCAGTCAAAACCTTAGGTTTGAGGTGAACTGTGTGAAACCTTGGGTTTGGGGTAAACCGTGTAAAACCTCTGGTAGGGTCTTATGGAAGATCTTTAGCCAGTGTGCCTATACGTAGGTGCGTTGTGTTGACCCTTGCTCATGAGAGCATAAACAGTCAGCCTCAGTGTAGGTTATAAAGGTTGAAGGTGAACCTGATTTAAAACCATAAGTTTGAGGTGAACCGCTGTGAAACCTCTTTAGTGAAATCTGGCACACTCAAGGGTTGAGTCGCCTGCAGGGAGTGGAGTAGACTGATCGTTGAACCACTATAAAAATGACTGTATTTGAGATTGCTATTTTTCTGAATGTGTGATTTACTTTTATACTTCCATATCTGAATATCTGAGATCACACCTCACACACATACACAGTCATATCCATCATAAACTAGTTTGCATATTGTTCACCTCTTAAATAGTTTATGGTTGGATCCTCTGCCGGGCTTGGAAGCCAGTAGAGTTATTTTTGAGTAATCCTAATATGTGGTTGCTGATTAGGATTAGTGTAATAGGATTTTAAATAAACCATAAAAACTTTAAAAGTCCTATTCACCCCCCTCCAGGACATATTGACATATTCTTACTTCAACTAAAGCGGTCTTCACCGCTATTTCACGACCGATCGAGGTCAGCCTATGGAAGAGCTCATCCAAGTACCTTTGAACGAGTCGGACCCTTTAAAGACTGTCCGAATTGGGTCATCCTTAACTACATCGTTGAAAGAAAAGCTGATAGCCCTGTTACGCCGATACACCGACGTCTTCGCATGGACTCATGAAGATATCTTGGGTATTGATCCTTCAGTCATGACTCACCGACTGAATATCGACCCGAACTTCAAGCCGATCCGTCAGACACGGCGTGCCCTCGGCCCTGAAGATACGCTATAATCGAGGAAGAGGTTGGAAAACTCCTCAAAGCCAACTTCATTGAAGAAGTACATTACCCTGAATGGGTAGCTAATGTTGTGCTGGTAAAAAAGGCTAACGAGAAGTGGCGGGTCTGTATAGATTATACCAACCTAAATAGAGCCTGCCCTAAGGACAGTTTTCTCCTTCCTCGGATTGATCAGCTGGTCAATAGTACTACGGGGCATGAATTACTCAGTTTCATGGATGCTTATTCAGGATATAATCAAATTGTAATGCATTACTCTGATAAATCTGAAATGGCCAAGCTATATGTCCCAGAGGGGGGGGGGGTGAATAGGACTATGCCAAATTTAAATAAAATATACAGCGGAATAAAGAATAAGAATTTAAATCACTAAACTTGAATTGCAGTATAGGAATGGAAAGCAATAAAAAATTGTTCTAAAAACAACCTTACACCAAAAACCAAAGTTTATGGTAGGACAACCTTATTTCTAGAACAAATATAGAAACAGAAGCTCAAACCAATAAAGTAATAGTAAGCGATAAATTGCAGAAATATAAATCTAACTATTACAACATTCACCACTGAGCTTGAAATGAAATGATTACAACATTCACATCCACATATACATCCCACTCTGAATAATTAAAGATATAAAATGAATATCAAACAACCACAAAACACAAGGGATTATAGTGGTTCGCCTGTGTGTACACCAACTGCTCAACAATAGCCACACAGCTACTCCACTCCTAATATTCTCACACAGGGGATATTAGCATTCACTAACAAAAATAGGTTTTCCCAGGTTCACCTAAAAACCTTCACAATTGTGTCCTTATCTGTAGGCTTACACAATTAAAAAAAAAAACCCCCCACTTCTGAGTTTTCTGGCTCTCCTCAGATAACCAATACAATGAGATTTTTCTAGCAAATCTCAAAAGAAAACCAAACAAAATTTACAACAAATGTAAAATACCTGATTATCTCCTTCGTTGTAGCAGCTCGGAAGAACCAAATTGGAGTATAGATTTGAATGTCCAAGATCAATGTTCAATACTCACTTTATAATGGTTCTAGGTTCTAATAGATTTTAAATTAAAAACAACAGGCTAGCTTTAATTGATTTTGATTCCAAAAGAAGGAAAACAATAATTCTTCTTTTCATATAAGATTGGAATGCTAGAAACAAAATCAATCAAATAAAGCTAGAGAAAGAGAATATTAAATAAGCACACTTAGCTTTGATGGAGCACAAAACTATCTCTCAGAAGGCCGAATTAGATTAGCTTGAATTAATTAATTTCTTCTGAGATTCGTGCTCTATTTATAGGTGAGCAAATCACGTCTTCGACTGGTCTAAGGAGCTCTTCGAATGGTCGTAGAACCAACAAATATTTGAAAATTCGGGCGCGATAAGATTTGACCGTTTCATGACTGGTCGAAGGTATCCTTCAACTGGTCGTAGGTCTCCTTCGACTGGTCGTAGGATCCGAATTTCAGCACTGGACTTTGAGTCGTAAGTTTACGACTGGTCTTAGATGCAGTCGACACTGTTCTTTCGACTAGTCAAAAAGATCCCAGGACTATTCGAAGCCTAACAGAAAATATCTGAATTTTGTAACAAACTTACGACTAATCCAGAAATTTCTTAGACAAGTCGAAGCAGTGGTAGGACTAGTCGAACAAAGTCTAGGACTAGTCTTAGAATTGACCAAACTCACGTAAATCAAACATATGACTTATGTATCCAAAGTGGCCTACTCTAAAGGTCAACCTAATTAAGGTCAGTCAAACCTCAATCGTGAAGTAAAGACATTGAAACTTAAGGACAAGTGACCTTTGAAAGTAGTAAACCTTGAAGTCTTGTTGTAGCTAATCCTTGAAAATATCTTGAGTTCTTTACGATCGAACTTGTAAGCTTCTTGACATCTTGCAATGTCTTGACTTGAGAGCAATACTTGTCAATCACAGTTGAACTTGAGTAGAACTTTCTTCTTTACACTTGTGAGCATTGCTTGTTCATCAAGGTTGATCTTGAGTGGATCTTTGTTTGATCTTGAGTAGAGCTTCACATAGCAAGTTACATACCAGTGTCTTTGGCACCACAAATTTGACAACAGAAAGGGATATAAACTATATCACTTACAAAATCAAAAACCACCTTTGTCACTGACAAAGGTATTTATTCTTACCAAGTAATGTCATTCGGGTTGAAAAATGCTGGGACGACCTATCAAAGGTTGGTAAAAAAAATGTTCACTCGACTCATAGAATGGATAATGGAAGTCTACGTTGACGACATGCTCGTCAAAAGCATTAAAGCGACCAACCATATAACTGATCTGGAGGAAATGTTCCTTATCTTGCGAAAGTACCAGATGAAGTTTAATCCGAGCAAATGTGCAATCGACGTGGGTTCTGGCAAATTCCTCAGATTCTTGGTCAGTCAATGAGGGATTGATGCTAACCTAGAAAAAATTAAAGCTCTACTTAACATGGAATCTCCTAAGACGATCAAAGACGTGCAAAGATTAACTGGAAGAATAGCCTCCTTAAATTGTTTTGTGTCCCGTGCAACCGACAGATGCCTCCCCTTCTTCAAATAGTTGAAGGGTCGGCAGATTGTCGACTGGACAGAAGAATGCCAAGGCGCCTTTCAATATATCAAGGATTACTTAGGATCACCACCGTTACTTTCTAAGCCTGAGCAAGGCGAGCCATTACTGATTTATCTAGTAGTATCCGATGCAGCCGTAAGCTCGGCCTTGATTTGCAAACATGAAGGTAAGAAATTCCCGATTTACTACATCAGCAAGACCCTCGTTTCAGCATAAATAAGATACCTGACTCTGGAAAAAGTGGCCCCGGTGCTGGTTATATCGTCCCGACACTTACGACCATATTTTCAGGCCCACTTGATCACCGTCATGACCAATTAGCCTTTACGTCAGGTATTATAGAGACCAGAATCATCTGGGTGACTCATAAAATGGACAATCGAGCTTAGTGAATTCAACATTCATTACAAGCCTCGAACCGCAATTTAGAGACAAGCCGTGGCAGACTTCATCATCGAAGTCGCGGTGCAACCTGAAATTTTTGCTGCCGACTCAGTAGAGTTGTCCGATCGCATCTCCCGCCACTCCCTTTTGGTCTCATTCATTGATGGTTCATCCAATTCTAAGGCAAGTGGGGCAGGGGTAGTCCTAGAAACTCTTGATCACACAGCCATTCAATATGCCTTGAGACTTGAATTTCAGGCTTCGAACAATATAGCCGAATATGAAGCCCTTCTCCTAGGACTCCGGCTGGCGACCAGTTTAGGGGTCACTCATCTGAACGTGTATAGCGACTCCCAACTAGTCATCAATCAAATAGCTGACATATATCAAGCTAGGAAGGAAAGACTGAAAGCTTATCTTGCAAAAGGCAGAGTGATGATCGCCAGGTTCCACCAATGTTCTATTACTTGAATCCCGAGGGCCGAGAATGCTGAAGTCGACTTACTAGCAAAACTTGCCTCATCCGACGAAGACGATATCCCCAGGTCCGTTCCTATCGAATTTGTGGCCGAGCCAAGTGTTGGAAGAACCAAGTCTTCCACCTTGCTCCCCATTGATTCCAAACCATCTTGGCTTGACTCAATCGTCAAATACTTGCAAACTGGCAAACTCCCTAAAGATCGGGCTGAAGCTCGGCGACTAAAAATTCGTATGGCCCGCTACAGTACTATACTTTGCGACGTGTTGTACAAGAAAGGATACTATGCGCCCCTCCTGCGATGCCTGAGGCCGAGTGAAGCCGACTATGTTCTGTAAGAAATTCATGAAGACATTTGCGGTAATCACTCGGGCGGCCGGTCCCTGGCCCACAAAGTCATTCGGCTAGGATATTACTGGCCGACCATCCAACAAGATGCTCGGAAACTCGTTCAGGGTTGCGACAAATGCCAGATATTCGCTACTAACCCTCGGTAGCCACTTGAAGAGCTGACACCAATGTTTGGGCCTTGGCCTTTCACCCAGTGGGGAATCGAAATCATCGGGCCATTTCTTATAGGGAAAGGACAGACTAAATTTGCCGTCATCGCGGTCGATTACTTCATCAAGTGGGCCGAAGCTGAGCCCTTGGCCAAGATAACTAAGCAAATTATCACAGGTTTTGTTTGGAAAAACATTATCTATCGATTCGGGATACCTTGGACTATCGTCTCTGACAACGGAAAACAGTTCGACAATAAGAAATACCAAGAAATGTGCCTCAATCTAGGAATCAGGAACGTTTACTCGTCCCCGCGGCATCTACAAGCAAACGGACAAGTCGAAGCCGTCAACAAGGTTATCAAGAAGTATTTACGGACTAAGCTGGACCGAGCTAAAGGAGCATGGGCCGATGAACTTCCCAAAGTCCTTTGGGCATACCAAACTACAACTCGAACTGTGACATGAGAAACTCCCTTTTCGCTAGTCTATGGCTCGGAAGTAGTCGTCCCCGTGGAAATCGGCCTACCTACCGCCCGAGTAAGTTCATATGATGAGCAAACTAATGAGGAGTTACTAATTATCAACCTCGATCTCCTAGAAGAAATCAGAGAATTGGCTCAGTTTCGGACAGCAGCCTATTAACGATTAGTGTCTCGGTCATATAACACTCGAGTCAAAGTTAGGCAGCTCCGTGTTAGAGACCTTGTCCTCCAAAGAACGTTTCAAAATACCAAAGAAATTGGAGCGGGGACATTAGGCTCTAACTGGGAAGGCCCCTACGTAGTTGCCAATGTTGTCTGACCTGCTACTTATCGATTGGAAGATCTAACGGGACAACTTCTGCCTCACCCATAGAATGTCGAGCATCTTAAGATATACTATCCGTAGTTCGACAGAGAAGTGATTCATACTCAGCTTATCTAATTAAACGCTTGCAAAAAGAAAATAAAGAAAAATGTGTAGAATGCTGAATAAGCAAAAAACATATATTCATTGATTGGTAAAGTGTTACATTAGTCAGCTCACTAATTACAGTTGTGTTGAAACAATACAATGATAAGTACTCGGCATGCAAAAAGAGGTGTTAGATGTTATTGACTAGGTCGTCCTTGAAGCTCGGTCTGCTTGTAGTGCTTAAAGCAGATGTGAGGAACAAAAAAGGGATTGGTCTCCACCACACCAACTCCAGGACTTGGCTTCGCCTACTATTGACTCGGTTGTCCTTGAAGCTCGGTGTACTTGAAGCGCCTAAAACAAATGTGGGGAGAAGAAAGGGATTGTTCTTCACCACACCAACTTCAGGATTCAGCTTCGTCCGCCGCACTAGGAGCTAACCCAGGAGATGCTAATGGAGCTGCATCAGAAGCAGTAGCAGAGGCATCATATGTGTATGCCTCGTGGTCACCTGCTGCTCCGCCACCAGACCCCAGCTCGCCCTTGTCGAAACCAAACGCCTTTCATCACCTTGATACACTCGGCGTAACCCTCTCGAAAAACGAGCCACTTCTCCTCGAAAGCTGAAGATGAAATGAACTCTTCCACTGCCTCCTCTCTTGCGGCTGCAAGGGCGGCCTTAGTCCCCATAGCAAGCTCCTGAAGCTTCCTCTGGGCCATGGCCCTCTCTGTGGCTGCCTGTTCGAAGGCCAGCCTGACCTCTTCCAATCGCGAGGCCACACGATCTCTTTTCGTTGTGGCCAACACAAGAGCAGCTTTTGTCTCCTCGAGCTGGCCCTCCACAAAGACAACCAGAGATTCTGCAAAGGATAGCCGAGACTCTGCCTCTGACCACCGAGCCTCAGCATCTGACAGCCTAGCCTTCGCTTCCACAGCTCGCCTGACCAAGGCAGATATCTTGGCACGTGCCTTCAGCAGGCAAGGAGCGAACTGCATAAGAGAAAGCTTTGTTACGCAGGGAATTCAGAGCGAAATGACCACAAAAGGGAGAGACATTACCTCAAGCATCAGTGTACCGATCCTGCCGAGTGTGTTGTCCACGAAAGAAGACTCTAAAAGACCAAAGAACTCCCCCGCGAATATCTGCTAACTCGCCTAAGGAAGGATCTCTTCAACCTTCTGGCAGAAGGCTACCCTCTCTTCCTCAGCCGCTCTCGCCCTCCAAGGCTCCCTCTCCTCAGCCCTGGGAGCAGTGGAGGCTTCAGCCGACTCGGCCTCGGAGACTTCCCGAGCTTCCTCAGATGGCATCGTCACCACCTCAGCCACCCCTGTCTCTCAAGTGACCATCTCCGTCGCTTCCGCCACCTCCATGCCCTCCATGCCTTCATCAACCTCGATAATAGTCGAGGTGGTAGGAGGGGCGAACCTGGCTGGGCCCTTCGAGACCGCCCTATGTCTCTTCGAGGCCCTAGAGCTTGAACGAGGCAGGGCTTAGATCTGAGATGGGGGACGAAGAGAAGGCCGAGCTTCGGACATCTCTACATATGAAAGAGAATGAGCATCAGTACAATCAGATAGGCGGGAATAAAGAAAATAAATAAATAAAAAGAACTTCTCACCGGTCACTGCCGAGTCAAAGCCTCACTCGAAAAGAAGCTCCGGTTGAAGAAGCCTCTTACAAGATCTCCTATTCGAGTCAAGGGCTCGGAAACTCTGAATCCGGGTCAGAGAATCCAAGTCAAGGTTCGGAGGTTGCTTCGGTATTGCTGAAAAGAAGAAGAATTACTTCCCTAATTCAGTAATAGTCAGTCAAAGAAAAGGAAAAAAGGATGGTAAGCCACATCAACTCTACTTGCCGCGACACAAAAAGCCTGAGGAACAAATGGGTGAATAGGCGCAGCCACGGCCGACTCCCACCTACCGAGGGCCCAAAACCACCTATCTCTCCAGTGCTTATTCGATAAAGGAGAGTCAGTTATCAAGGGCCCGCCGATATTCTGCCAGGAGAAGAAGAAGAACTAACCAGGATGCTGAGTGTGAGCCCGAACTTGGTATAAATGGAGAAATTCGTTCACACTCAGCTCTGGCTGTCGTGCCTTTGACCAGAGCATCGCGCAGCCGAACAAGTCCCTCCACCCATTCGGTACAGCCTATCCCGGGGCTATCCCCAAACTGCCTAGCAGTTCCAGAGCAATCTTTTGAAGCGGCAACCGGAGACCGCACTGCAATGCAACAAGAAAGATCGCAACCGCCCCAGGTGGAGGTTGGTCGGGTAGCTCTCCAGGCCGAGGAAGAATTAGAATGACTGAGTCTGGAACGTGATATCCAGACTAGATCTTCGACAGCTCTTTTGTTGTCATCACAGAAAGAACGGGTCCTTTAACCCGTTCTTCGGTCTCGGTTTCCTCCTCTCCACCTCCCTCAGAATCATGGTGACCAGAAGAACCCCCAACGGCCATTTGGCCAGTAAACGAATCCAATGCCTCCACTAACGCCACTAGCCTCTCTGCCAGAGGGTCTACAACCCTCTGCGAATGGCGAAACAGGAGGTCCGCGTCTCCGGCAACCTCCGCCAACAGTGAGGGTGATTCCGAAGCCAACCAAAAGCCACTCGCTTCACCCTCACCATTGAATCCTCCCTCCCTAGGGCTTGTGGGGCCTAACATTGTTAAAAAGAAAAGAAAGAGAGGAAGAAGAACTCACCAGGAGAAATCCAAGAATGCTGAAAGGTGGAGAGAGAGTAAAGGATCACAGAACCGGAATTCACAAAGGGAGGGAAGAGGCAAAAGCACAAGAGGTAATTGAAAGAAGGCGTGAACTGGCAAAAAATTGCCAAGGGCGATCCTCTTTTATAGAGCTGACGCATGGCTCCAACATTAAATGAGGAGCCTAAGCGATGCCTCCTTGAGTGCCTCGATTATACACGTGGCGACTCCTTGTGCGATATCGCCGAATGTGTGGCCACGTGTTCGACGATCATACGCTTTGACGCTGCAACGATGGCCACTCCGCTTGTGCGGTCTCGATAAACGAGTTGACGTGCGTGGTCGAACGAAGCGACGTATCTTGGAAGTTGTGGAAACCGCCCTATGTTCAATAAATGCTTCATCATTACTCAGCTTTAACACAGTCCGACTCAATTCTGGAATACTCCGCAACCGCCTTAAGGCGATGTATAGAGTAGGGGAGCTTACTGTTGGGGAAAAAATATGACAAGTCCTTGAGTCGGCTAAAATAGTGAAAGAGTGGTATAGCAATGGCTTGGACTTGTTAGATGCCGAGTCCGGATAGAGCCAATAATCCATAAGGGCGCTGAATGGAGAGACGTAGCTCAGACCGTGAGGCCCCAGACCGGCCGTAGCTTGAGCATCCCGAGCCATAAAGCGAAACCTCAAAAGGAGTGCACCTCAAGGCCCGATTGAAGCCTTCCAGAGGAAATCCTAAACCGACTGAATAGGATTAGTCGCTCCTAGAGCCGCCTGAACTTCAGTCTAACTTAAGGGTTGAGTCAGCCAATGAAGTAAGCAGAGAATTAGCCATAGAGTTTATCTTAGCATAACCATGTGGAAAGATAAGCATTGGTCGAGCTTTATATTGTTCCACATATTCAGAAGTTTCCTACTAAAACTCTGGATTCTGCCCGAGATCTTCGGAAGATAAGGAAATAATCTCCGAAGATCAAGAGAACGCAGGGATTACGGATCCGCAAAGATTAAAATCTATCTTTATGAGATTTTCTCTAAGGAACACGAAAACCCTACAAGGTATGACGTCATTATATATACAAAGACCTACATAGTAAAAGGTATGCAAAAACTCTTACCCTCAAAACCTTTTAAAAGAGACCAAGATTCTGACTTTAGCATTGGAGGGTCCCCTGGCAAGACCAGGGTCACCTTTCTCTTCTTACGTGTGTGCAGATCCTAGGGTCATAAAAGAGGCAAGCCAAAAACAACATCAACAATCCCAAAATAGGAGGCCGATTCAAATCTTAGGTGGACCACACCACACAAAACAGTGGTGATAAAATCGGATTACGTACTGAGTTATTCAGTAAGCTTTTATCGTAATGAGTAAACTCAGTTGGGCACACCGTGAATGTGTGTAGGTTATCCACCAGGTCCATCCATTTTTCCAGCTCATTTTAATGGTTGAGCCGAAAATTGAAGCATGCCCAAATCTCAAGTGGACCACACAACAGGAAACAGTGGGAATAATGAATTCTACCGTTGAAACCTTGGTAGGGATCGCAGTGATGTTTATTTGTCATCCAACCTGTTCATAAGATTTTTTAAAAAAAACATATGGATTAAGGGAAACAAGAAATAACAGATTATTGATCCAAAACTTCTGTGGCCCCCAAGAAAGTTTCCGCGGTAGAATTTCAATTCACACTGTTTCCGGTGGTGAGATCCTCTTGAGATTTGGATATAGTTCGTTCTTGGGCTAGAGCTCTAAATTTATCTCTTAAAATAGATGGACGGAATGGATAAAATATGTAAATCATGGTGGACCCCACAGAGTTTAGGAATTACTTAGTAGGCAATCCACGTCCAGTGGTGATTGAATCCCGACCATTAAAAGCTTCTCATATGTTAAAAGGTGCTGATATTTGGGGTGTGTGTGCGTGTGTTAAAAAAGAAAAGAAACAAAGTGCTGATATTTGTGGTTTCCCTTCATTGAGGTCTGTGTAACCTAAGCAACGGGTTACATGGTTTTAACGGTGAGTGTTCAATTGCCACTGTTTCCTATAAGGTGGCCCACCTAAGATTTGGTTTTCCCTTATTTTTAGGCTCATGCATTAAAATGAGCTACCAAAACAGATGGACTACATGGATAAAACACATGCATCATGGTGGGGCCACAGAGCTTTTCTGGCACCGATCGTACGCTCTGATGTGCTACCCTACACAGTCCGAGTCGGTTTCTCGCATGTTTGTAAAACGGTGGTTGTAAACAATTCCCGGTGCGGTTTCGGTGGATGGCCAGATCCACCCAGGTTGGTGGATCCCTAAGTATGGGCCCACCTTGATTGATGTATGCACCTTACATCCACGAAGTCATCCATTTTGGCATATCATTTGAGGGCATGATCACAAAAATGAAGTAGATATGAATCTCAGGTGGGCCACACCACAGAAAACCATGGTGACTGAATATCTACCATTAAAAACTTTTTGAGGGCCACTGGAATGTTTATTTTCCATCCAATCTGTTGATAAGGTTACAAAGATATGGATGAAGGAACCACACATATTTCAGCTTGATCTAAACCTTTTGTGTCCCATAAAAAAAAAAATAAATTTAATGGTCAATTACCACTGTTTCCTGTGTTGTGGTCTACCTGAGTTTTGAATCTGGTTAATTTTTTGGATCCTGCTCTAAAATAAGCTTAAAAAAAGGATGGACGTCATCGATGTAAGACACGTACATCACTGTGGGTCCCACAGTTAAGGGATCCACCAAAGCGGGGCCCATAGGACACCGATTGCATCCTACCCCCACCGGTCTTTAGCCACGAACGAGCAGATCGGTGGGGGCACAGTGATGTATCTGTTTATCCACGCCCTCCATCCCTTGTCTCAGATAATTTTAAGGTATAAGCCTAAATTCAGGCAGATCCAACGCTTAAGTGGACCACATCACATATGACGCGTGCATTTAATGCAAGCCAAGCTTACTATTTCGTGTGGTCTACTTGAGGGTTGGATCTATCTAATTTTTCAACCCATACCTTAAAATAATATAAGAAAATGGATGGACGGCGTGGATAAAAGGATACATAGAGGTAAGCCCCCACAGATCTACCCATTCGTGGCTAGAGAGGGGTAGGTTGCAATTCGCATCTACACACACAACGGTTTCACGGGTCTTGAACAGAATTTCTGCATAACCCACGAGCACATCGAAGGGTATATATCAAAAATAGTCAAACATATGTACAACATTGTATAGATCTCCACTACAACATTCTCTCTTGGTGAGTCATTCCTGTAGCTTTTTCTTCCTAAGAGAAGAAATAGGTACACTTTTCTTCTAAAACTTATACTTTTTTCCATTAACATTAAAATGATTGCTGTAGTTCTAGTAGATTTTAGTTATACCCCCTTTCTCATTAATTAGTTCCTTGTGTTGGTACCAATGTGTCGTGATGGCCCATCAGGCTCGGCCTAGCTACGGCTAGAATACTACGCCGATCGTCGCGCTTGGGCTGAAAATTTCAACCACATTTAATAATTGGGTGCTTTTTAAGAGCTCATCAACCTAAAACATGTATAATGGGGCACACTTATCTTTCGCAAAGGTGAGTGGCCTGGCTTAGGATAGGGCTAGACTCAGGCCCAGGTTGTACATAATCATTACAGGTCTGGGTTTGATTAGGTTTTACTGTTGGGATTTGTGCTGTGGAATCACACAGATCTAGATCTAGGATAGCAATCCAATAGCACCAAGCAATCACAAGAGAACACAAAGATTTAACGTGGAAAACCCTTGCGGGAAAAAACCACTGCACAAAGCGACAGAATTCCACTATGAAAGCATAAATTACAAAGATAAAGGACTTACCCGATTCGAACAACCTCGAATCTCACCCTTGATACACCCTTTAGAAACCTTAAAACCCTTTTAGGAACCTTTAAAATAACTTTATAAAGCCTTAACATACTTTAGAATAGCCCTAAGGACCCTTATTTATAGTTTAGGAAACACCCCTTTCGCACCTTTGTAAAACCGCATCAAGTTTATGCAGTCTGCACAAAATCAGCGCAAAATCCGTGTAACCCTCGACTAGTCGAGTCAGGTCCCCGATTGGTCGAGCCTGACCCTCGACTGGTCAACACCAAAAAAGATAGCACGATGGACTTCGAGTCGAGTGGTGCTTGACCGGTCGAGTCAAGCCCTCGACCGGTCAAGCAGACAATAAATATATAGATTTAAGACATCCTGACAACAATCTCTACCATGTCTTCAATCTTCAACTGTGTAGCTTCGTAACATTTTCTCTTATCTTTGCATCACATCATAGCTTCTCGTGCACACTCTGTCCTTCTTTTTTGTCAACGCCAAGCCTAAAGAAGTTGCACAAAATTTGAACTTCTCTGCAGGAACATTATAGGTGGGCATGTCTGCTGGATTAGAATTCATATGCCCAACCACCTTTACTCTTGTCTTCTCAAGGAAAGACGTAGTCTTCTTACTATCTCATGTTACCCAATATTGCTTGTTGGGGTGTAACGCCCCGGATTTCGAGGGTCGAGCAAAGCTCTACTCCCGAGATTCAGTACATCACTTATGTAACATGGATAATGATGTTTAGATTTCGTCCATATTAATGAGTTAAACATGAGTGAGATTACACTAAAACAACATATCATACTCTGGATATAATTAATTTAAGAAAGCGGAAGACTGAAACATATATATATATATATATATATATATATATATATATATATATATATATATATATATATATATATATATATATATATATATATATATTGAACAGGTAAGTGTTTCACAACCACCAGAGTATGATTATGTAACCGGGCTAAATATATACATATATTATTTCAAAATATACAAATATGAGAATGTAAAATGTCCAACTAAGCCAAGTATCCCCATGTTCTCATCGAGTCAGCACGAGGTCTACATAGACCCACTTAAGAGCTGGACATAGGAGAACTCTTCCTCCTCATCCATGAAGTCCTGGTCCGTCGCATAGACTTCATCCACACCCACATCTAAACCAGAGTCGGTTGGTGTTTTAAAACACCATCCTAGGGTGGGAGTGAGTGATCAACTCAGTGGTACTATAAGGCAAAGGTTAACATGTTATCAAGTCAATCAAGAAGGAATGATAACGCAATACAATAATCACTTCCTAACTACTCTTGTTAATGCAGGAATGGTCTGCAAGTAATGATGTATGCCCTCGCACAAAGCTCCCTCACAAGTGACTCCGACAACCAATTTCGCATATAATAACGCTCTCTAAAGTGCACCTTCCTCGCTAAAAGCACATCCTAACTGATGTAATGCGATGCATGGCCATATTAGCCGAGTACTTAATTAAGCTTATTCATACAACGGGTTCGGGAAGCTAAGGTACCTCCCTTTTTATCAATAACCCAAACTGAAAGATCCATCTAGGGTCGTCAATCCTAGTTAAACACATACGATAGGCAAGTTATAGGGCACCACTCCTAAAAAAAAGCAGTCGATAGGCAAATTCAAAGTTTATGCTCGCGGTCACTACGGGGAGGCTCGTCACCTCGGCGTATGCCGACAGCTCGAACACGGTGTCACATAGCACCATGCCCGGCTCACGAGTCTGGGTTGCTCACTGGTCACTACGGGGAGACTCGTCACCCCGACGTAGGACGACAGCTCGACCACAGTGTCCCATACCACCATGCATAGCTCATGAGTCTTAGCGGATCGTGATACCATGGTTGAAACGGGCCTTTACATTGGTGAGTGGTACCTTAGATTCAAGCAGTGATATCCATATATGGTAAACACACAACAGGTCAATCAGTTTGTTTGGTAAGTTCGATTGGTACGAGCACACGTTGACTTAATCGACATGAGATGCATAAACACCCCTTGTGGCCTAACCACTGTCAACAATTGTCGTGCGGCCCGGATTCATCGACTTACCCAATGTGGTGAGACTAATTCGGCCACCCCAACGGAAACTGTTACCGATTGCCTGGACTATGTTGCAGCCCCAATCTTACTCAGATGCACTAAGTAAACACATGTGATCATCATGTCCACATTCAACGAACAATCTAAATAAATTCTTCATTTGAGCATTTCATCAAACATATTGATTATATTACCTAACACTTGCATTTTATCCATAAATCGCGTAGACGCAAATAAGATTACATGAAGGAAACTATACATATGAATAAGGCGACTGAGATTCCTATCTTAATACACTTAATAAATACAAATCATTAACAATTTCTCATTCAGACAATTTATCAAACACTTAAGTTACACTTCACCAAAAATACATAGACTACATTACGCCATGTATTATGGCAATTCCTTGCACAAAGAGGTCATGCATATGACAAACAGGAATCCTAGATTAGTAGTCATGGCAAGTACAAATCATATTTACATGTTCATTCAAACATTTCAACAAGCACATGAGATTCATCTTTTATTCCACATAGTTCATACATGAACAATATATTGAAAATGACGTATCTAAGACAATATGGCAGCAATCAAGTCAAACATAAATCATTAGCTAATATTGAAAGCATTGAAAACCATAACCTAAACGTTTATAGTCCACACCTTTCGTCGGAATACTCGATTCAGACTCGGTTCCAACTATACGTTTCCAAAAACGGAACATCGGGTACCTAAATGGTGAAATCGGTTAGCTAGGTAAATAACCATTTTGGATCTTAACTACGGTATTAGGGTTAGAATTTCTTACCCAAATCGTAGCCGAAACAGATCGTATCGCGTAACGGAAAGGTGATTCAGTGCGTGGAGTCGTGGGAGAGAATCACTGCAACGATCTCCCACAAGCTCTCTTCTCCCCTTCTTCTTTTCTCTTCTTTTCTCTCTTCTCTCTCATAGGGTTTGGAGAAATTCGTATATGGGAGAGAGAGGGTGTGTGGGAAGCTATTTATAGGCCCAGTAGTGATGTAAATGGCCCCAGGGCCACTATATACATGGGTTTTACCCTTTGGGCAACTATTTTTTATAAACAAATCTCACAGGGAAACTCACTACTCATATAAGTCACAGGGTAAGTTCCCTGACAATGGATCTATACCAGGATGTGGTTTCGGCGTGATTAGATAGGTCGATCAACCGTGGAAGACTTGTGTCAAATCAACGGTCATACTTACTCGATTAGGGCCACAATTATATGAATACGTGCAGGAAAATTTCTTTTTTCCCATGGGTAAAATTTGGTCGGAAACTGACGGTCCGAAATCCCCAATTTCGCATGTGAACGAACGACCCAATTCACTTAAGTTTCATTACATTTTCTAAAGATATTCGCATTTCTCACACACTTTGCTCAGTGCTCAAGTTGTGCATTTCTGGACACAATCTGGGCTCGATTCCTGCGAAGGTTGTCAAGCCCAGTAGGATGGATATAATTCTAAAGTTTCGCGGTCATCGGATTCTCGATGTGCCGTCTAGGTTCGATACAGAGTTTCAAAGTACTCCCGAGAGCGACAGGCTCTGGGGATTTCACCTAGATCTTTAAGTGGTGTTGAGTTAGTGGGATTAATGGTTTTAGGCCTTCTCATTTGTGGAATTGGTGGCCTAGCTTACTCCATCGATTATTCAGTTTAATACTTAACTAATTTTTGCTTTAATTACGGCAGGATACAGTCCTTAGGTGATTCTGCCTGTGGTGGTACTCGGGCCTTTGTACGGACTTTTCCGAGACGTTATAATCTACCCCCCTTTAAGAAAAATTTTGTCCCTGAAATTAGTACTTTTTCATACTCCTCGAGGATCTGAGGGTAGTTCTTACCGACTTCGGTTTCCATTTCCCAAGTGACCTCCTCCTCAGTGTGGTATGTCCATAATACTTTCACGAGCGGGATAACCTTGCTGCGTAGGATTTGTTCCTTCCTATCTATAACTCATGTTGGTTGCAATACATAGGTAGTATCTTCACTTAGCTGCACTTGTTCCCATTTGATAATATGGGTAGGGTCAGGAACATATTTCTTCAGCATCGATACGTGGAAAATGTTTTACACGCCTGCGAGTGGTGTGGGCAAGGCGAGATGGTATACTACCACACTCACTCGGTCTAAAATCTGGAATAAGCCAATGAATCTCGAGGTGAGCTTCCCCTTCTTAAAAAAATGAAGGACTTCCTTCATTGGAGAAACCTTAAGGAATACATAGTCCCCAACATCAAATTTCAGCTGTCTTGGTCTCATATTGGCGTAACTCTTTTGTCTACTCTGGAATGTAAGAAGTCGACGCCTGATAATATCGATCTTCTCTAAGGTCGCCTGAACCAGATCTGGGCCAACCAAGCTCTTCTTGCCAACTTCCTTCCAACAATGTGGAGCTCGACATGGGCGACCATACAAAGCTTTGTAAGTAGTCATGCCAATACTGGCTTGGAAGTTGTTGTTATAAGTAAACTCGGCATAGGGGAGACAGTCATCCCAGTTGTCCTTGAAGTCAAGTATGATGCTCGCAACATGTCCTCAAGTATCTGATTTACCCGTTCCATCTACCTATTGGTCTGTGGGTGGAACATGGTATTGAACTTCAATTTCACTCTCATTGCTTCTTGGATTCGAGTCCAGAAAATATACTTGAATTGTGTGTCTCGGTCCGATACAATCTCTATAGGAACCCCATGTAGTCGTACTATCTCTTTGATGTATAGCTTGGCTAGATCATCTGCTGAATTAGAAACTCTAATCGGAAGCAAATGAGTCGATTTCGTCAATCGGTCCACAATCACCAAAATGGAGTCGTGCCCCTTTCTTGTCTTTAGTAACCCGAAATTGAAATCCATAGATATGAAATCCTACTTCCACTCAGCTATGGGCTTGGGCTGAAGTAAACCAGGGGGTCGGCGGTGCTCGGCCTTAACTTGCTAGCACGTGAGACATCGGGATACAAAGTCTGCTATTTGAGCCTTCATGTTGTCTCACCAGTACGAATTCTTCACGTCTTGATACATCTTTGTACTACCTTGATGCATCGCCAACTTTGAATTGTGTGCGGCTTCTAAAACTTCTCTCTTCAAGTCATAGAGATTCGGGACGCATAAGCTGACACGGTATCGCAAACCTCCATCTAAGCCAATCCTCCACTCGGATTCTTCGCTGTCGTTTGCACGCTCTCACATCTTCACCAACAGTTCATCTTCTTTCTGAGCTGCAATGATGCGGTCATCGATAAGTGGTTGCACTTGAAAGTGTGTGATGCTCTCGAATAGCTCCTCCACTGTCAGCTTCTGTTCGAAGTCTAGCACGAATTCTACCATATTCCATTCTTTTATCATCAGTGGGGCTGCAAATTCTATAGTTTTCTTGCAGCTCAATGCATCGGCCATAAGGTTGGCCTTTCCATGATGGTAGGAGACCTCAAACTTGAAGTCTTTTAAGGTCTCCATCCAACGTCGCTGCCTCATGTTCAGGTCCCTCTGTGCAAAGATATACTTGAGGCTCTTATGTTCACAAAAGAGCTCGAACTCCTCTCCGTAGAGGTAATGTCTCTAAAGCTTTAATGTGAAAATGACTGTTACCAACTCCAGGTCGTGAATGGGATAGTTTTTTTCATGTTTCCTCAACTGTCTTGAGGCATAGGCAATCACTCTATCCTACTGCATAAGTACACACCCCAAACTAACACAAGAGGCGTCAGTGTATATAATATATTTGACCCATTGCTTTGGCAGTACTAGCACGGGTGCGGACGTGAGCTTGTCCTTTAATTCCTGAAAGGTTGCTTTTGCTTTCTCATTCCAAGCAAACTTAAAGTCTTTCCGAGTGAGTTGAGACAACGGTTGGGATATCTTGGAAAAATCTCTAATGAATCGATGATAATAGCCAGCAAGTCCGAGGAAACTACTCACTTCTATAACTGAATCGAGCTGCTCCCAGTCTTGTACCGCGATCACCTTAGTAAGGTCCACGACAATTCCCTCCTTGGAAACTTAACTTCTTCTTTCCAGAAGTCACACTTTCGGTACTGTGCAAACAATTGGTTCTGCCTAAGAGTATCAAAGACTGATAGCAGGTGTTCTTCGTGATCTTTTTGACTCTTTAAGTATATCAAGATGTTATCTATAAATACGATGACGAATCGGTACAGATATAGCCCAAATACCTGGTTCCTGAGATCCATGAATACGGCCAGTGGTAAGTCCAAACGGCATCACGAGGAACTCGTAGTGCCCGAAGCTAGTCTTAAAAACTATTTTCTGTACATCTTCATTCCTAACGCGTAATTGATGATACCCGGACTGTAAGTCTATTTTAGAGAAATACAGCGCCCCCTTCAACTGGTCAAATAGGTCATCTATCGTGGGTAGAGGATATTAATTCTTCACTGTGCTTTGGTTTAACCTACGATAATTTATAAACGACCGTAGCGATCCATCCTTATTTTTCACAAACAACACGAGTGCTCCCCAATAAGATACGCTCGGCCGTATGAAACCCGAATCCAATAAACCATCAATCTGCTTCCTCAGTTCCTCCATTTCACATGGAGGCATGCGGTACGTCGGTAAGGAGATCAGCGTCACGCCTGGCATAAGGTCGATGGTAAAGTCGATCTCGCCCTGAGGGGGTAGTCCAGGGATTGTTTTGAACATGTCCATGAAATCTTGGACTATTGGCATGTCCGCAAGTGACGGACCATCATAATTCTCTAACATGGAAGCATAATAACTAATGCGGCAAGGCCAACTGACCTAAACTGGAAAAGTGAAAGTCGTGCCCTCGGGCCCATGGGTTGTCACCAATCTGGTTTCACAGTCTATCTCTGCCTTTATTTTGGTGAGCCAATCCATGTCGAGGATGACGTCGTAATGATATATCTTGGTCACAATCAGGTTAATGCACACTACTCTGCTCCCTAAGTCTATCAAGCAACCCTTACAAAGCTTAGTGGCATCTGTGAAGGTTCCTACTGTAGCGATGACTCTCACCCCAACCATAGGGGTAGTGTACAACCCTAATCGCTTGACTGTAGAGCATGATATCATTGAAATAGTGGACCCAGTGTCCACCAACAGGAATACTGGTGTACCTTGGATGTGGGCAGTGACCTCAAAGGCTAGCGGTACTGTAACCGTGGATTCAAATGCTTCGACTGCGAATGGATGTACTTGAGCTTGTTGCGGCCGGTTAGGTTGTGCTATCATATAAGTCATTGGGGCGGCCTATTTCGGGATACAGGAGGTCGGTTGTATGGTTGCGCCGGTGCCACAGATCGTAAAGGTGGGGTTAAAATAACGTGCGAGGGCTAGCGATTGATCCTTTGGGTCTTGGTCTAAGCGAGTTCTTGTTTTAATTTATGTCCAAGGTAGGGGTTAATAAATATCTTAATATGCCTATGGTCAAAGATCATCCTAAAATAGTTTCTAATAGTATAAAGTTTTATACGTATATCACTATTTCGATCTTATGACTAGTGGGTTATGAGCAGACTGCACTTCGGTTTCATTAACTTTGAGAGGGAAGGAAGAATCGAGAATTCTAAAATATTTCAGAGGTTTGGAATGTTAGCAACATAAGGTCGCAGAAAAGGAAAACAGAAGGACATCTCCTTGACATGGTATAAACCTTGAATTCACAAGAGGATAAAAAAAACTTATAATATTTTACTGTAGTTAGCCTCTAACATGAGCTTACGGAGTATTAAACTATGAAACTCAATCTTACTCAAGAGTCCTAATTTAATTGCACAAAAACAACTTAAACAAAAATATATGTATATATATATGTGTGTGTGTGTGTGTGTGTGTGTGTGTGTAATAAAATTTAACCACAGGATGATTCCTAGTATGATTATGAATAATTTCTAAATAAACACCAAATACTAAAATTTAAAATGAAAAGATATAACTAGTCTATTGGCAATTTGAAGTTGTAGAAATTTTTGGTTTTAACCCTTCTATTATATATAACATATTTGTCACCTTTAGTTACCATATATATTTTTATAATTTTTATAGTAATCCATTGTTAAGCTTACTTTAATTTCACAAAATTTCGTTTCATTCGAAGTTCCATAAAAATTATAAAAATTCTGGAAGTACTAGTTGTCTAAGACTATAATGTCTTTAATCCTTGTAACATTTTCTATAGTTTCAGTTAGTGAAATATTTTTAAAATTTTTAAGGGTGGTTTATCATTAAGTTATGGTGGTTTATCATTAAGTTTAAAGTTATCCCATAAATTTTCAGTTCATTTGGAGTTGTAGAAAAATTATTAAAATTCTAGAAGTTGAACAATTGTCAAAGCTTCCTAGATTTAACTATATTAAAATTTTTATTTTATTTTTCACTTATTTTTATATGAAACTAAACTTATTAAGCTTCAATCTGGACTTATTAAGCTTAAATCTGTCTTTCGAATCACTTAAATCAGAGTTATATTGAGGGAGATATGACTTTTTGAAGTTGGTCGAAAAATGTAGAAAATCACAGAAAACCGGCGGTGCGCAACCGATCCCACAACGCCGCCGCGCTCCATTGGACCGGCCGGCGGTGCTGCCACGACCCTCTGGTGGTCTTGATGGTAGTTCTGCCACTTGATTTTTAAAATGAGTGTATCTTGCAAACCGAAATGAGTTATTCGACGTGCAATATATGATTTTGGGGTAAGAGAAGCTAAGCTATCTAAATAACCTAGTTATTTTATGAAATTCCATAAGTTTAATGGTCAAAAAATTATTTTATTTATATATTCACTATTTATAGTAAATTTTAGTTTAATTATTATTCTTCATCATTTAAACTTTAAGATTTGTATCTAATATGAAAGTACCTAGAAAGAGTTGAAGAATAAGGTGGTGGAAGGTGAAATTTTTGAAGGAGATGGGTTGGATCTACTTTTCGTGGTGCAACGGGAGTATATTCACGCCGTTTGGCTCCGTTTCGAGTTCGAAGCTCGTTAAGTACGACTCAAAACTGTCGACTGATAGACTAACGGTGCCTAAGATCAATTCATGTGATCTAAGATGCGTATGGGCTAAACTACAGTATCCAATCTCGCCCGTCAGTGAAACTTTGGGATTCTAAGATCGTCTCTAAATTCCATCGCCCCCTCCCTAAGTCAGAGTGCATCAGATTGCACCATGTTACCTATAACTCAGGTCCAGTTTAATCCAAATCATACTTTGATACGAACTTGTAACGCCCCGGATTTCGAGGGTCGAACAAAGCTCTACTCACGAGATCCAATACATCACTTATGCAACATGGATAATGATGATCAAATTTCATCCACATTAATGAGTTAAACATGAGTGAGATTATACTAAAATAACATATCATACTCCAGATATAATTAATTTAAGTAAGCGAAAGAATGAAACATACATACATACATATATATATATATATATATATATATATAATATATATATATATATATATATATATATATATCTGTGTGTGTGTGTGTTACCTGTTTCACAACCTTCAGAGTATAACCGGACTGAATATATACATGTATTGTTTCAAAATATACAAAATATGAGAATGTAAGATGTCTAACTAAGCCAAGTATCACATTGTTCTCGTCGAGTCAGCACGAGATCTACATAGACTCGCTTGAGAGCTGGACATAGGAGAACTCTTCCTCCTCATCCATGAAGTCCTGCTCCGTCGCATAAACTTTAACAACACTTGCATTTAAACTAGAGTCTGGTTGGTGTTTTAAAACACCGTCCCAGGGTGGGAGTGAGTCATCAACTCAGTGGTACTATAAGGCAAAGGCTAACATGTTATCAAGTCAATCAAGCAGTAATGATAATACAATACAACAATCACTTCCTAACTACTCTTGTTAATGTAGGAATGATGTGCAAGTAATAATGTATGCCCTCGCACAAAGTTCCCTCACAAGCGACTCCGACAACCAATTTCGCATATGTTAACGCTCCCTAAAGTACACCTTCCTCGCCAAAAGCACATCCTAACTAATGCAATGCGATGCATGGCCATGTTAGCCGACTACTTAATTAAGCTTATTCATACAGCAGGTTCGGGAAGCTAAGGTACTTCTCCCTTTTTATCATTAACCCAAACTAAAGGATTCATCTAGGATCGTTAATCCTAGTTAAACACATATGATAGGCAAGTTGTAGAGCATCACTCCTAATGAAAAGCAGTCGATAGGCAAATTCAAAGTTTATACTCGCGGTCACTACGGGGAGGCTCATCACTCAGCGTAGGTCCACAGCTCGAACACGGTGTCCCATACCACCATGCCCGGCTCACGAGTTTGCGTTGCTCACTGGTCACTACGGGAAGGCTCGTCACCCTAGCGTAGGGCGACAACTCGACCACGGTGTCTCATACCACCATGCTCGGCTCATGAGTCTGAGCGGATCATGGTACCATGGTTGAAACGGGCCTTTACATTGGTGAGTGGTACCTTAGATTCAAGCAGTAATGTCCATACATTATAAATACACAACAGCCAATGGGTTTGTTTGGCAAGTTCAATTAGTACGAGCACACGTTGACTTAATCGACATGGGGCGCATAAGCATCCCTTGTGGCCTAACCACTGTTGACAATCATCGTGCGGCCCGGATTCGTTGAGTTACCCTATGTGGCAAGACTAATTCGGCCACCCGAACGAAAATTGTTACTGATTGCCTAGACTACGTTGTAGTCCCAATCTTACTCAGATGCAATAGGTAGACACATATGATAATCATGTCAACATTCAACGAACAATCCAAATAAATTCATCATTGAGCATTTCATCAAACATATTGATCATATTACCTAACACTTGCATTTTATCCATAAATCGCGTAGACGTAAATAAGATTATATGAAGGAAACTATACATATGAGTAAGGTGACTGAGATTCCTATCTTAATACTCTTAATAAATACAAATCATCAACAATTTCTCATTCAGACAATTTATCAAACACTTAAGTTACACTTCACCAAAAATACATAGACTATATTAGTTATGCCATGTATTATGGCAAGTCTTTGCACAAAGAGGTTATCATGCATATGACAAACAGGAATCCTAGATTAGTAGTCATGGCAAGGACAAATCATATTTACATGTTCATTCAAACATTTCAACAAACACATGAGATGCATCGTTTTTCCACATAGTTCATACATGAACAATATATCGAAAACCGTGTATCTAAGACAATATGGCAGCAGTCAAGTCAGACATAAATCATTAGCTGACATTGAAAGCATTGAAAACTATAACCTAAACATTTATAGTCCACACCTTTCGTCGGAATACTCGATTCGAACTTGGTTCCAACTATACATTTTCGAAAACGGAGCGTTGGGTACCTAAATGGTGAAATCGGTTAGCTAGGTTGATTGTGGAGCCCATGTAACTTTGATCTTCCTTCAACCGTTCATACAACTCGGAGCTCGAGGAGCGTCAGTGCTCGTATTCTCACGACGCCTACCTACAGCAGCTATATAGCTGGTGTGAGGTACACCAGCCAATCCGCTTCCCTCCCCGGGTTAGGTGCAAGTCCCAACGACTTTCAACTGATGAAACCAGCCAATCAAATTTATGGAGAGTATGCAGTCTCAGCGACTTTCAACTAACTCACATGCAAGGTCCTTTAAAGATAAAAAAATATAAAAAAAACCTCACATGCAAGTGTAATTCGAACCAACAATAGTCCTCATTCACTGACGCCTATATGCTGAGAAGTCTTACTGATCGGAACCATTCATACTAATTTGGGATATATGTTAATGGGCCATCCTAAGGAACAGGTTGAGTGGATGATCCTGACCATTGCAGAAAATTTTAGACCAATGAAAAGAAAATTCAATAGCTTGCACTCAACTCTAAAATCGAAAGCTAGGACCATCATAAAAGCTTGATTATGAGGTAATAGTATATTTACAATAGTGAAATAACATGGACAAATCATCAGACTATCTCAGCTTGTGGGTCCTAATGGCTGGTGATACACAATGGGCATGAGTCGGGACAGTGGCATAGGACAAAGTTTGAAACTCAAGGGTGAAAATTGCCCCATGCTTTTCAGAAAATTATCCACGTGAAAATTTGTGTGCCACACTTCGGCATGTACTTTTGTCCTAGTCTCAGCACATGTAACATGTTCCTCGCTAGTGATGTAATGGCCAATTACATAAGATTTCAGAGTAACTGAATTAAGAATTTAATTTTGTGATTTATAAGGAAAAAAAAAAAAAATACCAAGGACTTAGCTCAATGATAGAGAGTCTTGCTATAAGGTAAGGTTAAAGGATTGATTTCTAACACACGTATACATACAATGAGAGTAGCCCTGCGAAGGAGAAAACTCTGCCAATAAGTTTGCTACATTTTATTTTTTTATTTTTCTAAATTTTCTATCTACAAAACCAAGATCTAACCAATGAACAGGGTTGATTAACCCTACGTCCATTGCATTAATATATGGGGAAGTTTTGAAGAAAATAGAATGATTTGGTGTGAGACCTCGTATTGTAGGAGATCAACTTTGAAAAATGCAATCATATCAGTTTAGAAATATTCAAATTAAAGGATCTTAAAGCCGAATTGTGTCTGGACTTCGAATCATAAGTAATGATAATTATTTATGAATGAATAAAGTCCCAAATGGATGGATGTAGTCGAATTCCAAAATTAGTGAGGTAATTTGAGAATGTGATTGTTGTAATAATGGAAAGGTATGAGTTCCTATAACCTATGTGGATGTTTGAATGTTTAATATCAGTGAGAACATATAATACATAAATCTACACTTCTTATAAATTGTATGAAAAGTGAAATTATGTACACTTGGTGGATGAGTCATGGACCGTAACTCGGGTATGAGAGTATACACTCTATATCCAATTTTCAGAGTGTGACATAATGGTTTCAGAGACGTTTTCTTTAAAACTAGTGTGGCACGTGGGTTATGTTCCACTATACACCTACATAATTGGTAGATTCCTAAAATTAGAAACTTTATACTTAGCATTTATCCTTGATTGTAATGCATAACAAAACTTAGAAACCAAGTTTAGATGCTACCTATATTATGGTGTATGTATGTGTGTGTTATGTGATAGCTTGAATCGATGAAATGTAAACATTCATCCAAGGACCTGTTAAACAGGAATGGACGGCAGAAACCACACTTAATAAATTATAATTTCCTCCCTTATTATTACATCCGACTTTAACTTAGGGAATCACCTTCTTATAAAGGTATAACTTTGTTGTGACCTCATCATAAATTTAGAACAGATATCTCTGAGGATTTACATGAATACGATCAATCATTAGTCCTCACTGCTTTCTGGGGTGTGGTCCACTTGAGCTTTGGAAGTGACTCAATTTTGAACTCATACATTGGAATAATCTTAAAAACTTGATGGATGGTGTGGATCTAACAAATATATCATGTTTGGGCCAAAGAAATTCCAAACGGTAAAAGTCTGGTTGTGCAACGAGCAATACATTCGTGGGAGAGAAAATAATCTATTGAAAATGGGCGTGTGTTTTGTGAGATAGCCGATGACATCAACCGATGGAGAAAATAATTAATAGAAAATGGGCGTGTTTGGTGAGCTGACGATGCCGATAGACCAATGACAAGTCCAATCAATTTTCGTCTGTCCACAGAGACTATCTGCACATCAATGCTGTCCACACAGTCAGGGCCGTATCATTTTTTTTTTTGTGAGGCCGGGTCCGCACCTACACCCCCCTCTAGGTATGAAATCCTTGCACGCGTCCTCCGTACCTTTTTCACGTTTTGCACGTGCACCTTCCATTTTCATTATAAATACATCACAACAAACAATTCACAGCAACACAGCTAGTAATGGCGTCTCTCCTCGACACCATCCAACTCTCCTCCTTTCCCTCCTCCTTGCCCCACCAACGAAGGAAGCACCATATATGTCCTGCTTCCATCGGCATTAACAGACGCCTTCCCAGCTGCCTTCCAAACATTACATCATGCAATGCTATCAGAGATGAAAACCATAGAGAAGGAGCGTCGGGAAATATCGACAGGAGAAACATGCTCATCGGCATTGGAGGCTTGTACACCGCCACTGGCCTCGGTCCCCTACCAACAGCTATCGGAGCTCCAGTATCTCCGCCCGACTTATCCAAGTGCGTGCCCGCAGATCTCCCGCCTGGTGCAACCCCGACGATTTGTTGCCTGCCCTTTGATCAGAAGATCATAGACTTCAAGCTTCCATCCCCTTTAACACCCATGCGCATGCGGCGTGCGGCCCACTTGGTGGACCCTGTGTATGTAGAGAAGTATAAGATGGCCATTGCACTCATGAAGGCTCTACCCCCCAATGACCCGCGTAATTTTTTGCAGCAGGCTAATGTGCACTGCGCCTACTGCAACGGCGCCTACGATCAGATCGGCTTTCCCAACTTGGAGCTTCAGGTCATGTCCTGGAAAACATCATAACGCCCATCGTAACAGAACGACCGTTATCTGCTATTTTATCTGGTTATATATATATATATATATATATATATATATATATATATATATATATATATATATATGGAAAAGGTACAATGCGCTCGAGCTCACCTGTCCGTCCCATGAGGTCGAGCTGTGTGGGCCCCATTGTGATGCGTTTCGAACATCTACCCCATCAGTGATGCACCATTCGATCGTGGGCCTAGGTCCCAAAAATCAAGTCAATCCATGACTTGTATGGGCCACACCACATACAGATATATATGGAAATGGTTACCTTCCATTAAAACATTCATAATCATTTATTGGCCCCAATGTGGTTGACAAATCCAGCCCATCCATTGTGTGTCCCACTCGGAGGAGGGGTCAGACTAAGTTTCAATAGCATCCAAAAATCATGTGGGCCCCACCAAGTGATTTTATATGCTTTTGACATGTCTTCATATGGTTTTAGATGGTATGGGCCACCTGAGTTCTATATACTGCTGATTTTTGGGATATCCCGGAACCTAAAAGATACCCATCAAATGCATGGTGTTGATCTTCTAGCTCGACCTCATGGGAAGTTTTCATGAAGTTGATCATATTACTGAAAACGCTGGGAATAATGATTTCAACCATTAAAATCTTGTTAGGCCTCACAGTGATGTTTATTTGTCATCCAATATGTTCGTAAGATCATACGGACATGGATGAAGAGAGAAAACAAATATAAGCTTGATCCAAAACTTCCCTAGCCCCCAAGAACTTTTCAAGAGTAGAGTTCATGTGGTGTGGTCCATTTGAACATACTATAGGATTAATTTTTTGGCTCAGGCCTAACATTATATGTAAAATGGATGGACAGAGCGGATCAGATATATAAACCATGGTAGACCTCATAGAGTTTACTCAATACACTATGCGTAGCGAGTTATTCGCCCCGCAATCTGCTTCCTGGCAAACCGGCCGTTCTGGAAACGGATTTGCTACTCCCCTGCTACTAACCAATGGCGGGTGGTTGGTGCTCTGTGGGCCACAATGATGTATGTGTTTCATCCATGCTGTCCATCTATTTTTTAGATAATTTTCGAATATGAGACCAAAACTAAGGTATATCCCAATCTCAAGTAGGCCACATTGCAGGAAACAATGTTGAATGAACATTGACCATTAAAAACGTTCTGGGAGCCAAAAAAGTTTTGGATCAAGATGATATACGTTTTTTCACTTCATCTATGTTTGTATGACCTAATGAACAGATTGTATGTCAAATAAACACTACAGTGGGTCTTATGAGGATTTTAATGGTGGATATCCAATCACTATTGTTTTCCTGTGGTGTGGTCCACCTGAGATTTATATCCATTTCGTTTTTAAGATAAAGCCATAAAATGATATGTTAAAATGGATGAATGACATGGATGAAACACATACATCATGGGCGGGCCCATAGAGCACTGACCACCACCAACGGGCTAGTGGCACCGTTTCCACCCGTTCCGCACTAACGCAAAAGAAAGGGAAGCGGATTGTGTACTGTCTCGGTACCCTAAGCGTAATGAATAAACTTTTTTACCCAACCCGTTCAAACATTTTACCAGATAATTTTAGGGCTTTGGCCTAAAAATGAAGTCTATAAAAAGATCAACTGGACCACACCAACATAAACCGTGTGAATTGAACTTCTACTGTTGAAAAGTTCTTGGGGGCCACGAAAGATTTAGATCAATCTTATATTTGTTTATTTCCCTTTATCCATTTAAAAAAAAAAAAAAAAAAATCTTATTAACAGGTTTGATGAAAAATAAACATCACTGCATGCCTTAGAAAGGTTTCAACGGAGGAAATTAATACTTCAACTGTTATATTTGGTATGGTCCACTTGAGGAGTGGATATACTTGAATTTTGGTCTCAACGCCTAAAATGATCTTTAAAAATGGATGGACGGAGTGGATAAACCACATGTATTCATAGTGGATCCAACAAAGTTTGCTCAGTACCATAAGAGCTCACTTGTACGCAATCCGATTTCAAAAGGAAGAGAACGCGGATTGCGTCCTTCCCCGCCCATATGGTAATCCGTTCAGGCAGGGCTCCGTTGGCCCCAACGTGATATGTGTTTTATCCACATAGTTCGTTACTTTTCTCATATCATTTTAATATCATTTTAAGGTATACTAAAAATGAAGCAAGTCCATAGCTCCAGTGGACCACGCCAAAGGAAGCTGCAGTGATAATGACACCACCGCTGAAACCTAAGGGCCACTGTGATGATTTTTTTACCATCCAACCTGTTCAACAGGTCATGTAGACGTGGATGAAGTAAAAACACAAATATCATATTGATTTGAAACTTCTCCATCTCCTAATAAGTTTTTAATGGTGGACGTTCAATCTCCAACTTGTGGTCTTGATCCCTGGACCTGACTCACTTTTTGGATCATATCTTAAAATGATACAAGAAAAATGATGAACCGCGTGGATAAAACACTTACATCACTGTGGGGCCTAACAAGGTTTCAATGGTTGAAATTATTATTCCCACGGTTTCTTGTGATATGATTAACTTGAGATTTGGATTTGGTTCAATTTTAGGCTCAACGCCTTAAATGATATGGAAAAATGGATGGACGAGTTGGATTTCCCCACAAAACCCCACGGTAGGCTCCACAAAGGTTTGTAGGGTAGACTTTCATGCAAGAGGCTTCCCTAGGAAATATAAGAGAGAGAGAGGTGGACTCCGGTTCTGTTTCTCCACTCTTCCTATAAAATCTCACCTTTCTCCCTGTAAAATCTCACCGTTTTTTTGAAACTTTTATCATCCGACTGCTAGTATGGTGCCAGCACTCGACCTTATGGAAAGGTACCATATGATCGAGGGTATAGTACCTTTTCCCATATATATATATATATATATATATATATTATATATATATATATATAATATATATATATATATATAGATATATATATATATATATATCCTTTGTTTCTTAGTAATATATATAGTACTTTCCCATTTAGTACCTTTTCTTATACCTTTTATATATATATATATATATATATATATATATATATATATATATATATATATATATATCCTTTGTTTCTTAGTAATGGATAACCGCCGTTATGAAATACCGTTATACACGGTCATAACAGTGGTATGTCTGTTTTTCAGATTCACCTCTCCTGGCTATTCTTCCCATGGCACCGTTACTATCTCTACTTCTACGAGAAGATACTCGGCAAGTTGATCGGCGACAGCACATTCGCTCTTCCATTCTGGAACTGGGACGCTCCCAAAGGCATGACACTTCCTCTCATTTACGCTGACTCGAATTCGCCCCTCTACGACGAGCTCCGTGACGCCAAGCACCAGCCACCGACGGTGGTAGACCTCAACTACGGCTTATCAGATCCCACCAACACCAATGAGCAACGGATAGCTGACAACCTCAAAATCATGTACCGACAGGTGGTCGGTGCCAAGACAACCGAGCTCTTCATGGGTACTCCTTACAGAGCCGGGGACGCTCCACACCTTGGCTCCGGTACCTTGGAGAACGTCCCACACGGACCGCTCCACCTGTGGACTGGCGACCCCAACCAGCCTAACATGGAAAACATGGGCAACTTCTACTCTTCGGGCCGCGACCCTATCTTCTTCGCCCATCACTCGAACATCGATCGGTTGTGGAATGTATGGAAAGGGTTGGGAGGAAAGCGGCAGGACTACACTGACCCGGACTGGTTAAACTCAGCCTTCCTCTTTTACGACGAGAACGCCCAGCTCGTGAGGGTGAAGGTTGGCGACTGCCTGGATTCGACAAATCTCAGATACACATACCAACCAGTCGATAACCCTTGGATTAATGCCCGCCCTATTTCGGTTAAAGCCAAGGTAGCCGCTGTGACAGCAGCCGTGAAGAAGAGTGAGTTCCCTCGAGCTCTTGACTCGGTCATCAAAACCCGAGTTGATAGGTTGAAGAAGTCTCGTAGCAAGAAGGAAAAGGAGGATGAAGAAGAGGTGCTGGTTATCGATCAGATCGAACTGGAAGGAGACACGTTTGTGAAGTTCGACGTGTTTATCAACGTTGAGGATGAAAACTTGATAGGTCCTAACTCGACCGAGTTCGTTGGAAGCTTCGTGAATGTGCCGCACAAGCACGGCAAGAAGGAAACGAAGCTGAAGACGTGTTTTAGGTTGGGAATCACGGACGTTCTGGATGACTTGGGTGTTGATGCGGATGATGACGTGGTGGTAACCATAGTGCCACGTCAGAGTAAGGACGTGGTCTCCATTGGAGGGATAAAGATAGAATTATT
The DNA here is from genome assembly GCA_021015155.1 of Magnolia officinalis. Taxonomy (NCBI): domain Eukaryota; kingdom Viridiplantae; phylum Streptophyta; class Magnoliopsida; order Magnoliales; family Magnoliaceae; genus Magnolia; species Magnolia officinalis. Next base: position 18,708,200 of record JAJHSJ010000017.1, read on the forward strand.
CTCCTAGAGATAGTTCAACTTACCTTCACGGGACACGTGGAGGTTGATCTAGTAATATGAAACGTCCAATTAGTGGGCCTGGAATAATAATCTGATTAAATCATTTAAGCTTTTCATCATTTGCTGTTTGTTGAGATCAGATCTAGTTTATCACTAAAATCAATGGATGGGATTGTGTTATGAGTATTGCTTTGGTTTGGTTCGAAAGAATTAGATGAACGGACGAGTCCGTAGGACCCTTATATTAGGATAAGCACCTAAAAAAGTAAGGTTATTTTGGTCTTTTTTGTGGTTCATCCGTCGCAATTAGGTTTCTTTTGTGCGAATGAAATTGGTGGCTGATACCTCAGGTATCTGCGCTTCAGGATCCCGTCAGGTTTTATCCATGTAGAGGGACTACACGGATGAACCCCGTCAGGATTGAGTACGTACTGACTAAACTCAGTTGGGCCCACTGTGAATGTATGTGGTTTATCCACACCATCCATCCGTTTTTCCATCTAATTTTAGGTGTTTAGCCCAAAATTGAAGCTTATCCAAAGCTCAAGTGGACCATACCAAAGGAAACAGTGGAAATAATGATTTCCACCGGTGAAACCTTTCTAAGGCCCCACGGCGATTTTTATTTGTCATCCAAACTGCTCGTAAGATTTTAAAAACATGGATGAATGGAAATAAATAAATATAATCCGGATCCAAAACTTCTATGGCCCCATGAATTTTTCAACGGTGGACATTCAATTCACACTGTCCATTTTATCCCTGTATATGCTTCTTCTTTAAGCAAAGGCTCTAAAATTATCTTATAAAATGGATGGACAGACTGGATAAAATACATAAATAATGGTGGACCCCACAGAATTTACTCGGTACAGATTGGGAATCCTATTAGTTAGTGTTTTTTTTTTTTTTTTTTTTATTTTATTTTTTAACACACGCGCACACACCCCACACACACGCCGTGGGATTTCACCACTGGTGGGTACTCGAACCCTTGTGCCGGTGTTGAAACTCCTGGGAATCCTATTAGGTTTTATCCATGTAACAGGGACGCGGATTCCGTCCTACTCCGCGGTCTTGATCTAGGACGGGTAGGAGCTTTGAGTGGCCATCGTGGTGTATGCATGAGTCTTACCCACACCGTCCATCCATTTTATTTTTATTTTTTTGTATAATTTTAGGTTAGGGCATAGAAAATTATTAACGGTGAGAATCATTATCACCACTGCTTTTTGTGGTGTGGTCGACTTGAGCCCTGGATATACCTCTATTCATTTTGTAACCTAAAATTATATGAAAAAATGGATTGACTGCGTGGATAAGACCCTCACATTACGGTGGCCACTCAAAGCTCCTGCCCGTTCCCAGCTAGAGATGGGTAGGGTTGGACGCCATCCTTGTCCGTGTAACAGATATTGCCCTCACCGTGGGGCTATCTTAATGATGTATTGTATATACATGGTGCTTATCCATTTTACCTGTCCATTTTAGGATGTGGTCCCAATAGTTAAGCAGATCTAAATCTGATCACATAGACCACACTAAAAGAAACATCGATAACTCAACCTCACCATTAAAAGCATCCTAGGGCCCACAGTAAGGATGTCCCTAACATTTACTTTCCATCCAACCGGTTTATAATGTTGAGATATGTGGTTTTTTGAAAAAAAAAAAAAAAAAAATAGAGGAGAAAAAATTCAAAATTTCAGGATTTTACTGCCAAAACATTTTTTAGGAATTTCAAATCGAAAAGTGCGGTGTGTATTTCTGTCCCACATCAGAAAAGAAGAAAATCATGGTTTATATGAAAATGTTTGTGTAGCATTCTTACTTAAGCTTTGGAGATTGTGACGCTCGGGTCTACGCACTGGAACACGCGCACGCACACAGAGCATGGGCAGTCTGGCTATAGTGGCGCTACTTGGCACACTTCACATGTGCGCATTATGTCACAGAGGGGTCGCTCCCTCGTGACCTTACATGAACTGTCGCGAGACGATGCGAGTGGTCTAGTATGAGCCTAGGTGCAATGGGTCTGAAATGAGTCGGGGCTTTATAGGCGACTGAGAACGGTTAGATTATTAATCCGAAACGGTCAGCCGTTTCTCCAAACGAATAGCTGCCTTGAAAGCCATAACAGTTTGAAAATGGACGGGCTATGATGATCCAACAACCAGAAATGACTGAATTTCTCAAAAACATATAGTGGGCCCATGACTATTTTAGCAGTGGCCATTCAATAACATTGATCCTTTGTGACCCACTCAAAATTTGGATTTGATTCATTTTTGGGTCCACTGCCTAAATGATCCCGTAAAATGGGTAAATAAGGTAGATTTGCCACAAGCATCAATATAGGCTCTATATTTTTTTCAAGGAACGGTAAGTATGGAACAAAAAGAAGAGAATCAACATCCAACTATTTCCTTTCATGTTGCCCACTTGACTTTTGGATTGCCTCATTTTCTGGCCCACCTTCTAAAATGGATGAACGTTGCAAAAAATATAACAATGGGCCCACAACAGTTTCACTGGTGGGACTATTTCTTGGCATGTAGTCCACTAGAGTTTTCGATCTGACTTATTTTGGGTCCACCCCTAAAATAATCTAGAAATCCTGATGGATGAGGTGGATTTTTCACAAACATCACGGTGGGCCTGTGGATTTTCAAGGGAGAGAGGTTCAATGGTGGGCATTGACTATCCATTATTTTGTGCTCGTGGCCTACTCGAGTTTCGGATCTCTTTCATTTTTGGGCCCACAACCTAAACTAATATGAAAAAAGTGGTGGATAGGGTGGATTTGTCACAAACATCATGGTGGACCCATGAGCTTTTCAAGGGAGAGAGTGATTTCGAACTATGGATATTCAATACCCACTGTTTTGTGTGGCCCAACTAGTTTTGGTTTTGCCTGATAGTTGAGCTAGCCCACTCTTAAAAATGATATAACTAAAATGGTAGCAACGTTTTCCTGCGTGTGACCGGCTTGAGTATTCGATCTACCTCATTTTTTTGTGCTCATTGCATAAAATGATCCAGCTAAAACGGTGGATGTGGTGGATTTAGCCCCATGACAAGATTTGTCACCATCGGCAAGGGCTTAGGGCGCATTGGCACCCCTAACTGAATGGTTTTTCAGTTGAAAGGAATGATCCAATGCTCTCAGAACACTATAAATTATAAGTGCTCTTATCTGCATCAAGACACTTGTATGGTCTTGTTGATGTGTTCAATCTGTCCATGAGGTCCGTTACCTTCATTGGCTAGGTTTAAAAAATAAAAAATAAAAAAATAAAAATCACACCGATCAGATCATCCAATCCATCCATGAGGGACTTTATTTTTTAACCATCATTTTCCACCCATGGTTGGGATCGTTAGGATTGGCTATGACGGACTCCAACATATAAATGGCTCATGTAGTTGATTCATTCTATTTTTACTAAAGTAGATTTAGGCCAAAACTTTTAGAGGATATTGATTAGAATGGTCTCATCAGGGTGATTTCTTACGGTGGCCCCATGAATTGAGTGTTGGATCTAATAGACAGTCCAGATTGATATATTCAACCTAGTGTTACAGTATGTGCAGAGCAACAGATAATTCTAAAAAAGAAAAGAGCTACAACGCTCTTACAGCACTTATAAGTTATAGTGCTCTTAGTTTAATCAGTTCATTTGGATAATCCAGATAATTCTAATAAAGAGAAGCATTATATAATTTATAGTGCTCCTAGTTTAATCGGTTCATTTGGACAATCCAATCAATTGATCTAGCTAGTCTAGTAATTGGGTTAATTGGCAGTCGGTGTGCACTACTGTTCTCGAAGGAGGTTTGGGCATCGGACCCTTCGAGGACATCTCTCGGGCGTTCAGAATCAAGATGGGTTGGCATCTACTGCTGGGCAGGTCCTTATGGGCTAAGTTTGTTGAGAAAAGTCTTAAATCTAAGGTTTTGAGGTCGTTCGACCGGTCGTGGGAAGCTTCGACTGGTCGTAGGAGACGCTCGACCGGTCGTAGGTTCGAGCCCTTGTACGACTCAAAGTCCAGCAAGTTTTTGCTGTTTTTTACTGTAGCCAGGACTGGTCGAAGGTGAGCTACGACTGGTCGAAGGTGGGCTACGACCAGTCGAAGACTCGCTACGACTAGTCGAAGGTTACGCAGTTTGTTCCGCGATTTTGCACGAAACTGCGGATTTGAGTCCTTTCGCAAGTAGGATGTGGAAGGGAAGTTTCCTAAACTATAATAGGTATCCTAGGTTTTTCTAGGAAGTTGTGATGAATGCTAAGGCTTTCTAAAGGGTTCCAGGGTTTCTAAAGGGTGTAGCAAGGGTGATATTCGAGGTTGTTCGAATCGGGTAAGTCCTTTCTCTTTGTAATTGATGCTTTCATAGTGGTGATCTGTCGCTTTGTGCCGTGGTTTTTTCCCGCAAGGGTTTTCCACGTTAAATCTGTGTGTTCTCTTTTCTTGTGTGTGCTTGGTGCCATTGGATTACCATCCTAGATCTAGATCTGTGTGATTCCGCAGGCCAAAAAATCCCAACAAAGTTCACTTCAGCAAGGTATTTCTTGAAGACCATTGCCTCAAATGGTGTTAATGTCCGACTCTCCTCATCTTCCTAGAAGGAGATTTTCAAAGTGTTACAGTTTACTATCAGCCATTCCAGATGGCTGATCGGGGAAGGAAATATCAACTTGTGGAACCAGAATTGGTATTGGTCTGACTGTGGTCTGTTAGCTGCCCCCACAGACAGAGCCATCCCTCAGCATCTGAAAGATGCCACTGTTAGAGATTTCTTCCACCTCCCGGCTGTTAGAAATCTGTCTGAAATCAGTCCCATTATCTCCCCTCAAGCGATGTGTTCTATCACTGCTTCTCCTCAGTTTTCTAACAGAAAAAACCGATTGATATGGGACCTCTCTGCTTCCGGAAAGTTCACAGTCAAGTCAGCGTGGAATGAAGTCAGGCCCCACCTTCCTCATGTTCGATGGCCTAAATGGGTTTGGTCTAAGGCTCTCCCTCCTAAGATGAGCGTTTTTGTATGGAAGATCTTTAAAAATGTAGTCCAAGTTGACAAGTCCCTCCAGAAGCTTGGAATTTCGCTGGCCTGTCGATGCTAATTCTGTAGACAGATCCTCTCTGTCCTGCACATTTCTGCCCCTACGCAGGTCCCGTTTTTGCCTGAGATGCCGTCTCTTCCTCTCGATCAGTAGCATGCTCTTCGGAACAGTCAGCAGCTTCAAGCAAGGAGCTCCTTTGACGCTCAGATGTAGCGTTTCTCTCATCGGTTGCAACTCCATCGTATCGTTTCAGATCAACCTGCTACTACTGATACGGAGCAAAGTGTGGCTACCCTTGTCCTTGCAATCGGCGAGGAGGAAGACCGGGATCATCTGTTCAGCCATGGTATGATTGTTGCCTCGGTCTGGGATCATTTTAGCAAGATTTTTGGTGTCAACTACCTCCCGAATCAGTCTGTCCTGCAGCGCTTTAACCTTTGGATCTCCAAAGCTAGCAGGAAAATCAGAGGGTCTCGCCTCATTGGACTTGTTCCCAGTGTGATCTGCTGGGAAATTTGGCTCAGCAGAAATCAGGCCCGATTTGAAGGTCGCACGATGTCCGCCTCCAAGATTATATCCAAAGTTGCTCAATGGCTACATGATATTGCTTGCACATCCCGGGTGAGGATCGGAATTCTCTAGTGGATTCCATCATGCTTCAGCTCCTCAATATTCTCAAGCCTGAGTCTCATCTTCCTAGAAACCGCTCTATAGTTACTTGGCTTAAACCTGCCAGGGGCTTCCTCAAGTTGAATGTCGATGGTTCCTCCAGGGGGAAACCTAGCCTGAGTGGTGGTGGAGGGGTTTGTAGGGATCACCATGGTAATATGATCTTTGCATTCCATAGCAACTACGGTCTCACCTCGAACACTATAGCTGAAGCCCAAGCTATGCTAGATGGCATCACGATCTACTCTAAGTTGGGCCTCCGCAGCATCATTGTCGAATCAGATTCTTTGACAATTGCTAAGGTAGCCGCAGATAGGTACGATTCTGTTTCTTAGAACATTTGGTATAAGATAGGCGCGATTCGGGAGTTCCGTCATTCCCTCAATCTATCTTTCAGTCACATCTTCAGAGAAGGCAACTCTGTGGCTGATGCGTTGGCTAGATTATCTAGTGAGGGTAATCCTAATAATTTTTTTGTCTCCAAGTATGCCCTTCCGGCTAAGGCTCGGGGCGTTCTTCTCCTCGATCAGGCGGGCCTCGGAAACTTACGGCATACCTAATGGTTTGGTTGGCCCTTTTCTCCATTTGGTGAAGTTTCTTATGTCTGTTGCTTGTGTGTATTCCGTGTCAAGTTAGGCTCATATGATAAGTGTGGTCCCCCTTCCTTTTTTGTAGGGTCCCTCCTGAATGGTCGTAAAAAAAAAAATAATAAATAAATAAATAAATAAATAAAAATTAAAAAAGAAAAAAAAAAAGCTAGTCTAGTAACTTCAAAAGACATTTTATCGACTACCTCACAAAATTAAATTTGGGGGATGTGTTGAAGTGATAAAGTCCCTTGATATACATTGATACACCACACTCTCACATAGCTTAAGCTTTTAGAGTAAATGGTTGTTTGACATGCCTTTTTTGAACGGATCATATCATGGAACAACTAAAACCGTATATTCACGTTCAATTATAGATGATTCAATCACTTGGACAGAGGATTCCATAGAAAAGGTTTGGTTAAATAAGATTCATGATATCTTTCCTAACGGTTACTGAGAATTTGAACAAAAAAATGGATTTATTTAATGGAGAATCATTATCGACAGACATTGGTCATTCCTTGACCTCAATTAGTGAATTAGCTAGGGAATCATCACCTAGTTTAAATTTGAAAGGATTTACTCTATTGGTCAAACAAAGAAGACATGATTTAGAAAATCAAATGAAATGTTTGAAATTTCTATCCAATATAGTTAGAATCGATCCAAATGATCAAACAATTCAAAATAAATAAGACTAATTTGGTTGTTTGACATGGTATCAGAGCGGAAGGCCCTATGTTCGAATCTCGAGAACAACAAATATTATTTATGGTGTGAGTGTCCATTCACCTATGTCACTATCTTCTTTGCAGAGTGACAGGATGTTCATGTTGCATAAAAGATGGTTTTTTAGAATCATAAGCAATATACACTACAACAAAAACTGGATTAGCCGACGATTTATGTGGCTAATTTATCGGCACTAATTAAAATGGGCGTCGATTAACGATCGGGTATAAATACCGTACCTAAAGCCCTAACCCTGTTTTTCTCCCCTCTCTCGACTCTCTCCCTCTCACCGCCCCCAACGCTCTCTCTCTCTCTCTCTCTCTCTCTCTCTCTCTCTCTCTCTCCCTTTAGATGCAGTGACAACCATCGCCATCTCCACCTCTACCATCCCTTTGTCAATCGACCCTCTCTCTCTCTATTTCCCCTTTTCCATCTCTCAATCGACCATCTCTCTTTGTTCCCCCTTTCTCAATCCACATCTACTCCTCCAGGGTTTCTCTCTCTCTCTCTCTCTCTCTCTCTCTCTCTCTCTCTCTCTCTCTCTCTCTCTCTCTCTCTCTCTCTCTCTCTCTCTCTCTTTTACAGACCAGATCTAGGTTTTTCTCTCTCAATCTTTCCAAAACGGATTTGAATTTTTCTCTCAAGCTACAACAGATTTTCGATATAGATCTGGGGTTTTCTCTAGAGCAATTAGCAGATTATCTACGACCACATCTAGTCATAAGGTAATTTCAGCTATTTCTTACTCATATTATCAGAAATTGCATTGATAAGACTGTTTGATAAAGATCTGGGGCTTAAATCTGCCATCTTTTGAGAAACTAACAAATGGAAGTGACAGGAGGATATAATGCAGTAGGAATTATCGGTTCTGGTGATTAAGACTGTAGACTTGATAGGGCCCAATGTGAATGAGGAATTCCTGAACGTCTTTAAGATCTGAGGATCTTAAGCATCTGATTTCTGTCATTTTTTTTTCTTGGACTGTTTAAGTGTGGTTTTTTTTCTTTTTCTTTTTTTTTTTTTTTTTTTTTTTTTTTGCATACTTTTGTATATGGCCATATTTGCCACTAATCAAAGAGTTAGTATCTTCTAATATAAGAGATTTTTCAGGCATGTCCCATCCACATTGGTGCCCAAAGATCAATGGCCTGGATCACCAAACCATGCACCCCAATTATTGGAGTATCAGAGATGTTTTGAGAATCTCTATAAAAAGAGATTTTGAAAATATCAAGACATTTTCCTGATATCATTGCTATTTCTTAACATGTATGCTGATATTCTTATGTATCGAATCTTTATGGATTTTTAGTGATAGATTATATGCTCTGGAGCATATCATTCTAAATGCAAAGTGGTTGGTAGTAGAGTGGGCTAGGGCCTCAGATGCCATTGCTGGCTGTCATGTTGAGGCCTTCCAAAGTAGTTGGGGATAATTCTTCTTTGTAGTGATCTAATGATTCTTCGTCATCTTTATTGTATTTTATCCTCTTTTGTATTTTAACCCATGAAAGCAACAAAACAAGAAAATCTTGTTAAACAAAGCTTTCTTCAAACAATATGTCCATGAAGTGTTCTACATGCTCCGGCCTTATAAACATTAAGAAATGCAAGATTCATAGTGGTTGTGCTTTTTGTTATTGTTGGATAAATATCATCAGTTCAATTAATGGGCATGTATATTATTATTTAATCCTTGAAACATTATAACAGGAAGCTTGGAACAAGTTAAATTCAGAGGAGCTCTTCTAAAGACCTTGAAGCCTTCTTTGTGGACGATTTTGGTAATTTGCATATGTTGGGAGGGGTAAACAGCACATGCGTTTTGCAGCTGCTTAATACATCATGCAGTTGTTCTGGTGTAGTGCTTTACGGATGGTGCTTCCAATGTGCTGCTGCTGCCTTAGTAAGGACTCTTTGTTGTGTTTATGGCTGCTGTAAATTGCTTTTCATTGAGAAATATGGGTTAGAGAGATGTGCGTATGTGGAAGTGCGACGGCTGCTTTAGTCATGTGTAGAGTAGCAGCAGAGAGGGATGGCGTAATCCATGCCCCATCGTTCGGCCATCCCTTTTGATTTGTAAGTGGTTGTCTTATTCTTTTTCATGATCATCAGGATCAGATCCTTAAACGATCGAAAACATTGAATGAATGCCGCTAGCGGCGGATGAGTTGTCTTAGATTATGAAGTCAAGTTGGCGATTTTTTTTAAAAAAAACTGTAATTTGTTATGGCTGAGCCAATTGTGGCACTGCATCTGTCTAACCCTGACATTCCTGAGTTAATTTTTGGATTCTCATTGGGTATGAGCGAAGTTTGTGAGTGTTTAACTCCTGATACTGTAAATAATAAGTACTGGTGAAATCCCTTAACCTGGGATCCAATATCATGTGTTGGATAAACAATTAGTTTCATGAACCCTACTAGTGACTTGTTACTGTAAGTTATCTTATAGGAAGTGATAAACAAACCACCCTGTTTGATTGATAGTACTCTATTTTACGAAAAGTAGATTGAAGGTTATTGTTCAAGTTAGGGTCTTGTTATTTTTACTGATTTGCATGAATCTGCAGCTGAAATTTCGGATAATGATTATGAATTTCTTTTAAGAAAGTGTGGGGTTTAGAGAGATGCTTATGAATTTCGATTTTATTCTCAGTATGTAAAGTTGTTGAGTTGCCAATAACAAAAAGGAGATGTCTCTCACTAAATTGCTTACTACAACTCAGTTTGATATCTAATCAAAGAAGTTAATGAGTTGAAAGGTTAGATAGCATGCTCATGCACCTTGGTTAATACTAGTCTAATCTCTCATGTTTGCTTTTCATTGGAGATATCCATAAATTTCCCAAATTGCACCACAGTTAAAGGAGGAAAAAAAAAAACTAAAAACTTGGCAAATAAATGCCCTACAATTGCAATAATTCTCTTCCAAAGGATTCCTAGCTTGGCCAGTTATGAACTTTGAGACTTGCTAAATCCAAATCCAATGCAAATCCATGTATTTAAAAAATTTATGGATTTAGAAAATTCATAATCTCATTTCACTAATTCCAAATAGGTAAAGAAATGATGCAATGGTCTAGCATTATGTGGTGCTCTTGAACATTTGGAGAGTTTGATTAAACAATCTGGACAATTCATTTGATGTAACCAACTCCAGTGGGGTGATTATAACCATTCAATTATAGCCAACTCCAGTTATATAGCTGAAAAGGGCAGAGTCTGGAACTTTCTATTTTCCATTTTTATGGGCAACTATGGTTATGGGTTAGGACTGGTTTGTAGGCTGAAGGGAGCAGATTGAGGACATTTTTTGGACTGGGTTGGATCTGAAATGAATGGGCATGTTTGGTTGAAAATGAGTTGGTTTATAGGTTAAGCATGGGCAGATGAAGAGCGTTACTGGACAGGTTAAGGACTGGACTGTGGAATTGAGCTTTGGGTGTTTAGTTGAATTTGGGTATTCTGGTGTTTTATATAAACCATGCCAAGATATTTAGGGATTAGATTTGATGATGGGATGTGCCTGATTATTTGTGTAAACAGGGGCTGTGTATGTGGATTTTAGGGGCTGTTTTTAGGGTCTGGTTAAAAGAAAAAGAAGAATAAAATTGTACAGTTTTGGGTTTCGAGAAAAGTAAGAAGGAGAAAAGAAAATAAAAACAGGAGGGAAGAACTTGCTTTGATGTCAAATGGATCGGAAAAATTGTAGGAAACCAAACTGAATTGAATATGAGAGCACAAATACGGCTATAAAATTAACATTCGAGACTAAAATATTGAATGTGGGATAATGCAACAGCCTTCTAGTATAAACTGGAACAAGGATGAATTACTAATCTAAAAGTCTATAACTAAAAGACAACTAAGGAGACTTTAGTTGAGATATTCGGAATAACTTCATGCACAAGTCCCATTTTATGGCTTAGTTTATATAGCTAATTGTTTACAAGAGTCCCAAATAAAAGGTGGAAACCTTTACTTGCTTCCTAGTGGCCATAATTCCTAGATTTAATATAACTTGTAGTAGAAATAAAGAGAGAAACTACTGTACGAAACTAATGATAGTTGTACTGACCGATCTCGAACGTGTATACCACATGCATAAATATTGAATGCTTGAATGCTATCTTCTTTTCTCACTGCAATAGTTTCCTGTTTCTACAAGTAGGGATTCTTGAGTGCACTTTTATTTTATTTTCTTTCTACAAGAGGAGCCCCTGCTTCAATCAGCTTTGAGATCTTGAATGTGATCCAGCTTTTGAGATCTTTGTCATCTTTTTAAATGGTTGAAAGGAAGTTAACAAATCCAATTTGGGTCTCCTCAATATGCATGTAATTACCAAAAGTGGAAGGATACAAATTATCAAGTGCATGTCAAAAATATATAAATCCAATTTGGGTCTCCTCAATATGTTATCATCTTTCTGCTGTGGACATGTTGTGGTATTGATAGGGAGTTTAGCTAGTGCTGTCGATGTCTCTAGGGACATCGCCAATGTTGCTAAGGAAGTTCATATATCATTAAGATCTGAACCGGATGGACCAACAGCAAAGCATCCTGGCTATGATAATATGTGGGTTCATTCTATGGTAAATGCATTCTCACCTGGCGAGTGAGCGTCTGGTAGTCTCATGAAAACCCACTAAGAAAATTGATAAATTTGGTGCCAGGATTGCCAGATCAGTAAGAAATGCTAATTTCAGTTAAACATTCATGCAGATACGAAGTACCCATGAAGATGGTACAGTGGTATTCTAGGATGGAAGTTCTGTTGTGGCCGAGATCATTCTGCACTGCATAGGATATTACTGTCTCAAATGAATCTTTAATATTCTCATACTCTTTGGTCTATCTAGATTAATTCAGCTTTAGGGCGGCATTAGGATTAGAATAAGTCAGAAGTAAAGAAAATGTTCAGGGTCTGTCCCTTTGATTACATTTGCATTCTTTCACTTTGATTTATTTTTCTTAATTACCGTTGGCCAACTCCTCTATTTGCCCAATTTATTGATGGCATCACTTGCAATTTGGGGTCCATCCAAACGCACCCTAATGTTAACTTTCTGCACCTGGAAGTCTGAGCTTGTTTGGTTCCCATCAATTCTCATTAACTATGTGGAATATTTTTAAATACAACAAATCCCATTTGTTATTTGTTCTCAGGTACAAGTATAATTTCCTTTTTCTCAAAACCAATGATATCGTGATTGTGGATGACAACCGTGTTGGGCCGCTGTATAATCATGTCAGGTAATGCCAGTCTATTGAAACATCCATCAAACTAAGGACAGTTTTAAAGATGTTCTCATTTCTCTAAAAGATTTGACATTACAGAGATTGCCAAACCGTGAGTATAGTTTTAAAGATGTTTTCATTTCTCTTTCTATTGATACATAGGAATTTGTTTGAGGTTAGTGGCTGGTCATGTTTTTTAAAGTCTGACATGCACTAAATGCCTGACCTTGTATTGCTAGCTATGCAATGGAATTGCTAAGGTTTCACGAAGCAGGATTTGAAGTAATTGTGAAGGTAAGCTTAATGAATTACTTTCATCAGTACCATGATCCTGTCCACTACAAGTCTATGATGATATGCTTCTCATATTTGGAATCAATCCTATGCTTTTTACAGGACTTCAAAGAAGAGATGGGAATGACAATCCCGTGCATTCTATAACATATTTAGACAGGCTGATAGAGTTGAAAAGCTGGCTGAAATTATTCAACGATTAGTAGGAAAAGAAAATATTCCTTCACCTTGATTGGCCATTCATCCAAGTGGTTCAAGTTAATGTGGTGCTCCATCAATCGTTTTGTCCTAGTATCAACTTCCTTAAACTGCATGGGTGTCTGTTTTGCAGGATCAAGGTGATCTGAAGCCTCGAGTGCGAACACTGGAATCTGAGAGGGCTTTCAAATGGGTTGTAGCTGTTCAAAAGACAGTTGGAAGTGTGAGTTTAGTTGCACTCTCAAGTCTCACTTTGTACCATCATTGTCTTTAAACACATTCTCTACTTGTCCATCCACCGTGGGGTCCATCCCACTGTTACCTGTGTTGAGGCCCAGTTGAGCTATAAATGTCTGATTTTTTGCTGCAAGGCCTATGATCTAGGAAAGCACCTGATGGACAGAGTGGATTTTGCATAGGCTACATGGTGGGCCCACATAGCTTTAATGTTATACTCGCTGCAATGCATGTCATCCTTTGTACGGTAAAATCTCAATTGTTCCCTCCCAACCAGCTACATTTTTATGATGAATTTAGCCTCGCTCAACCAATGTCGTGAGGATTAAATGTGAGAGTAAAATTGTCCAATGGTATTGGCGTTATATATAGTAGAGATAACTAGTAAACTTCAGTGATTTTTTTAAGGGTCTTACCAGTGGGGTAAAAGTCTATGATATTTGATTTTGAACAAGTAATTAGATTCTTGTATGCTTCTAGAACTGCATGGGCACTGCACCAGAAGATGTTTAGTCATGTCTAATGAAACACAAAAGAATAGAAGAATCACATAAGTTGAGCTAATGGTTTTAATGGAGTTCATAGCCGAAAGTTTATCCGTGATCCATCAAGGCCCTTGAAATCAGAAGCAAATGGACCAAAATGATGATTGTAACACCTGAAAACCCAATATCCAACTTCTTTAAACTGGACAACAGACGAGAAATCTAACCAATGTCTAGGAGAGCTCCATTCAACAACCTTTCTTACCAGCTCCACGAGCACACTCCAAAATAACAGTGTAGTACCCAACATAGGCCTTCCACATATTGTTGGACCTATAAATCAAAACACAGAAAATTAAAGCAATGAAATCTGACAATGTTAATCAAGGGCCACCACCAACATCCAGCAAGCTGATATAGCATTGGGATGGAATAACTATACTACATAGCAGCGACAAGGACAATTTTTCAATGATAAATGCTTAATCTACCATAAAATTCTCCTAAATTGAGAAGAAACGGACCACAATCAGTAACACCTTTTTATTGAAATTGGAGGTTATAGATAGGGAAAAAAAACTACAGACTATAGAGTACTTTATAAAACACGTACGTTCAGTTATATTTAGGTTTCGTAAGATAGGAGGTAGGTTTGCCCACATGCCAAATGGTCAGTAAGTTGGGGTTGCCAGTCACCCAAAATCACGACTGTCCATCACGGTCCTTCAACACCCCCACAAAGCTGGAGCATAGATATCATATATGTCCAGCTTGGTAAAAAGATCATCTAAATGAGTTGAATGTTAAATTGTGATGACTTTTTTTTTTGAAATATAATTGCTTGCATGTTTCCTGAGCTATAGATATGTTTTTTTTTTTTTTTTTTTTTTTTGACATCCGGATCATTCAGTGACTTTTTTTTCCCTTGCGTGCAGGATTTTTAATGAATTGTACCCAAATTTAGGCTACAAGCACTTCAGCCTTTTGACGCCAACCATATAGAAGATTTGTTTTTATTTATTTATTTATATTCAAGACCATTTTCAATTTATTGTAATAAATTATATATTTTTTTATTGTGTAGTAATATAAATTTTGTTTAATATTCAGTTTTATTTGTATTACATCATTTTTTATGTTTCAAATATTTAAAAAATACAGGTTTCATAAAATTATATATAATAAAAAAATTACTGGCATGCTAGGGCTTTTCAAATCCATATAAAGGATTTAGCGGCGCTTGTGTAAAAAATCTTACGGCGCTTTTCCGTGAGAAAAAGCCTTTGCAGCCGAATTTACCTAGCGCCGACAATACCTTGACATAGCGCCAGAAATATCATTAGCGGCGCTTTGCAAGGATTTTACCGGCACTTGCGAGCGCCGCAAAACTCCGATCCGTTGTAGTGATGTGATGGGCCCTTAATAAGTAGATGGATGGACAATTTATGTGCCCCGTCTACATTCTGGATGAAGCAAATGGTTTCCAATGACCTTGGTATGGACAGCTACGTTTTGGACACTTCATGTGGGCCACCTATGTTCTGGATGGAGGGGATGGTCTCCAATGGCCTTTTGTAGCCCACTTACATTTTTGACATTCGTATACCCCACCTACACTTTGGTTGGAGTGGATGGATCAAAAACTCATTTCAATGAGCCGCACCAAACTTAATATCCCACCTTCACATGCATGCCAAATTGCAGAGAGCCTCTCCACATCCAATCAGCATAATTGAGTATTAATTCCCTACTGGGGGTGGCTAATAGTGAAGTGTGAACTGAAAAATAAAAATAATAAATAAATAAATAAAATGGGAGCATGACTATCATTTGTCAAATATAAAAACATGAAAAATTAGTGAATTAGTAACATCCGCAGCAGATTAAGGTTCGAGCTGTCTTTTCATAATCAACGTTTACTTTTGTTAGAGGTCTTTTAATCCAAGCCGCAATAAGCAATGCATGCACCTAGAAGAATTAGGTGAGTAGCCTCTTATAATAGTTTAAATTAAAGTAGGGGGTTCTGAGTCCATGGCCCAAAAGGCAGCCGCCATATGGAGAAATCATTGAAAAAAATAGGAATTTTATGTACCTCACCTTTAATTTTTAATAGGGCTCACTGTGATATGTACGTGAGATCTATAATGTAGAGCGGGTCGCAGACAGTTTCATAGCCAAGATGGATCAAAAAAGGCCCAGTCGATGACAGAAGTGATCCGGACCGTCGGACCTTAGATTGGGTGTATCTCGCAATCCGGAATGAGTTAGCTGACATAAAATATATGATTTTGGAGTAGAACGAGCTACTTTAGCCAACCAACCCGGCATAGCCGGGTTGCGACACCAGGAATTTTGAAAAACCCCTGGATCGATGGTCGTTTCCCCATTTTAATTTCGTTTTTACTATAAATAGTAAGTTTTAGTTTGATTATAACTCTTCATCCGTCAGACTTTAGGAGTTGCGCCCAACATGAAAAGAGCTTAGAATAATTAGGAGAGCGGTTTGGTGAAGCCAAATAGGACACTTGCTATTTTTGGCCGACAACCTTGCGCACTAGTAGACATCACGAACGTCTACAAATAGTAAGTTTACTATTTATAGTAAGTCATGGATTCTAAGAGTTGTAGTTGTAGTTTGATTCTGATTTCTTTCCCATTGCTTGGTACCCCTATTCAAAGAGTTGTGAACTCATTTTTAATCATCAATTAATCAATTTCGAATTTCTTAGAATTTATTTCTATTTTCTGCTTTCTTTCCTCGTGGATTTGAGAAGTCTCTGTGAGAAGTCCAGAGAAGCTCCATGGATTCGGAGTAGTAGTTATCCTCATCATGCTCTTCCCCGCGTTAATCGGTATTAGAGCGAGGATTTTCCTCAGTACGATGGCAAACAATGAAGGTATGAATCAAAATCCTGTGGACGGTGATTCAGGGATTCGTGTCTTTTGGAAAAAATGGAAGCTTTCCACCGGGAGAGTCAGTTGACCATGTAAGGACTGCAGGCAACCCTCGACCGTCTTGCAGATGCGCTATTTCCGCCCCGAGCCCTAGGCGGTGTTCCACCACCTATGGTTGCTCTACCACCCATGGTGGCTCCACCACCCATGGTTGTTGTACGGCGTAACTTCAATTTTCGTAGAGCACTACTAGTGGAAAACCGTAGGGCTACACCAGATGATTCATGTTCTAGCGATGAGGACCTTAATGAGGGTTTTGCCCAACGACCAATCCATGGAGGTGATCATCTAGATCGTGCTGAAGGAGACTATCGAGGTCAGGCTGAACTTCCTAGTTTTAACGGTTTATTACGTATACAGGATTTTCTCGATTGGCTAGCCAAAGTAGAGAGATATTTTGATTATATGGACGTGTCAGATCATAAAAGGGTAAAATTAGTAGCGTTTAAATTAAAATCTGGTGTATCTGCATGGTAGGAACAATTACAACTCTCACGAGCTCACCAGAACAAGGCGCTCATCTCATCATGGCCACGGATGAGACGTCTTCTTCGATCCCGATTTCTCCCCAGTGATTATGAGAAGAGATTATTCCAACAATACCAAAATTGCCGATAAGGAAATCGAACCGTCACAAATTACACTGAAGAATTTCAGCGGTTGGCTACACGAAATGATCTGTCAGAATCTGAGTCACAGAAGGTGGCACGATTTATAGGTGGGTTGCGACTGACAATTTAGGACCGAGTTCAGATGTACCCAGTCGGGACCGTGGATGAAACAGTTCAATTGGCAGGTAGGGCAGAAACACAACTTGAAAGAGCTCTTTCTCATCCTTATCCTTCAACTCGACCCCCCATGATGGGTCCCACGCAGGATCCAGTGCTGGCATGAGGAAAAGACCCAGTAGGAGAATGTCATCAACCTCCTATAACCGCAAACCGTGATACGGGGAGTGGCTCATTCATACCTCAACGTGCAGCACCCACAACAGCGGGCCCGAATAGGATTCCAAATCCTTATGCTCGGCCACGGTCGAACGATTGTTACCACTGTGGCCAACCAGGCCACTTATCAAAAACTTGTCATCAACGTCCCGCAACACACTTGACTATAAACGAAGGGGGCACTGAATATGAGGCCGCAGAAGAAGACCATGACTTTGATGAACATGAACAAACCGCTGAAGAAATAGCAGGTGGCGATGAAGTGACGGGCGAGGATCGTGGTGAATTTCTAGTTGTGAGGCGATTATTGTATACCCCACGAAAGGAATTACATCCACAGCAACACAATATATTTCGTACTCGGTGCACTGTCAATGCAAAGGTCTGTAATGTGATCATAGACAGTGATAGTAGCGAAAACATCGTCTCAAGAGTGATGGTGGACAAGTTACAGCTACCAACGACGAAACATCCTTCCCCGTACTCAATTGGTGGATAAAAAGGTAAATGAGACCAAGGTAACTGAACAATGCATTATCTCATTTTCAATTGGCAAAATTATAAGGATCAAATACAATGTGACGTGGTCAACATGGAAGATTGCCACATGCTACTCGATCCACCCTGGCAGTCGAACCATGATGCGACCCATCAGGGACGAAACAATGTCTACGTATTCGTCAAGGATAGTCGAAAAATAATCCTTGCCCCTATGGCACCAGAGAACCACCCTGAAGCCTCTAAAGTGGAGGAGAGTTCCTTCTTGACCATTCGGAATTTCATGGAGGAATCCAAGGAAACCGGCGAGGTATACGCAATAGTGGTGAAGGGCTAAGAAGAGGAACCCTCAAACATCCCTCAAAGTTTAAGACTGTTGCTTAACGAATTCAAAGAACTCTGGCCTGAGGATTTACCCGATGGATTGTCCCCCATGAGGGACATCCAACATCACATAGACCTCGTCCCTAGGGCTAGCTTGCCCAACCGCCCTCATTATCGGATGAGTCCGAAGGAGTGCGAGATACTTCAGGGGCAAGTGGAGGAATTGATCCGTAAGGGTCTCTTGAGAGAGAGCATGAGCCCATGTGCCGTACCAGCATTATTAACACACAAAAAAAAGATGAAAGCTGGCACATGTGTTTCGACAGCCGGGCAATCAATAAAATTACTATCAAATATCGGTTCTCAATAGCATGGTTAGACGACATGCTCGATATGCTAAAAGGGGTCAAGGTGTTCTCTAAATTAGATCTAAAGAACGGGTACCATCAGATTCGTATCCGACCCGGTGATGAGTAGAAAACGACATTTAAGACCAAAGAAGGGCTGTATGAGTGGATGGTCATGCCCTTTGGCCTATTGAACACACTAAGTACTTTTATGCATTTGATGAATCAAGTTCTAAAACCGTTCACTAGCCAATTTGTGGTAGTATATTTTGATGACATATTGATATATAGCCAGGACGAGGTGGAGCACAGGAAACATCTCAGGCAAGTGCTGCAGGTTTTATAAATTAACAAGTTGTACCTCAACTTGAGGAAGTGTAGTTTTTTAACTGACAGTCTGTTGTTTCTAGGATTTATTGTAACATCCACAAGCATTCGTGTGGACGATGAAAAGGTGCGAGCTATTAGGGAATGGTCGATCCTGATAAACATTCATGAGGTGAGGAGTTTTCACGGGTTGGCGACTTTTTAT
This sequence comes from Magnolia officinalis, assembly GCA_021015155.1. Taxonomy (NCBI): domain Eukaryota; kingdom Viridiplantae; phylum Streptophyta; class Magnoliopsida; order Magnoliales; family Magnoliaceae; genus Magnolia; species Magnolia officinalis. The sequence continues at coordinate 18,727,317 of JAJHSJ010000017.1, forward strand.
CATTGATTTGTGCGAGATTTTAGCACCATAGTCATGCCTATAACAGATTGCATGAAAAAAGGACCGTTCCAATGGACCGATAAGGCTAACAAGAGCTTTCATGAGATCAAGCATCATTTGTCTACAACACCTGTCTTGGTGCTTCCTAATTTCGACAAGTTATTTGAGGTTGAGTGTGACGCTTCATACATCGGAATTAGAGGAGTATTATCATAGGAAGGCATGCCGGTAGCCTTCTACAGCGAGAACCTCAGTAAAGCCCGAAAGAGGTGGTCGACTTATGAGCTTGAGTTATATGCAGTTATTCAGGCACTGTGACATTGACGGCATTATCTGATTCAAATAGAGTTTGTTCTGTACACTAACCATCAAGCATTAAATTTTATTAATAGTCAGACTAATGTGAATCGTATGCATGCTAGATGAGTTGCATTTTTACAGGAATTCACGTTCATTCTGAAGCACAAGTCGGGGCAGCAGAACAAGGTGGCTGATGCACTTAGTTGTCGTGCATCACTACTTGTTATAATGAGCAACGAGGTGGTCGGCTTCGACTGTCTCAAGGATCTGTATGCCGAGGATGAGGACTTCAAAGATCCTTGGATGAAGTGCCAAGAAGGTCACCCCAGTGACCTTCACATGTAGGACAATTTTCTCTTTAAAGGGAATCGATTGTGTATCCCCCAAAGTTCTCTGAGGGAGCAAATTATTCTAGAGATACATGGAGGTGGCCTCGATGGACACCTTGGGCGAGACAAGACGCGAGCTCTTGTGGAAGAGCGGTATTACTGGCCGCAATTAGTACGTGATATGGGAAAATCCATACAACGTTGTCATGTTTGTCAGACCTCCAAGGGACAATCTCAGAATACGTTCCTCTACACCCCGTTACCTGTGCCTGACGGTCCTTGGGAGGATTTATCAATGAATTTCGTGCTTGGTCTCCCACGAACACAATGCGGTATGGATTCGGTGTTCGTAGTGGTAGATCGTTTCTCCAAGATGGCATACTTTATCCCATGCAAGAAGACCCTCGATGCAACACACGTGACGAATCTATTCTTCAGGGAGGTTGTACGGCTACACAGGGTCCCCAAGACCATTACTTCTAATCGTGACACGAAGTTCATTAGCCACGCTTTTAGAGGACTTTATGGACTCGATTCGATACACGGCTTCAATTTAGCAGTGCTTACCACCCACAGACTGATGGGCTGTAACAACCCGAATCTTCAGGACCCGAATACATGACCCGTTTCTCAAAAACTCGAGTGTTAACCTTAAAGGATGGTCAGACATAATATTTTTTTTTATCAGAGTAAGCAAATGAGCGTAGTGTGGACAAGTAAGCATAAAGGAAATTTTTCATTATCATTTCAAATATACAAGAAGCTGCCCATAATGACTTATACAAACCAATGTCTCTGAAATTAACAAGTACAAGATTTACAAGAATTTAATACATGAAGAATAGTAGAAAACATATAAATATAAGCCGCAAGGCCACGCAGCTCCTCCAGGCAAATACAGTCGTGCATCCCAGGCGATCGTACCCTGCTCCTCATCAAGTCTGAACATGCACATCACTAAAGCCACCTGTACTACCTGTACGGTTATATATTTGATGGATGAGTGGCCAACTCAGTGTGAATTCCCCTCAAGATTACACACCGCCGCATTAGGTAAGCATAGTTATAAAACATCCAGACAACCAAAACAGAGTAAATGCAGTCTTTTTAAATGCATGGATGCGTGAATGCAATCATCGCCCCGGGGATGCTCATCCGTGCGGACAGTGGGCCGTCACCCATGCAGTCATCGAACCTGGGAAATATCATCCAGTCGGAATCATCGAACCTGGGAAATATCATCCAGTCGGAACAATACGTGCCATGTATGCATGATTAGTCAAGTCCTTATTAGTCCATTTACAACCAGCCAATTTAGATAAGCTCAAAGGTCACTACGGGGAGCACATGGCCCAGCGTAGGCCGACAGCTCGGGCATAGTGTCCCATACCACCATCCCCGGCTCATGAGACTACCACCTTAGGATGTTTAATGGAACCCTATCGACTAGTAGTCAATCATATTACTGTATATGTGGCTTACCATCGCATGGTTGCATAGTATAAAACATCAAACCCATATAACGAAAATATCAAATAAAACCACGTAGGGCGAATGTTAAAATATACCACATAGGGCGAATATCAAAACCATACGATGAAAACCATCCTTAAAAACCATTGAGCACAACAACCCTAGATGGTAGGCCCACATCAATGATCCATCTAGACCATCACTCAATAACCACCAAGTCGAAGGTCCATTACGATCACAACTAGTCAAATTGCATCCCAAGTATGGGTGTACATTCATATGTGGGAATTCCCCACTAATGTACCAGTTTAAAGTCCGTAAGCAGTACACAGGTAATCCACAAGCATGAACAAATATACAGGATGAATATTAAGCAGGCAATACAACAATTCAATTTCCACCAGCTAACACATGTGATTATAAGAGGGAGATATCAATTATGATTTTTAATAAAAACTATAACTTAAGCTAATGAGAAGATGGAAAGCTCAAGGGGAAGAATCATCACCTTACACTTTGAATCGCCTACTAGTGCCGCAAAGTGTTTGCGCCTTTAGAATTGAACCCTAAAAAAATTCATGAACGTTACCATTAGACCCAAGTTCCATGCACTACCTAGGTTTTAGATCGCAACTTAGGGTCTGGTTCATCTATCTTAGGGTTTTAACGTCGAATTAGGGTTGTCGTCTTAGGGTTTAGTTTTAAACTTAGATTTTAGGATTTGAATGCTAGTTCATGTAAAATTAATTATCATGATAGTTTATAACTATAGTATAATTATTAATATTAATGATAGAATTACCATTAGTTAATCGTGGCAATAATAATCATTATAATGGTAGAAATTAGTATACTTCTACTACCGATAACGATATCTAAGAATGGTGAGTAAAATCCTAATAACGAAAGTTATGGTTATATCTATATTAACTAATATGAGTAACTATTAGTGGCTAATCATGTCTATAATAAAATTTACCATGATAATAGCATTAAGGATTGTAGATCGAGATCCTTCTAGTTTTGTGTACCATTAGTTGCCATATAGACTTACTAATTACAAAATCATTATTCTCATTAGTGTTATGATGTATATTAGCTAACTTGATAATAAAAATCATTATGACGGAATTTAATAATAGAATTATGATTGATGATAATATTATCCATGACACTAATTTGTATATTATAGTACTAATTATTATTCCTAGTCAAATATCATTAAAATAACATTAGTTGTTACAACAGGTAGGAAATAATGGTGATATTATTAATAACAAAATAACTGATAATAAATATGAAAAGGAATGGAAATCCTCACCCAGATGACTCGGTTTGAGTCGAGTTGACTCGGCCCAAGCACAACTTGCAACCGTCCTCTTCTTTCTCTCTCCGTCTTTTCCCTCCATTTCTTCTTCTCCTTTTCCCCATCCTTTCTTCCCTGTTGGGACCCGACTGGACCAGGCCCTTCCTGAATCAGTTGGACTTAGCTGGACTCGGTTCCAGCTGAGTCAACTCAGCTAGGCTTCACAACCAACCAGCCACTCTCCACTCCTCCTTTCTCTCTTCTCCTTTCCTCCTGTCTTTCTTTCTTTCTTTTTCTTTCCACTAAAATGCCCAACAACTAGCCGTCAGGCCTGACTCGAGCTCGACCGAGCCGGGCAGAAGCGGACAGCCTGGTGCAATGCGGCACCGAACTAACACCTATCTCCTCTCCCTCACTCCCTCTCTCTCTCTCTCTATTCTCTCTCTTTCTCTAGCTTTTATTTTCCAGTCGAAAACGTCCCACAGAGGACGCCAATCAGGCCAGACTCGGCCTGAACTCAGTCGGACGAGTGGGTCACAGTGGTGCAGTGCAACAGCTGCACCACTCCATCTTCCTCTTTCTCCTTTCTTTTATCTTCTCTTTTTCTTCTTCTCCCTGCTGGGATGTCCAGCAGTGAGTCCAGGTGGACTAAACCCAGCCTGACTCGGTCCAGCCTCGACTCGGTTCGAGCCAGCAACGAGGTGCAGCTGCACCACGTCAACCCTCTCTCTCCCTTCTTCCTTCTTCCTTTCTCTCTCCATTCCCCTTTTCTTTCCTCTCCTCTTTCTCCCCCTGGCCTGTCACAGGATCCGGAATGGATCAGACTCATATGGCAGCAGGACTTCTGGCTTGGACCGGACCGAACCCAGTTCGGCTCCGAACGAGGAAGATGGTCCTCCATTAATGGTGGAACACGATCCGAACCTTCCCTCTTCATTTCAATTCTTCTAGAGTCCTTGTAGACGTCTAAGAAAGCTTCAGGAATGCAAGAACTAGAGGTCTGTGATGATTTGGGAGATGGGTTCGAGCTTGGAAGGAAAACGGCTGGTTTTTTTCTCTCTCTCTCTCTTTTTGTATCCGAAACCTAGCTTTGGAGGGCTAGGATCGGTTTAGAATGGATGGTCGGGATTGGCGGATTCGACCTCACATGGATCGCCGACGTGGAGCTGAAGCAGTTTCCAATTTTAGAATTTTTGTGTTTGTAGGGTCGTTTTGCAGCCAGGAATGTGCGCACATGGGTGCCTTTCAACGTGCGATACAAGATGGGTTTTGGTGGGACCCAAACGCTGGACACGATGGACGGTTTGGATCAACAAAAGGATTGCTGGTGGTGGGCCACCGATCAAAGAATGGACGTTCGTCCGTCCGACTGTTTTCAAACAGAAAGCGAGAGGAAAATCCCTCCGCTTAAGGAAATGTCGGGTCAGCGGTTGCTGACCGAGCAGCCCGGCACAGTGCACAGCGAGTGCACATTCCTCCTGTGCACTCGCGAGTCGAGGTGGAGTCCATCATGATGCCTACATGAAATCCACACCGTCCATTCTACCGGGGGCCTCATCTAAGGGGTCTAAGGCCGTTGATCAGCCGATCTGAGGTCTACGTGGGGCCCACAACGTGATCTGAAGTCCTAATGGTGGTTTCTTGTCAATCTAGTGGTCGGATCTGTCCGCAATCGAAGGTTGACGGTTAAAAGAGTCCAAAGGACCATTTGAGCTAAGACCCAAGGGTCAGGTTACAGATATATAGCCTGTTCTGATTTTATGACACTAAATATTATGTTATAATACATTTAATAATATTATTTACTGCTATAATAATAATTATTATTATTAAAAATTATTTATATTATCACAAATTGTTAATACATGTAAATTATACGAATGTCAGTAAGCATAGATTAATGTATGTATACATATATTTTATTTTTATGTATTACAAAATCTATAGTTTGTAATTTATACTAATGATATTGTAAGCATATGATATGGATTATAGTTACATATCCCTTTAACATGAAACTTCAAATATTTATATCATTTCATAGTATATTTTTAGGTTGTATTATATTTATTATTATTATTATTATTATTATTATTATTTTGTATTAAATTAAATCACGTGGTAACACTCGAGTACTGGAAAGTACGGGGTGTTACATGGGCAGACCGAAGTTGTGAATGGCACATTGGGAAACCTCCTTCACTGTATTTCAGGAGAAAAACTGAAGCAGTGGGATTTTGCCTTGTCTCAAGCAGAGTTTGCATTCAACAACATGGTGAACTGCTCGATAGGAAAATCACCGTTCCAGATTATCTATGGACAAGTACCTTGCCACACACTTGCAGAACATATGACAGACAAGATTATGGGCATCCATGCGGAAGTGCAGACCAAGCTTCATACCTCGAATGAGAAGTACAAGGAACAAACGGACAAGTACCGGCGACAAAAAGTGTTCGAGGTTAGCGACCGCGTTATGGTCCATTTGCGCAAAGAGAGATTTCTGACCGGGACATATAACAAGTTGAAAAATAAGAAGATTGGGCCCGTCCCAATCATTAGAAAGATCAATGACAACGCTTATGTTGTTGATCTTTCAGATGACATGGCGATCTCACGGACTTTCAACGTCACAAACCTGACTGAGTATCATGAGCCAGCGCAGGATGAGAACTCGATGACGAGTTCTTTTGAAGTGGAGGGGACTGATGTAGAGCGGGTCGCAGACAGTTTCATGGCCAAGATGGATCAGAAAAGGCTCGGTGTGATCCGGACCGTCGAACCTTAAATTGGGTGTATCTCGCAATCTAAAATGAGTTAGTTGACGTAAAATATATAATTTTGGGGTAGAACGAGCTACTTTAGCCAACCAACCCCACTACGCTGGGTTACGATGCCCGGAATTGCGAAAAACCCCTGGATCGAAGGTCGTTTCCCCGTTTTAATTTCATTTTTACTATAAATAGTAAGTTTTAGTTTGATTATAACTTTTCATCCGTCGAGCTTTAGGAGTTGCGTCCAATGTGAAAAGAGCTTAGAATAATTAGGAGAAAGGTTTGGTGAAGCCAAATAGGATACTTACTATTTTTGGCCAAAAACCTTGCGCACTAGTAGACATCACGACCGTCTATAAATAATAAGTTAACTATTTATAATAAGTCACGGATTCTAGGAGTTTTAGTTGTAGTTTGATTCTGATTTCTTTCCCATTGCTTGTTACCCCTATATAAAGGGTTGTGAACTCAAATTTCTTAGAATTTATTTCTATTTTTTGCTTTCTTTCCTCGTGGATTCGAGAAGTCTCTGTGAGGAGTCCAAAGAAGCTCCGTGGATTCGGAGTAGTAGTTATCCTCATCACGTTCATCCCTGCGTCAATCTACCCGGACCATTAGATGTGTAATTCCAAGTTAAGCTCATGGACACAAAATTAGGCTAATGTGTGATTAAGGTAGGCCATCGCAATGGAAATAGGTAAAAGAAAGACATCTACCTTTGATTTTAACCGAGCACACTGTGATGATTATAAGAGATTCACCTCAACCATTAGATGTCACACCAAAACTTATGCCCGAAATACAAAAATCAGGCTCATATGTGATTAGGCGGATCACACCTAAGGACATCATTATTAGGGTGAACATTGTCATTTTTATAGGGTATACTATGATGTTTATAAGTAGGGGTGTGCACTAAGTCGAACCAAGCCTCAACTTGACTCAGCTCGGCCACTAGCTGACCCCAGCTCGAACTCGGCTTGGCTCAGTCCTCGAGCCTGATTAGCTAGCTCAATTCGGTTCAATTAGCAGCTTGGGCAAGTTCGAGCCGAGTTCGAGCCAAAATCGAGCCTCTGCGGCATTTTCACAAACACATACTATGCACTTTCAATTTCACAGTATATGTAAACTAGTAGTAGTTGTTTACAAGTATTTCATCAAACATAGCAAAAAAGTAGCGTGGTCTGAATCCTTTGCCCCTTTTTTTGGTAGTGAACACTTTACAGGCAACATCAAAATCAAGGAAAAATAGTATTTATTTCATATACATACGTTCCTTGCCACTAGCCGACACTTCGTTGAGTCATTTCATCAAACGCTTGGTGAGTAACATCAATATCAAAGTAACCAAGTCACCGAACTAGTTCGATCCAAGTTCGATTTGAGTTGGGGTTCAATCCGAGTCGAGTTGAGCTCAAGCAAGCTCGAACTCAGTTCGAAAATTTTTTTCGAGCTAAAAAAATTAGCTTGACTCGGCTCGAACTCAACTTCGAACTAAGTCGAATCGAGCTTTTTCGAGTCGAGTCGAGCAAGCTAACCGATCTAACTCAGTTCGTGTACACCCCTATTTATAAGGCAACAAAGCCTTTTATAAGAACATTCTAACTGGGATGAACCAAAAATACAAATATTAGCCTGATCCAAAACTTATGTGGCCCTGCAAAGGTTTCAACCTTGGGCATTCAATCCTTGCTGTTTCTATAGTGTTGTCCACTTGAGTTTTGGATCTACCTATTTTGCCAATAATGTCCTAGCATGAGCTCATTCCATCCTTACTGTTTTATAGTGTTGTCCACTTGAGTTTTAGATCTTCCTATTTTGCCAATCATGTCCTAACATGAGCTAGAAAAATCGATGAATGGGGTGGATTTCTCGTAGACATCTGGATAGGCCTAGCTGGTGGCAAAAGCAACTCACCGCCCTTTAGAACATTATCCGTGTGAAAATTTGTGGACCACACTGGCCGTAGCCATTTACGACCTAGTCTAAGCGTTGTATAAAGTATTAGTTCCTTGGCTCAATATTCTACCCCGTTCATATCAAGTGAACAAAGCAGATGCAAAGAAAGGGATGCTTGCGGAAACTACGACCAAATATTTTCAATGGCGCAGCCTCCATACAAATGGCTTGATTCTTTATGATGAAACATGCACTAAAGGTGGCACGCTTACGAAAGTGTCAGAAGTAAGCACGTATGGCTTGTTTACTTTCGATTTCGTTGGTGGATTATATCTTTATTTCTAGTAATTAATGTATATGGGTGCTAATAGCTTTTGATAATTTTCCCCTTGCAATCAAGTCTTCACAATACTAGTTAAGAGATGGTATACTCTCATAAAATGTAATTCACTACACCAAAATTGTCATTTAGGAACGGTTTAAATGCTTCAGGAATGGTTTCAAACCGTTCCTAAATGAGGCGTTGCAGAAAAACAGGAACGGTTCAGAACCGTTTTGGGTACCGTTTCAATTTTTAGAAACGGAATTTCAGGAACGATTTTAAACCATTCTGGTGCCAACGTTCACATTTCAGGCACAATTTTAGAAACGCTTTTGAACGCCTATTAATGTTGCCAACGGTCAAATTTTAGGACGAAATTTTAAGAACAATTTTAAACCCCTTTGTTCATTTTATGAGGGAGAGAGTGGGGTATATAATCTACTTGTATTATATGCTAGATAATTACACAAATAAAAGAAAAAGACAATAGTATGATTCACACAATAATTTTTTTCTTATTTTCTTGTATACATTTCAATTTCAATTCCAATTTTCAATTTCAATTCAACATTGAATTCCAGGCTTCTATAATCCAATAGGCCCAAAATTGTTAGAAAAGTTAATTTTGTTGACTTCGGCCTTCACACTGTTGCAAGTATTTAAATGAGTATTTTCAACTATCTTCACCAGAAAAGATGTGTCTTTTGACATAGAGCACAAGCTGTCAAATAGTTGTTGCAAAAGTAGTAAGAACAACAAAACCATCAGCATCTCAAATTTGAATGGTACAACACAATACAAAAGTGCCAAATTTGCCAAGAAATTTCAAGGCAAAAGTGTACCTTTTGTAGCCACATACATTTATGTGCCAGAACACTTATTTCACTGCCTTGGTCTGAAAAAGAAAGACGGTCAATGATACCTACTTGGTCTAGTAGCATGCTATGAAAAACCTGAGGTATAACCGTTTGAGTATCAATACCTAATTCTTTTAATGAAGATGCATGTTTCTTCAATTTCTTCAGGTGCTCAGCACAGCCATAAGCAACAAATCGTTGATCCCACGGTATTATAATCAGATGGTTAAGGAAAGAAGCTGAATAGTTGGCCTATATCCAGCGATCTGCAATGCCAAAAGCTTACTTGTTCTATATCCAAATCTTTGTGGAAATTCAGATGAATCTGATGTAGCTGTTGCACCATTGCCATGCTTTTGTAGTACTGATTTGCAATTTCCCAATTTGAATCAAACTTATCATTTGTAAGCTCACATAAGTGGCTAGAATGAGTAGCAACGGCATTTCGAAGGCAGAGTCTACTCTGAGGTAGCAATAAATGTTGCACATCATATGCAGGTTGAAGAAACCTGCTACTTGAGCTAGAATTGAACTCTCCATAAAGATGGCCAATTTTCAGCTACCAGAACAGATATTGTCAGTAACAGTTATAACAATCTCCAGACAAGATAAAGAACTAAGAACACATACTTCAACAAAAACAGGCGAAAAGAAAATTGTTACATTCACTTTAAAGGAATGGACTTCGCAAAGTATAAAAGTAATAGGGATCAAATGGAATTCTCAATTGTTGTAGGATTTAATGGCAATTTTCTTTCCTCTTATTCTTCTTGGGATCAATGTTATGAATTTTGTGTTCATAAAAACATTTGTGAGGCTATTAGACATGATTCAGAAAAGAAAAAAAAAAAAAAAAAAACATCATTTTTATACAAACTAATGAAATTCATATTACCATTTCTCCTTCCACTTGTGTTTGCTAATAGCAACAGGGGCTTCCAGAATGAACCATGAAAAAAAAAAAAAAGGATAAAAGAGAAGAAGATTGATGAACTTACCATGAACGACAGAAGGCCTGCAAGTATGCTGCACATCCACAGCTTAAACATGTCAGCATGTGAAAGCAGTTAAACCAATTACCAAAATCCAAACAAACAGCATTCCAGCAACGTAACTGAAACTTAGTTTCACCTTACCTTACCACTGACCAAATTGGGTTCCAAGTCTCTGGATGAACTGAAAGAAGATGAAAAGAAAATTTTCAAGTTATAAGAAACATCACAAGTAACTTACACATATCACACCAATAGATAGTTTGGCCCATTTTGAAATACTACCTAAAAAATGAAGCAAATCCAAGCTCAAATAAACCACACCATAGAAAACAATAGGGACAACATCCCATATCAATGAAGAGTATGGATTCTCAACAACTTAACTTGTCTATATCATCTATTGGAGGCCTTATGCTGATGAAATGCCCTTAGTACATCCTCTTCCTCTTCCAGCCACCAAGGGAGTCTCAAGATTCATAATCGTTTGACAAAAATAACTACCATTTGGAAGTTTCAGGTGTGAATCCCTAACTATGTTTTTATTGTGTGACTCCACATTCCACAAATTTATGCTGCAAGAAAACAACAAAATAGAGAGAGAAAATCAATACAGTAAAGACTGGCACCTCAACAATCTATGGCTTTTGTGAGTTGGTATTCTTTGACGCATCATCTTTCTTCAAACTTCCAGCTTCCGGCTGCATGTGGCTCTGCCTAAAGTTAATACAAGCATGCACGAACTCTATGGAGGAAAGATATAAAATGTCTCCTCCTGATGCACTTTCAGAAGCCTATACACTATTACGGTGTAGTTGAGAGCATTTTCATCATTTTGAAATAAAAATCATAAATTAAATAAAATACCTGCTCTGTCTGCTTCAAATTGCATATATTTGATTATTCTATCAACACTCCAGTCTAGAATGTATAGTTTGAACAGGAAAAGTCAGCAGGAAGAGAATCTCATACTCTTATACATGATACCTTAAGTGATGAGGGTCGAATATTGCATATCAGACCCCAGTTATTACCTGATTTTGCGTACTTGATAATGTTTAATGTCATATCTTAATCGTGTTTTTGTTGCAGGGAGTAATCAGGAGCGTTGACTGAAGAAGAGTATTAAAAGTGTGGATTTGATGGTCCGAAGTCACCAAAGTAAAGGAAGGACCCCAGAGGACCAATATTGAAGAATTTACATGCCAGAGACCCGAGGAAATCAAGCCGTTCACGTTTAAAGAGGCCTGAAATTGGTGCAAAATGCAAGATCACATGGTTCCCGCCATCCGATTGACTCGAAACTTCATACATGTGATGGGGGCCGTAAATTAACCGTACGTATTAAATTTCAGCCATTGAAGATCTCGAGAAGTGGTCCAACAGACAGATCAGCCCATTAATCTCCAATTTGGGGCCTACCTGATATCTGGAACTGCCTCAACTTTGGTATTGACGGCTAAAATAATATGAGAAAGAGGATGGACGGTGTAGATTTCTCGTAAACATCACGGTGGGCCCTGTGTATGAGGTGTGTGCACACTGCACACATGCAAGTACGCGTGCACCAGAGACGACGCAAGCGGGTCAGTAGCGCTGACCCGCATCATCCCAAAACAGCATTGCTGTTTCCATTTTCGCCTACGCACGAGCGGTGCTATCTATTTTTACGGACGTCAGTGGGCCCCACCCATGACCTGTCCAGCCAATCTGATCCGTTCATCGTGTAGACGGCCTCGACTAATATAAAACCTTGCGAAAACTTTATACCCATGCGTGCACACGTGTGCGGTACAGAGGCCACAAACGGACTGCCCTGCAATGTTCAAAACTGATCTTTTTGTGATTTCTTCTCTGGGCCGCGTCAATGGACATTCAAAACCACCCATTCTTGACTGAAATTTCGTTCTGAATTCAATGGACGGGGTGGATTTCCCAGAAAACACTTCTATGGGGCCCACCGATCACGTCATTGAAAGGGTAAAAAAGGTTTCGCACATATTAGGAAATCCGATTTTCCAGGCGGTTGTGGGCCACCATCTTTGATTGTATGGTAGATCTGAACCGTCCATCATGTAGAGGACCCAATAAAGTCCTAAGGGACGGTGTTGTTTTGGAATTTGAGCGAGGAAAGTGTCGTGTTTCGAGGCCCCGAACTTGGCTGCGAAAAGACTTTCGCTGCGCGTGCGACAGCTTTCCAAATCCGATTTTCTCCACTCCAGCAGATATAAAAAGGGTTTTGGATGTGGGGAGCAGGCACCGAAGGCCTTGGACGAAGAATCTCACGTGAGAGAGAGAAAGACAGAGAGAGAAGAAAGAGTTTTTGTTGTTTTTCCTTTGGTTATGCTTTTCTTCTCAAATTTCTGATGAGATCTAGCCCATCCATGTGTGGCTAAACCTGTTAGCTAGGGCTAAGAGGTGAAGCTTGTGGCGTGATGGGACCGATTCTATGGCGTTGATTTATGGTTATGAACTGATGTTTGATTCTAGTTTGATTAATTGAAATATTCATAGTTTTTAATGATTTGTTGTGACTTAAATTACAATAGATCTGCGATGGCTTTGAGTATTTCCTTCTTCCTCATATTTTGATTGTGAAATCAGGAAACCCTGTTGTTCACCATTGCCCTTTGGACATGGTTGGATGATGGAATCCTTCCTAACATTCATACATCTTCTGATTGGTTATGGATTGGTTTAAGTTCTGTTGTTTACCTTGTCTCATAGGCATGGATTTGTGATGGAATCATATCTAATTCTTATACCTTTCATCTATTTGAAAACTAGATCAAAAGGAAGTTCACATTGATTTTCAGGTTATCTCTTCCAACTGGATGAAGATGGGACGCGAAGTCTAGTTGAGTTCATGAATCGACCATAGATCTCCCTGATCTCTATAAGTGGATCCTCTGAATCCCTAGTTTCTCTCTCTCTGAATTCTTAAGTTTAGATTAATAATTCACCATTATTCCTCAAATCACAATTGGTTTAGATTTCATCTTAGCCTAGTTCTAGATCTGGTTATTTTCAGATAACGTACAGGTTTCAATCCCTGTGGATTCGACCTCGGTCTTACCGAGTTTATTACTACATCACAACCCTATACTTGGGGAGTGAACATTAAGCAGTGATCTGCTGTAGTAATGTGCATAATCTTGTTTGGTTCAGCTTTACCAAGCCTATCGATGTAGACAGGTCTTCCTTCTTTATCAACTCCATTGTACCCCTGAGGGTAAAAACACGGGACTTCTTCCAACTCTTCACTCTCCTAACTTTGGATTAACATATGATTAATGTCAGAAATAGAAAATGTATTTGTTTATTTCCCATTTGTTCATTTAGTAAACGTATCTTCTCAAGAATGAATCTACTGGTAAATGCTTTCCACCTGTTTTAGGAAACCATAGTAAATTTCTGTTTAGAATGTTGTCCCCAGGTTAAACAAAGTTCCAAATTTGTATGAAGTCCTCACATGATTCTTCATATATGTATTTCACAAAATACTTCTACCAAATTATCAATATCAGAAGAATAATGCAATACAGTCTACAAGGTTTTCCTTTTTCTATTGATAACTAAAAATCTTACACAAGACAAGCCCTTCATGATGTAAAAAATGTATATACAGACCTATTCCATTCCAATCCAATAAGGAATCCAGCTTCTGCCAGTGCTGCTAAAAGATATACAGACCTATTCCATTCCATTCCAATTAATTGTCAAAAGATGAGACAAGGTTTACCTGTCTTTCCCTAAATGAGTTGGTGGTTTACAAATAGGTTCCCCATATAGTATGTAAAATATGGAACACAAACAGATGCACAAATAAAATCCATAGGAATGACAGGTTGATTGACTGCTCATCAGCTTGTAAGTACCGAAACTGCAAATATGCGCTAGCTGCTGAAGGAGATCAAATAAGTGAAAATAGAAAGAAGTATAAGCATCACCTGCAAACTTTATGAACATGAAAAGAAATGCCTTAGGAAGAGCTTCTCGAGTTTCATCAGACATAGTGGCCATCCCAGAGCTCTGCATTCCGTCTAAACGTCCTTTTGCTCTCTGATCAATATTACCAGAAGCAGCACCCCTACCACCAATACTTGGATACAGAGAATTCCTTGGCATTGCTATCGTACCTTTTCTTCCAACCCCAAATCAATAGAATATTAATAAATAGAATTAAGATGAATTAGCACTAGCACTAGCACTAGCACATGTAAAGAAGGGCTTTAGCACTAGCACATGTAGAGAAGGGCTTTAACACTAACACTAGCACTAGCACCAGCACATGTAGAGAAGGGCTTTAGCACTAACACTAGCACCTGCACTAGCACATGTAGAGAAGGGCTTTACTCGGAAATCTCTGGTGGAGTTGTTACTGCTACTGTTACTGTTACTGCTCAAACTTTTGGTGTAGTGAACCCTGCCTGGTAGCAATTGCACTAGATGTTCTCAAGCCAGGCTAAAGGAGGAGGTTGATGTCATGCGGGCAGTTGGTGGCTGAATTTCCATCAAGCTACCATGAGAATTCCTATGATGATGGTAGTAGAAAATGCGAACAGAAACTACAAGAATAGGTGCGCTCATACCTACAAAACACATGAACTCTAGAGGCTCTTCATCAGTTCCTTTCCTCTCAAAAATTGTTCCATCTTCAAGTTTGCCAGTGTATTTCACTGAGAAGAAGAAAGACGGTCCAGTGCTTGAGCATTTTTTTAGAAGAACATCACGAGAGAAGATTCATAAAAAGTAATAATCTCGCACTACTTCAGGAGAACTGTTGAAGACGATTAAAACAAATGATGATGGAAACAGTCTGACAGAAGGCCCCCATACATGCCACGTAATCCACTGACATGGCATTGATAGAGGACTCCTGACAGAGAATGCCCATTGTCATGATATATCTTCCTAGGGGTTTCCTAACAAAGCATTGCCAATTTTTAGTAAAGCAAGTGTAAACAAGAATAAACCAGCATATAAATATAAAGAGTCCTTAATTTCAGTCCAAGATATATTTTTCCCTGTTCTGTTAGAGAACCAAGCCTGCCTTGTCCTATTTTACCTATGACAGTCAGGTTCACATAAGAAGTTTTGAGCTAGATTGGTAACATCTGCACAAGTTACAACTACAGCATTGGAGACATGCACCCGCCGCTGTCCATTTGAGTGCAGTGCACCATTTGATTCCACCATGGGATTTGAAATAGCCCAATATTTCTTAGGCCCAAATAAATGCAAAACTTAAGACCATCCTAAATCACCTGCACTTCAGCCACTGTGTTACAGATCCTGCCACAGATATTTCCCATTTGATCTTTACCGATGCCACCTTTTCCTCCACCCATGTAATTATCAAATGCATAGGCCCTTCTCACAAGCATAACAACATACACCTTACATGCAAAAATCCTCAAAACAATTTATGGCACATGAGAGATTCAGGTTTCACTATTCATTTATGGCACATGGAGAAGCTAGTAGTAGATTTTCATAGCAAGAATTTAAAACATTCAAAATATATACCCGCTACACCTACATTCAGGTCTCATTATCCAAGCTGTGTCGGCCCGTGACAAATCCACTCCATACATCAGTTTTGCACGACCACAATAGGACAAGATGATAAAAATCAGGCAGGTCCAAAACTCATGTGGGCCATACACACGAAAAGCTTGGATTGAATGCCCAACATTGAAATTTTTGTGGGGAGTAATAGAATTTTTTTATCAGGATGATATTTGTGCCTACATTTTATCTGAGCGGTAACAACCCTATGAATGGTTTGGATGACATATAAACATCATGGTCAGCTCTAAGAATGTTTCAATGTTGACATCTGTAGCACTAGTTGTTATGAAAGTTTTTTTTTTTTTCTTTTAAAAAATAAATAAATAAATAAATAAAAATAGCAGCACTAAGATTTACCTTCAAAGTTAACACGACAAGAGATAATAATTGTAAACACAAGTGTTGGGAACATCCAAACTTGTATTGACCGATGAAAGAATGCACAAACAATAGAATGTAATGGAATAATACAAACCCAATGGCCGATCTTTGCAGTCTGTGCATAACCCACTGTCACTCCCACTGACCATCCAATCAATCCATACTGCATTTGGAATTCGTACCTGTAATGATCCCATCTGTATTTCTTAGTTACATTCATCGAAGTGAATAAACAGAGGAGGAATGCCCTATCCACACAAACACATGGTCTAAAGTGGTATGTATTGGATCACTGCCTCTAATGAGGTGGATCAATGTTGATTGTTCCCCTCCCATATATCAGGCTAGTCCACTCATGGATGGGCCAAAAAAATATGAAAGAAACAGAGAGATTAAATGTACAACAGTGGTACACGTTATTGGTTGAAGCATTTCTTCAAACAACTAACATGCAGATGGCGGCGGCCATGGACAGCGACGGATATGGCTGCCTCTGCGATGGTTGCTGCCCAAATTTTGATAATCGAAAGGGGAAGTGAGAGAGACAGAGATGAAGGGAGAGAGATCGAGAGAGTATACCTTCGATTTTCTCGAGAGCGTATGAAGGAGGAGGCAGAGCAGACGCGGAAGCCATTGAGATTGGAAGAGATCTCGATCCAAGAAGATTAGAAATGGCAGGGATTGATTGGGTTCTTCCACACTCACAAACATTCGACCGCCATTAAACCTGAGAGGGAGAGAGTGAAAATGGTTCAGATCTGGCCGACGCCGATCTCCATTTGAGAGAGAGAGAGAGAGACGCGAGACGAGATCAAAGAAAAGGGGAGGAAAGAGGGAGAGGGAGACGGAAATGGATGCGAAGTAGGGTTCGGGAGCTTTTGGAGTAAGAAAGGATCGAAAATGAATCGGTAGTCTGCGGCAGATATAAACCAATGTGCCTCTTGAGCCTTGTGGGGTCCACTCAGAGGTTACTAATTGAATCCCTTCCATTCATCTGTTTCAAAATAAAACACTAAAACATAAGAATAACAAATAAGAAGATCCAACACTCAATTAGGACAGACCAATAAAATAGTGGAAATAATACGTATACCGTTGAATACTGTTTCAAATCAGAAACGGGTCGAGTACGGTGGAATACCGTTTCAAAGCAGAAACGGGTCGAGTACGGTGGAAAACCGTTTCTGAACCAAAATCGTCACCGTTCCAGATAAACGATTTTGGTGTAGTGATTGGTTGGTGAGGAACACTTAATATTTTATCACATAGGGGACGGGCTGTAGCCCCATGAAGAAAAGTTTGTGCGAGTCTATAAGGTCCAACATGTTGTATGTAACATCCATTCCATACAGGTGGTGAGAACCATTATTTGAACCATGCAAAAGATAAGCCCGCTTGAAAACTCACATGGGCCACACCATTGACGACAATGAAAATTTGCTTCCAAAACCACTAAATTCAGTGTGGTGCACCTGAGTTTTTTATCAAGCTGATTTTTCTATTTTCTGTTCATTTTAATGAGTTGGACCTGATTAATGGATTTGATGAAAGATATTTCCCGTGGCTCAAACAAACTTATGGTTAGCTTTCCATTGCCACAGTTCCATGTGATATGTTCTATTTAGTTGTAGATCTGGTTAATTTTTTATCTTAAGACTTAATATTAAGTATAGAAACTAATGGATGGAGTGGATTTTACATTGAAATATGGTGGTCTTAAAGGACTCGATGGTTTTACACCGTTATTAAAACATGTCTTGTGGTGGGCTTATGTTGGTTTGCCCTTTTTTCCTTTCCCCTCTTAATCTCTACCTTTTCTATCCTCTCCTCGCACCATCTATGGTACTTGAGATGCCTTAATTATAGTAATGCAAATCTGAGAAAGGTATATTTGTTATTTTGCGGACAGTAAACCAAATTTATAAAATGGGGTCAATTTGTTATTTAGGGGCGTTTGAATACCACTACATGATGAGTCTTTTTCTACCTGACTAGGGACGCGGATTTGGAAAGCCTTTTGCAGGAAGTTCCCGAGCAAGGATGCTGGGTGGGGCTACTTCCATGTTTGTGTGAAATCTACTCTGTTCATCTATTTTTCGAGATCATTTTAGGACAATCAATCAAAAATAAGGTGGATCCAAATCTCAAGTGGGCCACATGAGAAGAAAATTTGTGGAAATAGATTCCTAGCGTTGAAAGATTCTGGGGCCCTGCATTGATGTTTATATGCCATCCCAACCGTTTATAAGGTCATTACCAGTGGCGTGAAGTGAAAATTCAGAAAAGTAAGCCAGACATAAATCCCTTATGGCCACAAGAATGTTTCAACTGCGCTCACTGAATACCCACCTTTTCCTCTCATGTGGCGGGACCTCAGTTTTTGTATAATATCTTAAAATGAGCTCACAAAAAGGATGAACGGGTAGATTTCTTACAAACATGTCGGTGGGCCCCACCAAGAATTTGCGCAGGAACTTCCTGCAAAGGCTTTTGGCAGGAAATCCGCGTCCGTGGTAGACTCACAAAAGTCTCAGTTCAACTACAGATGATGTGGATTGCGTCCTACCCCCGCCGGTCTCCGTCAGGAGTGTATTTGTTTTATCCACACCATCAATCCAATTTCCATAGAATTTTGTGATATACGACCAAAATTTAGGAAGATCCAAGCCTCAAGTGTAACACATCACAGGAAGCGGTGGTTGTAATAATTCTCACCGTTGAAACTTTTCTTTGGCCCACCGTGATATTTATTTGGCATTCGTCCTGGTCATAAATTTTTATAGAACTAAATGGAGATAAAACACGAATATTAACTTGATCCAAAACTCATGTAGCCCCGGGAGTTTTCAAAGATAAGAATGTAATTCCCATTATGCACCCTATCTCTGTCTTGGATCTGCCTTGATTTTAGGCTTATATCCTAACATGATGTGAAAGAAAAAAAAACAAAGGAAAGACGGTGTAGAAAAAACTAGTACATCATGGTGGCCACTCAAAGCTCTTACAGTTACAATTGGAGAACCGTGGGGTAAGAGGCTATTTGGGAACGAGCAGCTTTGAGTGGCTACTGTGATCTATTTTTTTTCATATCATTTTAGGATTTAAGTTCAAAACTAAGGCAGATCTAAGGCTCAGGTGGACCACACCACAAGAAGTAACAATGATAATAATTCTCACCATTGAAACTTTTCTAAGGCCAACCACGATGTTTACTTGTCATCCAACTTATTCATAAAGTTACATGGACCCGAATAAAAAATGCAAATATTAGCTTCATCCGAAACTTTTGTGGTCCCTAGGAAGTTTTCGATGGTAAGAGATCAATCCTCGTCATGTAGTCCACATTTGTAGTAGATCTACCTTAATTTTGGGCTTATACCATAAAATGATACCAAGAAAAAATGAATGGATGGATAAGACCCATATATCATGGTGGCCACTCAAAGCTCCTGCCCGCTCCCCGCTGGAGACAGCTGCCAATGCGTGTGTGGGAAAAGGTTCAATGCCGTCGAGCTCATGGTAACTTCCCATGAGGTTGAGCTGTGTGGGTCCCACCATGATGTGTGTTGAACATCAACACTGTACATTTGATGGGTCTCCTTTAAATTATAGGATATCCCAAAAATCAGTCGACTACAAAACTCAGGTGAGTCATACCATCTAAAATCATGTGAAGACATGCCTGGAATATATAAAGGCACTGGGTGGGACCCATCTGAAATTTGGATGAATTTGAAACTTTGTTTGACCCCCCATTCAAGTGGGACACACATAATGGATGGGCTGGATTTGTGCAGCACATCTCAATGGGCCCAAAAAATTATTATGAATGTTTTAATAGAGGGAAACCCTTCTCAACTTTTGTACGTGGTGTGGCCCACGCATGTCACGGATTGACTTTATTTTTAAGCCCTAAGCCCACCATGGAATGATGCATCGACTGATGGGGTAGATGTTTGACACGCATCATGGTGGGGTCCACACAGCTCAACCTCATGAAAAGCTCCCATGAGCTCGACCGACTAGAACCTTTTCCATACCCACACACACACACACACATATATATATATATATATATATATATATATATATATATATATATATATATATATATATATATATATATATATATATATATATATATATATATATTGTTGGTGTGTAAGGTATTTGTGGAGTGGAATACGTCCCAACTTGAGATGTAAGAGAGAAAATGAGAAATCAGATGCCCAATTTTGACAAAAGAGATGGTTAGATGTCCCGGATCCCGATCCTACTCGTTGACTTTGGCATTATTACAACTTTTGGCTTATGAATTAAAATAATGGTGGCAGGAATCACTTTCTCAGAGATAACAAAGATTCCTAAAGATGACAGAGAGTGTTTTCACTCAAAATGGTTGAATAGAAAAAGGAAAGGAGAGCAAATTGTAGATCGGACATATCGTTGCACTGCAGTGTTTCCCTTCTTCTGATTGCTCCATCATCTCTAAGCTTACTCAATTCCTTCATTATCTCCCCGTATGATCACTTTGTACGATTAACCCTCCCTCTTCTTCCGTTTGCAAAGGGCCCCCTTAAATAGGCGATGGGCCACAGATATGGTGAATCAACACTATAGATATGGTCTACTGGCATTGATTGTGCTAATACATCAAAGACCTAGAGCCGGTCATGCGCTGGCCTGTTTTGAGTGAAACTGGTCAGCCCATTATCGATTTGGGGCCGAATCAATTCTTATCAGTCCAATTCCTAGAACTAGCATTGCAGTGATGATTTTACCAATCTGGCAGTTTTGGGAAATTCCATGTTACTCCACAGGTTGTACTTGCTCGACATCCACTTTCCCTTGCAACTGTCGATCTAAGACGATAGGTGCAACTGGGGTGTGCCTTATGTCATATGGGTTCCTCGATCAGGACCTAATTGAAGTTAACGAATAGGATCTAACTCAGGTAAGGGTGTGGTATTATACTTTTCTTTTTCCCTTTCCTCCCTTGTGCCCAGGTTGTAGGTTGCTTCTCTCTCTTTTTCTTTTTCTTTTTTCCCTTTTTCTTAGGGGTTCGCCCTGCTTGTTGTATCTTTCATTCTTTTGTTCTAAGTTAGTAATAAAAGAGTATTCCTTACTTGCTTTTAAAAAAAGCCTTTAACGACTAACCTTCCTTAAACTTGTTGATGGTTTCATCTGCTTTTAGCTTTTACTTAAATAGCCATTTGCATCCTATCAATTTATTTTCAGATAGAATGTCTACTAATTTCCAGATGTAGTTTAATATAACAGGCTCTTGCTTGTCATTAATGGCTTCCTTCCAAAATATTGCATCAGGAGAGTTAAGTGCCTTTGAATAAGAAAGATGGTAATCTTCAAATAAGAAGTGTAAAAACCATCCCCTAGGTTTGTTTTTTTTTGTTTTTTCTAACTCTTTTGCTTATCATTGGTTCTAATTTTTCTTCATTTTAGTATACCAACCCAAAAATGAGGCAAATGCAAATTTCAGGTAGAGTAGATTCCAAGAAACAATATGGTGATTGAATGTTCAGCATTAATAACTTCCTAAGGCCTACTGATGTTAATTTATTTTCCATCTAACCTGGTCACACAGATCTGGATGCAGGAAAAATAGAAATATCAACTTGATCCAAAACTTTTTAAAGGTCGATTGATCATAGATCACAGTCTCAGCATTCAGTGGCCCACCATCATGAGGTTTTGGATTGTTAGATATCAATTATTGTCAAGTGACTATATGAGATTGGGACTGCAATTAACAATCGAATTTCATCAAAATCACAAGTAATCTATGTGGTCCCTCGAGGTGATGAGGTGTAAATGTATGGGTGGTTTCTTAGATTAACTTTCGGCTAGAAGTTTTTCGGGCAAGGGCACACCTTCCAGGATGTATGTGATCAATTAACAAATTTCTTGAATTTCAGAAAGGGTAGGATTCTCCCTGAATAGTCCAAGGCTCTGTAAATTATTCTAAACATACAGTGATGTAAGATATAAACCGTTAGATTTGTCAGGTATCCAATGTGGATAACAAAGATGGTTGTTTTATAATTTTTAGGTGAATCATTCAGTGGATATGATGCGAAATCTAATGAATGTTGGATCTTGTGAATTAAGGGCTAAAATTACATATGTGTGGTTCATTTGGGTTGTTTAAACGTTATCTGAAATTTCATCACGATTGGGTTACAAATATGTTTTTTAAGGTTTCAGTGTTATGAAGGAACGTCTACACATTAGAAAACCGAAGATATTCATTGGCGTACGTATAACTATTACATCTGTATTTTAATAGTGAAAAACACTACTTAGTGTACTCGGGTCTAAATGGTAGATTTAGATTTCAATATGATCGAATATAACTGCTTAGATGGGCTCTTTTGTTAATTTGATGATGATGTAAGGATCCATATGGAATTCAAACGGTTGGATAGCTAAATCTATCCATGAAGAGTTTTTTATGGTTTGGATTATTGATTGGTTGAGTAGACTATGATATATAAAGCTCAAGATGTGTAATTACATGTATATGTCAATGTACACAGGGTTACGATCCTTAGATCATGATTTTGATTGTATATTAAACCTATACATGAGTAACGAGTAGGATGAATGGAACAAATTCCAGAATAAATATGTATATGGGCTGATATGATGATCTCACAATTGATTCACTATGATTGGGTGATCTAAAATCGAGGTGGATGATCAGATATCTTAACCTAGCAATATTGAGTTATTTTTAATAGTTGATATGATGAAAATCATGTATATGAAGATTTATAAGGGTCTGAGGTTCATTACAGAGTGTATGTCGGCTTAAGGGAGTGTACTTGCATGTTCATCAAAAAAAAAAAAAAAAAAAAACTCTCTAAATTATACAAGTTTACACACGTGGAAAAGCACCTATATACCTACTTGTGCTCGAAATTTTGTAAAATATTATAACTACATCCTACAAATAATATCTTCACATTCCTTTTACAATTTTTACGCGGGTCGAGTCTATTTCAAATGAAAAATATATAAGGGGCAAGGAATTTCAAATAAAATTTCGGAGGAAAGGATTCCACGGGGTTTTGAAAACAACAAAAAATTTAAAAAGCTTTAAAATTACAACAACCTAATAGACCATAAATTCGTAGTTCTATCAACTAGTTGTAATTCCAAAATTAAGGAAGAAACATTCACAAAATAACTCACCACCACATACATATGGACATAAATCTCCATTGTGGTCGCAGAGCCCCATGTGCGCGTTGATAGATTTGGTGACTCTACTAGTCATGAATATTCTTGTTAGCTACTTGCTAACTATATATGACTCGAAACATGAGATTTTCAAGTTTTTTGGGATATTTAGCTCTAGCCAATTCATTTCTCAACACTTTATAATTTGGTAATTAACATTTTAGTAATTTTATTAATCTCGCATTTGTTTTTTATTTTCTTCATTGGGAAGCCTTGTACTACTGATTTCATAACCCGGTAACCATCCTACCACATTAGAGCCTATTTAAGCCCGCACGAGATTTTTCTCTGATTCTATCCTTGAGAAGGCTCTCTAAAAGGCACCACATAAGCACGCACCCGAAAGAATGTCCATGCATACATTATATATATTTACCTTCGTGGATGGGGTTGTTGGTTGAAGGCCAGTGGGGCCCACTCGTGAGCAATCACTAATGGGTGGGTCCCATTTGGTTTGACTCTTTCCGCTGCTTGAGGGCTCATCTTCCGCATTTCCCAACAGTGGTATCAAAGCCATTTAACGACGGATCTCCGATTATTTTCATCAAGAAAGGTAAGTGGCCCATCCTTTCTTTTAGATTGGAATCCATAGCTTTTGAATGGTATTGGATCAGTATATGTACGATAGATTACATTTTATATAAGTACAATACCTAGTTTGGATGGATTGGATCACTGGATCAGTGTAATTTTTTTTAATATAAAAATCATTGATTATGATCTAATGATCGGTCCAGATCCATCACTAATGGTCTGGATTACCGAATAGTGAGACCCATCTCTTTATGTGTTTTATTCATGCACGTTGAAAGAGGATTACACCTCTCCACAACTTGCAGTGACCTAAACAAATTAGATAAACAATGTACACATGGCATGTGGTGTAAACGTAGCAATCATTGTACACGTGGCAATTGGCATCATAAATCCACTTGTCATATGTACAGTGATTAACGGAGGGAGCCATCTGATTCCATAACCAATGTGGGGAGTGGATTGGGTGGTGTACATTATATATTGTTGTTGTACACGTGATTGCTGTACACATGAATGGCTAATGTACATCACAGCAGTAATCTTGCCTTTACTTTGACGTCAGCCCCTATTTTTTCGGTGGAGAATTTCAGTGGAAATTCTCTTGAGGGCGTGATAGTCTTGCGCTGTTACAGCGCATGCGGAAGATGTTGCTTCCGGTTGAAGGTCAAGGTGGGGTCCACCATGATAAATTGTCGATAAATCCACACCCTCCATTAGTTTTGTAAAATAATTTTAGGCCATGGCCCCAAATTTTAGGTGGATCTATGGAGTGGACGACCCACACTTGGAACAGAGAAAATGGGATAAAACCCATTACGTAACAAAATGTTCCTGGTTTTTCGTGGAAAGATTCTGTTGAATTTGGGTTGGATAGGTAAGATCCACTAATGACGCCTTCTCGAAGATCCACTCCAATCTTTATTTTCTCGATATCATGTCATGATATGGAGTTTAAAATGAGGAAAATCCACTCATCTAGTGGACCACACCACAGTAAAAAAAAGTGTTCAACGGCCGTTAATCAGTTTAATCCCATTGATGATTAGATTATTCCCTAGAACAACATGGATGCTAGATTAAACCCATCACCATACGACTACCATGTGTACAAAATGGACGGTTCAAAATAATTCACAAGGGCCAAAAATATCCCTGTTTAGATTAACGGTGAGACTCACTTGTTAAATGACGTATACAACCAAAACACGTCAAATATTTTATTCACGTTGAAAGATATAAAATTCACGTCTACACATATTGTACATGATTGGCTGGTGTATCATGTGATTGGCTGGTGTATCACGTGATTGGCTGTTGTCACGTGTACACATATTGTACATGATTGGCTGGTGTACACATAGCTGCAAATCACGTGATTGGCTGGTGTATCATGTACAGTGACGTGTTGTATCAAGTACATGTGATGTACACGTATGAACTACATGTACATGCTAACACATGATTACTATTCACGTGATTGCTGCACATGTGTGATTTCTGTACATGTGTATACAGTGACGTGTGCACATGTGTGATTTCTGCACATGTGTATACAGTGAAAACATATACTGTACATGTGTAATTTCTATTCATCTAATGATTACTGTACACGTGTACACACCAAGTTTGTGTATATAAGTATTTTTAACGTGATTGCTGTACACGTGATTGCTGTAACATAATCTTGATATGAAAACAGTGATCTTGTTGACGTGTACATGTAATCTGTACATGTACATGTAATCTGTATACGTTTACTGTTTCTACGGTACACGTGTTGTGGTTTTATACATATTTCCAATATGTTAGTGATGTACATGTTTACTCATGTAGCAATATGGTTTAATGCAACACGCTTACTGTTTCTACTATACACGTTTACTGTACAAGTTTACTGTTTCTACTGTGCACATGTTATGGTGTACACGTGTTGTGGTGTTACTGTACACATGTATGGTGTTACTGTACACGTGTTGGCTGATGTACACGTGCAATTATTATGTTTGAGTTTTGCTAATTCCACATTAGTAGATCTGTTGAAAGATGAATGCAGATATTTGTTAAATTCATGTTTCCTTTATTATAACTTCTTCATTGTTGATCTAAAACTCATTAGTGATCGAAACGATTATCAACCATGATGATCACTATTGATGAAAGGATCCATCATCAACAATGATCATTAACGGTAATGATCGGATCTATCACTAATGGTCATGATCATAGGTGAAGATAGTACTCAATTGATATCTTAGCACTTTATTTTCCTTCTGATGATGATGTTTATATGAGTGAAATAATTAGGCTTGATATGTTTAGATCTAAGCCCTCCTTATTTTTCATTTGAACATATAGAAAAACTTAGTGCTAGAATCCTCCCTAAAATTAAAGGTTGTGCATAACCTGAGTGAAAGTTTAATCTCCTCCACCAAATGATGCATGCAACTATGTAATGGAAAGTTACACGTTATACTAATTTATTCTTATAAAAGCATTAAACTCATCTTATATTGAGAACTTGATTGTTCTACACCGCCCATTCGGGTATGTGGACTTTCAGATCTCGTTAAGATGTGTTGACTACTTTTATATTCTGTAAATTTGTATAACATGTAGAAATGCTGATGATTAGAGTCAATACGTTAGATCATAGCTAAGTAGTGATACTCATGCAATGTAGAGATGGCCACCAAAGCGTTGATCGCTGAACAGCTGAAAGGACAACATTTCGACGACAACAACTACGAAGACTGGTCCCGTGCGGTGCGATGCCTTCTAGACGAGGACGACATATCTCACACACTCGATGTAGTTCAGGAGGAACCCATCTTGGCTGAAAACGGAAATTTACAAGAACATAGGGTTGCGATGACTCGCTACAATAAGTGGCGAAAATAAAATCGTTCAGTCCGAAATGTCCTTCTTAGCACCATGTACAAAGAACTCATACCTACGTATGAAGTGTATGAAACCGCTAAGGGAATCTGGGAAGCACTGACAGATGCTTATGCGCAAAAGTCAGATGCAAAAGTTAGGGCAATGGAATTGGAATTCCAGAAGTATAGGATGCCCGTCGGCTGCCCCATCAAAGATCATATCTGTAAGATGGAGCAAATGATAGGTGCCCTTAGGAATGTCGGGTGTAAATTGACTGAAAATCAGAAGATTATAGCTATGCACCGTTCCTTGCATGAATCTTGGGCCCAAATCAAAAGAATTCTGAACCATACTGATTTTATCACTACATTCAGAGACTTTTGTGGCCACTTGGTACGTGAGGTTGAAATGAATGCAATTCAGACAAGTTCGGTCAGGGCCTTTGTAGCAGAGACCTATAAGCGGAAAGCTAACAACAAACGGTCCAAAGCTCGCAAGAAGGCGAAGAAGAATAACCAAGAACAGAAGACCACAACACCCACTCCAAATCTTAAGAAGGGAAACGGGAAGAAGAAGCAGAAAAAGACAAATGTAGTCTGCTTCGTCTGTGGAAATTCCGGCCATTATGCTCGACAGTGCGTCCATAAAAAGACGGTAATTTCTCAGTCACTAGATACTTTGTATGTAAGCGTTTGTTCTGAAATCCTTTCCGTTGATATCATATCTAACGAGTGGATTTTGGATTCAGACGCAATAAAGCACGTGACAAGCAGTCGTCGAGGACTCGAGGAATTTCGTCCTGTAGTCAAGGGAAGTTACAAGCTGTACATGGGCAATAACGCTGTTGAAGACGTACAAGGGATTGGTGTTTTCCATCTACGTACGCGCATAGGGCGAACAATAATACTCCGTGATATTTTATATGCACTGGGGATGTGTCGGAATTTAATTTCTGTTTCTAGATTATTAGTTGATGGTTTTGATATTCGATTTTTTGGGACAAGAGTTTTTTCTAGACAGAATAACCTCATTTTTGCATGGGGTAATTTAATTTCAGATTTATTTATTCTAGACGTAGAATGTGATAATGCATCTATTGCTTTGTCTGTTATGTCGAATGAAACTGTAGTATCTGAATCTCAAAAATAGCATGTGAGGTTAGGTCACATTGGAAAGGATCGTATGACAAGACTAGTACGTTCTGGTCTGTTAGACTCCTTATCCAAAGTTGATTTGCCATTTTGTGAACATTGTGTGTCCGGGAAGACTTCGAAGAAACCATTTCCCAAAGTAGCTAGGTCAAAGGGCACACTAGAGATAATCCATTCAGATATCTGTGGACCCTTTAATGTACATGCCAGGAACGGATGTCAATACTTTGTCACTTTCATTGACGATTACTCACGCTATGGATATGTGTATCTCATCTTACACAAATCTAAGGCTTTTGATTGTTTTCTTAAATACAAAGCTGAGGTGGAAAACCAGCTTGAGAAAAAGATTAAAATCCTTCGATCTGATAGAGGTGGCGAGTATACATCTGAAACGTTTAAATCATACTGTGAAAACGTTGGAATAGTTCGGCAGTACTCAATGGCTTACACTCCACAACAAAATGGTGTTGCAGAGAGAAGGAATAGGACATTATTAGACATGGTTAGATCGATGATAGCTCAAGTCAATCTCTCTACCATATTCTGGGGAGACACACTGTTAACAGCCGTCTACGTCCTAAATAGAGTCACATCCAAATCAATTCTTAAGACTCCATATGAGATGTGGTCTGGGAGGATTCCTTCTCTAGCCAACCTACTCCCTTGGGGATCTTTGGGATATGTTTTGCTGCCTACTCCGCATAGAGGTAAACTTGATAGTAAACCATTGAATGTGTGTTCATAAGATACCCCATGCATTCAAAGGGATTCGTTCTAGTTTATGAGGACCATTGACAATGGATTGAGATAGAATCCCGAGACGTGACCTTCGTCGAAGATAGATACCCAAGCCGAATGAAGCAAAAGGTTCCAATACAACTTTTTAAAATACCCGATGTATCTCAGGAGAGTGGGAATTCTGTTTTACAAGATGATGATACTCCTATAGTTCATCAAGACAGTGGGAGGACATCTCAACAGGCTCCTGAGTTACGTCGAAGCGAAAGAGGATTGATTCCCCGAAGATATTTCGATATTGAAGGGCAAACATTCTCTTGCGTTGCAGTTGATGATGATGAACCTGATTCGTATCAGGATGCATTATTATCTTCTAACTCGGCCGATTGGGTAAATGCTATGGACGAAGAGATCGCTTCCATGGAGAAGAATAAAGTCTGGGAACTTGTGGATTTGCCTTCCAATCGCAAAGCGATAGGTAACAAATGGGTACTAAAGATCAAAAGAAAGGCAGATGGTACAGTGGACAAGTATAAAGCACGATTAGTTACTAAAGGTTTTACACAACAAGAAGGCATTGACTACGATGAGACTTTTTCACCTGTTGTAAAGTTCTCCTCAATCCGCATGATCTTGTCCATTGTAGCAAGTTTAGACTTAGAGTTATATCAGATGGATGTAAAGACCGCATTCTTAAATGGTGACTTGGATGAAGAAATATACATGCAACAACCCATGGGTTATTTGGACAAAAAGCATCCAAAGAAAGTCTGCAAGTTGTTGAAATCTATCTATGGGTCGAAGCAATCTTCAAGACAGTGGTACATGAGGTTCCACTTGGCCATCACCATTTTTGGATTCACAATGAGTGAAGAAGATCATTGTGTATACTTGAAACGGTCTGGAAGATCTTTTCTGATACTATCTCTATATATAGACGATATCCTGTTAGCTGGTAATGACATTCAATTGTTGACATTGACTAAAGATTGGCTATTCTCGAACTTTGAGATGAAAGACCTCGGTGAAGCCAACTTTATCCTTTGGGTAAAAATCATCAGGGATCGCCCTAAGAAATTTTTAGGCTTGTTTCAAGCAACCTATATACAAAAGATCTTAGAGCGGTTCAGGATGAAAAATTCAAAAGCTGTTAAAACCCCTATGGATAAAGCTACCAAGTTAGACAGGAAATCGTGACTGGCCCCAGTACCTTATGCAAGCGCAGTAGGAAGCTTAATGTATGCTATGCTTTGCACCAGACTGGATATTAGCTATGCAGTTGGCATAGTCAGCCGTTATCAGAGTAACACGGGACAGTCTCATTGGCAAGCCGTCAAACGTATATTCCGCTATCTCAGAGGAACAAAAGACCTAATGTTGTGTTATGAAGGCACAAGCCTGAGCTCAAAGGATATTCGGATGCTGCTTGGGGTAATGACGCCGACGAGGGAAAGTATACTTCAGGGTATGTATTCTTACTCGGAGGAGGAGCTATCTCATGGTCGAGTAAGAAACAGACATCCACAGCTCTTTCATTTATGGAGGCCGAGTACATTGCATGTTGTGCTGATGTTCAGGAGTGTATATGGGTTCGTAGATTTCTATTGAGTCTGGAAATTGTACTGAGTGTTCGTCAGCCTATATCGCTAAAGATAGACAATACTTCTGCTATTGACTTAGCAAAGGACCCTAAACACCACCAGAAATCTAATCACATTGAGATCAAGTATCATTATGTTCGTGATCAAGTGAGAGATAAAAAGGTCGCCCTCAGCTACATTCCTACCAAGGAGATGATGGCTGATCTCATGACAAAACCTATAGCTAGAGATCTATTTCAGGTTCACGTCAGGCAGATGGGATTGAGAAAAACTTAATTGATGTACTTGTTTTGTAGTACATTTGATCTTTCATTAATGAATAATACATTCCATTTATTCAGTATTGAACACTAATATAAACTAGGTAAGAAGATCATCAGCATTTACATTGAGATCATGTAGGATTTCTATTTTTGTCGGCAGGCCGGTCACCCACTCGCACGGGTTGACCAACCTCGAATGTACAAGAGAGGTACATTTGGGGCTATGTTTATACATTGAAGTATAAACTTCCCTTTATTGTGAATAATAAAGGATGAGGATATGAGTGAGTCGTATCCGCCTACAATCTTATAAAGATTGTAGATGAGACTCATAAAGTCGAATAACATAATCGCACCATTCCTTTACTTGAGATCAATGTTATGGCCTGCAATTAAAGCCAGGTTATGAGGTTATGAGATGAGTCGTACCTTATGCAGAATAACCTGCGTACTGTAGACCCGACTTACACCTAGTATTGTCTACTTTACGACGTGAGTTGTAACCACGTGCTGGGACCTATTACCTACAGATTGCTTTGATTCGATCTAATCATTGCAACGTGCGAGTAGCCAGTCCCGTAGGTGACTCTTTGTGTCCTTAGCTACCCTCCTCTTGTGTATATGAGGAGGAGATTGAGTGTCGCTACTTTAGTGTACAATGACGAAAGGTCCTTGATTGGCCAGACTCAGTTACGCTAGGAAAGTGGCTTGATTAATTCCAAATTACACATCTGCGTGGGGAAGATCCCGTGACAGCTACACCAAGTTTCTAGAACTATAAATACGCACTTGAAGACTTATCCGCCGGCAGTATCGAGTTGTTTTTATTAGACTTTTGCAAACAGTATTTTTCTTAAAAAGCATATATATAAATAAGTATTGCTTTGAATTGATTTTAATCGAAGTTTGTGAAAAATCAAGTTTTCAGAATAACTCGATAAGTTGGATAAGTGTGTATGTTGGCCGAGTACTCCAGATCGGGAGTTAACTCTATCCGGTGTGGTCATGCGGACTAGGACAGGCATTACAAAGCTTGGGTTATTGAGTACTAGTTAGGTGGTCACTTAGTACTTAAGCACCTGTGAGAAGATTATGGTGATCCAGCTGGTCCCACGCCTCTGATTCTTTTGATTGTGATGTTTGGTATTTGATTGTTATAAGGCAAGTTGTTGGACAGATTTATGTGCCTATCCCACAATGTGATTGAGTGGGAGATGTTGGTTGAAGGCCAGTGGGGCCCACTCGGGAGCAATCACTAGTGGGTGGGTCCCATTTGGTTTGACTTTTTCCGCTGCGTACTTTCCTTTCAGTTGAAATTTCAAATTCATATTTGAATTTGATTTTGGATAGGAGGTTTGGAAAAAGACCGGATAATCTGGTCTCATCCCATCTCCTTCCTATCCTATAAAAAGGAATACGCCCTCTCTCGTAATGTGAATAAGAAACATCGAGGGTATACAGAGAGTAATAGTGTGCAGCATAATCTGTCCATGTTAAGCTTGTCCTTGGGACGATCTGATCCATAGATCGCAATCCGGGACCACTTTATACCGTAGGATCAGAGGTGTGAACAGTTCAATCTGCTCCAGTAGTAGATAGACGGGCCATTGGAGCATCAATCTTTAGCTTTGTGAGGGTCCCAATTATTGTGTAGACCGTCAGATCTGGAGGGCTCATCTTCCGCATTTCCCAACAGGGGTTACACTCCAACACCATAGCTCTAGAACTCAAAGGCTATGAGGACATCGGTTTTTTAATGCCTTCCAGGCTAGATGGTTATCTGACATCTGGTACCACTACCAATCATGGACAAACTTATGACGCCAACTCCGACTATATAAAATGAGTACAGCTCAATGATTATAGAAAACACCTGATGCCTAATGGCTAAAGGGATATTATGATAATGTGGAATAAACTAAACAAAATACACATGTTTTGTTATGAACAATATACAAGAGTGGAGAGGACCTTTCTTAATAGAAATTATCTCACACATTCTTTGGGCATTCGAGAACCCTTTCGGCCCAACAGATATGTGGAATGAATGTCATAAATTCCTCTCGCGGGGCTTCTTGAAATTAATATTAGTGCAAGGTACCCTTAGAATACAAAGACACGTGATAATGGGCTACTTGACTGAAAGAATTGAAATGAGAGAGGGGGTCCTTTACTGTCGGTATATAAAGATCCTTGGTTACTGAAAGTCACTGTAAAACAAGCTTAGTTACTATAAGTCACTGTAAAACAAAGCTTAACAAGGGTTGCACATGGTCACCGTGACTTGTGTATGGTCCCACATTGAAAGTTGAACACTCCAAAATTCAGGCCGATCAATCCATTATGTGGGCCATCAAGTGCATTCGGAGGTTTTTGGGAGATTGTCGGTTTTTACCTATGGTGTGGCCCACCTACTGAGAAGGTGCAGTGAGTTCGTTAGGGGCCCGGATTGGATACTGACAAGGTCAGTAGCCAAATCGCTACTGAAGTGACGTCACCAAGCTCTGTGGACCCTACCATGATGCATGTGTTGTATCCATACCGTCCAACCATTTAGAGATGGTTTTATGGCATTAAAAATAGAATGAGATAATCTAAAGTTCAAGTGCACCCACCACAGAAAACCGTGGGAGCCGTCGTACCCACCGTTGAAACATTTACAGGGCCCACAGTGATGTATTTTTGAGATCCATCTTATTCATAATTTAACATAGAGATAGATGAAGTGAAAACAAAAAGATCAGCTTCATCGGAAGCTACCGTGGCCCCTGAGAATTTTTGAACGGTGGATGTCACTGTCCCCCCTATTTTCTATGGTGGGGTCAACTTGAACTTTAGATCTATCTCATTCTCTTTGTAATGCCATAAAACGATCTCTAAAAATGGTTGGACGGTATGGATATAACACATGCATCATGGTGGAGTCCACAGAGCTTGCTGACGTCACTTCAATAGCGATTTGGCTACTGACATTGTCAGCATCCAATCCGTGACCGTTCGTTAGGAACTCGACCGGAATCCCTCACAACACCTGTTGTACACTCGGCGTACAACACCAGTTGGGCCCACCATGTTATGTGTGTAGCATTCACTCTGCCCTAAGGGCGTAACAACTAAAAGCACGCTGGATGGATGGAGTAGATGTCAGCCAGACAACACGATGGCCCCATAGCTTGCGTGTTGTACGTATGCGAACAACAGATGCGAGTATGACGGGATTCGGATTTCGTACTGTAGCGAACTAGCACAGGTCGGTGCTGGAAAAGCTCTGTGGCACCACCGTGATGTATGTGTTTTATCCACGCCGTCCATCAATTTTGCTAGCTCATTACGAACTCGAAAATGAGGCCAATGCAAATTTCAGATGGACAAGATTTGAGAAAACAGTGGTGATTGAATGCTCATCATTAAAAACTTCCTACGGCTTACTGATGTTTATTTTCCATCTAACCTGGTCACATAGATCTAGACGAAGGAAAAACACAAATATCAGCTTGATCCAAAACTTTTGTATCTGGCCCCTAAGAAGTTTTTAATAGTGGTCATTCAATTACATTGTTTCCTATTTTGTGGTCAACCTGATATTTAGATTTGTCTCATTTCAGGGATCATAGGATAAAATGACTTATAAAAATAGACAGACGGTGTGGATATAATACATACATCACGATGGGGCCCACTGATCAAACGTGCTGTGTGCTACCTGTTTCACGTATGTTAGTAAAACGGCCGTTGTATGCAATTCCCGTCGCGGTTTCATGGTCTTGAACAGAAATTCTGCAAAACCCACGAGCGTGTGGAGTGGATTATATCTCAGAAACAGTTCAACAGATGTACCACATTGTATAGTTTTCCGCTACAACACTCTAATTCTTTCATAAAGAAAAAAGAGGTACTTCTTGTAGATTCTTTCCTCTTTTTCATTATATTACAATGGTTGCTGTAGGTTTCCCCCTTATTTTCATTAACATTACAACGTTGCTTGCTTGTGTTGTTTTGTTTTTTTTTTTTTTCGTTAGCTTGTTAGTACACCCACTGTCAGTTCACACTTCACTGGTCAATGGGCTGGGATGGCCCATCTGGCTTTGGTGCTACGCTGCTAGCTGACGGCTACGGCTAGAATGCTAGGCCTGATGGATAGGCCTAGGCCTAAGATTTGAGCACGTTCAATAGAATGGCCAAGCCCGATGGCTGGACCTGGGCCTGGGCCTGGGCCTAAAATTTGAGTCATTGGCCCCTCTAGTACTAGGGCAGTACTGGAAAAGCTCGCATATCATGATGTATGTGTTTTATCCATGTTATCTATCCATTTTCCTGTCAGTATAAAATCCTTAGGGGTCGCTTGGCACTTGGGGGATTTGAGGGGATTTCAAATCCCCTAGTTGTTTGGCAGCACAAAGTAACTGAGGTTCAAATATAGGGTGTTTGAAATGCACGGTGAAGGCTTGGATTACATCTAAAAAATTTTCAAGAGTTGCATGTGTTACATGTGTATTAATAGACTATCACTACACCAAAATCATCATTTAGGAACGGTTTTTAGCCGTTCCTAAATTCTTCAGGAATGGTTTAAAACTGTTCCTAAATGAGGCGTCGCAGAAAAACAGGAACGGTTTAGAACCGTTTGGGTATCGTTTCCAATTTCAGAAACGGAATTTTAGGAACGGTTTTAAACCGTTCTGGTGCCAACGGGTAGGAACGAAATTTTAAAAACGGTTTTAAACCTTCTTAACGTTGCCAACCGTCAGATTTTTAGGACGGAATTTTACGAACAATTTTAAACCCAGATAAACACACAAAATTTAAGATAAAGGGAAATAAATTAACAGAAGTTAATCACATTCCATCAAAATAGAGATTAATCCAAAAAAAAACATAAGAAAATAATTTCCTTGAAGATGTTTCATTGCAAAATCAAATTTACAAAATAAGCTACAGTAAAGGCTAGCACTTTAAATTGTAGCTTTGCGGAGATGGCGTGTGAAGCTCCCTCCTCAATGCATTGATCATCATCTCCTAGACCCACAGGAACATGGCGCTTCCCACCTAAGAATATAAATAACTATAAAAATTGAAGTTAATTGGTAACTTAAGTCATACTAACTATTATGATATGAATCAAAGATAATTAATCGCCATATAATTAATGAAGGCATCTTATACCGAAAACAAAATTTCAATGAAGGAATCCTTACTGAACCCTTATCTTTTTTTTCTCCAAAATCACAAATATTAAAATTATTCTGGGTCTTACTGAATTTTATTCACCAAAGAGGAGGCATACCAATTTCTATGCGTGCTTTACTTGGGATGCTATTGATCCCTCCTGGATGCAGCTCCATAATTCCTACCAGAAGCATGAAATTGTTAAAGGAAAGCTGCAACATGGATTATTCACCAACAAACGCTTCTCCACAGATTTAATGTATTTAGACGAGAAATTTTCAAAGTCACCTACCCAGATCCTCAACATGAATGTTGACAAGAGAAACTCTAATTTGGTTATCTCAATTTATCAAACTAAAATTGAAATCCAATTCCATAGCACATCCAAACATGCCCAAAAGTGGAAGAGGGCAGAATCAACAGATATTATAACACTCAAAATATATAAACAATAGAAAATTGCTCACTCTGGGCTATGGATGGAGTGGCCCAGCTTGAAAAACTTGAATCTACACAAACCCAATTCAGAAAAGAATGACTTTGCATAACTAATTCCCTGCAAGAAAGAAAAAGAACCCAATTAAGATCACCAAGAAACAGTTCTATTTCCAAAGGCATTTCAATAAAATCCAAATCAGATGACCCAAAGAAGAGGAGAAAACAAGAAGAGAAAAAGAAAAAATAACTATTTTTTGGCAATTGATTTCGTGGGAAACAGAATTCAAAAACAAAACAGTTCTATTTTCATTTCATTTCAAAAACCCATATGAAATCATACAAATAAGATCACTCCCAAATAGTTATATTTCCAAATATGTTTCTAATTCAAATCTCATACCATTGGGTGGGGTTTGTCTTCCACTCGCGATCATGTTATCAGAATCCGCCATTAGAGGATCCACAACACTGAAATCCTAAAAGAAAGAAAGAAAAAAAAAGTATATAAAAGAAGATATAACTGCGCCAACCTAAATGTTCACATGCTAAAAATTTTGTGGTCTATGGCCCATCTAAATTTTTTCATTTGAACCAAAAAATAAATAGAAAAAAGAGTGAAATGGCGTCATCGAAAAGTACATCATCCACTCAAACAAACCAAAAATATAACAGAGTACAACAAAAGTAATCATAATAATAGTTCTATATTGCATTTCCAACTCTTAAAAGAATGCATACCTGACATTGGAGCAGTTCACCGGGGTAAGATGAATGCCAGTGCCATAGACGGGCTTGAATTTTGGCTTTACATTGTGCCCAAACCCATTAAGCATGATCCCTGTTAAAGCTTCTTTTGAAACACCAAGCCAAGCGTAGCGAACATTTGCATTTCCACGGAAACTTTTGGTGATCTCAACTTGCTTCTGAAAAAGCTGCAACCGAGTTTGCCCTGAATTGCTTCGTGAAGCACGGTAAATTCTGACAATGTTGTCCGCATCAATGAATTGGCTTAAACCTACAAGGAGCATGGTCTTCACGGCATCATAGTCTCCTCCACCACTAACCAGTTTGACTAAGCTGCCATGAAAATATTCAAAGCCAGGATTTTGCAGAGCAGGAAATGTAAATGGTTCATTTTCTCCAATGACTTCCTTAATTTCTGCATCTGGTTTATCACCAGTGGTGTAACCCTGTTCCAGCTCATAAATGTTGCTAGAGGGTTTTGGTTTTTCTTCTATTTTAAGCCGCTTAACTCGAGGAACATCACATTCCTCTGACTTTGAACTATCAGCAGCACTTATTGCATTTGTATGTACAGTCGAATTGAATTGCAAATATACAGTTTAATCAATAGGGCATCGAAATAAATCCTGTTGGTAAAAGGCAAGGTATATGATTTACCTTCAAGTTGTGGAAACCATCCCCGGCTCGAATCGAAATCTTGCTTGGGGTATAGCTCTCATCGAGTTTGAAATCAACATAGAGTACAAGCAACTGAATTAAAAGAGGGTTCCAACTCACCAAAGATAAAAAAAAAAAAAAAAAAAAAAAAAAGAGAGAGAGAGAGAGAGGAGAAAAAGAAATGTACCTGGAGCTTGACTTTTTCTGGAAC
The DNA here is from genome assembly GCA_021015155.1 of Magnolia officinalis. NCBI lineage: Eukaryota > Viridiplantae > Streptophyta > Magnoliopsida > Magnoliales > Magnoliaceae > Magnolia > Magnolia officinalis. The sequence continues at coordinate 18,765,170 of JAJHSJ010000017.1, forward strand.
TAGATGTTGATAAGGTGGGGCTGGGCACCATCTGATCTGTAATAAGGCAAAGAAACAGTGAGATTACAAGTATCAAATCAATGTTAGAAAGGCAGAGAAGGGGAATGGATGGGGGTAACTGCCAGTAGGTGTCAAGGTTATCATCGAGTATAAAATGGTTGAAGATGGAAGTTAACTACATGGTAGAACTTCCACATACTGTTCTTACCCTGCTAGGAACAAAGTTCAGAAATGCCTGATGCACAGCTGGTCTTTCTGCAAAAATCTGAAATGAAATTTCACCATCACAAAACAAGAGCACTTAAAGAAAAATCTTCCATGGCAGAGAACATCCTAAAACCACTAAGGAAGAAAGCAAGCTAGTGACTGTAACTGGTTAGGAATAAATCATAGCTGTCCATAGAAACCCTGGATGTAAAAAGACTGTTTGGTACTGGCATAGCTAATGCACATCAAAGGTCATTGCCTTTAGAAATATAATTTACCAGATCCTATGTTGACATGCTTCAGTGAATTGAATAACGAAGAATAGAAAGATGGAAAAGAAAGGGTACAATCGATGGCTTACCACAATATGTATAGTAATAGGCACAACAGAAATCTGCATGAGAACATTGTGGCATGTCTAAATTTTGGATTAGACTGATTTTTAAATGATCCTAACGGTCCATTGAATGCCCAAGGAAATAGACAGTCCATATTGATTTTACCACAAACAGTCCATATTGATTTAGACATTCCATCATGCGAGTCCACCTTTGATTGGCCATCTCTTTAAGGTAATGCATTATAAATCTACACCAGTCAAACTTTTGCAAGTCCTCATATGAACTAGGCATTGGTGCACACAAAAGCTTTTATGAAGAAATTATCCATTAACCATTATAAACGAGGAGATTTCCTTAACAATTATAAGGAAACATACAACTGCACATCAACGACAAGGTTGAATGTAACATTTTACAATCCTTTTATTTGTGAAAAACATTTAAACTTTAAAATTCAAGCATGCTCATCTTCAGATGGACAAGTGATCTGTGCTCCAACAAGTAGCGAAGAACAACATAACGAAACAACCAGAAAGGCTACCAAGACACTAACTCCCACTCCAGGCATCTTCAGATCCTTGAAGTAAGATGAATTCTTGAGAATCTCTCAATCTGTATATCTGTCCAGGGAAAAAAAAAAAACCTTGCCCGGGGAATTCAAGAGCATTTCATAAGATGGTGCAGGAAATTCTTCAGTGCCAAGAAAAAGTAAAAAGATCACAAGAAGAAGAAGAAAGAAAGAAAGATCTGCTCTAGACATCACTACCAAACATTTCCATTGGATGAATTCTATAGCTTTGTACAAAACTAGAAAATCCCTACATCATCTAGCTTCCGCCTCGTTTCCTATGCTTCAGCTACTGTTGGACACTAAAAGACAAGTTCAGCTAAGAAAAGGTCCAACAGCCACCATCTGTAGCATGAAAGATCATGCTGAAGATGTGGATGTAAACATGTTGCTGTGTTGGTGTTTCATGCCTCCCCTCCCCTCTTGCATACGTACATATGTACATATAAATGTGTACAGTGAAGGCAATTACGTTACTACGATTGGACTCGGAAGGAAAACAGGGCTACTTCATCATTGTGAGTATACTAGTAGACATCACTAAATTTTTCCATTACCTCTTGATTAAACTAAATGTTTGAGATTCAATTTGCTTGTGCATCCAAATGCAGCCTAAATACTGAAAACAAGCACCAGAGGAAAACAGAGACTGAGAGAATCAAACAGTTGCCCTCTTGGTCGTTTAGTCAGCTCATGTTTGAGATTCAATTTGCTTGTGCATCCAAATGCAGCCTAAATACCGAAAACAAGCACCAGAGGAAAACAGAGACTGAGAGAATCAAACAGTTGCCCTCTTGGTCGTTTAGTCAGCTCATGTTTGGTTCCCAGTTCGGAATTCGCGGGGTTCTTGACCCAGGTCAAATCCAATATTCAATTTGATTCACCAGGAAGGCGAGGTAGACAGAATCCTTCCATGCCCAAATCAATATCTGTTGTTTTCCAGATGATGAATGGTCAGATACTGGCCTGAAACATAACAGATGTTGATTTGAGGTAGAGAAACCCAATCCCACTAGGTGGTGTTTGGGAGCTTGGAAAATAAAAGGTGAAAGTAACATTTTCTTTCAAAGTAAACTCCCAATAAGGGGAAAAATCTCGTTTCTTGGAAAGTATTTTCCGCATAAATATTTCCCAAGCTCCCAAACAGGCCCACCCTTGTGCATTTTATTCCACAGATTCCTTCTCACAATAAATAAATAAATAAATATAGAAATAAATAAATTCATACCTGTTGGGGTACCTTGCATGCATCAACAAATACCAGAACACAGTCAGCATTAATAGCAGCACTGCGGACATTTTTCATCACAATAGAATCCAACTTGTGCATTTTCTTCTCAATAACACCAGGTGTATCATAGTATCATCTGCAAACTAACCGATTACTCAGATAAATATGCGGACAAGCTCCTTAAACTTCTGCCCAGTTTTCAGTGATTATTACCCATTTGTTATCTTAAACAACAACATTTGAGATTGGCTGAGAAGGAAAATTATAAAGAGAGAGCATTCAGCTATGGAAAGCATTGTACCTGATACTCAGGGCCAGAACAAATACCAAGGATTCGATGGCACGTAGTTTGAGGTTTATCTGTAACAATTGAAAGCTTCTGGCCTATCATCTGGTTTGATAGTGTACTCTTTCCAACATTCGGCTTCCCTAATACAGCTACATATCCTGCATTTAACTTATATACCGTAAGATTATAAAGAAGATTACCATTTGGTTTGATTAAATGAATAAAGAAAAACCAAAATTAGAGAGAACAAAGGAATATATGAACTGCGATATAATAAACCTGCAGAACAGTCTCCTTCCTGTTTTTGTTTGTTGAGTTTCTAAGATTTTCTTGATTTTCTTCTATATTTAATACTCTGTTTTCCACAATGAGGCTTCAGTTTTCACTTGAAAATAATATATAATAAATAAAGAAAAAGAAGAAGCAAGAAAAGAAACAAAGAGTAACAGAACTCCATGCAAGATGTTATTGTGACATGAGTTCTGATTGGACTCAAGCGGCTAAAACTTCATAAACAACAGGGAATTAACTAGGTAAGGTAGAATTACCCAAAACTTCTTCCAACAAGTAATCCATTTTTTTAGTGTGCCAGTAATGACAAATGGGCTTCTTGGATTCCTGTCAATCAAAAATGGAGATTTATAGCTCCTAGAATTGAGAATTTCTGCAATTTGGATTCTTAAGACATAAGACCCAAAAACCAAATGGCTTGGAGTGATTTCAGTAAGAATTCTAGATAAATGCAGTATCGTTTAAGATTTAATAATAAAATCCCTTACCGTGTGCCGCTTGGTTATTTCAGTCATCTTCACAACAATTTCCTTGGTAACTACTGCTGCTTTTTCATTCCACAGTATTTTGTAATCTCCTTCAGGATCTAAAGACTCTATATCCTCTGTAAGAGGAAATTTATAAGAATCAAGAAATTAAAAGAAGCAATGCAATCTACAGGAGCAGCAACAGACCGTCATAGAAATTAAAAAAAAAAAAAAAAAAAAACAGAAACAGAAAAAAGAAAATTAGCAAAATCTTTTTATAAAGAAAATCAGTAAAATGAAGAGAAAATCAGAATAAGCCGGAAATAAAAATTACATACCAAGTAAAAGAAAAGAGCGAAGAAAATGAGACAAACAAAAAAGAAGGAGAGATATGAGCTATCTACCTTTTACTTCATATATCTGCCTGGAATCCCTTCTTCTTCTCCGTTCGTCAAAAATCAGAAGCTTTCGTCGAAACAACGAAAAATAAGCTAATTTGACTGGAAGGGAAGAAAGAGAAACTTCAACAGCGTTTAGAGCGAACTGATGAAGAAAGAGAAGAGGTGAGGAAGGACATCTCGTTTTCCTTTTGAGAGCTGAGGCACTCACTAATCTCCTTCTAGCCCACAAACGACTACAAGACCTGTAATATAAAAGTAAGGAAATCCTTGCTCGGTTCTTCCTTCAGCTGGCACTTGCTCTTATATTGTGCATACAGAAATCTGATATGTGACTGGCCTGATTCTTGGACCAGAGAATAAGCTTTGGCTGAGGTTTGCTGAGCCCACACATGCTTGTAGTTGCAGTGACAGATTGTATCAATTTTTTTTTTTTAAATAATAAATTAGCTGGATCTTAGCCACACTGGTTGGAGGAATTTCAATTATTAAAAATGGATGTTTTAAAGGAAATTTAACCAACAGTCAGCATCCGACAGGTAAGAAAGAACATCCTTATTAGTAACTAAAGTCATCCAGTTGTTGTAAATCATGGTAATCTAATAAATGAACGGCTTGGATTTGTGCATGCGTGCCACATGTGCAAAGAGATGGAGTGCTTCATAACCAAGATATAAGTGTTCAACTGTCATATCCACTCCCCAATTTGAATTGAAAACAATAAGGTACAGAAAGAATTTAAGAAAAATAAGAAAATCCTAATAATACAATAACAAAAACTCTCACCAAACAAGCAATCAACAAAGCTTGGCTTGTTTCGCCTATGGAATCTTGCAACATGTGAGTGAGTTTGGTCTCTCGATATGGGATGTGACTGTCATTGGCATTCAAAGAGTAAACAACTTTCTGGAAGGAGTATAAAGACTTATTAATCCTAACACTTTCAGCAGTATGAGGGCTGCCACTACTCATCCTCCGATTTCTGTCTTCATAACCCGATGAAAAAATTTTTAATCTAAAATCATATAAGACATGACAAGGACCAAATATTTACTAAAATGTGTTTGCTTAAAAATAATAGGCCAACTTGCTCAGTTTTGCTCACCTTCAACATTGCATGTATGTGGGATAGCTGACCCATGCATAAGATGAGTCCCATTCCATAGATCATTGTCATGTGCACAAATTGGGGGAAAATCATGGTTTTACTGACGAGTCATCATATTGTTTTATGAGACGTTTCATTAATCCACTGTTACTTAAGTTTTGAACCTTGTTGTAGCTTGTAAGATCCTATACAAGACTTCAAGACACACACACAAAAAGGTTCGTCTTCACCTAAAACTCAAAGCCCTTCACAATGAAACCATCAAAGAAAGAATACAGATTTTTTTTTTTCCTAGCAGTAATGTAGTCTGTAGATTCTAAACAACTATGGAGGTGAAAAGAGTTCTTCTCAATATCAAATCCAAAACCCAAAGAAAAATGCTGAAGCAACTTGAACGAAGGGATATTGAGCAGGCCATTCATGGAATACATGCCAATAATGCACAAGTGCAAGACAGGAGCCAATCATAACTAAGATGTGCCCAACTGCAAGCATTCAAATTCCCAGACCGAAAATCAAGGGAGTCCACTTGTAAGATGGGCCACGCATGTACATTGAGTATAACCGTTGGTCCTACTTTTCAACCACCTATTTTCTCATACTAGTGGGGCCCACTTGATCAGCAGATGGCCAAATTTTTTGGAGTAAGGCATTCAAATGGTGGACTACACCTGATCAATGACCCAGATGTCACACTGTGTCCAACTCTCCTCATGTGAATTTCCTTTACCAGTTCTTAAGCCCTAAACTAGAACCCAACACTTGTCAGGTAGGCCACACAAGTACATTGAATATAGTTGTTGGTCCCTTTACAAGCATCCCTTTTCTCATACATGTGTGGCCCACTTGATCAGAGAAATGGCCAGATTTTTGTACCAAAACATGAACAAGGTGGACGCACCTGATCAATGGCCTGGATATCGCACCTTGTCCAATCTCTCCTCACTGAATCTACTATAACACTTCTGAAACCCTAAACAAGTTTTTTTTTTTAAGTGTACCTCTTTGTACTGCTGGCTCCAGGGAGGTTTTCCTGTAGCCATCTCGATAATAGTACATCCAACAGAGATAGGAGAGATAGCCAGCAGACAGTACATCCAACACTCCATATGTCAGCAGAGCTAGGAGAGAGAGCCAGCAGAGATATAAACAACTGGAGGTAGATACAATGTCATACACCATTACTGAATTGAAACAGGTATCTAAAGGATCCGTGAGCATGAAGTGGAGGTAGATAGCCAACAGAGATATAAACAACTGGAGGTAGATATAATTACCTGTTGAGAAATCCGAACCACTTCAGTTAGGGCCTGAACAATATCAAGAAAAATAGTTGTGTGAAACTAAATGAACCAAAAACAATGGACAAAATAAAAGAAAATAAGATCAATCGAGAAAATTCTCGCCATAACAAACTAGCCATTAGACAAGCCCTAGGGATGAATTAATTGAGCTACAACTCACCATATGTTACGTGCCTTGGACTCTGCAGGATCCAAGCCATACATCTTCACCATAAATACGCATGCTAGCTGATCAATTCAGCAACAGCTCACCAAAAAAGGGAGAGGGAGATCGAGAGAGGGAGGGAGATTGAGAGGGAGATCTAGAGAGAGAGTAGAGATCGGAAGAGGGAGAAGGAGATCGGAAGAGGGAGAGGGAGATCGAGAGAGAGGGAGAGAGAGTGACAGGGAGATCGAGAGAGAGGGTTGAGATCGGGAGAGGGAGATCGCAAGAGAGGGAGATTGAGAGGGCGATCGGGAGAGGGAGAGGGAGAGGGATACGACCGGATGTGAAATGAGGTTTTGGGGGATTTTGGCGTAAGAAAAGGATGGTAATGATTCGGTAGGTTGTGGCAGATATAGAGTAGTGTGCCTCTTGGGATTGTGGGGTCCACTGAGAGGTTTCTAATTGAATCCATTCCATTCATCTGTTTTAAAATAAAACAATAAAACAAAATGATAAAAACTAAAAAGATCCAACACTCAATTAGGACACACTAATAAAACAGTGTAAATAATGACAGAGTTGGAACACAAGAAGCAATAGGAGTACGGTTCATTACCGTTTCTGATCAAAAACGGCATACAGCCGTTTCCAAACCAAACTCTGACGCGTTCCAGTTCGGTGATTTTGGTGTAGTGTATTAATGTATTGGACACATCACTCACTAATGATATCCCAAAATAATTAGATTATCAATTGCATTACTATAATTATTTTAAAACAATGATCAACGTCGTCCAAACATTGTCCATATAAATCAATGGTTAAAAATCATTGTTTAGTCACTCGGACTTGATCTTGTGCTTGTGGCCCATCTCAGACTTAGAATTTCATCATTTTCGGACAAAGTATATATTTCAGTGGGCTTATTACAACCACTGTGTCAAATATTACATACATTCACTAATTAGAGATTTTAAAGTTATTTAGTAATTAAATTTATACCCTTGTGAATATACTAAGCATAGCTACTTTTGGATTAAAGTTTATGAATCTAGAGTGCCAAACACAAAAGAAGGATTTCAAATCCAGGTTCTGAATCCAGGGTTCCAAATCCATGCTCCCAAACAGGCCCTTATTTAGTTATATCAAGTCACTTGCAACAAGCCTAACAGGAGTCACTTTAACTCATGTATGGCATCCAGTCCGTCCAGATGGTGGTCCCAACTTTAAAGTTGAACACCCCAAAATTCAGGTGCATCAAACCATCATGTGAGCCATCAAGTGCACTTTCAACGGTAGATATTCAGTCCTTACTGTTTCCTGTTGTGCGGCTGAATTAAGTTTTGTGACTGCCTCATTTTTTAATTACTCAGGTCCGTACTCACAAACATCAAGGTGGGCTCCACCTAAATTCTGCAAGAGACTGTCGCGGTAATCCGAGTCTTGATGGGAAAAGGATTGGCTACTACCCCTGCCACGATCCCGGTGGCTGGTAGTTGGTGCTCTATGGCCCCACCATGCTGTATGTGTTTCCATCCATGCCGTTCATCCATTTTTACATATCATTTTAGGGCTTTGTCCCAAAAATGAGAGCTCAGGTTGACCACACAATAGGAAAACAATAGTGATTAGATATCTACCATTAAAATCCTTCTAAGGCCCACTGTACTGCTTATTTGACATCCAATCTGTTGATTAGGTCATACAGACATAGATGAAGGGAAAAAAAATTCAATGCTATTTCCACTTGAGATTGGCATATATCTCATTTTTGGTCTCATACCCTAAAATGATCTTTAAAAATATATGGATGGCATGGATGAAACACATACATCATGGTGGGGCCCACAGAGCACCGACCACTAGCCATTGGCTGATGGCAGGGGGAGTAGCCAATCCGTTTCCGTCCCAATGGGACTTCGATTGGGTCCATACTAGCCATTATTGAAAAGACCTATGGGCCATAATATTATATGTGTTTTATCCACGCATCCATCCATTTTAACTGCTTATTTGAGGGCATGATCCCTGTTGGGGAAAAATATGACAAGTCCTTGAGTCGGCCAAAATAGTGAAAGAGTGGTATAGTAATGGCTCGGACTTGTCAGATGCTGAGTACGAATAGAGCCCAAAATCCATAAGGGCGCTGAACGGAGAGACGTAGCTCGGACCGTGAGGCCCTTGACCCGGCCGTAGCTTGAGCGTCCCGAGCCATAAAGCGAAACCTCAAAAGGAGTGCACCTTGAGGTCCAATTGAAGCCTTCCAGAGGAAAGCTTAATCCGACTGAATAGGATCAGTCAGTCCTAGAGCCGCCCGAACTTCAGTCCGACTTAAGGATTGAGTCGGCCAATAAAGTAAACAGAGAATTAGCCATAGAGTTTATCTCAGCACAACCATGTGGAAAGATAAGCATTGGCTGAGCTTTACATTGTCCCATATTCAGAAGTTTCCTACTAAAACTCTGGATTCTGCCCGAGATCTTCGGAAGATAAGGAAATAATCTTCGAAGATCAAGAGAACGTAGGGATTACGGATCCGTAAAGATTAAAATCTATCTTTACAGATTTTCTCTAAGGAACACGAAAACCCTATAGGGTATGACACCATTATATATACAAAGACCTACATAGTGAAAGGTATGCAAAAACTCTTGCCCTCAAAACCTCTTAAAAGAGACCCAGATTCTGACTTTAGCATCGGAGGGTCCCCTGGCAAGACCAGGGTCACCTTTCTCTTCTTACGTGTGTGTAGATCCTAGGGACATAGAAGAGGCAAGCCAAAAATAGCATCAACAGCTTGGCACCGTCGGTGGGAAAAGATACGAAAGGTTATTTTCCAAGCTCTATCCAGAAGATTTAAACGGGTTCCAATGGCGAGAACTAGGAAAATCGTTCAAGATGAACCGAATGAGGTCGCTGTCACTGGACCCCCCGCAACCGAAGGACCGCTAGGTACGAACGGAGCCTAGGGGGCCCAGAACAAACCTGTCAACCCACAAAGTTCTGTAGCCCGTCCGGCAAACTCTGCTTCGACCAGGCATACCCAGCGAAATCGAGGGAATGGTCGGTTAGACGAGGAGGTCCAAGAGCTTAGGACCGATATAACTTCATGAAGCAAATGCTGGAATAGATTCATCGTCACCAAGTTCAGCTGCCTCAGCACAACGATGGTCAAGCGACGAACGTTCCACGACAATTCGCCGACCCTCAGCCTATCGTTCCGCAATCTGTTCCTCAAGCAAAGTCAGCACCATGGTCCGTCCAAGCTCATACCCACTCATTCTGAGACCGCCCTGCTGCCCGCCATTGATCTCCGACATGAAATAGATCGGAGAAGGCGCAACGGGCCTCCGGTCGAGGGAACGATAGAGAGTGACGAACCCTGGAAAGCCGACCTCTAAGACTTCAGGAGGGAAGTGCAGGAAGAGATCGCCGATATGAAGTAGAATCGCTCCACCAATCCAATGGCATCCGAGGCAATAACATCCCCGTTCACGGAGGAAGTTATGAAAGCTCGGTTATCGAAGCGATTCCGCCTTCCGCAGATCCCGCCCTTCACTAGTAAAACCGATCCAACTAAGCACGTTGAGTCTTTCCAGACTTACATGGAGCTGCATGAAGCCTCGGATGTCGTGATGTGTCAAGCGTTTTCTCTCACTTTAGCTAACGTAGCACATCTTTGGTTCGAACAATTAAAACCAAAATCGATCAGCTCCTTCACCGAACTCAGTGATGCTTTCCTTGCCAATTTCATTGGTGAGAAGAAAAAACTGAAGTCATCTGCGCATCTGAACAATATAGTCTAGAAGGAGGGAAAGCTACTTAAGGATTATATCAAGCGTTTCAATTTTGAATCACTCCAAGTTCAGAAACACTCGGATGAGACAACTCTTAATTCAATTATGCAAGGTGTCCAAGACAAGCCATTTCTTGCATCTCTTGACAAGAACCCGCCAGTTACTCTAGCCGAGTTCATGGCTCGGTCAGACAAGTATGCAAATGCCGAAGAAACCCGCATTCTGCGCGAGGCCGCCCAAAACACAAAAATCCTAGCTAAAGAGCCAGCAAAAAAGGAAACTGAGTCGACTGATGGAAAAAGTAGAAAGCTGACTCCAGTTTGTCATTTGTGTGGTGATTCTAGTCATTATAAGTTCAAATGCACAACACCTAAATGGACTCAACAACTAACTAGAAAAATGAAGAATTTCAAGAGTCCACTTAGAGATATGGATAGAAGAAATACACATCCATCACCACCCAAAATGACAAACAAAACGAAAGAGTCAATTAATAAAGAGGATAGATTGAACACTAAAAACTCTGCCATGAAATGGGTAAGGAAGAATTAGTTTAGATCATGCATCAATATCTGGAAACTCGCTGAAATGATGCAATTTTGCTAAGCTTCAAATGATATATCTGAGGTTCTTCACCTCCATCTTTTGTATATAAACATTCAAATGTTTATAATTTTGATGTGTGCATTGATTGTACAAAGTTTTGCTGTGTATACTATTGATAAATTTACATACTAAAAGTATACACGAAAGATTGTCTGAATGCTGAAAATTGAAAAACATTTACGTTTGATATGTCTGTTGATTTGTCATGGGCATTCTCGATCAAATCGATAAAGAGTCGATATTATCGACATCTCTTCAGAATTTGAAAAGCCACTTGATCGAGACTATTATCGAAGTTATTATCGATAACATCGAATGAGGATCATCGATATAATTGAAAGTAAGTTCGATAAAATCGATGACCACCACCTGATAAAAAGGCGGTCGAGCAAAAATACTTTCATTTTGTTCGAGAAAAGGTTTTCCATTCTTTTTGGCTCAAACCCTCGGCTGGAAGTTCTTTGGTGGGTCCCAGAAGGTACTTAAAAACTGGTATTACCCTCCTTTTTCTGATCTTGCCTTTTGGTCGGGTACTTTCTGTTTCTTTAAAAAGAAGGATTTTGTCTTCTTTCCCAAAGTTTTCAAAATTTCTGATGTCCAGATGGGTAAAGACAAAGGAAGAGCATCCTGATAGGGGGAGTCTTTGAGATCCGCCCAACAAAAGGTGCTTGCTTCAAGAGAAAGGGCAAGGGGCCAGGACTGTGGGACCCTCACAAGGCAACATTCGAGACATGGCGAGTCCTAGTCTAAGGCGCAGGCTCCACCACCTGTGCAGGCTAATCCAGTCTTAGCAAAATTTACAGGGAGAAAAGTCATTCCCGAAAGGAAAGTCGACAGAAGCTGATTGATTCCATATAATCTGGAACTTCTATTTGCCGCCATAGATTGGTTACCAGTTCTCGACTTTGGAGGATCATATCAGCTTGAATGAATTTACCATTTCTTTGCTGCCTGTCATTTTCTGACATCTGATCCTCCATCCATCTCCGTAATTGTAGATGGTGATGATGTGCTGATCACTCCAAGATCTATTGCAGGGATATTCAATCTATCTTATCTCTTATAGGAATCCCTGATATGGACATGGAAGATCCTGAAGTGTAGTCCGAGGTCACCAAATTCCTCTGCCATAATCGTGATGTCCAGTGGCACCAGGGAATGCCCTGAAAGTGAAGTTCATGGAACCACGTTATCGAGTCCTGCATGGTATTCTTGCATCAAACATTTACTCTAGAGGTTCCAACAGAGCTGACCTCACGAGCTTCATGACTATGATAATCTATTCAATTGCCGCTGGGGTCAAAATCTGTCTGCCTACCCTGATTATGTATCAGTTGGTGTATGCTTTTCATAGGGCTAGGGACATTCTCCTACCATATCCCTGGATCATCAATACAATCTGTAATGCCATAAGGTTCCCAACTACAAATTATCCTGAACTTCCTCTCCAAACCTTCAATAAAAGCAACATCCGAAGGATGGATTTGAGGTTTCACAAATATCCTGAGGAGCCCCTGGAGGAAGGCATTCAAGTTGAGGGAGAAGGTAGGGCTGACGACGCTCTCATGGGAGGGACTGAGATGGCTGGAGAAGAAGCTTCTGGACCTCAACATGCTCCATCAACGTCAACACCTGGGCATGCAAAGAGATTTAAGGTCCATCAAGACAAGATTGGCGCTATTCAGCATGATGTCTCTCAACTCAGGGAGTCAATGAACGAGAGGCTTATTGTCCTGGAACGGATGGTGCAAGGTGTGCAATAGACCGTCCAACAATTGGTGGATCTGATGACCTGCCGTCGAGATGACACAGCACCATCCCACTCTACTCCATGATATTGATCACTACTTGCTATCACATACACTCCACTCTTATTTCTGTGTACGAATATTAGTATCTTTTTGAATGTTCTACGCCTTCATGGGAGTATATGATAACTAACTAATTTGGAGAATGATGTCTGCTTGGATGTGCTTTCGATATTTGAATATTTTGGTAATGGCTAAGTATCATTCTTATCTTTACTGCCATGATTAGGATTTAAGATCCCCTGTTTTGTCTGATGTGGAATGCATGTGATGCTTGTAATGAATATTCTAACTGCTATATCACTGCATATATCTGATTTGTCATGCATATATATTCACTGTAAATGATGTCTGATTCAGCAACTGATTGACCATTATACATCTATCTATTATATGCATATTCCTCTAAGTGATGGTTCTCCCAAATACTTATCTCTTCAGTCGATATCAACTGCTATATTTTTGTCAATGACTGACAAAAAGGGGGAGAATAGTTCAAAAACACCCCGAACGAAAAATTATATATCTGCTTGGATGATGTTGCAGGTGTTAGGGGAAGCAGCTGTATCAGACGAGGGGGAATTTACAGTTATGAAAGTTAGGGGAGCAGATACTGGGCTGCGTACATGGGTTCAATAGAAATTGTAAAATTTTATAAAATGCATGTACACACAATTTAGGATGTGTTTGTCCAGTACTCTAGGGTGTTTTGGGATTTTGTTACGTAATTGACAAAGGGGGAGATTGAAAGTGCCCTACTGATGAGGGTCAAATATTGCATATCAGACCCCAGTTATTGCACGATTTTATGTAAATCATAACGCCTAAATGTCATAATTTAATTGTGTTTTGTCGCAGGATGAAATAAAAAGCGTGGATTGAAAAAATGATATTAAAAGCGTGAATTTGACGCTCCGAAATTACCAGAGCTCGGGATGGACTCCAGAAAACCAATAATGAAGATTTTACACGCCTGGGATCTGAGGAAAGCAAGCCAAAAGGGCCTGAAAAAGGTCCAGAATGCAAGATCACATGGTTCCCGCCATCCGATCAACTCGAAACTTCATACATGTGATGGGGGCCGTAAATTAACCGTACGTATTAAATTTCATCCATTGAAGATCTCGAGAAGTGGTCCAACGGACAGATCAGCCCATTAACCTCCAATTTGGGGGCCCACCTGATATTTGGAATTGGCTCAATTTTGGACTCAACGCCTAAAATAATATGAGAAAAGAGATGGACGGAGAAGATGTTTCACATGCATCACAGTGGAACCCACATAAACATGTGGGAGTACACAGACGGTGCACTCCCGCACCGCGCCAGACAGTTCGCTGGTCAAAGAGGCGCTGACCCGCTCCTTCTCTAAAAAACAGAAATCGCCGTCTCCAGCGTTAACGCTGTCCAACCGCAGTTTTCGGTTGTGGGCCCCACACATCGCCCAAATGCGTGATCCGGGCCGTCCATCAGAGTCCCAAGGTGTCTCTCAACCACGTCAAGGTGACAGAAATGGAAAATACCATGAAGATCAGTCTTTCCACCGTTCAATGGTAAAACGGACGGTGAGTTTAAAACTCTGTGGGCCACCACAAATCTAACTCGAAAATGAGTATTCCCACCTGGAATTTAGTCCTCAGTCCAATGGACGGAGTGGATTTGTTGAAGCATCGATGGAGTGGGCCCCACCAGAACGGACAGCGTCCGCGTTCCCGTTTTCGCTGCTGCGTAACGGACGCCGCTGGTCCGTTTTGCGAACAGCAGTGGACCCCACACGTGGTTTTTCCGGACGATCCAAACCGTTCATCTTGTAGACGGCCGCGAGCTCTACAAACCCATGCTAATATTCCACTCCCATGTGTACACACGTGCATGATACAGAGGCCACAAAAGGGCTGCCCTGCAACGTTCAAAACTGATCTCTTCGTGATTTCTTCTCTGGGCCGCATCAATGGACATTCAAAACCATCCATTCTTGACTGAAATTTCATTCTAAATCCAATGGACGGGGTAGATTTTACAGAAAATACTTTTGTGGGGCCCACCGATCATGGCTGCGAAAATTTGCACTCCATGTCCTGCTACAACTCTGCCACTGACTCCAGCCCTCCAGCAGCTATAAAAGAGGAGTTTTTGGACATGGGAAGGCATTCAGAAATTGGAGGATTTTCAGATCTAGAGCAAGGGAGACAAGAAAGAGAAGAAAGAGAAGAAAGAAGAGAGAGAGAAATTGGTTTGATGTTTTCTTTATGAATTTTATTTATCCATCTGTTTAATGGATTTTATGGGTAACTAATCTCTCAGCTAGGGTTGAGATGAAGCCCCTAATTTGATTAACTCTTTTATTTGTTGATTTTACTTAAAACTTGATTGGTGTGTTTCTTTCTCTAAGTGGGCTTGATTGGTTTAAATTCTATACTTCTCCATCTATGAACTCGACCAAAGTATATAGATGGATGTTGTTTGGATGCTTATTCTAGGTGCTTGTGTCTGATCATGAACAAGCTCCTATAGAGGAAGAAATAGGGTGCTTTAATGAACTATACATTCCTTGTGCCCGACTAAGGACATGGGATATGTTATTCATGGCATTGCTTAAAGTAATTAGACATTCTGTATGCCCGAGTAAGGACACAGATTGTGCTTTCTCTATACAAGTGGTATCAATTTAGATTAAGGTAAATCAACAGACAAAACAAGGGTTATGATAATTAGGGGTGGATTCGAAAGTCCTAGTGCTCTTTCTCTGATTGAATTTTTTTTCCTATTCTCAATAGTTATTTTCCATAAATTTGTGTTAGTAATTCGTTACATTAATTGTTGGATTAGTTAAGGAGAATCACAGATTTGAATTGTGACGACCAGTCCTCGTGGGATTCGACCTCGATCTTACCGAGTTTATTACTACATCACAACCCTATACTTGGGGAGTGAACAAGTTTTTGGCGCCGTTGCCGGGGACTGTTTCGGTCCAAATTGAATTTAGGATTCTCTCTTATCATAATTCATAGCTTAGGATTTTACTAACTTAGAGTTCTTTTCTTTATTTTAAAAATTAACTTATTTCCTGTTTTGTAGGGTCCTGAGATAAACTTCTAATTTGGTAATCCCTTTCTAAATTCTTCACTTTTTCTAATTTTTATTTTTTTAGGTTTTTACTTTTTAGAAATTTTCTAAATTCTATTATTTCTTTTGAATTTTTAAATTTTCTATTTTTAGATTTAGATTTTTCTCTTAAGTAACTTTCTATTTTCTAGTTTTAGAATTTTTTTTTTTTTCCTTTTTAGATACTTACTTAGCTTTTTATTTTTAGAAACTTTCTTTTTTAGAAATTAACCATTGCTTAGGATTTTTCTATCATTATTTTAGGAAACTTGATTTGTTTTTGTTCTATTTTCAGGAATTGAGGAAGAAAGCTACTAAGTGAGGAGGAGCTTCTTAAATCTTCTGACATCAATCATCTCCTTTTTCCGGGTTCTTTCTTCCCATTCTTATTTACATAGTTTTAACTTGTTTTAGAATATCATAGTTTCTAGTTCTAGTTTCTTTCTCTTAGGTTGTTACTTAGTTTATGTTAGGACGTAGATCTCTAGATATAGAACTAGCGTCTTATGATCCTGAAATAGAAAGAACATTCCATAGAAGATTAAGAGACATCCTAGTTGAAATGGCGAACGAGAATGAAGTTAAAGCGCTTAGGGATTATTCAGCCCCTATCAGTTTAATGCACCTTCATGCATATTGTTGTCAGCCACAACGGCATCACACTTTGAACTTAAACCTGGGGTCATACAATTGTTGCCCTCTTTCTACGGTTTAGACAAGGAGGACCCATATCATCATGTGAAAGAATTCCTAGACATTTGCTCTACCTTTCGGTTCCAAAACTTCTCAGATGAATAAATCCGTTTACGCCTTTTTCCTTTTTCTTTAAAGGATAAGGCAAAAGCATGGTTGAATTCTCTAGAAGTTGGGTCTATCACTACATGGGACCAACTGTCTAGGAAGTTCTTAAACAAGTTCTTCCCTGTTCACAAAACTAATGCCCTCCGTAGAGAAATCACTAACTTCACACAAAAAGAGGGCGAGCACTTTCATGAATGTTGGGAAAGATGGAAGGACTTGCTTCTTAAATGTCCACACCATGGTTTTGAGAAGTGGCAACAAGTGCAATACTTTTATGACGGTTTGACACCCCAAAATCGTCGCATGGTTGACGCCACTAGTGGAGGGTCCTTCATGACCAAAAGCGATACCGAAGCGTGGAAATTCTTTGAAACCTTGTGTGAAAACTCCCAGCAATGAGACTATTCAGATAGAGGTGAAAGAAGTCCTCAACCACAAAAGAAAGGTGGTATATATGAAATAGGAGTCACGCCTGATCTCTATGCCAAGATTGATGGCCTAACAAAGAAGGTTGACGCTCTGATGTTGCATAATGGACCTCCACAAACAACTCAAGCCGAGGCTTGTGCCATATGTTCTAATCCTGCCCATCCTACGTAATCTTGCCCATCTGGTGCAGCATTTCCAGAATTCCTCTCTGAACAAGCTCATGCTTTGAACACCTTTCAGAAACCTGGGAATGATCCTTACTCGAACACATACAACTCAGGGTGGGCTAGACATCCAAATTTTTCTTGGGCAAAGGGACCACAACAAGGAGGACCATCTGGAAATCCTCCTATGCAACCTCAGCAGTTTCCGCAATATCAAAACTGCCTGCACAATCAAGGAAACCATCTCTTGAGGATACACTCCATCTTTTTATGCAGAGCTCTCGCCAATTCCAAAAAGACACCCAACAAACCTTACTAGCCAACCAGCAAAGCTTACATGCAAATGCGCAATCCATTGCTAAGCTGGAAGTACAATTGGGTCAACTAGCTACCACATTGAGTGAGAGAGAGAAGGGCAAGTTCCCTGGCCAACCTGTGGCTAATCCAAAGGGACAGTATGAGATTGGCTCTAATTCCAATCAAGGGCAATACCATGAGCAAGCCAAATCGATCATTACCCTTAGGTCAGGCAAACAGATTGACAACAAAATAGAGATGCCTAGGGATGAATCAAATTCTAAAACAGAAGATCAAGATGAAGCAGAGAGTCACACCAATGCATCCAAAGTCCAAAAGTTCTCTGACTCTCCAAGAACCACGGATGTGCCACCTTACGTGCCCAAAGCACCCTTTCCTCAACGTCTGGCACCAATAAAGAAAAGAAACAACTTTGATAAAATCCTGGACGTGTTTAAAAAAGTGTAAGTCAACATCCCGTTGCTTGACGCTATCAAGCAAGTCCCTGCTTATGCTAAGTTTCTTAAAGATTTATGCACTCAAAAGCGTAAGCAGAATGTTCATAAGAAAGTCTTCCTTGCAGAGCAGCTCAACTCCATGATTCAACATAACACCCCTCCTAAATTTAGGGATCTAGGAGCTCCCACCATTTCTTGCGGCATAGGAGATCATAAAATCGGGAAGGCATTACTTGATTTAGGGGCGAGCGTCAATTTGTTACCATATTCGGTTTATGAGCAGCTAGGACTTGGTGAGTTGAAACTGACTAAAATAACATTACAATTAGCTGATAGATCTGTCAAGGTGCCCTGGGGCGTTATTGAAGATGTACTAATCCAGGTTGATAAATTTTATTTTCCAGTGGATTTCATAGTTATAGATACTCAGCCTGTTCAGAATCCTCATAGTCAGATCCCAGTCATTTTGGGTCGTCCATTTTTGGCCACATCTAATGCTATTATAAATTGCAGGAATGGAGTTATGAAGTTGTCATTTGGTAACATGAATATTAAACTCAATGTCTTTAATGCAGGACAACAATCCGCAGATTTGGACGACATATTTGAAGTGGACATGATCGATAGTCTAGTGCAGGACTCCTTCCTCAAATCTTTTGAAGATCCACTTGAGACCTACTTAGCACAACATGGCACGGATTTTGACATAGATAGTCCCATCCACGAAGTCAATGCACTGCTCGACTCTACTCCGATATTGGAGGCTGAAAAATGGAGAGCGAAAGTGGAACCTCTTCATCCCTCTGAGACTCTTCCTGACAGCACAGTTTCTAACTCTGAGAAGGCAAAAGAGAGCAGGTTGCTTAATGTTCTTCGAACATATAAGGCAGCAATTGAACGGAAGATAGCAGAAATACAAGGAGTGTGCCCCACTGTATGTAAGGATCATGCTGTGGAAATGTCACGTAAAATGCAAAATCCTAACATGGAAGAAGTTGTTCGAGCAGAAGTCCTTAAATTATTTGACGACAGTGTCAGTTACCTCATTGTAGATAGCACAGCTCATGGGAACTCACATCACTTGTCTGGGATTGGTTAACCACAGGTTGAAGTAAGTTCTTTGGCGGACCCTGGTCTTAAAGATTAGTTAATTCATGGTCCATTCTTGTCTGGCTGAAGACGTTAAACTTAGCGCTCCTGGGAGGCAACCCATCATTTCATTCTATTTCTTTTTCCTTGTTAGTTAGTTCAATGTTTGTGGGTAACATTACTGCAAACCCTCACGAGACTACAACTCGTCTACTAGGGGTAACCTAGGGGTTTAAAGGCTTGTTGCATACGCTAAATGCAATCGAGAGCACCTGCGAAAGTGGTATAGGTAGGATCTTTTATTTTACTGATTTCTCTCTTGTGCTGACCTACTTTTACGTTGATATTTTTGGGAAAGCCGCCTGATTCTTCATCCAGGTACTATCTTTCCCTCACTCCTCTTTTCTTTTCGTTATCTCATCTGCATCGCATGCTTATTTCTTTTACATTGAGGACAATGTAGATTTTAGGTTGGGGGTGGGAGATTAGGTTACCTAATCAGTATTTTCTTGGTCTTGAGCAAAACTGTGAAAATTTTTAAAAAAAAATTTCTGGAATTTCTGTTGAATTCAAAATGATTTTGAAGGATAGTTGTGATTTTGAAATTACAAGATACAGAATGTGAGTAATTTATGACTCTTGGATTCAGTTGTCTGGCAGATTTCACACTTAAGTTTGAGTTGTTAATCCATGATTAGAAGTTGTAAACATTGATTGAGCCAGGATTGCACATATCAGATCTCACTTACACATTAAGTTTTCAGTTTGATATTGAATGGTAACTTGGTAATCACTAAGCATGAAAGAAACCAACCTGAAAAATAAAATTTTTAGTATCAGTTTATAAAGAAGAATTGAAAGAGTAAGTCGCATAATCGTCATCATAGGTTTGTTCCCTATAGATGAAGATTCGATTCCCCATAGTTGACATGAGAAAAGAGTTAGGCGACAAGTTTTCACCATAGGTTTGCTCCCTATAGGTGCGGATTTGATTCCCCTCCTTGGCACCACTGTTTATAAAGGAAATCAAAGGCTGATAGAATAAAAAGATGATCTAAAAGGCTAGTGTTGGTTTCAGGTTTGGTTGTCACGAATTACTAATGATATCATGAAATTGACAATTGGATCTTTTTATGATTGTAAACCGAGATTACACTATACACTCATGGAACTCAATATTTAATATTGTTCTAATTAATGGATTAATATTTTTGAACTTGATTATGAAGTTTACTATAAGCTTGATTTCAGGAGAAAAATCTTCTCACCATTCACGAATTTTAGAATTTTCACATCTCAACTATCTGTTCACAAGTCACTTCAGTTTACAGGAATTGTCTTTTATTTCTGAAATTATTTTTCGCATGTTTTGCTCGGGACTAGCAAAATGCTGGTTGGGGGTTGTGATGAGGGTCAAATATTGCATATCAGACCCCAGTTATTGTACGATTTTATGTAAATCATAACGCCTAAATGTCATAATTTAATTGTGTTTTGTCGCAGGATGAAATAAAAAGCGTGGATTGAAAAATGATATTAAAAGCGTGAATTTGACGCTCCGAAATTACCAGAGCTCGGGATGGACTCCAGAAAACCAATAATGAAGATTTTACACGCCTGGGATCTGAGGAAAGCAAGCCAAAGGGGCCCGAAAAAGGTCCAAAATGCAAGATCACATGGTTTCCGCCATCCGATCAACTTGAAACTTCATACATGTGATGGGGGCCGTAAATTAACCGTACATATTAAATTTTATCCATTGAAGATCTCGGGAAGTGGTCCAACGGACAGATCAGCCCATTAACCTCCAATTTGGGGGCCCACCTGATATCTGGAATTGGCTCAATTTTGGACTCAACGCTTAAAATAATATGAGAAAAGAGATGGACGGAGAAGATGTTTCACATGCATCACAGTGGAACACACATAAACATGTGGGAGTACACAGACGGTGCACTCCCGCACCGCGCCAGACAGTTCGCTGGTCAAAGAAGGCGCTGACCCGCTCCTTCTCTTAAAAACAGAAATCGCCGTCTCCAGCGTTAACGCTATCCGACCGCGGTTTTCGGTTGTGGGCCCCACACATCGCCCAAATGCGTGATCTGGGCCGTCCATCAGAGTCCCAAGGTGTCTCTCAACCACGTCAAGGTGACAGAAATGGAAAATACCATGAAGATCAGTCTTTCCACCGTTCAATGGTAAAACGGACGGTGAGTTTAAAACTCTGTGGGCCACCACAAATCTAACTCGAAAATGAGTATTCCCACCTGGAATTTAGTCCTCTGTCCAATGGACGGAGTGGATTTGTTGAAGCATCGATGGAGTGGGCCCCACCAGAACGGACAGCGTCCGCGTTCCCGTTTCCGCTGCTGCGTAACGGACGCCATTGGTCCGTTTTGCGAACAGCAGTGGGCCCCACACGTGGTCTTTCCGGACGATCCAAACTGTTCATCTTATAGACGACCGCGAGCTCTACAAACCCATGCTGATATTCCGCTCCCATGCGTACACACGTGCATGATACAGAGGCCACAAAAGGGCTGCCCTGCAACGTTCAAAACTGATCTCTTCGTGATTTCTTCTCTGGGCCGCGTCAATGGACATTCAAAACCATCCATTCTTGACTGAAATTTCGTTCTGAATCCAATGGACGGGGTGGATTTTACAGAAAATACTTCTGTGGGGCCCACCGATCATGGCTGCGAAAATTTGCACTCCATGTATTGCTACAACTCTGCCACTGACTCCAGCCCTCCAGCAGCTATAAAAGAGGAGTTTTTGGACATGGGAAGGCATTCAGAAATTGGAGGATTTCCAGATCTAGAGCAAGGGAGACAAGAAAGAGAAGAAAGAAAAGAAAGAAGAGAGAGAGAAATTGGTTTGATGTTTTCTTTATGAATTTTATTTATCCATCTGTTTAATGGATTTTATGGGTAACTAATCTCTCAGCTAGGGCTGAGATGAAGCCCCTAATTTGATTAACTCTTTTATTTGTTGATTTTACTTAAAACTTGATTGGTGTGTTTCTTTCTCTAAGTGGGCTTGATTGGTTTAAATTCTATACTTCTCCATCTATGAACTCGACCAAAGTATATGGATGGATGTTGTTTGGATGCTTATTCTAGGTGCTTGTGTCTGATCATGAACAAGTTCCTATAGAGGAAGAAATAGGGTGCTTTAATGAACTATACATTCCATGTGCCCGACTAAGGACATGGGATATGTTATTTATGGCATTGCTTAAAGGAATTAGACATTCTGTATGCCCAAGTAAGGACACAAATTGTGCGTTCTCTATACAAGTGGTATCAATTTAGATAAAGGTGAATCAACAGACAAAACAAGGGTTATGATAATTAGGGGTGGATTCGAAAGTCCTAGTGCTCTTTCTCTGATTGAATTTTTTTTCCTATTCTCAATAGTTATTTTCCATAAATTTGTGTTAGTAATTCGTTACATTAATTGTTGGATTAGTTAAGGAGAATCACAGATTTGAATTGTGACGACCAGTCCTCGTGGGATTCGACCTCGATCTTACCGAGTTTATTACTACATCACAATCCTATACTTGGGGAGTGAACACCTACTTTGTCAATTAGCGTGAGTGTTGAGTCAGTTAAACTACAGAGCCTGATAGGAAGATCAATTCAAGTGTCTGCCTCAACCGGATGTGTGCAAGCTCGCCACAAGTAAATTTGATCCTCACATCCATTGTCCTAAATCACCAAGTATACTAAAATCCTTTAAAAATGTTAGAATATCATAGGATTTTTAGGGTAAGAAAACGTTTCCAAAATAGGAAAATTCTCAAAGTTTCTTGCCTTATCGATTTTATCGATACACATCTCGATATGATCGACTTGCGTCGTCGTGTCCTCGATGCTCCATCGATACCATCGAAAAGAGGACCAAATATGTCCAGCAACCTTATACACATCTAGACAGAATTATCGATGTATCGATACACCTATCGATATTATCGATATTCAAATCTCGAGTTTATCGAAGTTGACTCGATTATATCGACAGGCAGATTTCTGGCGCCCCTATTTTTCTTAAGAATATCATATAAGCATCGATATATCGAAGCCTCCTCGATACCATCAAAATTCAAACCTCGATGATATTGGAAGGCCTTCGATGATATCGGTCTTGAGTGTCAAGTTCTCCAGCAAAATATTTCAGGGTGATTTATCTATGATCGGGGGTCACTCAATAGAATCGATATTCAAATATCGATGATATGAATGTCGTATCGATTGCATCGAACATGGACATAAACTGTCCAACAAGCTTTATGAAAAATCCTTTTGATTTATCGATGGATCGACACAACTATCGATATCATCGAAATTCAAATTCTGATGATCTCGAAGGTCCCTCGATCACTCATGAAAACCTGAAATATTTCAAGTCAAGTCTCTCCTATTTTTCAAGTGTCGATGAATCGAATCTCTTATCGATGGAATCGGAGTTCGAAAGCCGATGACTTCGACAATCGTTTCGATTTATTGACCAGCTGGAAAAAGGTTTCAAAAGCGTATGACATTGAGCTCGAGTCATCGAGTAGACCATCGATGTTATCGAGAGTATACGCTCGATGACATCGAACATGCTCGATAATATTGAACTCTGTCATAACTGTGACCGTTTTATATCCGTTGGAACCTTTTTCCTATATAAAGAGGACTTGTCTTGTGTTGCTGTGAGAGAAAGCAGAGAGAGCTTTTGTGTGTTTAACCTTAGATCTTATACCCAAAGCCCTTTCTCTCTAGGAAGTTCATCCTCCAATCCACCCTTACCATTGATATTCAATAGAGTGGATTGGGGAATGAACTTCTGCATTCAAGGATCCTCCAGCTACTACCTTAGTGGTAAATCATGAAGCTGGGATGCCTGGAATGCAAAGATGATTGAAATCGCTCTATCTTCCTTATAGAAAAATCTTTTGAGATTAGAATTTCATCATAACCTTGACCTAACCCGTCGCCTTGCATTGGTACATCTTTTGAGTTGCGGATCAAGGAGAAGATTCTTCATTAACAAAGGTGGAGATCTTCGTCAACGTGCTTAATGGGACTCATCCACTTATCTGTAAGTATTTAGAGTCCATAGGACACTTGTGATCATTCCTTTTTAGGATTGGGTCTTATGTGTTTCTCACCACTTCAAGCCCTCGTAGGAGACCTCCGGCGGGAGTGTATGTTATGGGTGCGTTGTGTGGACCCTTGCTCTGTGGAGAGCATAAACATCTGGTTGAAGGTGAATCAGTCAAAACCTTAGGTTTGAGGTGAACTGTGTGAAACCTTGTGTTTGGGGTAAACCGCGTAAAACCTCCGGTAGGGTCTTATGGAAGATCTTTGGCCAGTGTGCCTAAAAGTACGTGCGTTGTGTTGACCCTTGCTCATGAGAGCATAAACAGTCAGCCTCAATGTAGGTTATAAAGGTTGAAGGTGAACCTGATTTAAAACCATAAGTTTGAGGTGAACTGCTGTGAAACCTCTTTAGTGAAATTTGGCACACTCAAGGGTTAAGTGCATCTGCCAGGAGTGGAGTAGACTGATCATTGAACCACTATAAAAATGACTGTATTTGAGATTGCTATTTTTCTGAATGTGTGATTTACTTTTATACTTCCATATCTGAATATCTGAGATCACACCTCACACACATACACAGTCATATCTATCATAAACTAGTTTGCATATTGTTCACCTCTTAAATAGTTTGTGGTTGGATCCTCTACCCGGCTTGGAAGCCAGTAGAGTTATTTTTGAGTAATCCTAATATGTGGTTGCTGATTAGGATTACTGTAATAGGATTTTAAATAAACCATAAAAACTTTAAAAGTCCTATTCACCCCCCTCCAGGATATATTGGCATATTCTTACTTCAACTAAAGCGGTCTTCACCGCTATATCACGACCGAGGTCAGCCTGTGGAACAGCTCATCCAAGTACCTTTGAACGAGTCGGACCCTTTAAAGACTATCCGAATTGTGTCATCCTTAACTACGCCATTGAAGGAAAAGCTGATAGCCCTGTTACGTCGATACACCGACGTCTTCGCATGGACTCATGAAGATATCTCGAGTATTGATCCTTCAGTCATGACTCACCGACTGAATATCGACCCGAACTTCAAGCCGATCTGTCAGACACGGCGTGCCCTCGGCCCTGAAAGATACGCTATAATCGAGGAAGAGGTTGGAAAACTCCTCAAAGCCAACTTCATTAAAGAAGTACATTACCCTGAATGGGTAGCCAATGTTGTGCTGGTCAAAAAGGCTAACGGGAAGTGGTGGGTCTGTATAGATTATACCAACCTAAATAGAGCCTGCCCTAAGGACAGTTTTCTCCTTCCTCGGATTGATCAGCTAGTTAATAGTACTACGGGGTATGAATTACTCAGTTTCATGGATGCTTATTCAGGATATAATCAAATTGTAATGCATTACTCTGATAAATCTGAAATGGCCAAGCTATATGTCTTAGAGGGGGGTGAATAGGACTATGCCAAATTTAAATAAAATATATAGCGGAATAAAGAATAAGAATTTAAATCACTAAACTTGAATTGCAGTATAGGAATGAAAAGCAATAAAAAATTATTCTAAGGACAACCTTACACCAAAAACCAAAGTTTATGGTAGGACAACCTTATTTCTAGAACAAATATAGAAACAGAAGCTCAAACCAATAAAGTAATAGTAAGCGATAAATTGTAGAAATATAAATCTAACTATTACAACATTCACCACTGAGCTTGAAATGAAATGATTACAACATTCACATCCACATATACATCCCACACTGAATAATTAAAGATATGAAATGAATATTAAACAATCATAAAACACAAGGGATTATAGTGGTTCGCCTGTTTGTACACCAACTGTTTAACAACAGCCACACAGCTACTCCACTCCTAATATCCTCACACAGGGGATATTAGCATTCACTAACAAAAATAGGTTTTCCCAGGTTCACCTAAAAACCTTCACAATTGTGTCTTTATCTGTGGGCTTACACAATTAAAAAAAATTCCACTTCTGAGTTTTCTGGCTCTCCTCAGATAACCAATACAATGAGATTTTTCTGGCAAATCTCAAAAGAAAACCAAACAGAATTTACAACAAATGTAAAATACCTGATTATCTCCTTCATTGTAGCAACTCGGAAGAACCAAATTGGAGTAGAAATTTGAATGTCCAAGATCAATGTCCAATACTCACTTTATAATGGTTCTAGGTTCTAATAGATTTTAAATTAAAAACAACAGGCTAGCTTTAATTGATTTTGATTCCAAAAGAAGGAAAACAATAATTCCTCTTTTCATATAAGATTGGAATGCTAGAAACAAAATCAATCAAATAAAGCTAAAGAAAGAAAATATTAAATAAGCACACTTAACTTTGATGGAGCACAAAACTATCTCTCAGAAGGCCGAATTAGATTAGCTTGAATTAATTAATTTCTTCTGAGATTTGTGCTCTATTTATAGGTGAGCAAATCACGTCTTCGACTGGTCTAAGGAGCTCTTCGAATGGTCGTAGAACCAACAGATATTTGAAAATTCGGGCTCGATAAGATTTGACCGTTTCACGACTGGTCGAAGGTATCCTTCGACTGGTCGTAGGTCTCCTTCGACTGGTCATAGGTTTCCTTCGACTGGTCGTAGGATCCGAATTTCAGCGCTAGACTTTGATTTGTAGGTTTACAACTGGTCTTAGATGCAGTCGACGCTGTTCTTTCAACTAGTCGAACAGATCCCAGGACTAGTCGAAGCCTAACAGAAAATATCCAAATTTTGTAACAAACTTACGACTGATCCAGGAATTTCTTAGACAAGTCGAAGTAGTGCTAGGACTAGTCGAACAAAGTCTAGGACTAGTCTTAGAACTGACCAAACTCACGTAAATCAAACATATGACTTATGTATCCAAAATAGCCTACTCTAAAGGTCAACCTAATTAAGGTCAGTCAAACCTCAATCATGAAGTAAGGACATTGAAACTTAAGGACAAGTGACCTTTGAAAGTAGTAAACCTTGAAGTCTTGTTGTAGCTAATCCTTGAAAGTATCTTGAGTTCTTTACGATCGAACTTGTAAGCTTCTTGACATCTTGCAATGTCTTGACTTGAGAGCAATACTTGTCAATCACAGTTGAACTTGAGTAGAACTTTCTTCTTTACACTTGTGAGCATTGCTTGTTCATCAAGGTTGATCTTGAGTGGATCTTTGTTTGATCTTGAGTAGAGCTTCACATAGCAAGTTACATACCAGTGTCTTTGACACCACAAATTTGACAACAGAAAGGGATATAAACTATAGCACTTACAAAATCAAAAACCACTTTTGTCACTGACAAAGGTATTTATTGTTACCAAGTAATGTCATTCGGGTTGAAAAATGCAGGGGCAACCTATCAAAGGTTGGTCAAAAAATGTTCACTCGACTCATAGAACAGATAATGGAAGTCTACATTGACGACATGCTCGTCAAAAGCATTAAAGCGACTGACCATATAACTGATCTGGAGGAAATGTTCCTTATCTTGCGAAAGTACTAGATGAAGCTTAATCCGAGCAAATGTGCAATCGACGTGGTTTTGACAAATTCCTCGGATTCTTGGTCAGTCAATGAGGGATTGATGCTAACCTAGAAAAAATTAAAGCTCTACTTGACATGGAATCTCCTAAGACGATCAAAGACGTGCAACGATTAACTGGAAGAATAGCCTCCTTAAATCGTTTTGTGTCCCGTGCAACCGACAGATGTCTCCCCTTCTTCAAATAGTTGAAGGGTCGGTAGATTGTTGACTGGACAGAAGAATGCGAAGGCGCCTTTCAATATATCAAGGATTACTTAGGATCACCACCGTTACTTTCTAAGCCTGAGCAAGGCGAACCATTACTGATTTATCTAGCAGTATCCGATGCAGCCGTAAGCTCGGCCTTGATTTGCAAACATGAAGGTAAGCAATTCCCGACTTACTACATTAGCAAGGCCCTCGTTTTAGCAGAAATAAGATACCTAACTCTAAAAAAAGTGGCCCCGGTGCTGGTTATATCGTCCCGACACTTACGACCATATTTTCAGGCCCACTTGATCACCGTCATGACCGATTAGCCTTTACGTCAGGTACTATAGAGACCAGAATCATCTGGGCGACTCATAAAATGGACAATCGAGCTTAGTGAATTCAACATTCATTACAAGCCTCGAACCGCAATTTAGAGACAAGCCGTGGCAGACTTCATCGTCGAAGTCGCGGTGCAACCTGAAATTTTTGCTGCCGAATCAGTAGAGTCGTCCGATCGCATCCCTCCCGCCACTCCCTTTTGGTCTCTATTCGTTGATGGTTCATCCAATTCTAAGGCAAGTGGGGCAGGGGTAGTCCTAGAAACTCTTGATCACACAGCCATTCAGTATGCCTTGAGACTTGAATTTCAGGCTTCGAACAATATAGCCGAATATGAAGCCCTTCTCCTAGGACTCCGACTGGCGGCCAGTTTAGGGGTCACTCATTTGAACGTGTATAGCGACTCCCAACTAGTCGTCAATCAAATAGCTGACATATATCAAGCTAGGAAGGAAAGACTGAAAGCTTATCTTGCAAAAGGCAGAGAGATGATCGTCAGGTTTCACCAATGTTCTATTACGTGAATCCCGAGGGCCGAGAATGCTGAAGCCAACTTACTAGAAAAACTTGCCTCATCCGACGAAGACGATATCCCCAGGTCCGTTCCTATCAAATTTGTGGCCGAGCCAAGTGTTGGAAGAACCAAGTCTTCCACCTTGCTCCCCATTGATTCCGAACCATCTTGGCTTGACTCAATCGTCAAATACTTGGAAACTGGCAAACTCCCTGAAGATCAAGCTGAAGCTCGGCGACTAAAAATTCATATGGCCCACTACACTATACTTGGCGATGTGTTGTACAAGAAAGGATATTATGCGCCCCTCCTACGATGCCTGAGGCCGAGTGAAGCCGACTATGTTCTGTAAGAAATTCATGAAGGCATTTGTGGTAATCACTCGGGCGGCCGGTCCCTGGCCCACAAAGTCATTCGGCCAGGATATTATTGGCCGACCATCCAACAAGATGCTCGAAAACTCGTTCAGGGTTGCGACAAATGCCAGATATTCGCTACTATCCTTCGGCAGCCACTTGAAGAGCTGACATCAATGTCTGGGCCTTGGCCTTTCACCCAGTGGGGAATCGAAATCATCGGGCCATTCCTTATAGGGAAAGGACAGACTAAATTTACCGTCATTGCGGTCGATTACTTCATCAAGTGGGTCGAAGCCGAGCCCCTGGCCAAGATAGCTGAGCAGATTATCACAGGTTTTGTTTGGAAAAATATTATCTATCGATTCGGGATACCTCGGACTATCGTCTCCAACAACGGAAAACAGTTCGACAGTAAGAAATACCAAGAAATGTGCCTCAATCTAGGAATCAGGAACGTTTACTCGTCCCCGCGGCATCTACAAGCAAACGGACAAGTCGAAGCCGTCAACAAGGTTATCAAGAAGTATTTACGGACTAAGCTGGACCGAGCTAAAGGAGCATGGGCCGATGAACTTTCCAAAGTCCTTTGGGCATACCAAACTACAACTTGAACTGTGACGGGAGAAACCCCCTTTTCGCTAGTCTATGGCTCGGAAGCAGTCGTCCCCGTGGAAATCGGCCTACCTACTGCCCGAGTAAGTTCATATGACGAGCAAACTAATGAGGAGTTACTAACTATCAACCTCGATCTCCTAGAAGAAATCAGAGAATTGGCTCGGTTTCGGACAGCCGCCTATTAACGATTAGTGTCTCGGTCATATAACACTCGAGTCAAAGTTAGGCAGCTCCGAGTTAGAGACCTTGCCCTCCAAAGAACGTTTCAAAATACCAAAGAAATTGGAACGAGGACATTATGCCCCAACTGGGAAGGCCCCTATGTAGTTGCCAATGTTGTCCGACCTGCTACTTATCGATTGGAAGATCTAACGAGACAACTTCTGCCTCACCCATGGAATGCCGAGCATCTTAAGATATACTATCCGTAGTTCGGCAGAGAAGTGATTCATACTCAGCTTATCTAATTAAATGCTTGCAAAAAGAAAATAAAGAAAAATGTGTAGAATGCTGAATAAGCAAAAAACATATATTCATTGATTGGTAAAGTCTTACATTGGTCAGTTCACTGATTACAGTTGTGTTGAAACAATACAATGATAAGTACTCGGCATGCAAAAACAGGTGTTCGATGTTGTTGACTAGATCGCCCTTGAAGCTTGGTTTGCTTGAAGTGCTTAAAACAGATGTGAGGAACAAAAAAGGGATTGGTCTCCACCACACCAACTCCAGGACTTGGCTTCGCCTACTGTTGACTCGGTCGTCCTTGAAGCTCGGTGTACTTAAAGCGCCTAAAACAGATGTGGGGAGAAGAAAGGGATTGTTCTCCACCACACCAACTTCAGGATTCAGCTTCGTCCACCGCACTAGGAGTTAACTCAGGAGATGTTGATGGAGCTGCATCAGAAGCAGTAGCAGAGGCATCATATGTGTATGCCTCAGGGTCAACTGTTGCCCCGCCACCAGACCCCAGCTCGCCCTTGTCGAAACCGGATAAATCTAGATGGGGAAAAACGCCTTTCATCACCTTGATACACTCGGCGTAACCCTCCCAAAAAACTAGCCACTTCTCCTTGAAAGCTGAAGATGAAATGAACTCTTCCACTGCCTCCTCTCTTGCGGCTGCAAGGGCGGCCATAGTCCCCTTAGCAAGCTCCTGAAGCTTCCTCTGGGCCATGGCCCTCTCTGTGGCTGCCTGTTCGAAGGCCAGCCTGACCTCTTCCAATCGCAAGGCCATGCGATCTCTTTTCGTTGTGGCCAACACAAGAGCAGCCTTTGTCTCCTCGAGCTGGCCCTCCGCAAAGACAACCAGAGATTCTGCAAAGGATAGCCGAGACTCTGCCTCTGACCGCCGAGCCTCAGCATCTGACAGCCTAGCCTTCGCTTCCACAGCTCGCCTGGCCAAGGCAGATATCTTGGCACGTGCCTTCAACAGGCAAGGAGCGAACTGCATAAGAGAAAGCTTTGTTACGCAGGGAATTCAGAGCGAAATGACCACAAAAGGGAGAGACATTACCTCAAGCATCAGTGTGCCGATCCTGCCAAGTGTGTTGTCCACGAAAGAAGACTCTAGAAGACCAAAGAACTCCCCTGCGAATATCTACTGACTCGCCTAAGAAAGGATCTCTTCAACCTTCTGGCAGAAGGCTACCCTCTCTTCCTCAGCCGCTCTCGCCCTCCAAGGCTCCCTCTCCTCAGCCCTGAGAGCAGTGGAGGCTTCAGCCGACTCGGCCTTGGAGACTTCCCGAGCTTCCTCAGATGGCATCGCCACCACCTCAGCCGCCCTTGTCTCTCAAGTGACCGTCTCCGTCGCTTTCGCCGCCTCCATGCCCTCCATGCCTTCATCAACCTCGATAACAGTCGAGATGGTAGGAGGGGCGAACCTGGCTGGGCCCTTCGAGACCGTCCTATGTCTCTTCGAGGCCCTAAAGCTCGATCGAGGCAGGGCTTAGATCTGAGATGGGGGACGAAGAGAAGGCCGAGCTTCGGACATCTCTACATATGAAAGAGAATGAGCATCAGTACAATCAGATAGGCGAGAATAAAGAAAATAAATAAATAAAAAGAACTTCTCACCGGTCACTGCCGAGTCAAAGCCCCACTCGAAAAGAAGCTCCGGTTGAAGAAGCCTCTTACAAGATCTCCTATTCGAGTCAAGGGCTCGAAAACTCTGAATCCGGGTCAGAGAATCCGAGTCAAGGTTCAGAGGTTGCTTCGGTATTGCTGAAAAGAAGAAGAATTACTTCCCTAATTTAGTAATAGTCAGTCAAAGAAAAGGAAAAAAGGATGGTAAGCCACATCAACTCTAATTGTCGCGGCACAAAAAGCCCGAGGAACAAAGGGGTGAATAGGCCCAGCCTCGGCCGACTCCCACCTACAGAGGGCCCAAAACTACCTATCTCTCCAGTGCTTATTCGATGAAGGAGAGTCAGTTATCAAGGGCTCGCCGGTATTCCACCGGGAGAAGAAGAAGAACTAACCAAGATGCTGAGTGTGAGCCCGAACTTGGTATAAATGGAGAAATTCGTTCACACTCAGCTCTGGCTGTCTTGCCTTTGCTCAGAGCATTGGGCAGTTGAACAAGTCCCTCCACCAATTCGGTACAGCCTATCCCGGGGCTATCCCCAGACTGCCTAGCAGTTCCCGAGCAATCTTTTGAAGCGACAACCGGAGACCGCACTGTAATGCAACAAGAAAGATCGCAACCGCCCCAGGTGGAGGTTGGTCGGGTAGCTCTCCAGGCCGAGGAAGAATTAGAATGACTGAGTCTGGAACGTGATATCCAGACCAAATCTTCGACAGCTCTCCTGTTGTCATCACAGAAAGAACGGGTCCTTTAACCCGTTCTTCGGTCTCGGTTTCCTCCTCTCCACCTCCCTCAGAATCATGGTGACCAGAAGAACCCCCAACGGCCATTTAGCCAGTAAACGAATCCAATGCCTCCACTGACGCCACTAGCCTCTCTGTCAGAGGGTCTACAACCCTCTGCGAATGGCGAAACAGGAGGTCCGCGTCTCCGATAACCTCCGCCAACAGTGAGGGTGATTCCGAAGCCAACCAAAAGCCTCTCGCTTCACCTTCACCATTGAATCCTCCCTCCCTAGGGCTTGTGGGGCCTGACATTGTTAAAAAGAAAAGAAAGAGAGGAAGAAGGAACTCACCAGGAGAAATCCAAGAATGCTGAAAGGTGGAGAGAGAGTAAAGGATCACAGAACCGGAATTACGGATCTGCAAAGATTAAAATCTATCTATATGAGATTTTCTCTAAGGAACATGACAACTCTATAGGGTATGATGCCATTATATATATAAAGACCTACATAGTAAAAGGTATGCAAAAACTCTTACCCTTAAAACCTTTTTAAAAAGACCAAGATTCTGACTTTAACATTGAAGGGTCCCCTGGCAAGACCAGGGTCACCTTTCTCTTCTAACGTGTGTGCAAATCCTAGGGTCATAGAAGTGGCAAGCCAAAAACAACATCAACAATCCCAAAATAGGAGGCCGATTCAAATCTTAGGTGGACCACACCACACGAAACAGTGGTGATAAAATCGGATTACGTACTGAGTTATTCAGTAAGCGTTTATCGTAATGAGTAAACTCAGTTGGGCACACCGTGAATGTGTGTAGGTTATCCACCCGGTCCATCCATTTTTCCAGCTCATTTTAATGGTTGAGCCGAAAATTGAAGCATGCCCAAATCTCAAGTGGACCACACAACAGGAAACAGTGGGAGTAATGAATTCTACCGTTGAAACCTTGGTAGGGATCGCACTGATGTTTATTTGTCATCTAACCTGTTCATAAGATTAAAAAAAAAAAAAAACATATAGATTAAGGGAAACAAGAAATAACAGATTATTGATCCAAAACTCTGTGGCCCCCAAGAAAGTTTCGGCGGTAGAATTTCAATTCACACTGTTTCCGGTGGTGAGATCCTCTTGAGATTTGGATATAGTTCGTTCTTGGGCTAAAGTCCTAAATTTATCTCTTAAAATAGATAGACGGAATGGATAAAATATGTAAATCATGGTGACCCCACAGAGTTTAGGAGTTACTTAGTAGGCAATCCACGTTCAGTGGTGATTGAATCCCGACCATTAAAAGCTTCTCATATGTTAAAAAGTGCTGATATTTGGGGTGTGTGTGCGTGTGTTAAAAAAGAAAAGAAAAAAAGTGCTGATATTTGTGGTTTCCCTTCATTGAGGTCTGTGTAACCTAAGCAACGGGTTACATGGTTTTAACGGTGAGTGTTCAATTGCCACCGTTTCCTATAAGGTGGCTCACCTAAGATTTGGTTTTCTCTTACTTTTAGGCTCATGCATTAAAATGAGCTACCAAAACAGATGGACTACGTGGATAAAACACATGCATCATGGTGGGGCCACAGAGCTTTTCTAGCACCGATCGTACGCTCTGATGTGCTACCCTACACAGTCCGAGTCGGTTTCTCGCATGTTTGTAAAACGGTGGTTGTAAACAATTCCCGGTGCGGTTTCGGTGGATGGCCAGATCCACCCAGGTTGGTGGATCCCTAACTATGGGCCCACCTTGATTGATGTATGCACCTTACATCCACGAAGTCATCCATTTTGGCATATCATTTGAGGGCATGATCACAAAAATGAAGTAGATATGAATCTCAGGTGGGCCACACCATAGAAAACCATGGTGACTGAATATCTACCATTAAAAACTTTTTGAGGGCCACTGGAATGTTTATTTTCCATCCAATCTGTTGATAAGGTTACAAAGATATGGATGAAGGAACCACACATATTTCAGCTTGATCTAAACCTTTGGTATCCCATAAAAAAAATAATAATAATTTAATGGTCAATTACCACTGTTTCCTGTGTTGTGGTCTACCTGAGTTTTGAATCTGGTTAAATTTTTGGATCCTGCTCTAAAATAAGCTTAAACAAATGATGGACGTCATCGATGTAAGACACGTACATCACTGTGGGTCCCACAGTTAAGGGATCCACCAAAGCGGCGCCCATAGGACACCGATTGCATCCTACCCCCACCGGTCTTTAGCCACGAACGAGCAGATCGGTGGGGGCACAGTGATGTATCTGTTTATCCACGCCCTCCATCCCTTGTCTCAGATAATTTTAAGGTATAAGCCTAAATTCAGGCAGATCCAACGCTTAAGTGGACCACATCACATACCAAGCTTACTATTTCGTGTGGTCTACTTAGGGTTGGATCTGCCTGATTTTTCAACCCATACCTTAAAATAATATAAGAAAATGGATGGACGGCGTGGATAAAAGGATACATAGAGGTAAGCCCCCACAGATCTACCCATTCGTGGCTAGAGAGGGGTAGGATGCAATTCACATCTACACACACAAAGGTGAGTGGCTTGGCTTAGGATAGGGCCAGACTCAGGCCCAAGTTGTACATAATCATTACAGGTCTGGGTTTGATTAGGTTTTACTGTTGGGATTTGTGCTGTGGAATCACACAGATCTAGATCTAGGATAGCAATCCAATGGTACCAAGCAATCACAAGAGAACACAAAGATTTAACATGGAAAACCCTTGCGGGAAAAAACTACTGCACAAAGCGACAGAATTCCACTATGAAAGCATAAATTACAAAGATAAAGGACTTACCCGATTCGAACAACCTCGAATCTCACCCTTGATACACCCATTAGAAACCTTAAAACCCTTTTAGGAACCTTTGGAATAACTTTATAAAGCCTTAACATACTTTAGAATAGCCCTAGGGACCCCTATTTATAGTTTAGGAAACACCTCTTTCGCACCTTTGTAAAACCGCATCAAATTTATGCAGTCTGCACAAAATTCGCGCAAAATCCGCGTAACCCTCGACTAGTCGAGTCAGGTCCTCGATTGGTCGAAGGACCCCTTCGACCGATCAAGCCTGACCCTCGACTGGTCAACACCAAAAAAGATAGTACGCTGGACTTCGAGTCGAGTGGTGCTCGACCCGTCGAGCCAGGCCCTCGACCGGTCAAGCAGACAATAAATATATAGATTTAAGACATCCTGACAACAATCTCTACCATGTCTTCAATCTTCAACCGTGTAGTTTCTTAATATTTTCTCTTATCTTTGCATCACATCATAGCTTCTCGTGCACACTTTGTCCTTCTTTTTTGCTAACGCCAAGCCTAAAGAAGTTGCACAAAATTTGAACTTCTCTGCAGGAACATGATAGGTGGGCATGTCTACTGGATCAGAATTCATGTGCCCAACTACCTTTACTCTTGTCTTCTAAAGGAAAGACGTAGTCTTCTTACTATCTCATGCTACCCAATATTGCTTGCTAGGGTGTAACGCCCCGGATTTCGAGGGTCGAGCAAAGCTCTACTCCCGAGATTCAGTACATCACTTATGTAACATGGATAATGGTATTTAGATTTCGTCCATATTAATGAGTTAAACATGAGTGAGATTATACTAAAACAACATATCATACTCTGGATATAATTAATTTAAGCAAGCGGAAGACTGAAACATATATATATATATATATATATATATATATATATATATATATATATATATTATATATATATATATATATATATATATATATATATATATATATATATATATATATATTGAACAGGTAAGTGTTTCACAACCTCCAAAGTGTGAGTATGTAACAAGGCTGAATATATACATATATTATTTCAAAATATACAAAATGTGAGAATGTAAGATGTCCAACTAAGCCAAGTATCCCCATGTTCTCATCGAGTCAGCACGAGGTCTACATAGACCCACTTGAGAGCTGGACATAGGAGAACTCTTCGTCCTCATCCATGAAGTCCTGGTCCGTCGCATAGACTTCATTAGCACCTACATTTAAACCAGAGTCGGTTGGTGTTTTAAAACACCAACCCAGGGTGGGAGTGAGTGATCAACTCAGTGGTACTATAAGGCAAATGTTAACATGTTATCAAGTCAATCAAGCAGTACTAATGATAATGCAATATAACAATCACTTCCTAACTACTCTTGTTAGTGCAGGAATGGTGTGCAAGTAATGATGTATGTCTTCGCACAAAGCTCCCTCACAAGCGACTCCGACAACCAATTTCGCATATAACAACGCTCCATAAAGTGCACCTTCCTCGCTAAAAGCACATCCTAACTAATGTAATGTGATGCATGGCCATGTTAGCCGAGTACTTAATTAAACTTATTCATACAGCAGGTTCGGGAAGCTAAGGTACCTCCCTTTTTATCAATAACCCAAACTGAAAGATCCGTCTAGGGTCGTCAATCCTAGTTAAACACATACGATAGGCAAGTTGTAGGGCATCACTCCTAATGAAAAGCAGTCGATAGGAAAATTCAAAGTTTATGCTCGCGGTCACTACGGGGAGGCTCGTCACCTTGGCGTAGGCCGACAGCTCGAACACGGTGTCACATAGTACCATGCCCGGCTCACGAGTCTGGGTTGCTCACTGGTCACTACGGGGAGGCTCGTCACCCCGGCGTAGGCCGACAGCTCGACCACAGTGTCCCATACCACCATGCCTAGCTCATGAGTCTTACCGGATCGTGATACTATGGTTGAAACGGGCCTTTACATTGGTGAGTGGTACCTTAGATTCAAGCAGTGATATCCATACATGGTAAACACACAACAGGTCAATCAATTTGTTTGGTAAGTTCGATTGGTACGAGCACACATTGACTTAATCGACATGAGATGCATAAAAACCCCTTGTGGCCTAACCACCGTCAACAATTGTCGTGCGGCCCAGATTCGTCGAGTTACCCAATGTGGCGAGACTAATTCGGCCACCCCAACGGAAACTGTTATCGATTGCCTGGACTATGTTGCAGCCCCAATCATACTCAGATGCAATAAGTAGACACATGTGATAATCATGTCAACATTCAACGAATAATCCAAATAAATTCCTCATTTGAGCATTTCATCAAACATATTGATTATATTACCTAACACTTGCATTTTATCCATAAATCGCATAGGCGCAAATAAGATTACATGAAGGAAACTATACATATGAGTAAGGCGACTGAGATTCCTATCTTAATACACTTAATAAATACAAATCATTAACAATTTCTCATTCAGACAATTTATCAAACACTTAAGTTACACTTCACCAAAAATATAAGACTAGATTACGCCATGTATTATGGCAATTCCTTGCACAAAGAGGTCATCATGCATATGACAAACAGGAATCCTAGATTAGTAGTCATGGCAAGTACAAATCATATTTACATGTTCATTCAAACATTTCAACAAGCACATGAGATTCATCTTTTATTCCACATAGTTCATACATGAACAATATATTGAAAACGGCGTATCTAAGACAATATGGCAGCAATCAAGTCAAACATAAATCATTAGCTAATATTGAAAACATTGAAAACCATAACCTAAACGTTTATAGTCCGCACCTTTCGTCAAAATACTCGATTCAGACTCGGTACCAACTATACGTTTCCAAAAATGGAACATCAGGTACCTAAATGGTGAAATCGGTTAGCTAGGTAAATAACCATTTTGGATCTCAACTACGGTATTAGGGTTAGGATTTCTTACCCAAATCGTAGCAGAAATAGATCGTATCGCGTAACGGAAAGGTGATTCAGCGCGTGGTGTCGTGGGAGAGAATCACTGCAACGATCTCCCACAAGCTCTCTTCTCTCCTTCTTCTTTTCTCTCTTCTCTCTCATAGGGTTTGGAGAAATTCGTATATGGGAGAGAAAGGGTGTGTGGGAAGCTATTTATAGGCCCAGTAGTGATGTAAACGGCCCCAGGGCCACTATATACATGGGTTTTACCCTTTGGGCAACTATTTTTGACAAACAAATCTCACAGGGAAGCTCACTACTCATATAAGTCACAGGGTAAGTTCCCTGACAATGGATCTATACCAGTATGTGGTTTCGGCGTGATTGGATAGGTCAATCAACCGTGGAGGACTTGTGTCAAATCAACGGTCATACTTATTCGATCAGGGCCACAATAATATGGATACGTGCAGGGAAATTTCTTTTTTCCCATGGGTAAAATTTGGTCAGAAACCGATGGTCCGAAATCCCCAATTTCGCATGTAAACAAACGACCCAATTCACTTAAGTTTCATTACATTTTCTAAAGATATTCGCATTTCTCACACACTTCGCTCAGGGC
This sequence comes from Magnolia officinalis, assembly GCA_021015155.1. NCBI lineage: Eukaryota > Viridiplantae > Streptophyta > Magnoliopsida > Magnoliales > Magnoliaceae > Magnolia > Magnolia officinalis. The sequence goes on from JAJHSJ010000017.1 coordinate 18,803,877, forward strand.
TCAAGTTGTGCGTTTCTGGACACAATCTGGGCTCGATTCCCGCGAAGGTTGTCAAGCCTAGTAGGACGGACATAATTCTAAAGTTTCGCAGTCATCGGATTCTCGATGTGCCATCTAGGTCCGATACAGAGTTTCAAAGTACTCCCGAGAGTGACAGGCTCTGGGGATTTCACCTAGATCTTTAAGTGGTGTTGAGTTAGTGGGATTAATGGTTTTAGGCCTTCTCATTTGTGGAATTGGTGGCCTAGCTTACTCCATCGATTATTCAGTTTAATACTTAACTAATTTTCGCCTTAATACGACAAGATACAGTCCTTAGGTGATTCTGCCTGTGGTGGTACTCGGGCCTTTGTACGGACTTTTCCAAGACGTTATAATCTACTCCCCTTAAAGAAAAATTTTGTCCCTAAAATTAGTACCTTTTCATACTCCTCGAGGATCTGAGGGTAGTTCCTACCAACTTCGGTTTTCGTTTCCTAAGTAACCTCCTCCTCAGTGTGGTATGTACATAATACTTTCACGAGCGGGATAACCTTGTTGCTTAAGATTTGTTCCTTCCTATCTATAACTCATGTTGGTCGCAATACATAGGTAGTATCTTCACTTAGTTGCACTTGTTCCCATTTGATAATATGGGTAGGGTCAGGAACATATTTCTTCAGCATGGATACGTGGAAAATGTTTTACACGCCTGCGAGTGGTGTGGGCAAGGTGAGATGGTATACTACTACACTCACTCGGTCTAAAATCTGGAACAAGCCAATGAATCTCGAGGTGAGTTTTTCCTTCTTGAAAAAATGAAGGACTCCCTTCATTGGAGAAACCTTAAGGAATACATGGTCCCCAACATCAAATTTCAGCTGTCTTCGTCTCATATTGGCGTAACTCTTTTGTCTACTCTGGACTGTAAAAAGTCGATGCCTGATAATATCGATCTTCTCTAAGGTCGCCTGAACCAGATCTGGGCCAACCAAGCTCTTCTTGCCAACTTCCGCCCAACAATGTGGAGCTCGACATGGGCGCCCATACAAAGCTTTGTAAGTAGCCATGCCAATGCTTACTTGGAAGCTGTTGTAATAAGTAAACTCGGCATAGGGGAGACAGTGATCCAATTGTCCTTGAAGTCAAGTATGATGCTCGCAACATGTCCTCAAGTATCTGATTTACCCGTTCCATCTGCCCGTTGGTCTGTGGGTGGAACATGGTATTGAACTTCAGTTTCACTCCCATTGCTTCTTGGATTCGAGTCCAGAAAATATACTTGAATTGTATGTCTCGGTCCGACACAATCTCTATAGGAACCCCATGTAGTCGTACTATCTCCTTGATGTACAGCTTGGCTAGATCATCTGCTGAATTAGAAACTCTAATCGAAAGCAAATGAGCCGATTTCGTCAATCGGTCCACAATCACCCAAATGGAGTCGTGCCCCTTTCTTGTCTTTGGTAACCCAAAATTGAAATCCTACTTCCACTCAGCTATGGGCTTGGGCTGAAGTAAACCAGGGGGTCGGCGGTGCTGGGCCTTAACTTGCTAGCACATGAGACATCGGGATACAAAGTCTGCTATTTGAGCCTTCATGTTGTCCCACCAGTACGAATTGAATTATTCACGTCTTGATACATCTTTGTACTACCTGGATGCATCGCCAACTTTGAATTGTGTGCGGCTTCTAAAACTTCTCTCTTCAAGTCATAGAGATTCGGGACGCATAAGCTGCCACAGTATCGCAAACCTCCATCTGAGCCAATCCTCCACTCGGATTCTTCGCTGTCGTTTGCACGCTCTCACATCTTCACCAACAGTTCATCTTCTTTCTGAGCTGCAATGATGCGGTCATCGATAAGTGGTTGCACTTGAAAGTGTGTGATGCTCTCGAATAGCTGATCCACTGTCAGCTTCTGTTCGAAGTCTCACACGAATTCCACCATATTCCATTCTTCTATCATCAGTGGGGCTGCAAATTCTATAGTTTTCTTGCAGCTCAATGCATCGGCCATAAGGTTTCTTTCCATGATGGTAGGAGACCTCAAACTTGAAGTCTTTTAAGGTCTCCATTCAACGTTGCTGCCTCATGTTCAGGTCCCTCTGTGCAAAGATATACTTGAGGCTCTTATGTTCACAAAAGAGCTCGAACTCCTCTTCGTAGAGGTAATGTCTCTAAAGCTTTAATGTGAAAATGACTGCTGCCAACTCCAGGTCGTGAATGGGGTAGTTTTCTTCGTATTTCCTCAACTGTCTTGAGGCATAGGCAATCACTCTATCCTTCTGCATAAGTACACACCCCAAACTAACACAAGAGGCGTCAGTGTATATAGTATATTTGACCCATTGCTTTGACAATACTAGCACGGGTGCGGACGTGAGCTTGTCCTTTAATTCCTGAAAGGTTGCTTTTACTTTCTCATTCCAAGCAAACTTAAGGTCTTTCCGAGTGAGTTGAGACAATGGTCGGGATATCTTAGAAAAATCTCTAATGAATCGATGATAATAGCAGGCAAGTCCGAGGAAACTACTCACTTCTATAACTGAGCCGAGCTGCTCCCAATCTTGTACCGTAGTCACCTTAGTAAGGTCCACGACAATTCCCTCATTGGAAACCATGTGCCCTAAGAACTTAACTTCTTCTTTCCAGAAGTTGCACATTAGGTACTGTGCAAACAATTGGTTCTGCCTAAGAGTATCAAAGACTGATCGCAGGTGTTCTTCGTGATCTTTTTGACTCTTTAAGTATATCAAGATGTTATCTATAAATACGATGACGAATCGGTACAGATATAGCCGAAATACCTGGTTCCTGAGATCCATGAAATACGGCCGGTGCATTTGTAAGTCCAAACGGCATCACGAGGAACTCCTAGTCTCCGATGCTAGTCTTAAAAACTATTTTCTGTACATCTTCATTCCTAACGCGTAATTGATGATATCCGGACTGTAAGTCTATTTTAGAGAAATACTGCGCCCCCTTCAACTGGTCAAATAGGTCATCTATCGTGGGTAGAGGATACTAATTTTTCACTGTGACTTGGTTCAACCTACGATAATTTATAAACGACCGTAGCGATCCATCCTTATTTTTCACAAACAACACGAGTGCTCCCCAATGAGATACGCTCGGCCGTATGAAACCCGAATCCAATAAACCATCAATCTGCTTCCTCAGTTCCTCCGTTTCACATGGAGGCATGCGGTACGTCGGTAAGGAGATCGGCGTCACGCCTGGCACAAGGTCGATGGTAAAGTCGATCTCGCCCTGAGGAGGTAGTCCAGGGATTGTTCTGAACATGTCCATGAAATCTTGGACTACTGGCATGTCCCCAAGTGACGGACCATCATAATTCTCTAACATGGAAGCGTAATAACTAATGCGGCAGGGCCAACTGACTTAAACTGGAAAAGTGAAAGTCGTGCCCTCGGGCCCATGGGCTGTCACCAATCTGGTTTCACAGTCGATCTCTGCCTTTATTTCGGTGAGCCAATCCATGTCGAGGATGACGTCGTAATGATATATCTTGGTCACAATCAGGTCAATGCACACTACTCTGCTCCCTAAGTCTATCGGGCAACCCTTACAAAGCTTAGTGGTGTCTGTGAAGGTTCCTACTGCAGCAATGACTCTCACCCCAACCATAGGGGCAGTGTCCAACCCTAATCGCTTGACTGTAGAGCATGATATCATTGACATAGTGGACACGGTGTCCACCAATAGGAATACTGGTGTACCTTGGATGTGGGCAGTGACCTCAAAGGCTAGCGGTACTGTAACCGCGGATTCAAATGCTTCGGCTGCGAATGGATGTACTCGAGCTTGTTGCGGCCGGTTAGGCAGTGCTATCATATAGGTCATTGAGGTGGCCTATTTCGGGATACAGGAGGTCGGTTGTATGGTTGCGCCGGTGCCACAGATCGTAAAGGTGGGGTTAAAATAACGTGCGGGAGCTGGCGATTGATCCTTTGGGTCTTGTTCTAAGAGAGTTCTTGTTTTAATTTATGTCCAAGGTAGGGGTTAATAAATATCTTAATATGCCTATAGTCAAAGATCATCCTAAAATAGTTCTTAATAGTATAAAGTTTTATATGTATATCACTATTTTGATCTTATGACTAGTGGGTTATGAGCAGACTGCACTTCGGTTTCATTTACTTTGAGAGGGAAGGAAGAATCGAGAATTCTAAAATATTTCAGAGGTTTGGAATGTTAGCAACAAAAGGTCGTGGAAAAGGAAAACGGAAGGACATCTCCTTGACATGGTATAAACCTTGAATACACAAGAGGATAAAAAAAAAAAACTTATAATATTTTACTATAGTTAGCCTCTAACATGAGCTTACGGAGTATTAAACTATGAAACTCAATCTTACTCAAGAGTCCTAATTTAATTGCACAAAAATAACTTAAACAAAAATATGTGTGTGTGTGTGTGTGTGTGTATATATATATATATATATATATATATATATAAAATAAAATTTAACCACAGGATGATTCCTAGTATGATTATGAATAATTTCTAAATAAACACCAAATACAAAAATTTAAAATGAAAAGATATTACTAGTCTATTGGCAATTTGAAGTTGTAGAAATTTTTGGTTTTAACCCTTCTGTTATATATAACATATTTGTCACCTTTAGTTACCATATATATTTTTATAGTAATCCATTATTAAGCTTACTTTTATTTCACAAAATTTCGTTTCATTCGAAGTTCCATAAAAATTATAAAAATTCGGGAAGTACTAGTTGTCTAAGACTATAATGTCTTTAATCCTTGTAACATTTTCTATAGTTTCAGTTAGTGAAATATTTTTAAAATTTTTATGGTGGTTTATCATTAAGTTTAAAGTTATCCCACAAATTTTTAGTTCATTTGGAGTTGTAGAAAAATTATTAAAATTGTAGAAGTTGAACAATTGTCAAAGCTTCCTTGATTTAACTATATTAAAATTTTTATTTTATTTTTCACTTATTTTTATATGAAATAGACTTATTAAGCTTCAATCCGGACTTATTAAGCTTAAATGTATCTTTCGAATCACTTAAATCAGAGTTATATTGAGGGAGATATGAGTTTTTGAAGTTGGTTGAAAAATGTAGAAAATCACAGAAAACCGGCGGTGCGCCGCCGATCCCGCATAACCGCCACGCTCCACTGGACCGGCCGGCGGTGCCGCCACGACCCTCTGGTGGTCTTGATGGTGGTTCTGCCACTTGATTTTTAAAATGTTGTATCTTGCAAACCGAAATGAGTTATTCGACGTGCAATATATGATTTTGGGGTAAGAGAAGCTAAGCTATCCAAATAACCTAGTTATTTTGTGAGATTCCATAAGTTTAAGGGTCAAAAAATTATTTTATTTATATATTCACTATTTATAGTAAATTTTAATTTAATTATTGTTCTTCATTATTTAACTTTAGGATTTGTGTCTAATATGAAAGTACCTAGAAAGAGTTGAAGAATAAGGTGGTGGAAGGTGAAATTTTTGAAGAAGATGGGTTGGGTCTACTTTTCGTGATGCAATGGGCGTATATTCACGCCATTTGGCTCCGTTTCGAGTTCGAAGCTCGTTAAGTACGACTCAAAACTGTCGACTGATAGCCTAACGGTGCCTGAGATCAATTCATGTGATCTAAGATGCATATGGGCTAAACTACAGTATCCAATCTCGCCCGTCGATGAAACTTTGAGATTCTAAGATCGTCTCTAAATTCCATCGCCCTCTCCCTAAGTGTTGAGGGTCAAATATTGCATATTAGACCCCAGTGATTACCGGATTTATGAACATGCCACCGTTTAAAAGGCCAATTTAATCATGTTTGTGACACAAGGTACATTTGCAAGCGTGGACTACAAAAAGGTGCTAAAAACGTGGATTTGAGATTTTGAAGTCACCAAGGCAAGAGACGGACTCCTGGGGATTGAGACCGACGATTTTACACGGCCAAGATACGAAAAGATCAAGAAACTGAAGCTCAAATGGCCTGAAAAAATATTTAGAATTCAAGGTCACAGGGTTCTCACCATCTGATCGGCTCGAAACTTCATCCAAGGTCAGGAGATCATAAATGAACCGTACACGTCAAGTTTCAGTTCCCGAATCATTGTGGAAGTGGCCTGACGGACAGATCAGCCTATAGACCATTGATTTTAGGCCCACCTGAGATCTGGATATTCTTCAAACTGGAGCTGGACAGCTTAAATGAGATAAGGAAAAGGATGGACGGAACAGATTTCTCACGAACGTCACAGTGGACCCCACATGAGGGTGTGCGTGCATACAATGCACGCACACGCGAGCTGCACCGGACGGTCAGCCCAGTCAAAGACAGGCTGACCCGTCTCTCCTTCTTCTTTGTTTCAAACAGCGGACGCACCGCGACCGCTGGTTTCGAGTAGTGGGACCCACCCATCAACCGTATCATCAATCTGGACCGTTAATTGTGTCCAGAGGAGGGGCGTGACGATCGCCTAGCTGTCCTTTTTAGCCCGTACATGTGCACGGACGTGAATCTTCAGAAAATGCAGGATGAACGGCGGAAGCAATAAATCAGTGGACCTCATCAAAAATCGACAAAAACCAGTCCATTCCGACTGAAATTTCGGGAGGAATCTGATGGACGGGGTGGATTTTATCAAAAACATCACTGTGGGGCCCACCGAACACGTCAGCACGTCCGCGTAAGCTTTACGCGCGTCCGGGAAATCTGGGATTTTCAGGCGGTTGTGGCCCACCATCTTTGATCGTACGATCAATCTGAACCGTTCATTATGTAGGTCGTCGAAAAATATCCCAAGTGACGTTATCTATTTGGAAAGGAAGTGAGGAAAGTGGGACATTTGCGGCTCATCTTCTTGACTGCGGAAAAAAAAAACTTACATAGGAGAGTCCCTGTTCTTGCTTGTTACGTAGACCTGCTGTACGCACTCTCCACCAACGATGCTCAGAACTGACGACCATAGCTATAAAAAGAAAGAGGAGAAAGAGAGGGAAAAAAAAATCTACGGCTGGGAGGCAGCATCTCGGCTTGGGGCTTGACGAGGAGCAGAGACAGAGTTTGTAGTTAGATTTTTTTTTTCTTCTTCTCTTTTTACTGTTTCTCTTGAATTTTGAGAGATCTAGCCCATCCATGGCGGGCTAAACCTCTTAGCTAGGGCTAAGAGGTGAAGCTTGTAGTGAGATGGGGGATTTTATTCATTGCCTTTAAGTAGATTTTAATTCATGAACTGAATTTGATTTTTGTTTAATTAAAGGAATACTTTCAGTTTTTAATGGTGTGTTGTGACTGAAATTACAATAGATCTGCATCGGCTTTGAGTATTTCTTTTCCTTTTTATGTATCTGATGTCAGGAAGCCCTGTTGTTTACCATTGTCTCCTGGGCATGGTTGGATGTCGGTACCCTTCCTAACCTTCATGACATGATTGATTGGTTGGTAATTAGTTTAATTCTGTTGTTTACTTTGTCTCCTGGGCATAGTTTGGTGATGGAATCCATTCTACTTCATATACCTTTCATCTCTTGAAAACTATATCAAATAAGTTCAGTTAATTTCCATGATTCGTGAAGCAGGCATAAGATCTCCCTGATCTCTACAAGTGGATCCTCTGAATCCCTAGTTTCCCTTTAATTTAATACTCTAAATTTTAGATAAATATTTCACCATTATTCCTCAAATCACACTCGATTTAGATTTCATCTCATCCTAGTTCTAGTTCTAGTTAGTTTCAGATTACGTACAGGTCTCAGTCCTTGTGGATTCGACCTCGGTCTTACCGAGTTTATTACTACATCACAACCCTATACTTGGGGAGTGAACAAGTTTTTGGCCCCGTTGCCGGGGACTGATGGCTACGTATTTCTGAAATTAATTGATTTTAGAATTAGATTAAGATTAGGATTTTACTAACTTTAAGTTTAGGTTTTTCTGATTTATAGAAACTAGCCAGTTTTCTTGTTTTGTAGGATTCTAAGATAGAAACTTCTAATTGGGTGATATCTTTCTAATTTCTCTACTTTTTCTATTTTTAGGCTTAGGATTGTATTTTCTATTTTTAGGAATTAATTTCTTTTGTTTTCTTTTGCAGGATCTTAACATAGGAATTTCTAACTTAGTAACTTCCTTCTAACTTCTCCTCTACCTACTTTCCATACTGCTGTAGGACCTTTTCTTTTATTTTCTTAGGATTTGAGTTGGGTACTCATCATGTATATGCACGAGTGGGAACATCAGTATGCTGAGAAGAATAATCTATATTGGGATGATAATGATGATAGAAATCAACCTATGTCTCAGAATTTTCCTGAAACAATCATCGAGAACCGACCAGAGTATAACGCTTCATCGGTTAAGAAATCCTTACGCGATCATATGCAGGAGAACAATTACACCCCACGGATTAACAAGACAGTACGTGAGTGTTGGGGTTATCATAACTATGGGAGTAAGAATTATTATCACTCATCTGAGAAAAAGAAAACAATGCGTGACTATATTATGAGTGATAATATGTATTACCAACCATCAGATTCTCCCACACATGATCCGTACGACTTTAATTAGTGGAACCATCAATGTCGGAAAGATGAACCAACAACATGTTATAGTGATAATTCTCTTGGATCCCCTACCTTTGAGATTCAACCAAAATCGATCCAAGAGAATTCATCTCAAAGTGACAGAGACTCTGCAGTGGACATGAGAAAATTAATAAAAGAGCTTGAATCACGCCTTGATAGGTTAATAGAGGTTAGTTCATCGCAGCCACGGCCCAATCCAGAAATACAATGCGAGGAAAGTGATCCTCACTCGTTTTTGACAAAATCTGAAATTTGGAATGAGGAGTTGGATTCCATTAATGAGCATACGGTTCAATTCCCCGATGAGTCGATCTCAATGACGGTTCAAAAGAATGGAGAAGAGACATGGTTGTCTTTCAAATACAGTGATGATGACACACTTTCCTTACATGACACACAGGATCTCAATGATGAGGTAGAGGTTAGTTTATTCGAACCTCAACCGAATTTAGAATGTGAGGAAAGCGATCCCATCCCAAGTGTGCACTGCACAGAATTAGACAATGATGCATATTGGGATCATGATCATGAATGTTCAGCCCCAGTTCCCTTGGAATTAATCTCAAGTTTGGTACAGGTCAATGATCAAGAAGTGCACGAAGTGAGCGGTCATAGTGAGCTACTCCACTCACCTGACATATCTGATTTAAAAGTGGATGAGCTCCTTACAACCAACCCTTCTATCTCTTGTGAGACATGTTTGGATCATTCCCCTAAATTGAATGATGATATAATTCAGGAGATGAACGAGTTACTTGATACGACTCTGGAATTTAAAACTACCCAGTTAAGGCCACCATCTGAACTGTTGAATTTTGACGAGACCAGGCCTCTTCTGAGTAGTATCAATGAACAGAGTCCGCACATCAATACTTAGTATACTGATACTCAATCTGTCTGTGCAGGGCTGGAGCAAGAGAGCACACTTTCGTCTACTTTTAAAGACGATAGAATCCTTGAACAGATCATCACACACTTCAATGTGGAGAATGAGTTACTCTCAACTAAATGTCCCAATGCTTTGGATGATTGCATGACACACTTTGCAAATTCAAACGATCCCATGATAAGAGACAAAGTGAATGCGTTGCAAGACAACATCTCGGTAGTCATCACTGACCGAGAGAACACTACCAAAAAATTGACCAAAGGGTACGGATTATGTAAGTTTTTTGCTACGGATATAAACCGTAGCTATATTTACTACGGATTTATTCCGTAGCTAAAAACTTGCCACACCATTAATAATTAACCATCGTGTAAGGGGCTTTATAGGGCCAAGAAAAATATATGTATTCTATCTAAGCCATCCATCTATCTTGAAGTATCATTTTAGGGCATGAAACCAAAAATCAGTTAGATCAAAGGTTCAAGTGGACCACACGGTAGGAAACATGGAGATTAAATCACATGTGTGTCCTATGGTGTGGTCCACTTGGGCCTTCAATCTACCTAATTTTTGGGATCATGAACTGAAAAAGATTATTAAAAATAATGAACGGCATAGATAAAACACATACATCATGGTGGGCCCCACGGAGCCCCTGACGGGACCGTCACACGGCTCTTGAAATTCGACGCCAAAAAGGGGCTCGCGCTCAAAACAGAGCCGCGCCCATCCAAAACCCTAGTCCTCTCTCTCTCTCTCTCTCTCTCTCTCTCTCTCCCCATTCCCTAACCCTCTCTCTCCCGATTCCCCTTTTTCCCTACCTCACCTGCTCCATCTCTCTCATTCTCCTCCCTCTATCTCTCCAATGCAGCCGTGAAGCTCCTCCCCAAATCACAGCCCTTACCGTTTCAGCCAAAAAACAAAAATGAAAATGGTGCTGCCCCTTTTTTCTTGTGGCCAACCCGTTTCTGTCAGCAAACCCTTATGACGATTGTCATTGTAGAGTATGCCAAAGATGATGGCCAACTGCAACAGTGATTGAAGACACGCATCTTTAACTGGCAACGTTAATGGCGGCTGGGAATGGAGTTTGTCGGGGTAAGAGATGGGTCTAACAACGTTAATGGCAGTTGTAAATGGGTTTTTTTGGTATGGAGATGGGTGTGGGAAAACGGAGATGGATTCAGGCGGGGTTTTACAGGGGAAGGAGATGGGTTTGGGCAGGGGTTTGCATGAGTTTAGGGTTGGGATTTTTGGTAGGATGCAAGAGAATGGGATGATCGGGGATGGGTTCAGGAAGGGATTTGCAGGTCAATGGGTGTGACGAATGGAGATGAGTTCAGCAGGGGTTTGAAATTCTGATTGTTGGCAGGGGATAGGATTGGGTTTGGGTTTCTGGCTGGGGTTTGGATTTCCAACAGGGATATGACTCATTGCTCATTTGGATCTGTGTTCATGCATTGTTATTATAGAAGGTTTATTTTTATTAAAAAATAAAAATAAAAAATCACAGCCCTTGCCCTTCTCGAAATCGCAGCCCTTGCTCAAATCAGCTACCCAAATCGTAATCCCAACTCGATCTCACTGCCGCTGCCATAGAGGATAAACCCCCCCTCAAACCTGCCTACCCCTACCGCTCCATCTTTCTCATTCTCCTCCCTTTCTCTCCAATATCTCCGCCGTCTCTTTTATCTCTCTCCATTGCAGCAGCCGTAAAGATCCTACCCGAAGAAACACATGCCATTCGAAACCCTTCTCATATCTTTGAGGTATAGGTTTGATATCTTCCTTTCATTATGTATATTTTTCTGTCTTTCAGATTTGATGTATGCTAACTGTTTGATGAAATGGCTGGATGAAATGGCATGCTATCTGTTTGATGAAATGGCTAGATTTCATGCATGCTATCTGTTTGATGAAATGGCATGCAAACTGTTTTTTGAAATGACATGATATATGTTTGATGAAATGGCTAGATGAAATGGCATGCTATTTAATTTGTAAACTTTCCTAGTTCTGTAAATCAGTTCATTGTGGTGATGCCAACGGTAAGTATATTTAGGATCCTATTGTCCTTTTACACAGACATTCTAAAGTTTGTTAGTGTTTTTAAGTGGAAGTGTTAGTTATCATATTACCATGATGCAGGCTTTACGGCTATTAATGGATCAATACCTCCAGGGTTTGTTTGTTCTCACTCATGTCCCGTCTGCAGATGTGCGAAAATTGGTAAGTAGCTTCTCAATGACTATTGGTACCTGGGCATGATATGAGATTTATATTAGTATATGACATAATTCTTTGTATTATGTTTCCCATGAACTGATGTCTAGATGAATGTTCCAAATAGATTCTTTGATATTTTTGTCTGCCAAAAAGATTTTCCAGGCATGTTATTTTTTTCTGCCAAAAAGATTTTCCAGGCATGTTATTTTTTTCTGCCAAAAAGATTTTCTAAGCACACTTAGGTAGTTTAGTTCTCCTATTCGAGTCTTGGAAACATTGTATTCGTTTCAGAAACTCATCTGAGATTTGAAAAGGGTTCTCTAGTTCCTAGTTTGATTGATTCAAGTTAATGAAAAACTCACCAAGATAACAAAATATCAGGCAACTCTTTTCTTTTCTTTTTTCTTTTTTGTTAAGTATGTAAAACAAAGTTGTGAAAGTTGATCCTTCACTCAACTGATATTTTATACATAAGATTATGGGTGGGAAGCTATTCATGAGCCCGGTTGCCTAACTGAGTTTCATTTAGTTCTTATAAATTCCATTTTGTTATATAGTCCATGTTTGGTTTATCACTCGTCTACTGAATCACACATTTATTTTAGCTTGTGGTGTATTCTAATATTTTGCGGTCTCTATTTCACTTGCAAGCGGTGTTTCTGTAATTTGTAGGAGTGTGATGCTAGAATTATGTTCAGGCTGTACACTTCTCATCTTTATCTATGATTAACACCCATCAGGTTATCAAGATAACCCTCACATTTATATTTAATTCTTGAGTTGTGAATTAACTCCTTTATGGGGATCCATGGACATTCTTGATTCTGAACTTAGGTTTCAGCTTGTGCTCATTTATCATTTTGGAATCAGACTCAACACTAGCTTGATGGATAGTTATACTTTCCTTTCAACAAAATCTATTTGTTGCCGATAAGAACAAAAGACTCGATGTTCACTTATTTTATTCGATCAACAGCAAGAAATCTTATTAAGAAGTGGAAAGAAGAAATAGAGGTAGAGAAGAATGCATAATGTGGAGTCAATCAAAGAGCTGGGAAACATTCATGATATTTTTTGCCTGCAGAAAATAAGATCCTGTTTGGATGCTTGCATCCGTCAATCTTGGAGTCATTAATCTAAGGATTTGCCTCAGATCCAATGTTTGGGGCCTCCAGGGTTTGGTAAGTCTCATGATATGTGCTGCTCCCATTTTGAATCATGCTTCCAACTTCTCCTACTTCTTCATTGTTTATGCTTGCTAACATTTGAAATGGATGGTTCCCTGCTCCTACACTCAAATTTGTGCCACTTCCTTGAAATGAAAGAAAACAATAAAAAAAGAGGAACCTAGAAAGAACATTCACATTGATCCTGTAAGGACCTACTACTTGTAGTCTACGCCGACAAATTATTGATTGACGAAACATAAACAATCATGCGAGAATCATCTTAAGGCATAGTAATTTGTATCAGTATAACTGGCTTTTTTTTTTTCTTTTTCTTTTTTTTTTTAAAAGAAGTTTAACATTCACATTGGTCTTACAAGGACCTATTACTAGTAGTCTAAACATTAACACATTCATCCAATCTTCTTCTCCTCTCTCTCTCTCTCTCTGATTTAATATTATTATTTTTTGTCTGTCAGCACCAAGTTGATGAGAGATGATGGAGGAATTAATGTGATCAAGAAAGCCATCGAGAAGCTGGGCCTGTGACACAAGGAACACATTTCTGCATATGGAGAGGGCAATGAGAGAAGATTGACGGGTCGTTATGAAACTGCAGATATCCTCACATTTTCTTGGGTAAGGAAAATAAGTGGGTTTAAAAAAAAAAAAAAACTTGTAAGATTGTCAGGCTGGAACCAACAGCGTATTTCATTTCAGGCTGGTTAATTGTCATGTAGACCATACATTTTCTAAAAAAAATAAAATTGGATGGTCTAGAACAGTTTCAAGTTGTAAATTGTTTTGGTCCATCTGTTGTTTTCATATCATACCTGCAGTGAAGAGAAATGGGTTGGATTTTATAAACGGGTCGTGTACTTTTATAAATGGGTTGGATTTTGTTAAATAAAATGAAATTGCTGATTTTATAAATGTGTTTCAGATAAAGATATTGGCCGGAATATCAAGCTGGGATGTGGTTTAACTAAATCCTGTTGTACTAGGTTCACTGTTTGCTTTGAAGTTGGACTTGAAAGAAAGGTAACAAAAATTTGAGGGCTCCTGCCTCATTATGAATGCTAGTAAATTCTCACAAAAAAAAAAAAAAAAAAAAAAAAAAGAAGAAGAAGAGAAAACAAAAAAAAAAAAGATATTGGCCGGAGTGGTGTTGGGTTCAAAATATTGTGATATTGGCTGCTATTCATGGTGGTGCCAAAAAATGAGCCCTTCGCTGATGATATTCCACAGTTTGAGGTCCCTATTGCTGTGATCCATCCTGTTCCAAGTCCAGTAAGAAATGAAAGTATTTTTATTTCTCTTGATGTGGGCTCGTCTGTTCTACATTTTTCAGCTAAGACACATCATTTGTTCTCCTTCTTACAATTAGGATACAAAGATACTCCAAATAGTTAACATATTTGCATTGTATATCATCCTATACTTCAATTTCAAGTGTAAATATGAAACTCATGGCATATCAATGTTGCAAGTGGTACAATAGACCAGTCGGTGCCATGCGTGAGGTTCCAAAGGGAGCCACAGGGGTTGTTTAATGACTGATGTTATGCATTTCAGTGGTTGGCAATTTCTTTCCAGCAGGGGCAATTCTTGTTCTTGTGCAGTGTCTTTCATTTGGATCACCAGATGAGCAGGTCCAGAAATTTTGACTTTTTGTTGTGGTAGTATATAGCTAGTTTAAACATTTCTTGTATAGGTCATTCTTGTTAGAAATCAGAAGCTAATCACTTATTCAACATTCACAACTTAGGAGTAAAATTTTCTTGTTAATTACATGCTTTTGGGAGTGCATGAATTGATAATGTTCATTCATATTGTGGGTGCGTGCTTGTGCATCTATGGTTGTGTGCAATATTCTACTTCATTGCATTTTGAAGTTCAATGAAGTTCAATTAGTTCAATGAAGTGCAATATTCTACTTCATTGCATTTTGAAGTTCAATGAAGTTCAATTAGTTCAATGAAGTGCAATATTCTACTTCATAGTTTAGAATACCCAAAAAAGTAGGGAAAAAGATGAAATTCTAATGCAACCCCCTGACATACCTATTTATCTGCTTTCTTTGGCAGAAACTGATGCTGGCAGTTTTAACAACAGTGTAGCTGGACAGCAGGTTGGTTATTTGTGTTCTCTGGGAGTTGCTGACTGTTTATTCTTAAAAGATGCATAGATTGATGCCTTAAATATGATCTTTTGTCTAATTAGAAAGAATTGGGATCTTCTGTTGCATTAGTAGTTGTCATTTGATTATTTAGATATCACTTCTATTGATTGGCTCAAAATGGAGGGAATACATAACCAAAGTAATATTTAAGTTTTGTTGGAACATATAGTTCAAGGTCACTTCTTTTTGAAGCAAGAGCTTCCATCTTATCATGTTGACACACTTGTGATTTTTATTCTAGCCTGTAAATATTGTTATTCAGCGAAGATTGTTAGACTAAGATAGGATTTTATGTTGAATTAGTTGTTGTCAATTGATGATTTATGTTTGTCTGTTAATGCATTGGCTCTAAATGGAATGAATATTCAATCCAACTAATATTTAAATTTTGGTGGAACCTGTAGTTCTAGGCGACTTCTATTTGAAGCCATTGCTTCCATTAATCATCTTGATAATCACTTGTGATTTGTGTTCTAAGCAGTAATTTTAATAGTATGGTTATTTAGTGTGGATTGTTAGATAAATATAGCATCATGGTTGCTTTCTCATCCAAATCTAACTTCTTGTGAAATTGCAAGAAGACTGTTCAGCTTCTGGAAAGATCCATCTTCATTATTAAATATGTTTCAAGGGCTATTGATAAACGCTCCTGCCACCATGACCAATTATGATGATTCCAATGACTGGGTTTGGGAATTGGGACCCAATGGCTACGGTTGGGCAGTATGACTCACATGATGAACTAAAATGTAATGAATTCTTTGGCCTCATGCCTGATTGTCATCCCTCAAAAGCAACCTCCCTTGATGCCTTTTCAAGCCTAAAATGATGTATGAAAATTTTGGGTTTATGTATGAGGCAGATCTGAAGCAATCGAGTAGTGAAAGTTGTTGAAAATTATGGTCCAACAGTGTTGAAATTTGTCAAACACCAATACTGAAATGGTATTCATTTTGAACTCAATAGGATACCAAAATGGGGTGTCTACACAGCTAGGGAAATGGTGGCCCAAATGGATACAACATTGGGTAGCTTCAACATATCAAATCCAACTTGTGTAGTATGGTCTAACATAATGAAATGAACTTGCTTTAGAACCAATAGTGCTTACCCTTTCATCAAAATCAATAAGGTGAAACAGTTAAATGATTTGATTTTGGGATTGGGTGACAAGGTTAATGTGTCTAGCAAGTTTATAGGCAGTCTAAAGTTGCAATAAGATGCCGCAAGGTACACAAACTTCCAAACATGGTTGAGCAAGATTTTATCTTCCATCTATTGGCATTCACTGTTACTGGTTGGATGTTGGTGTTATTGTGGAAGTAATACTAATGTGCCAGACTAGCAGATTTTATTATTTATTAGCACCTTCACAAATGATAGTCTTTATATGTTTATGGATTTATGGTTCCCATGTGGTTGGTTAGTAGCACCTCTTTTTCCTAGAAAACCCTCCAATATATTTGCTCCCATCCGCCTTCTAAACATGCTCACATCCATTGAGCTGCCTTTATGAAATTACTCATCTTTGATATGTTAATTTTTTTGATCTATCAAGATAAACATGGTATTGTAATCATTCAAAAGCACGCACCCACAATATGATCATGATGTACTCCATTGCATTTTGAAGTTCAACTTCATTGCATTTTGATGTGCTCCATTACATTTAAAAAGTCCAGATACTAAGTGTTCTAATTGCCCTTACCTCTGAAATTTATTTCAAGTTCAAATCATCTAACTGTTTTTTGTTGGGAATATTCAATTGAAAGATATGATTATTTTTTTTTTGTTGAATTTGGATGAGATGACTATCAGTTGCAACAAATTCAAAAAATAACAAATATAACACTTTTTTTTGCAGAAATTTTAGCTATGGACCTGCATTAAGTGGGCATTTTTGTTTTTGTTTTTGTTGCTGCTTTTCTTCATGCTACTATAGTTGGCATGCATGTATAGCCTTTTCTCACATGTTTGGGGGTGGATATGATTGCGGTATAAGATTTCAAACACAGAAGGAGATTGAGTTGTTGAATGCATCTACGTCTATATAATTTTTTGAACTTGCTGATGCTGCAGAATGTTTGGGAAAGGCTCCAGGAATCTCTGCCAGGAACTGGAGGTGGCAGGAACCCTAATGAACAAATTCTAGTCAATTTTCTATTTCTCCTTCCCATGTCTTGTTTCTTTGTTATTATCGATCCTTTCTTCAGGTTAGCACCTTCTAGACCATTATTCTTCACTAAAAATAGATTCATGCACATTAAAGATGACCTATTGTATTCTGTTAACAGGAGAAGATCTACTGGCCATTGCTGCCGATCAACCTTTCCGTTTCCCTGCCACTTTCACATTTGTTGTTAGAGCCTTTTCAGGTACAGGAGTTAGGAAAGCTAGTCAGTTCATTGCTAGATATCATTATCCGTAACTTTTTGCTCATAAGAGAAAATTTCATCTATGCAGTATTAGATGGCATAGGGAAGGGACTCGACCCTCGATTGGACATTATGAAGATTGACATGTTTGTGTTTTTTTTTTTTTTTTTTTTAAAAAAAAAATTCTCTCCATAAATTTTTTGACATATGTTTATTTGCTTGAAGTGTCATCCAGGATTACAGCTGCAGCACAACTATTACTGTTTGTTGAAGGTAATACTTTTGTCCTTCTGTATCATATGTATGCAACTGATGCTTGATGTGGAAATCTGGCCCTTTTGAACCTTCCCTAATTGCATAAGTGGCTGAACCAGCTCTGTATGTTACACATAATTTGTCATCCACTAGTTTCTGTAAATGAAGATAAGAGGATTGATCTTAACAGTATGGTTGTCATGCACATAGACAGAAAATGCTTGCAATGAATATTTATGAGTACTTGGTAATTTTGGAGTCCTTGGTTAGGGATTGGGTTGAAAGTACGAGTGCTGGAGCCGACGCTTTAGGAGTCCGAACTCATTCTTTTGAAAAATAGAAAAATGAGAATATTAGTAAATATGGATTTTCTTGTTAAGAAGAAAATGGAAGATGGATTGAAAAAACATAAAGAGATTTTTTTTATATATATAGTACATTTTCACACACACACACACACACACACACACATATATACATATATATATATATATGCTCACACACAACTAATGGAGGGGAATTTCAGGTGTGATGCAGAAATGTTCTTTATCATTAGGGCTGCTTTCGCCGGGTTTGATGCAGAAATCGTCGCCAACTTCACAGAAAGACAAATAGCATCAGTGGCCACAGATTGCAACATGGATTTAAACAAGGTTCGAGGTGCCGTCAACAATGCTAACAGAATCCTCCAGGTCAGATTGTTGATTGGACCTGATTTTATTTAAATGATCTTAATAATCCATTTTATTTAACTGAGCATACCCGGATGTGCGTCGGAGCTATCCGGATGTTGAGCGGGGGTCCCTGGAAGGTGGGAACCGCTGTTATGACCTTGATGAAGCTGTCCATTTTCTATGGACGGCATTGGAGGGGCCTGGCCATTTGGACAGGCCGTGTTTATGTATTTGCTCGAAATTAATGGATCAGACCCGGATGTGCGTCGGAGCTATCCGGATGAGCGGGGGTCCCTGGAGGGTGGGAACCGCTGTTATGACCATGATGAAGCTGTCCATTTTCTATGGGCGGCATTGGAGGGGCCTGGTCATTTGGACAGGCCGTGTTTATGTATTTACTCGAAATTAATGGAGCAGACCCGGATGTGCGTCGGAGTTATCCGGATGAGCGGGGGTCCCTGGAAGGTGGGAACCGCTGTTATGACCATGATGAAGCTGTCCATTTCCTATGGACGGCATTTGAAGAGCCTGACCATTTGGACAGGCCATGTTTATATTTGTATTAACAGGGACCACACCCTTAACCTAAACCCGAACCCATTCTCAAATCCAGAAACCTATAACATAAACCTAAACCTTAACCTATAACCTAAATCAAAACCAAAACCTATAACCTAAACCCGAACCCATTCTCAAATCCCAAAACCTAAAACCTAAACCTAAACCTAAACCTATAACCTATAACCTAAACCAAAACCTATAACCTAAACCAAAACCAAAACCTATAACCTAAACCCGAACCCATTTTCAAATCCCAAAACCTATAACCAAAACCTAAACCTAAACCTATAACCTATAACCTAAACCAAATCCTATAACCTAAACCAAAACCAAGACCTATAACCTAAACCCGAACTCATTCTCAAACCCAAAACCTATAACCTAAACCTAAACCTTAACATAAACCTATAACCTAAATCAAAACCTATAACCATTCCCAAATCCCAAAACCTATAACCTAAACCTAACCTTTCCATAAACCTATAACCTAAACTCAATTCCCTAAAACTAAACCTACACCTAATCCTAATCTCAACTCCCTAACCTAAACCTAAACCTAAACTTGAAAACCAAAACTTAAACCCAATCCCAAACATGAACCCGATTTCCTAAACATAAACCCGAACCCATTCTCAAATCCAAAAACCTATAACCTAAACCTAAACCTTAACCTTTATCTTAACCTAAACCTAAAACCTAAAACCTAAACCAAAACCTATAACCTAAACCAAAACCTAGACCTAAACCTAAACCTATAACCTAAACTCAAATCCCTAAACCTTAACCTATAACCTAACCTAAACCTATACTTATAACCTATAACCTAAACCTAAACCTATAACCTCAAATCCCAAAACCTAAACCTAAATCAAAACCTATAACCATTCCCAAATCCTACACCTAACCTAAATCAAAACCTACACCTAAACCTAATCTCAACTCCCTAACCTATAACCTAAATCAAAACCTATAACCATTCCCAAATCCCAAAACCTATAACCTAAACCTAACCTTTCCCTAAACCGATAACCTAAACTCAATTCCATAAAGCTAAACCTACACCTAATCCTAATCTCAACTCCCTAACCTAAACCTAAACCATAACCCATTCACAAATCCAAAAACCTATAACCTAAACCTAAACCAAAACCATAACCTATAACCTAAACCCGAACCCATTCTCAAATCCCAAAACCTATAACCTAAACCCGAACCCATTCTCAAATCCCAAAACCTATAACCTAAACCTAAACCTAAACCTATAACCTATAACCTAAACCAAAACCTATAACCTAAACCAAAACCAAAACCTATAACCTAAACCCGAACCCATTCTCAAATCCCAAAACCTATAACCAAAACCTAAACCTAAACCTATAACCTATAACCTAAACCAAAACCAATAACCAAAACCAAAACCTATAACCAAAACCAAAACCAAGACCTATAACCTAAACCCGAACTCATTCTCAAACCCGAAACCTATAACCTAAACCTAAACCTTAACATAAAGCTATAACCTATAACCTAAATTAAAACCTATAACCATTCCCAAATCCCATAACCTATAACCTAAACCTAACCTTTCCCTAAACCTATAACCTAAACTCAATTCCCTAAAACTAAACCTACACCTAATCCTAATCACAACTCCCTAACCTAAACCTAAACCTAAACTTGAAAACCAAAACTTAAACCCAATCCCAAACATGAACCCGATTTCCTAAACCTAAACCCGAACCCATTCTCAAATCCAAAAACCTATAACCTAAACCTAAACCTTAACCTTTATCTTAACCTAAACCTAAAACCTAAAACCTAAACCAAAACCTATAACCTAAACCAAAACCTAGACCTAAACCTAAACCTATAACCTAAACTCAAATCCCTAAACCTTAAACTATAACCTAACCTAAACCAATACTTATAACCTATAACCTAAACCTAAACCTATAACCTCAAATCCCAAAACCTAAACCTAAATCAAAACCTATAACCATTCCCAAATCCTACACCTAACCTAAATCAAAACCTACACCTAAACCTAATCTCAACTCCCTAACCTATAACCTAAATCAAAACCTATAACCATTCCCAAATCCCAAAACCTATAACCTAAACCTAACCTTTCCCTAAACCTATAACCTAAACTCAATTCCATAAAGCTAAACCTACACCTAATCCTAATCTCAACTCCCTAACCTAAACCTAAACCATAACCCATTCACAAATCAAAAAACCTATAGCCTAAACCTAAACCAAAACCATAACCTATAACCTAAACCCGAACCCATTCTCAAATCTCAAAACCTATAACCTAAACCCGAACCCATTCTCAAATCCCAAAACCTATAACCTAAACCAAAACCTATAACCTAAACCAAAACCAAAACCTATAACCTAAACCCGAACCCATTCTCAAATCCCAAAACCTATAACCAAAACCTAAACCTAAACCTATAACCTATAACCTAAACCAAAACCAATAACCAAAACCAAAACCTATAACCAAAACCAAAGCCAAGACCTATAACCTAAACCCGAACTCATTCTCAAACCCAAAACCTATAACCTAAACCTAAACCTTAACATAAAGCTATAACCTATAACCTAAATTAAAACCTATAACCATTCCCAAATCCCAAAACCTATAACCTAAACCTAACCTTTCCCTAAACCTATAACCTAAACTCAATTCCCTAAAACTAAACCTACACTTAATCCTAATCTCAACTCCCTAACCTAAACCTAAACCTAAACTTGAAAACGAAAACTTAAACCCAATCCCAAACATGAACCCGATTTCCTAAACATAAACCCGAACCCATTCTCAAATCTAAAAACCGATAACCTAAACCTAAACCTTAACCTTTATCTTAACCTAAACCTAAAACCTAAAACCTAAACCAAAACCTATAACCTAAACCAAAACCTATAGCCTAAACTCAAATCCCTAAACCTTAACCTATAACCTAACCTAAACCTATACTTATAACCTATAACCTAAACCTAAACCTATAACCTCAAATCCCAAAACCTAGACCTAAATTAAAACCTATAACCATTCCCAAATCCTACACCTAACCTAAATCAAAGCCTACACCTAAACCTAATCTCAACTCCCTAACATATAACCTAAATCAAAACCTATAACCATTCCCAAATCCCAAAACCTATAACCTAAACCAAACCTTTCCCTAAACCTATAACCTAAACTCAATTCCCTAAAGCTAAACCTACACCTAATCCAAATCTTAACTCCCTAACCTAAACCAAAACCATAACCCATTCACAAATCCAAAAACCTATAACCTAAACCTAAACCAAAACCATAACCTATAACCTAAACCCGAACCCATTCTCAAATCCCAAAACCTATAACCAAAACCCGAACCCATTCTCAAATCCCAAAACCTATAACCTAAACCTAAACCTAAACCTATAACCTATAACCTAAACCAAAACCTATAACCTAAACCAAAACCAAAACCTATAACCTAAACCTGAACCCATTCACAAATCCCAAAACCTATAACCAAAACCTAAACCTAAACCTAAACCTATAACCTATAACCTAAACCAAAACCAATAACCTAAACCAAAACCAAGACCTATAACCTAAACCCGAACTCATTTTCAAACCCAAAACCTAGCACCTAAACCTAAACCTTAACATAAAGCTATAACCTATAACCTAAATTAAAACCTATAACCATTCCCAAATCCCAAAACTTAAAACCTAAACCTAACCTTTCCCTAAACCTATTACCTAAACTCAATTCCCTAAAACTAAACCTTCACCTAATCCTAATCTCAACTCCCTAACCTAAACCTAAACCTAAACATGAAAACCAAAACTTAAACCCAATCCCAAACATGAACCCGATTTCCTAAACCTAAACCCGAACCCATTCTCAAATCCAAAAACCAATAACCTAAACCTAAACCTTAACCTTTATCTTAACCTAAACCTAAAACCTAAAACCTAAACCAAAACCTATAACCTAAACCAAAACCTAGACCTAAACCTAAACCTATAACCTAAATTCAAATCCCTAAACCTTAACCTATAACCTAACCTAAACCAATACTTATAACCTATAACCTAAACCTAAACCTATAACCTCAAATCCCAAAACCTAAACCTAAATCAAAACCTATAACCATTACCAAATCCTACACCTAACCTAAATCAAAACCTACACCTAAACCTAATCTCAACTCCCTAACATATAACCTAAATCAAAACCTATAACCATTCCCAAATCCCCAAACCTACAACCTAAACCTAACCTTTCCCTAAACCTATAACCTAAACTCAATTCCCTAAAGCTAAACCTACACCTAATCCTAATCTTAACACCCTAACCTAAACCTAAACCATAACCCATTCACAAATCCAAAAACCTATAACCTAAACCTAAACCAAAACCATTACCTATAACCTAAACCCGAACCCATTCTCAAATCCTAAAACCTATAACTAAACCCGAACCCATTCTCAAATCCCAAAACCTATAACCTAAACCTAAACCTAAACCTATAACCTATAACCTAAACCAAAACCTATAACCTAAACCAAAACCAAAACCTATAACCTAAACCCGAACCCATTCTCAAATCCCAAAACCAATAACCAAAACCTAAACCTAAACCTATAACCTATAACCTAAACCAAAACCTATAACCAAAACCAAAACCAAGACCTATAACCTAAACCCGAACTCATTCTCAAACCCAAAACCTATAACCTAAACCTAAACCTTAACATAAAGCTATAACCTATAACCTAAATTAAAACCTATAACCATTCCCAAATCCCAAAACCTATAACCTAAACCTAACCTTTCCCTAAACCTATAACCTAAACTCAATTCCCTAAAACTAAACCTACACCTAATCCTAATCACAACTCCCTAACCTAAACCTAAACCTAAACTTGAAAACCAAAACTTAAACCGAATCCCAAACATGAACCCGATTTCCTAAACCTAAACCCGAACCCATTCTCAAATCCAAAAACCTATAACCTAAACCTAAACCTTAACCTTTATCTTAACCTAAACCTAAAACCTAAAACCTAAACAATAACCTATAACCTAAACCAAAACCTAGACCTAAACCTAAACCTATAACCTAAACTCAAATCCCTAAACCTTAAACTATAACCTAACCTAAACCAATACTTATAACCTATAACCTAAACCTAAACCTATAACCTCAAATCCCAAAACCTAAACCTAAATCAAAACCTATAACCATTCCCAAATCCTACACCTAACCTAAAACAAAACCTACACCTAAACCTAATCTCAACTCCCTAACCTATAACCTAAATCAAAACCTATAACCATTCCCAAATCCCAAAACCTATAACCTAAACCTAACCTTTCCCTAAACCTATAACCTAAACTCAATTCCATAAAGCTAAACCTACACCTAATCCTAATCTCAACTCCCTAACCTAAACCTAAACCATAACCCATTCACAAATCCAAAAACCTATAACCTAAACCAAAACCAAAACCATAACTTATAACCTAAACCCGAACCCATTCTCAAATCCCAAAACCTATAACCTAAACCCGAACCCATTCTCAAATCCCAAAACCTATAACCTAAACCTAAACCTAAACCTATAACCTATAACCTAAACCAAAACCTATAACCTAAACCAAAACCAAAACCTATAACCTAAACCCGAACCCATTCTCAAATCCCAAAACCTATAACCAAACCTAAACCTAAACCTATAACCTATAACCTAAAACCAAAACCAATAACCAAAACCAAAACCTATAACCAAAACCAAAACCAAGACCTATAACCTAAACCCGAACTCATTCTCAAACCCAAAACCTATAACCTAAACCTAAACCTTAACATAAAGCTATAACCTAAAACCTAAATTAAAACCTATAACCATTCCCAAATCCCAAAACCTATAACCTAAACCTAACCTTTCCCTAAACCTATAACCTAAACTCAATTCCCAAAAACTAAACCTACACCTAATCCTAATCACAACTCCCTAACCTAAACCTAAACCTAAACTTGAAAACCAAAACTTAAACCCAATCCCAAACATGAACCCGATTTCCTAAACCTAAACCCGAACCCATTCTCAAATCCAAAAACCTATAACCTAAACCTAAACCTTAACCTTTATCTTAACCTAAACCTAAAACCTAAAACCTAAACCAAAACCTATAACCTAAACCAAAACCTAGACCTAAACCTAAACCTATAACCTAAACTCAAATCCCTAAACCTTAACCTATAACCTAACCTAAACCAATACTTATAACCTATAACCTAAACCTAAACCTATAACCTCAAATCCCAAAACCTAAACCTAAATCAAAACCTATAACCATTACCAAATCCTACACCTAACCTAAATCAAAACCTACACCTAAACCTAATCTCAACTCCCTAACATATAACCAAAATCAAAACCTATAACCATTCCCAAATCCCAAAACCTACAACCTAAACCTAACCTTTCCCTAAACCTATAACCTAAACTCAATTCCCTAAAGCTAAACCTACACCTAATCCTAATCTTAACTCCCTAACCTAAACCTAAACCATAACCCATTCACAAATCCAAAAACCTATAACCTAAACCTAAACCAAAACCATTACCTATAACCTAAACCCGAACCCATTCTCAAATCCTAAAACCTATAACTAAACCCGAACCCATTCTCAAATCCCAAAACCTATAACCTAAACCTAAACCTAAACCTATAACCTATAACCAAAACCAAAACCTATAACCTAAACCAAAACCAAAACCTATAACCTAAACCCGAACCCATTCTCAAATCCCAAAACCAATAACCAAAACCTAAACCTAAACCTATAACCTATAACCTAAACCAAAACCTATAACCAAACCAAACCAAGACCTATAACCTAAACCCGAACTCATTCTCAAACCCAAAACCTATAACCTAAACCTAAACCTTAACATAAAGCGATAACCTATAACATAAATTAAAACCTATAACCATTCCCAAATCCCAAAACCTCTAACCTAAACCTAACCTTTCCCTAAACCTATAACCTAAACTCAATTCCCTAAAACTAAACCTACAACTAATCCTAATCTCAACTCCCTAACCTAAACCTAAACCTAAACATGAAAACCAAAACTTAAACCCAATCCCAAACATGAACCCGATTTCCTAAACCTAAACCCGAACCCATTCTCAAATCCAAAACCTATAACCTAAACCTAAACCTTAACCTTTATCTTAACCTAAACCTAAAACCTAAAACCTAAACCAAAACCTATAACCTAAACCAAAACCTAGACCTAAACCTAAACCTATAACCTAACTCAAATCCCTAAACCTTAAACTATAACCTAACCTAAACCAATACTTATAACCTATAACCTAAACCTAAACTATAACCTCAAATCCCAAAACCTAAACCTAAATCAAAACTATAACCATTCCCAAATCCTACACCTAACCTAAATCAAAACCTACACCTAAACCTAATCTCAAACTCCCTAACCTATAACCTAAATCAAAACCTATAACCATTCCCAAATCCCAAAACCTATAACCTAAACCTAACCTTTCCCTAAACCTATAACCTAAACTCAATTCCCTAAAGCTATAACTACACCTAATCTTAATCGTAACTCCCTAACCTAAACCTAAACCATAACCCATTCACAAATCCAAAAACCTATAACCTAAACCTAAACCAAAACCATTACCTATAACCTAAACCCGAACCCATTCTCAAATCCCAAAACCTATAACTAAACCCGAACCCATTCTCAAATCCCAAAACCTATAACCTAAACCTATAACCTATAACCTAAACTAAAACCTATAACCTAAACCAAAACCAAAACCTATAACCTAAACCCGAACCCATTCTCAAATCCCAAAACCTATAACCAAAACCTAAACCTAAACCTATAACCTATAACCTAAACCAAAACCTATAACTTAAAGCAAAACCAAGACCTATAACCTAAACCCGAACTCATTCTCAAACCCAAAACCTATAACCTAAACCTAAACCTTAACATAAAGCTATAACCTATAACCTAAATTAAAACCTATAACCATTCCCAAATCCCAAAACCTATAACCTAAACCTAACCTTTCCCTAAACCTATAACCTAAACTCAATTCCCTAAAACTAAACCTACACCTAATCCTAATCTCAACTCCCTAACCTAAACCTAAACCTAAACCTAAACTTGAAAACCAAAACTTAAACCCAATCCCAAACATGAACCCGATTTCCTAAACCTAAACCCGAACCCATTCTCAAATCCAAAAACCTATAACCTAAACCTAAACCTTAACCTTTATCTTAACCTAAACCTAAAACCTAAAACCTAAACCAAAACCTATAACCTAAACCAAAACCTAGACCTAAACCTAAACCTATAACCTAAACTCAAATCCCTAAACCTTAAACTATAACCTAACCTAAACCAATACTTATAACCTATAACCTAAACCTAAACCTATAACCTCAAATCCCAAAACCTAAACCTAAATCAAAACCTATAACCATTCCCAAATCCTACACCTAACCTAAATCAAAACCTACACCTAAACCTAATCTCAACTCCCTAACCTATAACCTAAATCAAAACCTATAACCATTCCCAAATCCCAAAACCTATAACCTAAACCTAACCTTTCCCTAAACCTATAACCTAAACTCAATTCCCTAAAGCTATAACTACAACTAATCTTAATCGTAACTCCCTAACCTAAACCTAAACCATAACCCATTCACAAATCCAAAAACCTATAACCTAAACCTAAACCAAAACCATTACCTATAACCTAAACCCGAACCCATTCTCAAATCCCAAAACCTATAACTAAACCCGAACCATTCTCAAATCCCAAACCTATAACCTAAACCTATAACCTATAACCTAAACTAAAACCTATAACCTAAACCAAAACCAAAACCTATAACCTAAACCCGAACCCATTCTCAAATCCCAAAACCTATAACCAAAACCTAAACCTAAACCTATAACCTATAACCTAAACCAAAACCTATAACTTAAAGCAAAACCAAGACCTATAACCTAAACCCGAACTCATTCTCAAACCCAAAACCTATAACCTAAACCTAAACCTTAACATAAAGCTATAACCTATAACCTAAATTAAAACCTATAACCATTCCCAAATCCCAAAACCTATAACCTAAACCTAACCTTTCCCTAAACCTATAACCTAAACTCAATTCCCTAAAACTAAACCTACACCTAATCCTAATCACAACTCCCTAACCTAAACCTAAACCTAAACTTGAAAACCAAAACTTAAACCCAATCCCAAACATGAACCCGATTTCCTAAACCTAAACCCGAACCCATTCTCAAATCCAAAACCTATAACCTAAACCTAAACCTTAACCTTTATCTTAACCTAAACCTAAAACCTAAAACCTAAACCAAAACCTATAACCTAAACCAAAACCTAGACCTAACCTAAACCTATAACCTAAACTCAAATCCCTAAACCTTAACCTATAACCTAACCTAAACCAATACTTATAACCTATAACCTAAACCTAAACCTATAACCTCAAATCCCAAAACCTAAACCTAAATCAAAACCTATAACCATTACCAAATCCTACACCTAACCTAAATCAAAACCTACACCTAAACCTAATCTCAACTCCCTAACATATAACCTAAATCAAACCTATAACCATTCCCAAATCCCAAACCTACAACCTAAACCTAACCTTTCCCTAAACCTATAACCTAAACTCAATTCCCTAAAGCTAAACCTACACCTAATCCTAATCTTAACTCCCTAACCTAAACCTAAACCATAACCCATTCACAAATCCAAAAACCTATAACCTAAACCTAAACCAAAACCATTACCTATAACCTAAACCCGAACCCATTCTCAAATCCTAAAACCTATAACTAAACCCGAACCCATTCTCAAATCCCAAAACCTATAACCTAAACCTAAACCTAAACCTATAACCTATAACCAAAACCAAAACCTATAACCTAAACCAAAACCAAAACCTATAACCTAAACCCGAACCCATTCTCAAATCCCAAAACCAATAACCAAAACCTAAACCTAAACCTATAACCTATAACCTAAACCAAAACCTATAACCAAAACCAAAACCAAGACCTATAACCTAAACCCGAACTCATTCTCAAACCCAAAACCTATAACCTAAACCTAAACCTTAACATAAAGCGATAACCTATAACATAAATTAAAACCTATAACCATTCCCAAATCCCAAAACCTCTAACCTAAACCTAACCTTTCCCTAAACCTATAACCTAAACTCAATTCCCTAAAACTAAACCTACAACTAATCCTAATCTCAACTCCCTAACCTAAACCTAAACCTAAACATGAAAACCAAAACTTAAACCCAATCCCAAACATGAACCCGATTTCCTAAACCTAAACCCGAACCCATTCTCAAATCCAAAAACCTATAACCTAAACCTAAACCTTAACCTTTATCTTAACCTAAACCTAAAACCTAAAACCTAAACCAAAACCTATAACCTAAACCAAAACCTAGACCTAAACCTAAACCTATAACCTAAACTCAAATCCCTAAACCTTAAACTATAACCTAACCTAAACCAATACTTATAACCTAACCTAAACCTAAACCTATAACCTCAAATCCCAAAACCTAAACCTAAATCAAACCTATAACCATTCCCAAATCCTACACCTAACCTAAATCAAAACCTACACCTAAACCTAATCTCAACTCCCTAACCTATAACCTAAATCAAAACCTATAACCATTCCTAAATCCCAAAACCTATAACCTAAACCTAACCTTTCCCTAAACCTATAACCTAAACTCAATTCCCTAAAGCTATAACTACACCTAATCTTAATCGTAACTCCCTAACCTAAACCTAAACCATAACCCATTCACAAATCCAAAAACCTATAACCTAAACCTAAACCAAAACCATTACCTATAACCTAAACCCGAACCCATTCTCAAATCCCAAAACCTATAACTAAACCCGAACCCATTCTCAATCCCAAAACCTATAACCTAAACCTATAACCTATAACCTAAACTAAAACCTATAACCTAAACCAAAACCAAAACCTATAACCTAAACCCGAACCCATTCTCAAATCCCAAAACCTATAACCAAAACCTAAACCTAAACCTATAACCTATAACCTAAACCAAAACCTATAACTTAAAGCAAAACCAAGACCTATAACCTAAACCCGAACTCATTCTCAAACCCAAAACCTATAACCTAAACCTAAACCTTAACATAAAGCTATAACCTATAACCTAAATTAAAACCTATAACCATTCCAAATCCCAAAACCTATAACCTAAACCTAACCTTTCCCTAAACCTATAACCTAAACTCAATTCCCTAAAACTAAACCTACACCTAATCCTAATCTCACTCCCTAACCTAAACCTAAACCTAAACCTAAACTTGAAAACCAAAACTTAAACCCAATCCCAAACATGAACCCGATTTCCTAAACCTAAACCCGAACCCATTCTCAAATCCAAAAACCTATAACCTAAACCTAAACCTTAACCTTTATCTTAACCTAAACCTAAAACCTAAAACCTAAACCAAAACCTATAACCTAAACCAAAACCTAGACCTAAACCTAAACCTATAACCTAAACTCAAATCCCTAAACCTTAAACTATAACCTAACCTAAACCAATACTTATAACCTATAACCTAAACCTAAACCTATAACCTCAAATCCCAAAACCTAAACCTAAATCAAAACCTATAACCATTCCCAAATCCTACACCTAACCTAAATCAAAACCTACACCTAAACCTAATCTCAACTCCCTAACCTATAACCTAAATCAAAACCTATAACCATCCCAAATCCCAAAACCTATAACCTAACCTAACCTTTCCCTAAACCTATAACCTAAACTCAATTCCCTAAAGCTATAACTACAACTAATCTTAATCGTAACTCCCTAACCTAAACCTAAACCATAACCCATTCACAAATCCAAAAACCTATAACCTAAACCTAAACTAAACCATTACTTATAACCTAAACGCGAACCCATTCTCAAATCCCAAAACCTATAACCTAAACCCGAACCCATTCTCAAATCCCAAAACCTATAACCTAAACCTAAACCTAAACCTATAACCTATAACCTAAACCAAAACCAAAACCTATAACCTAAACCCGAACCCATTCTCAAATCCCAAAACCTATAACCAAAACCTAAACCTAAACCTATAACCTATAACCTAAACCAAAACCTATAACCTAAACCAAAACCAAGACCTATAACCTAAACCCGAACTCATTCTCAAACCCAAAACCTATAACCTAAACCTAAACCTTAACATAAAGCTATAACCTATAACCTAAATTAAAACCTATAACCATTCCCAAATCCCAAAACCTATAACCTAAACCTAACCTTTCCCTAAACCTATAACCTAAACTCAATTCCCTAAAACTAAACCTACACCTAATCCTAATCTCAACTCCCTAACCTAAACCTAAACCTAAACCTAAACTTGAAAACCAAAACTTAAACCCAATCCCAAACATGAACCCGATTTCTTAAACCTAAACCCGAACCCATTCTCAAATCCAAAAACCTATAACCTAAACCTAAACCTTAACCTTTATCTTAACCTAAACCTAAAAACCTAAAACCAAACCTAAACCAAACCTATACCTAACCAAAACCTAGACCTAAACCTAAACCTATAACCTAAACTCAAATCCCTAACCTTAAAACTATAACCTAACCTAAACCAATACTTATAACCTATAACCTAAACCTAAACCTATAACCTCAAATCCCAAAACCTAAACCTAAATCAAAACTATAACCATTCCCAAATCCCACACCCTACACCTAACCTAAATCAAACCTACACCTAAACCTAATCTCAACTCCCTAACCTATAACCTAAATCAAACCTATAACCATTCCCAAATCCCAAAACCTATAACCTAAACCTAACCTTTCCCTAAACCTATAACCTAAACTCAATTCCCTAAAGCTATAACTACAACTAATCTTAATCGTAACTCCCTAACCTAAACCTAAACCATAACCCATTCACAAATCCAAAAACCTATAACCTAAACCTAAACCAAACCCATTACCTATAACCTAAACCCGAACCCATTCTCAAATCCCAAAACCTATAACTAAACCCGAACCCATTCTCAAATCCCAAAACCTATAACCTAAACCTATAACCTATAACCTAAACTAAAACCTATAACCTAAACCAAACCAAAACCTATACCTAACCTAAACCCGAACCCATTCTCAAATCCCAAAACCTATAACCAAAACCTAAACCTAAACCTATAACCTATAACCTAAACCAAAACCTATAACTTAAAGCAAAACCAAGACCTATACCTAAACCCGAACTCATTCTCAAACCCAAACCCTATAACCTAAACCTAACCTTAACATAAAGCTATAACCTATAACCTAAATTAAAACCTATAACCATTCCCAAATCCCAAAACCTATAACCTAAACCTAACCTTTCCCTAAACCTATAACCTAAACTCAATTCCCTAAAACTAAACCTACACCTAATCCTAATCTCAACTCCCTAACCTAAACCTAAACCTAAACTAAACTTGAAAACCAAAACTTAAACCCAATCCCAAACATGAACCGATTTCCTAAACCTAAACCCGAACCCCTTTCTCAAATCCAAAACCTATCCTAAACCTAAACCTTAACCCTTTATCTTAACCTAAACCTAAACCTAAAACCTAAAAACCAACCTATAACCTAAACCAAAACCCTAGACCTAAACCTAAACCTATAACCTAAACTCAATCCCTAAACCTTAAACTATAACCTAACCTAAACCAATACTTATAACCTATAACCTAAACCTAAACCTATAACCTCAAATCCCAAAACCTAACCCTAAATCAAAACTATAACCCATTCACCATTCCCAATCCTACACCTAACCTAAATCAAAACCTACACCTAAACCTAATCTCAACTCCCGAACCTATAACCTAAATCAAAACCTATAACCATTCCCCAAATCCCAAACCTATAACCAAACCTAACCTTTCCCTAAACCTATAACCTAAACTCAATTCCCTAAAGCTATAACTACACCTAATCTTAATCGTAACTCCCTAACCTAAACTAAACCATAACCCATTCACAAATCCAAAAACCTATAACCTAAACCTAAAAACCAAACCATTACCTATAACCTAAACCCGAACCCATTCTCAAATCCCAAAACCTATAACTAAACCCGAACCCATTCTCAAATCCCAAAACCTATAACCTAAACCTATAACCTATAACCTAAACCAAAACCTATAACCTAAACCAAAACCAAAGCCTATAACCTAAACCCGAACCCATTCTCAAATCCCAAAACCTATAACCAAAACCTAACCTAAACCTATAACCTATACCTAAACCAAAACCTATAACTTAAAGCAAAACCAAGACCTATAACCTAAACCCGAACTCATTCTCAAACCCAAAACCTATAACCTAAACCTAAACCTTAACATAAAGCTATAACCTATAACCTAAATTAAAACCTATAACCATTCCCAAATCCCAAACCTATAACCTAAACCTAACCTTTCCCTAAACCTATAACCTAAACTCAATTCTCTAAAACTAAACCTACACCTAATCCTAATCTCAACTCCCTAACCTAAACCTAAACCTAAACCTAACTACTTGAAAACCAAAACTTAAACCAATCCCAAACATGAACCCAACCCGATTTCCTAAACCTAAACCCGAACCCATTCTCAAATCCAAAAACCTATAACCTAAACCTAAACTTAACCTTTATCTCAACCTAAACCTAAAACCTAAAACCTAAACCAAAACCTATAACCTAAACCAAAACATAGACCTAAACCTAAACCTATAGCCTAAACTCAAATCCCTAAACCTTAACCTATAACCTAACCTAAACCTATACTTATAACCTATAACCTAAACCTAAACCTATAACCTCAAATCCCAAAACCTAAACTTTAATCAAAACATATAACCATTCCCAAATCCTACACCTAACCTAAATCAAAACCTACACCTAAACCTAATCTCAACTCCCTAACCTATAACCTAAATCAAAACCTATAACCATTCCGAAATCCCAAAACCTACAACCTAAACCTAACCTTTCCCTAAACCTATAACCTAAACTCAATTCCCTAAAGCTAAAACTACACCTAATCCTAACCTCAACTCCCTAACCTAAACCTAAACCATAACCCATTCACAAATCCAAAAACCTATAACCTAAACCAAAACCATAACCTATAACCTAAACCAAAACCTAGACCTAAACCTAAACCTATAACCTAAACTCAAATCCCTAAACCTTAAACTATAACCTAACCTAAACCAATACTTATAACCTATAACCTAAACCTAAACCTATAACCTCAAATCCCAAAACCTATTTGTTAGTGAACGCTAATATCCCCTGCGTGAGGATATTAGGAGTGGAGTAGCTTTTTGTGTGGCTGTTGGAAAACAGTTGGTGTACACACAAGCGAACCACTATAACTCTTTGACTTGTGGTTTGAATGCTTGCTTAATTTTCATATCTTTTATCATTTGATCTTGTGGAATGTACAAGGGGATGTGAATGTTGTAATTATTTACATTTCAAGCAAGTGTGGGATTGTTGTAATAATTTAGATCTTACTTCTTCATTTAAATTCAATTCCTTGCTATTTCATTTACTTATATTAATATTGAGCTCTTGATCCAAAAGAGGTTCTAGAAATAAGGTTGTCCTACCATAAGCCCTTGTTGATTATGGTGTAAGGTTGTCCTTAGAACTGAATTTGAATCAATCTCTCGATATCTATTTATCAAGGTGATTTAATTTAGCTTTGTGAATTGATTCAAGTTGTAAGGTTGTTGGTTTATTTATTTCCGCTGAATTTTATTTTAATTTGGCATAGTCCTATTCACCCCCCCTCTAGGACATATAGCTTGGCCTTTTCAAGTGGTATCAGAGCCTAATAGCTCATTTTATTGCTTTTTATTTGGATTTATTTCCTGAGCTAACGATCTAAGCTATATAAAGATGTCAAATTTTGATAGCCTTTCAGTTACTAGACCTCCTCCCTTTGATGGCTCCAACTATGCTATTGGAAAGCCAGAATGAGGATCTTCCTCAAATCAATGGATGAAAGTGTGTGGCAAGCCACAGTAATTGAATGGAAAACCTCCTATCACGGAAGTAACTGGTGTTGATGGTTCAAAATCTATGAAAATTACACCATATTACCAATGGACCACACTTCAGAAAAGTGAGAGTAGTGCTAATGCTAAAGCACTAAATGCAATCACTTGCGCACTATCACCGGATGAGTTCAAAAGAATCATATCCTGTGATACTGCAAAGCAAGCTTGGGATATTTTAGAAATGACACACGAAGGTACATCAATTGTCAAGAAATCTAAAGTCCAACTCCTCACAACTAAATTTGAAGAAATTCATATGGAGGAAAATGAAATGTTTATGGACTTTTACACTAGATTGAATGACATTGTGAACTCAATGTGGGGTCTGGGCGATAAGATCCCTGAAAGTAAAGTATGTGCAAAAATACTACCTCTCCTCTTCCTGAACGGTTCAATTCAAAGGTAACCGCAATCCAGGAACTTCGTGATACGGATAATATGAAGGTAGAGGAATTAGTTGGTTCTTTACAAACCTATGAATTAAGTTTTAAAGCTCCTAAAGGTAAGTCTATTGCTTTGAAGTCATCTAAAAGTATTATTCAAGAAAATTCAGATTCAGAAAGTCTAAAGATGATATGGCCCTTTTGGCGAAAAAGTTTTATAAGATTTTCAAAGTAAGAAAAGAGTCGATTTTCAAAAGGGAAATGAAAAGAAACGTTCCAAACCTAAGTCTAAAACTTGGAAATCATTGAAAGATAGTCAATGCTACAACTGTCAAGAATATGGGCATTTAGCAAACAAATGTCCTAAAAAGGACAGATTCAAAAAGAAGGGTATGTTGGCTACTTGGGATGAATCGTCTGATTCTTAAGCCTCTTCTGAGTCAAAAATTCAGAAACCGAGTCGGGCAATGAACTTAAGGCCCTTATGACTCTAGCCAAGTTTACTTTTTTTCGATCACGATGATTCAACAAGTGAAGAAAATTTGGATAGTGATCATGAATATGATGAAGATCTTCAAGATGCTTACAATGCCTTATATAAGGAAAGTTGTAAAATTGGCTGTCAAACTTAAACTTCAAAAGAAAGTTTTATAAACTTAAAGAATGTTTTGAAACTCTTATTTTAGAAAAATCTCAAATTTCAGATAGTTTTGAAAAGTCTAAGTGTGACCTAGAATTCAAAACCTCCCTAATTGAAAATTTGAAATCTAAAAATGAGAAACTTAAAAAATATCTATCTTCTCTGTTGAGTTTGAAGGACACATGGAGATATGCCCAAGGCGATCCAAAATTAGAAAAATTGTTATCCGGATCAAGAAAATGTGGCGATCGATCCGGTTGGGTTATGATAAAACAAATCTCCAAAACAGAAGAATACTTCTTCCAATTTTGTGAAAGGAGAGACTTCTAACTCAAAAGGAAAAGATACTAGTCAAGTTTTTTCTAAAAATACAAAAACTTTTCATAAACCCAAAAGCAGCTATGTAAATTTCAAAAAATCAGATTCGAAACCCACTAGCTGAAAAAATTATTGATTTACTGAAGGAGCTATTAAAATCAATTCTGTAGGTCACTCCTACAACTATAAACATAAGAAGACCAATTATTCTCCTAAACCTAAAACTGTACTGAAATGGGTTCCTAAAGCTGTCTGTTTGGTTGCTCACACTGCTTTCAAAGCTACAAGCCATTCAAAATGGTACCTAGACAGTGGATGCTCCAGACATATGACAGGCGACAAAGCACTATTCACCGATCTTAAAGATATGACTGATGGGTCAGTCACATTTGGTGATGGTAGCAACTGCAAGATAATTGGCAAAGGTACGGTCCAACTCTATAACCTTCCCTTATTTAAAAATGTTTTATATGTTGAGGGTTTAAAACACAACCTGTTGAGCATATCTCAATATGCGATAACAACCATAATGTTAAATTTTCTAATCAAGGTTGTGAAATAATAAATGAAAAGGGTTCTGTAATTTAACTGGTCGCAGAACTTCTGAGAACTGCTATATAGTAAGCGATAGTAGCTCATCTAAACAAACGTGTTACATGGTCCATACCGATGAGACAGAATTATGGCATAAACCCCGGACATGTACACTATCGAAATTTATACAGATTGAGCAAAGGTGAACTAATTAGAGGTCTACCTAAGATGCAAAAAGTAGACAAGATTTGTGGTGAATGCCAGTATGGTAAACAACTAGGAGCTCTCACAAAAAGGTGAACTCCAATACCACCACAACCCACTCGAGCTTCTCCACATGGATCTTATAGGACCAACAAGAACGGAAAGTCGAGGTGGCAAAAAATACATCTTAGTTATTGTAGATGATTATACAAGATTCACTTGGGTTTCATTCTTGAGAGACAAATCAGAAACCCTTGATGAAGTGAAAAAGATTATAAAACGGATTCAAACTGAAAAAAGTTCTCAAGTCAACAAGATCCGTAGTGATCATGGATCCGAATTCGAAAATAGCAGTTTTGAGAAATTCTGTAGCGATCAGGGATTATCGCATGAATTCTCTGCACCTAAAACTCCTCAACAAAATGGATTTGTCGAGAGAAAGAATAGAGTGCTTCAAGAAATGGGAAATGTTATTTAAATAGCATGAAGCTCCCTAGGATTTATGGGCTGAAGCAGTAAATACAGCCTGCTACATTATTAACCGTGTTTATATTTGTAAATCTAATAATAAACGGCTTATGAAATGTGGTTTGAGAAAAAGCCTTCTGTCAAATATTTCGAGTTTTTGGCAGTAAGTGTTATATTTTGCGTGATCGTGAAAATTTGGGAAAATTCGACACTAAAAGTGATGAAGGGATCTTTTTAGGGTATTCTTTACATCGTGTATATCGTGTTCGAACAACAGGACCGGTGTGATTCAAGAGTCAATAAATGTTGTGATTGACGATTTTTTGAATACACCTGTTCCTAGTTCAGATAATGATGAAGTGCTTATACTTGAAAACAAGAAACTTCACCAAGTGAACCTAATTCTGAATTTAGGACTGTTAAAGATCATCCAACTTCTCAAATACATGGAAACCCTCCTCACTGGTGTGCGCACTCGTAGACAATTAGAGGACATATGTAATTACGTATGCTTTACATCCCAGATTGAACCGGTTAACGTAAAAGAAGCACTTTCAGATTGAAAACTGGATTCTTGCGATGCAAGAAGAGCTTAATCAGTTTGTCAGAAATGATGTTTGGTATCTTGTTCCTAGACCTAAAGATAAACATATTATTGGAACAAAAATGGTTTTCAAAAACAATCTATGAACTTGGAAATATTATTCGAAATAAAGCAAGACTAGTTGTACAGGGATTACACAAATTGAAGGTATTGACTATAATGAGACATTGCCCCTGTAGCTCGTCTTGAATCAATCAGACTTTTTTATCTCCATTGCATGTTTTAGAAAGATTAAATTTATCAAATGGATGTAAAGAGTGCCTTTCTGAATGGTGATTTACATAGAGAGGTATATGTGAACAACCAACAGGGTTTGAAGATCCTAAATTTATTGATCATGTGTATCGTCTTAAGAAGGCTCTCTATGGTCTGAAACCCTCCCAGAGCATGGTACGAAAAACTGACTAAGTTTTTACTAAGTCATAATTTTTCAATTGGGATGTGTTGTAAGACACTCTTTGTTAAGAAGTATAACGATGATATTTTAATGGTTCAAATATATGGTGACGATATTATTTATGGATCAACCTGTACTAATATGACTGTTGAGTTTGCAGATTTGATGAGTCTAAATTCGAAATGAGCATGGTTGGTGAATTAAACTATTTCTAGGGTTGCAAGTAAAACAACAACCTAATGGAATTTTTATCTCTCAAACCAAATATGCTCAGGGCTTAATCAAGAAATTTGGATTTGAGAAAGGTAAAAATTTTTGATACTCCTATGAGTACAACTTTGAGACTCTCAAAAGACTCTGCAGGTAATGATGTGGATCCTAAATTGTATCGTAGTTTGATTGGTAGTTTACTTTATCTGACTGCTAGTAGACCAGATATAGCCTTGAGTGTTGGTATTTGTGCTCGTTATCAATCAAATCCTAAGAATCTCACTTAACTCTGGTTAAGCGGATTATGCGATATGTCGCAAGTTTCTACTAAACTTGGTCTCTGGTATCCACATGAAACTAATGTTCATTAGCCGGGTAATGCAGATGCTGACTGGGCTGGAAACATTGATGATAGGAAATCAATCAGTGGTGGTTGTTTCTACATTGGAAATTGTCTTGTTTCTTGGTTTAGTAAGAAGCAAAGTTCTATATATCGCTATCACAGCTGAGGCTGAATACATTGCTGCTGGAAATGCATGTACTCAACTTGTTTGGATGAAACGAATGTTGAGCGAATATGTGGAATTACTCTGGATTCTATGATTTTATTTTGCGATAATTCCAGCGCAATAAAT